>CM045761.1:110899108-111499108 GCA_025200525.1 Camellia lanceoleosa
GTGGCTAAAATGTTGTTTTGAAGTCTCAAAAATGGAGGGGGTAGCCTCCGCTCCTTATCCTTTGTTTACTAGCTTATATAGCTCAATGTTTTAGCTTATTGTTCTAAGTATTTTTGTCTTAATTTTAGGACTGTTTTTACCTATTCATTCTATTTGAGCCTTGTGTTACATGCTTGTAGTGTAATAGTCCTCCTAGGTTGATGGTTTAGGCTTTAGCCACCAACCTATTTGAGTTGATTGCATTTGTTTATGGCTTTCCATACTTGTTTTCACCCTTAATCACTTCTGCAACTTCTCTCATTTCTTGGCTTTTTCTTTGCTTTGAAAGTTGGTTCAAACTAGTTACTTGTTTAAAGCATGAGATTGAGGTCTTGTGCTTAATAGTTTAAACCCTTTGAGGGTTCATTACCAATGGCATGACACTTCTCTCATGTCTAAAACAACTCTTGGTTTGATGTTTCTTTTTACTAGACGATTTAAAGCTCACTTTTAGACTTAATTGACTAAGGAATGGTTGGTAATTAAAATGGAGTAATAAAATGAGGACTAAAGATGATGCAAGATAATAACTTGATTAGGGTTTAATCGGACGTTAATTGCACCCTTGAGTTTTGAATCGTTTCATACTTGTTAGTGATGTAAATGGTTCAAGAGTCAATGTCAACCACTTTCATTGATCAATCCATGATAGGAAGGAGGTTTGTGAGTCTTTTTTTGGTTGCATTTATTGAACTTGTATACTTTGGTTCATAGGCCATTTGCATCGATTGATGGCTTGTGAATCAAATTTACTACTCCTTTGAGCTGTTTGATGATAAGGAAGGGTAAGTTGTGCAAACAACTCTTGAAAATACCTTAGTTGTGCTCTGTTTGCTCTTTGTTGCAGTAAGAGGAACCAGGATTTTGTGGCTGGCAGGCCACCACTTCTGGTCTACTGGCCACTTTTGTCAAATTGAGTAGTGTCCTTTTGAAATAGAACAGAGCTAATTTTGAGATGAAAAATAGTTCCAGTGTTCTAACTGTGCAACAGAGGCTTCCTGGCAACAGAACAGTGGCTTTTTTGGATGAAAATCCGCGCGCATGCATGAGCACTCCTCGCTTCCTGGGGCTGTTTAGTTTAATTACTTAGTTTAGTCGTTCCTTTAAAGTTTATAAGTGTTGTAATTAATTAGTTGTAACTACTTAATTTTGTTTTGTAAATAATTAGTTAGCTAGACTAGTTATTTAATTTGTTGTTGTAATAATTAAGCTAGCATAGTTTAATTCGTTTTTGTAATAGTTAGTTAATTCGTAGTAATTAGCTTAGCTAGTTAGTTTATTCAAACCCTCCTGCGTGGGGGGCGCAAACTTGTAATAACGTGCATGTCTTCCAGCCCTACGTCTTTCTTCCTTTTATTTACCTGCTTATGATAGTTAGTTTAGGGCATCATGTTTCGTTTAGCATATATCATGCTTTGCATCTATTGTCTTGCATGCATTGGGCTCGGGGCATCATTCTAACAATGCATTGTTGTTTAAATACATTCTTTGAATATGTGCTTAGACCGTATGCTATCAAATGGATTCATATGTCATATTAGTAGCCGAGCCTAGTAATCGCATATCTATGCGTTGCATTAGCCACATTGCATAGTTAGGATCATGCATTTTTCTAACTCTTTCATCTTTTTGGTTTAGAGTACTAGGTGTGCTTTTATTTGCTTTAGCATATTGCATTGTATGTTAGCGTTGCTATGTCAAAGCATGTTCACCATGAGGCTAAGTGCTTAAATAATAAACTACTTGAATGCTTGTGGATGAAAGCTAATTGCTTGAATTAGAATAATTAGAATAATGTTTATATGCAATCACTTTTTCAAATGGCAGATTCGCAAACTCTTTTAAAAAACAAATATGAAATCAAGTGTTTTAATCTTTGCAAGTTAGTCTATACTTATATGTGTGCACATCACATAGTAATGCTAGCCTAATAATCGGAACAAGAGCATATAATGTAAATAAGATTCACATCATGATTAGTAGATGCCGATCTTTAATTGGGCAAGCGTAGGTGCTCAATTCATGACCTTCCCCACTCATACCTAAGTTCCTAACATGAGACAATCTTGGTGATGACGAACACGTGGCTTTTGGCACGAGTCATGAGTTTCCTAAATTTCTCAAAAATATTTAGGTGACGACTCTGTATCTGGCAAAGCAGTTCATTTTTAGCAATTTGATTCAAAATCGATTTTTCAAAAGATTTGCCAGATTTGAACTATTTGGAGTTTATCTATTTCACATTACACTTGTGAGATTAGATTTAGAATCGCAGGAGTCCGATACTGTAAGGCTTATTCGTCTTCTGAAAGGAGCACGAAAAGTCGAGCTACAGTTTCTAGCGACTCTGCTGGAGAAATTAGAGAACTTGACTTGAACTTTATGATGTGACATTTTATCTACACTTACATTTTCTTAAGTCATTGTGTTTGCCATCTGCTATCCCTGGACAGTTTGCCGAAGGCTTGCCTAAAAACTTGCCAAAAGACTGACCCGTCGTGGGCTCTGCCATGATGGGAACACAACCCTTGGATCTGGACAACCGCTGTACTGTTGATCTTCCTTTCACTACTCGGTATTATGTACAAGAGGTATATTAGATGGTCTTGCTAAGGTACCCTTTTTTGACCATTTGGCCTAGTTGCATATCGAAAAGCCATAGAAACTGTTTCAAACTAGGACATGATACTCACTCGAAATGCAGGATTGCATGAAAACCACTTCGTTTGAATAGGGAACCTTAGTTCCTGACAAAACTAGGACAGGATAACCCTACCCCCTCATAGGGGTGTTTTGGCTCTCACTTAACTGGCATATGCTTTACAGTAAAACTGTACAGGAATGTGCATAGCAGTTGCAAGTTTGGTATCTGTTTTGGGTGCGAAATTCAGTGTGGAGTGTAGTCCTACAGCTTTGATCATGTCTGTGTTGATAGCGTCTTAGCTGAGGTGCTATACGTTTTCTGATTACCATTTTCTTTTGCTTTATTTCTTTTTGCTAGGTAGCTTAATATTATGGCTTCAGAAAGTTCGGATATCCCACAAGTACTCTGGACTTGAGTTGGAAGGCTTTGTAAAGCTGGGGATCTTGTTCGGGGACTGCCCGTGTTTACCTCAATCTCACCGGTTACAAGACGGAAGAAAATCATGCAGAGTTCACCGATTCAATTTTTACAACAATCAACCCTCAACTCACTTGCGTCCAGTTAGGTTCAAGGACAGTCATCTACTTCTAGTCCAACACGAGATCACTTGCCTATTCCGATGACACAACATCTCTCAGTCAGTATGGAAGAATTGATACATCATCTGCAGCAAACAATTGAAACCTTACAACAGGATGCAGCCTGTCAACCTATGTAACAAGCATTGGGCCAATGACTCCCAAACCAGACGGTTTTAGGGCACTAGGTGTGAAGACACCTCTACGGGCTTAATAACTCGAGCTGAAAAGGCTATGAACCCGAACAAGTCTTTATTTTTTTCTTAACTGTGCAATGTCTAGATCCCTTAAGCTTTCTAATTAACCCATGTAGCAAGTATTGGGCCAATGACTCCCAAACTAGACGATTTTAGGGCACTAGGTGTAGAGACACCCCTACGGGCTTAATAACTTGAGTTAAAGAGGCTACAAACCCAAACAAGTCAAGTTTGTTTGTTTGTTTGTTTGTTTTTTTTTTTTTTTTGGTGAGAATCAAGGCTACTCATTTATTCTTTTCTGCAACACTAGCAATTATCAATGATGTACATCAGGGATTAGAATAGATAGGTCACCATTATGAAAGTGTGTTCATGGGAATCAAGGCATACTCATGACAAGTGTACTAATACCACAAACACAAACAACTCTCATAGTGCAAACATCACATGTAAGTATTTACCCAATAAACCCTTTTCATACAAGTCCACTATATTCCCTAATTAACATATGCTTATATCACTACCATACTGGCACAAAATGAAAATCAAGTGAAGTGGTGCAATCAAGTGTAGCAAGTACAAACATGAATTGTTATTATAAATACCCTCACCCCCCAACCGGAATACAACATTGTCCTCAATGAAAGCAGCTGTAAATTAGATAGTAAAATGAGAAAGAGAGGATCTTACCAGACGGCGTAGGCACACATCCAGCTAGGTAGGGACAAACCAAACACAGACACACACACATACACATTTTTTTTTTTTGGTTTTGCCTGTACAGTATAAAAGGAAAAGAAAAATAAAATAAAACAAAACAAAAAGAAATAAAGAAATGAAACAAAGAAAATAGAATGGATATTACTGATTTGGATCCGGCAGTGGTGGAAAATGCTGCTGAAATAAGGCATGCATCAGCGTCCGAGTCTCGAATGCCTCCTCATGAACCCTAACACCAAGCTAATCAAACCGCTGTTGGCTCAACTCCCGGTATGCGTAGAAGTCAGTTTGCAGAGATACAACTGACTGCTGATACCCATCAAGCGCCGTTTGTGAGTAATCTCGATATGCCTGATAGTCTGTCTGGAGATCAACCATAGATTGCTGAATAGTGGCTTGATTATCCAAAAGAGCCTATTATTGCGCCTGTGTCATACGGAATGGTGGTGGCAGTGGCGTGGCGGCGGGCTCCACCGGAACATAATTAGGATTGGCTGGGACATTGGAGAGGAGAAGTGGAGGTAGTAGACAAACAGTAGTTTGGCGCTATTGGGTTTTACTATAAAGCATTGGCGGCGAAAGCTGAACCTCATTGGGTTCAAGTTGGCATGTCCCTTGGCCTTTTATGAGTGCAGTGATGAGGTTGGCAAAATGGAGAGCCCATGTAGAACCACCTCGGGTGTTGCGCAACTTGACTTCATTGAGGATACGGGCCATCTAGTTGAAGATCAAAATAGGGATGTCGACCCAAAACCCGAAGTCAAATCGGTGCAAGGTACGAAGGAAGTCCCCTCACTGCTCTTCCTTGTGGCCTAGAGGGATGACATTCTTTTTTAGAACCACATCGAGGAAGAGGAGGCGGCGCAATAAGTTAGCCCACTGGATGCCAGTTCGGTTGTCATCATCTTGTCGCCTCTCATAAAATTCGATCACCAGTGCCGGGATTGTGAGTTCCTGAGTGAACACCAGAAACTGCTCTGCATTGGTAGTGTCCATGAAATAGAAGAAAACCTCAACAATGGAAGCTAGTGTGACCACTAACTCCACCCTGTCAACAACGGACAAAGGAGCTCCCAGAGCCTCGTCACTAATGTACATGTTCTGATAAAAGACTCGCACAGTGCGAGGATATGCCGATTCAGTGACGATGCAGATGCCCAGGAGGCTTTGGTCTTCAAGTTGTCAAACACTCCACACAGTGGGTTGATGGCGCCAGAAGAAGTCCACATCAAAGGATGTGTCACAGGCAATTGGTTTGTTGGCCCAGGTGTCAGTTAGTACATCCCTAGCGGCGATGTTAGCACTGCGAGGCCGTTTGGGTGCTTGGCGGGATGATGTAGACATATCTGCACAAAATAATACAACTAAAACAACCAAAAACGTGAAACTATTATATTAGCACTCATCAAATAGCGCATGCATGCACAAATCACTCAAAACCTCATTGTCATCACACTACTGGATTACTTTTATTTCAATTTTTTTTAAGAAAATAAAAATAAAATAAATAACTAACTTAAGAAAAACAGGCAAATCAAAATATGAAATAAAAGAAATAAATAAATAAGTTAGTAGAGGAAAAGAAAAGAAAAGAAAACTAAAATAAAATAAAATAAAATAAAAATAAAAATAATAAAAATAAAAACTAAACTACTAAACTACTAAACAATTAAATCACTAAATAAAAATAAAACTAAATCACAAACTAAACAATTAAAACAAAAATAAAAACAATTCACTAATCAATTAAACTAACAAGAATCACTAACAAAACATTTAAACTAAACCACGACATTATACAAAAATAGGCTACAACAAGCTAAATTATTATTATTATTATTATTATTATTATTATTATTATTATTATTATTATTATTATTATTATTATTTGTGATTTTTTTGGGGCTGTTGCTTGGTTACTACAACACTTTTTTTTTTTGGGTATGTGAGGATGAAGATGATGGACAAGATGAAGAATAAGCCTCAAAAACAACTATTAAACTACTAATGTACTAATATTACAAGTGAAAACTAAGAAATTTGAATAAAAAGAGTGGTTACCTTAAAAAAAAAAAGTATGAAGAAAAGAAAGGAAGAAGAAGATGTAGATCCGTCGAAAAAAATGGCCGTCGGAAGATCGCCGGTTGGAGAAGATGGTGATGCTCCGGTGGGAAGGTGGTGGTGAGAGAAAGGTGAGTGAAGGTTCAAGGAAGAAGGGTTGGTGATGGTGGGACTTTGTGGGGTTGTTTGAGAGAGAGAGAGAGAGAGAGAGAGAGAGAGAGAGCAGAGAAGATGTTGAGAGGTAGAGAGAGAAAATATCTAGAGAGTGATGGTGAAAGTGGGTCTAGGATTTGGCTTAAAGTGAATTTTTTTTTTTTTGGAAGAAATAAAAAAAAGTATATAAAAATAAATAAAGAAAAAAATAAAATCTGTAGGATTTTTTTTTTGAAGAAATAGAAAATAAGTAAATAAAAATAAATAAATAAATAAATAAATTGCATGATATTTTATTTATTTTTATTTATATATTTTTTTTTGCAAAGGAATAGAAAAAAAATAAATAAATAAAATCTGAAATTTTTTTTTTTCACCAGACCGCTCTTACGCCCAAGGGGGCCATTGCACATGCAGTGAATTATGGGCCACTCCAGCGGCGCTGAAGTAGTGTGCTTTTGGGCCTGGGCTGCTCGTGCGGCCTGGGCCTCCACTCGTGCACTCCATATATATATATATATTGTTTTTGGAATGGACCACTCGTGTCCATTTGGGCTGCACGAGCGTTGAATTTTAGGCCCGGGCTGCTCATGCGGCTTGGGCCTCTGCTTGTGCGCCCATGTGGGCCGCACATGCGGTCTGTTGCACTTTTTTTTTTAAAAACCAAATACAACCCAAAACATGTCAAACCATTTCCACCTTCATTTCACATCCGAAATAAATATAACACTTTGAAAATATTGAAATGCTTAACAAATGTATAATCTTCACGCAAAAACGACGAGTACTACTTTTCTCCCTAACAATGCTTGTAGCTTTTCTTATTCTCCAATAGGTTGACAGACTAGGTTGATTCGGTATCCCGAATTGAGGCGCATAAAGCTAACTTGACCTATAGGGTTGCCATACAGAGTTCAAGACGAGGTGGTTTTGAAGCAATCTCTCCACTCTTGGGCATTTAAACCAGACTTTAGTCTCAGAATTTCTGAACTTTTGCGTTCTAGGCTTTGCCATTCAAGCTCTAGTTTCCACCGTTTAAGTTAGTCTCCTAGGAACTCACTACAAACACAGTTAGGTGGCTATACCAGACCGTTAGATGCCATTCAGACATAGCAAACATGAAAGGAATTACACCTTTAGAGGATTTAAAGTCTCCTAGACTCAAAGTAATTACTATGGAAGATATATTGGGTCCGTCAAGTGGACAATCTCAATCATCTCCCCTTTCTCAATATCATCCACATAATGTTTCAATCTTTGGCCATTGACCTTGAACGTCGCACCATCTTGTGAATTTTTAATCTTAACCACCCCATGTGAAAAGACTTCAATAACCTCATATGGGCCATCCCACCGAGACCGGAGTTTGCCTAGGAACAAACGTAGTTTGGCATTGAACATCAACACTTTTTGGTGAGGCTCGAAGGACTTATGAGAAATATGTTTATCATGAAATGCCTTAGTCCTAGCCTTGTAAATTTTAGAGCTCTCATATGCATCATTGCGGAGCTCCTCTAACTCATTAAGTTAGAGTTTTCGATGGTCATCGGCTTTGGCCATATCAAAATTGAACTTCTTAATGCCCCCACAAAGCCGAATGTTCTAACTCAACAGGGGGATGGCATGGTTTTTCGAACACAATCCTATATGGAGACATCCTGATGAGTGTTTTATATGCAGTACGATAGGCCCAAAGTGCATCAACCAGCCTGGTGGACCAATCTTTCCTATCAGGCCACACAGTTTTCTCGAGGATGTGTTTAACCTCCCTATTAGAAACCTCCACTTGACCACTAGTCTGGGAATGATAGAGAGCGCCAACTTTGTGGGTGATCATGTATTTGAGCACCAATGACTCGAAGAATCAGTTGCAAAAATGTTTGCCACCGTCACTAATTATGGCACGTAGGAACCCAAAACGACAAAAAATGGTCTCATGGAGGAATTTAACCACAACTTTGTGGTCATTCGTTATGGTGGCTACTGCCTCAACCCACTTAAAGACATAGTCCACAACCACCAAAATGCATTCAAATCCAAAAAAATGGTGGAAAGGGACCCATGAAGTCAATGCCCCAGACATCAAAAATCTCAACAATCAAAATAGGGGTCATCGACATCATATCTTGCCCTGACATAGAGCCCATGTGTTGATAATGCACACAAACTCTACAGAAGTTATAGGCATCTTTGAAGATAGGGGGCCAGTAGAACCCACATTATAAAACCCTGGCTGCCATTTTTTGGCCACTAAAATGGCCGCCACATGCATGAGAGTGATAAAAGGTGAGAATGCTATGGGTTTCACTCTCAAGCACACAACGCCAAATCACTTGATCTAGACAATACTTGAACAATTCTAGGTCTTCTTAGAAATAATGCTTGACTTGTAAGAAAAATCGGTCTTTGTCTTGCATAGACCAAGTTTTAGGAATTTGACCAACTACCAAGTAATTCATTATGTGTGCAAACCACGGGAGGGTGACTTGTGATACCGCAAGAAGTTGCTCATCCGAAAACGAGTCATGCAAGGCTAAGGGATCACTCGTGTGCTCAATAAAGATGCAGTATAGATGATCTGCAACTACATTCTTGGATCCTTTCTTGTCCAGTATTTCTAGGTCAAACTCTTGAAGGAGTAGAATCCACCTAATCAACCTAGGTTTGGTCTCTTTTTTGGACAATAAGTACCGCAAAGCGGCATGATCAGTGAACACAATGACTTTAGACCCTAGGAGGTAGGATCGAAACTTATCAAATGCAAAGACAACAGCTAGTAACTTTTTCTCAGTGGCAGTGTCGTTTAATTGAGCATCAGAAAGAGTACGACTAGCATAGGATATGGGGCACTTTATTCACCATTTGGCCCAAGACGTCACCAAGGGCATAATCAGATGCATCGCACATGATCTCGAACGGAAGGGACCACTCAGGAGATTGCATGATAGGGGTAGTAGAAAGGGCCGCTTGAAGTGTTTCAAACGCTTTCAAACATGCATCATCAAAGATAAAAGTTGTGTCCTTAGCAAGTAAACTACACAAAGAACGGGATATTTTGCTAAAGCCTTTGATGAATCGATAGTAAAAACTTGCATGCCCTAGGAAAGACCTAACTTGACGCATAGAAGTGGGTGGAGGAAGGCTTGCAATGTGATTAACCTTAGCTTTGTCAACCTTTATACCTCGAGGGGACACAATGTGTCCCGACACTATACCCTCACGAACCATAAAATGGCTCTTCTCCCAACTCAAAACAAGGTTTGTCTCCACACATCGAGTAAGTACTTTAGTTAAGTTCTGGAGACATTTCTCAAAACACGGCCCAAACATGGAGAAGTCATCTATGAAGACCTCTAAGAATTTCTCCACCATGTCAGAGGAGATAGCCATCATGCACTGTTGAAAGGTTGCCAATGCATTGCAAAGCCCAAAGAGCATTCGATGATAAGCAAAAGTGCCAAAAGGACATGCTAAGGTGGTCTTTTCTTGGTCATCCAGATGCATAGGAACTTGATTGTAACCAGAATAAGAAAACAATAGTAGCTTTGCCTTGCTAACTGCTTTAGGATCTGATCAATAAAAAGTAAGGGAAAATGATCCTTCCTAGTCATAGAATTCAATCTCTTATAATCAATGCACACTCACCACCCAGTAGTGGTTCGTGTGCGGACTAACTCTTATCGCTCATTCTCAACAATAGTGATGCTCGATTTCTTGGGCACCATTTGTGTGAGACTCACCCACTTGCTATCCGAGATGGGGTATATAATACCCGCATCTAACAATTTCAACACCTCTTTTTTCACTACCTCCTTCATGTTGGGATTAAGTTTTTGTTGCATTTCCCGAGAAGGTTTGGCGTCCTTCTCTAGATGTATATAATGCATGCACACGGAGGGATTTATCCCTCTCAAATCAGTGACTGACCACCCTATAGCACTCCAATGTGCCACAAGAACACTCATTAATTGACTTTCCTACTCTATAGTTAAATCAGATGCAATGATGACAGGTAAAGTATCCTTTGGCCCTAAAAATGCATACTTGAGTGCGGCCGGGAGTGGCTTCAACTCAAGTGTAGGTGATGTGACTAGGGATGGTATGGCACGCTCTCTAGACAGAGGAAGGGACTCAAACCAGGCTTTCCATAGAAAAAATCTGATGTAGGAGAAGAATTAAGTAAGGTGTTCACCTCCTCAACCGACCCGTCAATATCAAAATTTTCGAACCCAAAATGACCTAGACAAGCCTCTAGAGGGTCCTCTACAAGAATGGAGGATAAAGTCTCCTCCACAATCCCGTCCACAGCATCCACAAATAAACACTCCTCTCTTTCATGGGGTTGTTGGGATGCTTGGAAAACAGTGAGTTTCACTTGCACATTTCCAAATGAAACATCCATAACCCTGTTACGACAATTTATACATGCATTAGCCATAGCCAAGAAAGGTCAACCGAAGATCACTGGGATTTGTTTCCTGGAGCTGGCTACCGGTTCCATATCTAAAACCAAAAAGTAAACAGGAAAATAAAACCTATCGACCTTTACTAACACATCCTCAATCATGCCACGTGGTACTTTGAGAGATCGGTCAGCCAATTGAAGTGTGACAATAGTGGGCTTTAACTCACCAAGCCCGAATTCCTTGTATACAAAGTACGGCAACAAATTGACACTAGCCCCTAAATCTAACAAGGCCCTATCAATGAAATGGTCCCCTATAATGCATGCAATGGTTGGGGCACATGGGTTTTTAAACTTGGGGGGTGTGTTAACTCAATAAAATGGAACTTACTTGCTCCGTGAGTACGACCTTTTGGGACACGTGTGTCCTAGATTTACGCTTTTGCGTACAAAGGTCCTTCAAAAATTTAGCATAAGAGGGTACTTGCTTAGTCGCCTCTAACAGGGAGAGGTTGATTTTCACCTGTTTAAAGACCACTATCATTGCTTCCATGGATGCCGTATTCTTATTAAAAGGGGATGATGTTTCAAGGCATTGAGGAAAGGGTGCCTTAGGCTCATGTGAAGTGATAGGAACTAAGTCATCCCCCTTAGGTGTTTCTCCCTCACCCTTGGCCTCTTTGTGTTTACCACCGTGGTCACCCTTTTTAGCCCTAGCTATTTCAGATGCAACTAGCCGATGCTCTAACTCTCTCACACTTCTCAAAGTGATCACCTTGCACCTATTCATGGTGCTTTCCATTCAACTAGACACCTCTGCCCCATATTGACCCTTAGGGTTGGCCACAATCTGACTCGGTAATTTTCCCTCCTCTCTCCTATTTATGTTATTAGCCATTTGACCCAATTGGGCCTCTAGCTTGGCAATGGAGTGAGTATAGAAGTGAATTATTGGTGCTAACCCCTTAAGTTCCGAGAGAACTTTTAACAACTGAGTCTCAAAGGCCAAGTTGCCTTGAGGAACAAGCGGGGGTTGTGGTTGCCGGTAAGGTTGTGGTGGTCGGTAAGGTTGTGGTGCTCAGTAAGAAGATTGGTTGGCAAAATTATTAAAATTCTGCCTTGATGGTGGAGGATTGTAAGAAGTGCCTTGTAAAGGAGGTCTCCAAGAAAAATTAGGGTGATTTCTTCATCCCGGATTATATGTGTTGGAATATGGGTCATTACCCGGGTTGGAGAATCCTTGAGCCTCATTTACATGCTCTTGGACTAATTTTGGAAATTGTGATGCCAAAGGGCACTCACTCAAGTCATGAGCAGGGCTTGCACAAATAGCACATGCCATGTGAAATTGAGGCTAATCTTGCTGTGTAAGGGCATGTCCCGAAGCTAATAATTTGTCCACCTTGTGGAACAATGCCTCTACTTGTTGGGCTAACTCTAGGTTTTGCCCTACATAAATGCCCTTGGTTTTCGAGGCTCCAACTACCGGTTGTTGGACTTGACGGGCTACAGAGGCATGGTAGAGGGAATTATCACTTAAGTTCTCAAATGATTGTCATGCCTTAGTGTCATTTTTTTACATGAATGTCTTACCACAAGAAGAATCCACCATTTGGCGATGAGGCTCAGTTAAGCCATATTAAAAGGTCTGCAGAAGTTGCCAATCAGGCACTTGGTGGTGGGGACACTGTTAGAGAAGGTCACGAAATCTTTCCTATGTTTCATGAAATTGCTTGCCATCAATTTGAGCAAAATTGGTGATGGTTCGCCTGAGTTGGTTGGTCTTACCAATAGGAAAGTACTTCTCCAAAAACTTCTGCTAGAATTGGTCTCAAGCTGTGATAGAATTAGTAGGTAAGTAGTTCAGCCAGTGTTTGGCTTTGTCCTTTAATAAAAATGTGAACAATCGCAACATTAAGGCCTCATTTGTAAAATTCTGGATCCTTACTGTAGAGCAAATTTTTAGAAATTCATGCAGATGTTTATAAGGGTCATCATGAGCTAGTCCATGGAATGATAGGAGCATTTAGATGGTGCTAGACTTAATCTCATAATGAGCAGCAATGGTCTCAAGTAACTGGATGCATGATGGTGATGTATATGCCGTGGGTGTGAAGTAATCCTTAAGGGTCTGGTTGGGCCCATTTAGGTCATTCAGGTTCGCTATCTCTAATGGCTCGAGGTATGGATATTCAAGTCTAGGAACATGAGAAGAGGCTCTAAGTTTCCTAAGAATCCTTTCTAGTTCAAGGTCCAAATTTCACAATTCAGGGTGACAAGAACAGCGCTCGTGCATACACCACTCACACACACACACTAAGTTCCGACTTTGTGCACTAAGCTATGAAAGCAAAATACCAAAGGGAAAAATACTCACTGTGGTTTAACGAAAATGCTTTATTCGTCTTGCGGGTGCTTGACGTGTAGACCATTGTCTTCAACCTCCAATTGAGCTTTTTTATTTTCTTTCTAGCACTTTGGTGATTTGCTTGTGAGTGTTTGCTTTTTTTTTTAAAGCACTTTAGTGTTGCGGTTTGTTTTTGAAGTTCAGTTGCCCTCCGCTTGCACTTCAGTGATAGCTCCGCTTGCACTTCAGTGATAGCTCCACACCGAGCAACACTAAAATATAAAATCCTAAACTAAAAATTTAAATAAAAATATAACTTTAAATTAATTAGTTTCTCCAGAAGTCCCAGACAACGGCCCCAAAATTTGATGGGTTGTTTCACACACCAAATATAAACACTAAACTAAGTTCTTTAGAATAGTGGTAAGTCCAGATATTGATCCACAGGAATAAACGGGAAATTAGATTAATTTAATAGTTAAATTCTTAAATTAATTTTGATTAAAAAAAATTGAGAGATATTATGACTAAAACAGAATTAAATGAAATTGAGAAATTAAATTGACAATTAAACCTAGGTTTTGAGATATTATTTTTGGGGAAAATCTTAGCGCAAAGAATTCACGACTAACCACATAAATAAGACTTAACATCGACCATCAATTGTACTCCAGTTTGAACTACCTAATATTTCACAACTACAAGTTTGAAACATTGATCAAGAGGATTGTTGTGTTCAACGTACAAGCACGAGTCATCTCAAGTAGCATGAGGCGTTTGCTCTAAACTATGGTAGCAACACGAGCCGTCTCTCGTAGCATGACTCGTCTCATACTTTGAACACAAATATAAAGAAAACTAATGTATGGAAAGCATTAAACAATCACAGAGAGTAAAACACTTGAAGAGATGAAAAGGAAAATTAATATAAACTTCTAAAACATCCACACATTTATTCAAACCGTTTCACAATCAAATCTTAAGAAAAATCCCTTTACATGGCTGGGTTTCATCAAAACCCTAAAACTGGAAGACTAGCCACTCATGGAGGAGTAGGACGAGGTGGAAAAGGAAGAAGCCCCCATGAAAGTTGCCTTTGAAGTTTTAGAATCCCTCTCTTCAAACCCTAGCCTCCCTTTTCCTTAGAATATTTTTCGAACTCCTTTTTAGCCTCCTTTTCTTCTTTTTCTTCCCAGCAGAAGAGCCTTAAATTTTCACGCACGCAACCCTAGGTAGGGCGCTCTAGCGCCCATATAGGCCGCTCAAGCGGTGGTGGGCCGCACGTGCAATGAAGCTTGGCCGCACAAGCGGTGAGGTGGCATTTTAGGATTTTTTGCTCTTCACCCAGAGAATCTATTTTTGCACCCTTTTTTGCTTGAATGTACATGTTGCCTGCCAAATCTGCACAAGTGCACAAAACACATCATCTTCACTAAATAAACAACATTGAAAAACTAAAAATGCAACTTAATTGGCCTTAATGCAGTACCTTTCGGCCTACATCACCTCTTGCTCCAGCCATGGTAGACCTAGACCCGCAACGACGAAACCCTCATAGGTGTGCGCAAGAAAAACAAGCTTAAGCCCTCGCCACTACTGAAGCCCATATGGACAAAGACAACGGACGGACACCTAGGTTTTAGAGGATCGTGTAAAGGAGCACGACGTATTGATTAGGAGGATGATAGCAGACATGGAGACTCTAAAACACCAAGTGAAAAGCAAAGGCGTGGCTGGGGTGGAGATCCGCAAAGGGAGAACGCAATCCTACCATTCTAGGGAACGGGATAGGCACACCACGCCTACGTATTCTGAGAGTAGAAGCCTCTGGACAAGTGACACTCATTCAAGAACTTCTAGAAGTTGTCACTCCAAGTTTGAGAGGATGAGGTCTAAAAGATTATACACTGAAGGGAGCAATTATCGACCCTCACACAATCATCAAACTTCTTCGCGACATACTGAGTTGCCCAGATCGGTAGATTTGTAGACTTTTTTAGAAGAACGGGCACGTAGGAGTGAAGTTTCCCTGGTACAGAACCCCCAGAGAGTATCTGCTTTGTAGCGATTGGCTTCTAAGAAACATGGAAGCATCGAGGTTGCAATGCCAATGTCGCACCTTGCCTATTGTAGACACCCCATTTTTGACCGTCCTCAAGACTTGGACGTCACCGTTTGAACACACGGTGATTATCCGTGTTTGTGTTCGTCTCGAGTTCCCGGAGGCCTTGGCAGCGCGCCTCGTCTCAAGACCTCCTGACTCAACTGCTTCGTGTATGGTTTTGGCACCAAACACCTGTGTGTTTGCCTTGAAGGGCAGGGAATGGCTTGTTGGCCATCCCCACACCCCACCGGCCTTCCCCTACCATCACCGGCTGCACATTTGTGCCACCGGCAGTGTTTTCTTAAAACCTTTGGCCGGTCGGCACTATATTTTGCCGACCGGCATTTCTCTTGGCCGGTGACCCCTTTTGGTGGCCGGCGTGCACCCTTTGCACCCCTGAGACATGGTGCATGCCAGCTGTGCCAGCTGGAATGCACCATCACTCATCCCCGTGCATGGGAGTGACCCCTTTGCACCTTTGAACCCCCAAACCTTCTAGAAGGTTGAACCCTTTGGCCAAGCTTCTTGGAGAAGCTTGGCCAGCTGTCTTAGCTTCTCCAAGAAGCCGAGACCCCTTTGCACCTCTTGACCCTTTCTCCTTTGCTTAGCCACTAAGCTTCTTGGCTTTATTTTGCCTATATAAGCATCATATCTCTCCCTTTGTTAGGGGTTAGCCATTTTTGAACAAAAAACCAGAGCTTGTGTATCTATATATCTGCCATATATCTCCTCTCTCTAGATTTTCCCTCTCTCTCCTCTTGTGTGCGTGTTTTTAGGCCTAAAAGTGTAGTTTTACCTTACTTTTGCACTCACACACACACTATCACACCTTAGCTCGAGATTGGGAGGCTTGGAGGGTTGTTTCTTGAGCATTTGGACTAACTTTGATCAATAGAGGGTGGCTGGACCAACTGCTCTTCAAGGTTTCTTCAAGGGTGAGCACTTTACTTTAGATTCACCATTTTTGCAACAAGTTTTGACCTGTCTTTCTTGCTGATTTAGGCTTTGTGTTTAACATGAAAAAGTCTTATATTTTTATGCTTAAGAACTTTCATTAAGGGTGTTTTGTGGTTGGGGGTCGAAATCTCCCTTTTAGGCCTTGTTTGGCTTCTTTTGGTCCCTTTTCCTTAAGTCTTGCTTATGTTGTTGTGTTGATCTTCTCACCACTGAAATCCAGTGGATTTTTAGTGGTGATGGGGGTGGTTTGAAGTCTTGTATAGGGGAGGGACACTCCTCTCCCCTTTGTCCCTCTTTTGCCTTTGTTTTTGGCTCATAAGGGAGCATGCATACTTGGTTTGTTTTGGCCTCATTTCAGAGCTTATTTGGTGTTCATATGATATGTTATATCTCTATTTTTGGTTGGATTTGTAGCCTTTAGCATGCATCTTATACTTGCTTTGAAATGCTCTACTTTGCCTAGAAATGTGCTATGTGTTTAGTCTTGTATATCCTCATGTTTTAGCTTGGATTATTGAAGCTTTTGGCCATGATTTGTCATGCTTTAGGTCTGTTAGTCACTGATTTTGTCATGTTTGGCATGGTTGGTATGGTTGCTTTGCATTTTGGCTCATAAGCCTTGGTTGTGTAGATCACTAGCATGCTTAACTTAGCTTCTTCTCATGATTTGGCATCATTGTAGGTTATATTTCAGTCCCTAATCCATACCTACATGCTTACATTTGTCATGCCTTTCATGCTTTGAAACATTGGTCTTTTGTGCTTTGAAATAGACATTGTGCATGCTTGCATATTTAAGGCATTTGGGCTGCCATATCAGGGGCTTTGGGGGTTGTTTTACATGCTAGACATCTGTTTTTGGTTGCTTGGTTCATGCCATGGGTGGTCTTGCTAATGGTAGTGGAGTACCCTCTTTGGTGCCTTAGCTTTAGGCCCATTAATTTGTATACTTGTTGAACATTTTGTCCATGGTTTTAGGCATTTTTGGCCCTTTGTTTTGGGGTGGATTGAGGTCTGCCCCTTTATGGTTTAAGCCCACTTTTGCATGTTTGTCTCATGTTCTTTGCATACTTGCTTCATTAAGTGTGGTAGCATGATAGTTCTATTACATGATTTGTCCTTGTTTGCATTGCATTTGCATCTCGTGTGCTCTAGCGTCTTGTATACTTAACATGATGTTGCATAGCATTTGGCATGCCTTGCATTTTAGTATCATGTTGCATTGTTAGGCCATGTTTGCATAACATGCATTGCATTACTTGGTTTGGGGTGTCAAGCCAAGTGTGAGAGATGAGAGGTGTTTGTACTTTAAGTGACAAAACATGTCTCAATTCTCATGTCACTAAGGCCCTTGACTTGGACATGATAGGATCTTGGTCCTCATTTGTGTGTTGCATGCATCTTTACATTGAATTGCAATATTGGTTCCTTAGGCCATCATGCATCAAAATGCATAATTGGTGGCCCAAGGACCAAGGGCCATGCTTCCTTGAGTCCTATACATGATAGGGGGCATGGCCATGCTTATATGTGCCCCAAAATTCCATACCATACACTGTCTGTCCTTGTTACTGTCAAAAACTAGATTCTGCAGGAATTGTTTGCGGCCGAAGATCTGAAGTGCCGGCCAAGCAATGTGTTGGTGGCCGACAACTTCATAAGCAGCCGACAGATATTTTACATGGCCGGTGACCATTTCATCCAGCCGATGGTGTGAAGCAATGTGCATATAAGGTATCACAGGACTTTGGCGATCTTTGGAGAGGCGGGGCGGTGAAAGCAATGGCGATGGTATGGTACGGGCTTTCCGGGCAAGACGGATCAAGCATGCATCATTCACGCATTCCGAGGCAAGGCTGAGGCCCCCTTCTTTTTACATTTGATTTAATTTGATAATTAGAATCTTTGTAATAATTTATTCTGTATTTGGACTGTACTATTTGGGACTGTATATTCTTTTAGTCCCTCCGAGCGAGGGCGAATCTGTAATAAGTGTGGGTGAGTGTGTGCATGTTTTCCAACCCCACGTCTTTCTCCCCTTTTATTTACCTGCTTATGATGGGTAGTATTAGGGCATGTTTAAATTAGCATACCTCATGTAAATGCATGCATGCATCCATGCATTTGTCTAGCATGCATCGGGCTCGGTACATCATACAAACTGCATTGTATTTTCAAATTCCAAATTGAATACGTGATAATTGTAGCATTTCACATGCCATTTTAGGGTTAGCCGAGCCTACTCTAACTACATCCTTGCATGTGTTGCATTAGCCACTTAACATGAACTAGGATCATGCATATTTGCTTTTGCTAACTAGTTTATTGTTTTGGCATGGAGTACAATGTAAGTATTTATGCTTTAGCATCTCGCATGCGTGTGAATGTTAACATGACAGCATGATTACCATGTGGCTAAATGCTTATATGAGATAAACTGCTTGAATGCCTGTGGGTGAAGGTTGGGTTGTTTGAGTTGGAAAAACTCGTTGAAATCCGTGTTTTAGCCTACTTGCGAGTAGCAAACTTCAAAGTCGGATATCATGGTTGTTTCCAAATTAGCAAACTTCAAAACAAACGGATATGCAATGCTTGTTTCCAAATTAGGCAATCTAGTCTATATTTGTTTGCTGTGCGCATAACATAGTAAATCTAGGCTAATAACCGAAACAAGAACACATAACGTTTTCAAAATCGGATATCATGGTTAGTAGAGGCCGGTCTTGAATTTGGACGAAAAGTGCTCATAAATGACCTTCGATCGTACCCAAGCTCCCGAGCCAAGACAGCTTTGGTGATGACGGACACGTGACCTTTGGCACCGAGTCAGGGTTTCCTAAATTTTCCAAAATAAAATATTTAGGTGGTGACTCTGTATCTGGCAAAGCAGTCCATGTTTGGCACTTCTTTTTCAAAAATCTGTTTTCTCAAACGATTTGCCGGATTTGGACTCTTTTGGTTCAGATTAAGAACCGTAACACAAAATTGAGTCCGAACTGTAGCGAGGTCCTCCGCGGGCTTGTTACACCTATGAACCTGCAGACAGAACGTTGGTAAGATTGCAGAGCTCGCCGTTTATTCCGACGATAGAGAACGCACCACTACCTTTAGGCTTTAACCAGCCAAAGTTTATGATCTACGACGAGAAGTCAAATCCATACATGCACCTTAGTCACTTTCGACAAGTAATGGTTATACACAGGTAGAATAAGGCCTTGATATGCATCTTGTTTTTGTCGAGTCTTGAGGAATTGGGTTTGACTTGGTTTGAGAGGTTGCCAGAAGGCAACATTGCCTCCTCGGCACAACTCTCAGAGTCATTTGTTACTAGATTCAAAACAAATACCAAGACGCCTGTGAAAGTCAACCATTTGCTTGTCATTCACATGGGCGAGAAAAAGACGCTGAAGTCTTACAACAACAGATACTAGGAGACCTTCAATTAGATTGGCGAATGTCCCACCAACCTAGCTATTGCCCAATACAAGTGCGGCTTTCCAATTGGGCACAGATTAAGGGTCTCCATGTCAATGACTCCACCTCTTACTATGGAAGCCTTGATGGAAAAAGTGCACCAACACATCAGGCTAGAGGAGGATGGCACCTGCACTAAGGCACAGTCCGGCACAACAGCGATGTTGGACAAAAAAACTTCGGCCAAGGCTAACACAGTTTGAAAGAAAGGCCGGCCAAACTACAACAACTGTGGTGACCCTCCCCAAGTTAATGAGGAAACCAAAGCAAGGAGGTGAAGGTTCGCACCGCCATCGCGACGGTTTTTAAAAAGCCTATCTATCTAATACTTAGTGAAATATGAAATAAACCCTTTGTTCGGCGGCCTTCCAAATTGGGAGAAGAGCAGAGGGATTATGATGAGAGATACTGGTGCACCATCCACGATAAGGTTGGGCACCGCACTGAATATTGCACACCACTGAAGCAACATCTGGAGAAGTTGGTGACAGCAGGCCACTACAGCTGATTTTTCGTGCTCCTCGGAGGGGTTTAGTCTTCTCGGATGCGATTGCCCTACAGTTTGGACTTCTGTGATTCTAAATCTAATTTCACAAGTGCAATGTAAAACAAAAATGAATGAGTCAAAATCTGACAAATCCTAGAAAATCCATTAATCATCAGAGATGCCAAAAATGGATTACATTGCCAGATTTTAAAGTTGCCATCTAAATATTTTTGAAAAATTTAGAAAACCTGTGACTCGTGCCAAATGCCACTTGTTTATTATAATCAAAGTGTCTTGGTTTGGAAACATAGGTATGAGCAATTTTTTAAAAATCAGACCAGTGAGCGAACCAGAAAAGAGATCGGCTGAGCAGGTCACGAGTTCAACCGTCAGGTTCAACCGGAATCAAACCATGACGTAATAAATATATTAAATTTATATTTAAATAAAAATATAAGTAATAAAATTATAAATTAAAAAAATAAAATATTAAATCATCTTAAATATTTCTCCTAATATTTTTTTCCTAAAAAATATAATAATATATTTTAAAATATTATTAATTTTAATTTTGGAAGAGGAAATCAAATATTCAATATTCCCTCCATATGATTTTAATTCAAATAATTTAATTGAAAGAAGAGCAAAAATTTTGGAGGGATATCAAAATTTCAATTCTCCCTCCAATAAATTTGATTGAATCCCACATGAATTTCTTGAATTTTTTGTGGAGAATTTTTTTCTTATAAATATGTAGAGACTCATAATAATTTCAAGCTCTTAATGGTATTCCTCACAAGAGGAGACCTTTGAAAAAGAGTTTTCAATTAAAGTTTTCTTATATATATATATATATAAAAAATAAGAAAGAAAGAAAGAATAAAAAAAATAGAAAATATCCAAAAAAAAGTTCAAAATTTTTAGTCTTAGAGACTTGGCGCCGGTTCGGCGATTCAATCGTCGATTTTCCCGATTCTCTCCAAATAGGCCGGTTTTTTACTTCAATAGGTTCAAAGGGTATATTCGTACCGGAACCCCGACCGGTCGACGGTCAACCGGTCGAACCGGCCGGTCCGGTCCAGTTTTCAAAACCATGGGTATGAGAGGGAAAGGTCATGAATTGAGTATCTTACTCACCCGATCAAAGATCGGCCTTTACTAAATCATGATGTAAATTTTATGAACATTATATACTCATGTTCTAAATATTTAATATACTAATATTACTATGTGAAGCAAACAAGTATAGACCATGTCACACTATAGGAAATAACACAATTGGCGACTAAAATATTAGTCGCCAAAGCCCCATATTTTGGTTGCCAAAAGTAAATAGCGACTATTATTTTTTGTCGCCCAGATAGTCGCCAATACACTGTCGGCGATAGTATTGCCGACTAAACTTTGCTTGGTCGCTAATAGTGTACTTTACGCTACTAAACTTTTATTAGTCGGCAAATGAAACATTTTGGCGACTAAAAGTATTAGTTGCCGAAAGTGATATTCAGTTATCTGAGACTAAACATTTTTGTCGCCAATAGGTTGGAAGTTTTAATTTCAGTCTTTCGCGACCAAATTGTTTGGTCGTTGTTAGTTTTCACGACTAAACATTTTAGTCGACAAAAGGGTGGATCTTTTTCATTTCATTCTTTCGTGACCAAATTGTTTGGTCACCGAAGGATGTCGTGTTTTTCGTGACCAAAATATTTAGTCAACAATAGTTTATTCCTTCATTCTGATTTGTTTTAGCTACTAACTGTTTGGTCGCCAAAAGCCATTTGTTCATTTTTACTACTAAATAATTAGTCAGCAAAACCTTTGCTTGCATTTTTGGCCACCAATATATTTAGTCGCCAAAAACTTTATAATTTTTTTAAAAAAATTTATTTCTCAACCACCTATATTTATTCCATTATTAGTGCAACCTATACCCTGTATATATAAACAAAATAATCCTTAAATATTGATTATATTAGCAACCATTTGACAACATGCACACATTAATTAACTTCCAACCATCCAAAAAATTCCTATTTAACGGAAAATTATAAATGTCATAGAAATTCCATATCGACCAAGTATAATCCAACCTCAAAAATATAATTCCATAGATAACATAGGATTAAGCAAATTTAATATCCATAAGGTAATCTATACTATGAGAAAACAGTAATCTATACCACACTCCACACATAACATTTTTTTAAAGTAAATTTCATATCTAAAAGGTAATCTATACCATGACAAAACAGTAATCTATACCGCACCAAAAACTAAGTTGTACTACATCCAAAGGTAATCTGCATTACGCCAAATCGTGGATATGTACCAGGCCAAAAAAGTAATTTGTACGAACAAAAGTAAGTTGTATCAACACAATGTCTTCCGTACTTGCCAAGAAAAAGTCGTATCCACAATTCCACGTCAAAAACCATATGTGAAAATAGGAGTTTTCTTAGGTGTGCAACCCACAAAAGGTGTAAGTGGGTTGCACACCATGTGCCACTCACACAAAAAGTGTAAGTGTAAGGTGTAAGTGTAAGGTGTAAGTATAAGTAAAATGTATAAATGAAATATATAAGTTGCACACCATGTGCCACTTACACAAAAAGTGTAAGTGTAAGGTAAAAAAGGTGTAAGTGTAAGGTGTAAGTGAACACAAAAAGGTGTAAGGTGTAAGTTGTACACTATAGCATTACCCGTGAAAATAATGCAAATCGTTAGTATTGACGACATATTGGCATATTTAAAAATATAAATAAAAAAACGCCTTCTTGTGCAGCCTCAACTTATTTTGCCATTTACTTTACATGTGATGTCATAGTCAACACAAGTCCAGAGTGAAAACTTCTCTCCACAATTGGGCAGAACCATAGTGTAAGCATTCCTAAATACATAACAATATTATGAGAAGCACAGAGCATTCAGAGGCAAAACATTTTTTTTAGACATCTGGCATCTATTCCTTCATGATTTGATAAATTATTTTAATTTTTTGTGCTTATTTGCAGTTATTGCTTGGTTGGCTTCTATGGCTAATCTTAGAAGGAAGAAAAATTGAGGCTTTCTAAGGCTTTCAGTGTTCATAAGGCTTTTTGTGTTGATGGATGCAAATAAATAAGTCATTTCATAAAAAAGTGAAGAATAAACTTAAGCCATGGTAAACCCTCTGGTGAGACACAACAAAGACACATGTCTAAAGGACATCTGATACCATTGAAAAAAGATTTAAGCATAGAACTTTTGACAGGAACGGTATGAGTTGCCTTAACCTAACTCATTTTACTTGAAACAGGAAATGATCCAGACTATTCCTTAACAGAAAATGGATGCGTAAGAAAATCAGGAAGTTCAATATACGTTGTTTTCTTAGGCCTGCATATATCTCTCAATCTTTTTCTTATCTTGAGCAACAAATACTTCTTCTCCATTGGCCACCAAACTTTTATTCTGCAATCAATCAGGTCCATCGTCTCACTTCCACCTTCCTTTGAGGTGCACTGAGGAAGAAACAGAACAGCAGGTCAAGTAATGGCATATACTTGATGAAAAGCTGTGTCTGATTCTTAATTTTTAGTGTGAAAAATCTTGAAATATATTGACAATCAGAAAATTTCCACATGCATAATTTAAAAAACAAAAAATTCACACAACTTCCAGCAATTGAAAACAAATAGAAGTACGATGTTTTAAATGCAAATCATTGGGACCACAAGTTCACACCATTAAATAATAGCCCGCCATCATACCATTACAAGCTCTGTGTACTTTGTGATACAACATGTCATGTGGATCAAGCAGGAAACCAGCACATGCACACCAAATCTCTGAGATGGAATATCCTTAAGAAGCCTGAAGCCTCTTCAATGTATATATATATATTTTAAACCCATAAGAAAGTGAATAATTTGATTCCCTTTTCTTTTCTATTCTCTCCAACAAAATCAATATCCAAACATAACGGCTTTCCTTTCAAATGGTTGGAAAAAAAGAAGCAACATTATAGGACTTGTGCTTCGTTCTCAGTGATTTTGGATTCCAAGGGAGAGCATTACAAAAATCTCCCATGGAAGATTTTGTCAGTTCATTCACAGACAACCACTATAAAAAATGATACAAAGGGCAACACTATTATTTTTTTGGGAATATTGTACTAGTTCTTGCTTGTTAACATAAAGATGCAGAAAATTGCACGGTTCCTCTACTTCAATTGATAACAACGTTGGCAAGTGTAAAGCACAGGTAGCTTCCATTTTCTGATAGTTGACAATCTACTTCTACAACTGGAAGGTATCTAATAAATGGTGGGATAATATTAAAATCCCATCATCTTAGAGAAGATTCGAAAAATGGCAGATTAAAAATACTCAGAAACAAAGTTCACTTATCAGACTCATCTGTAGGTACGAAATGTATGTCACAGATACACTGGGAAAATAAATGAACTGGGGAGAAAGAACATAGCAATGGTATAAAAACTCTTGAAAAAAAAAATTGGTAAAGAAAGAAAATAGCATGAATACATCAAATAAACTAAGTTAAAGCACCGATGTTAACTGGTGAGACAGTTGCTAATCTCCAGCTCACAGAAACTTGGGACAATCAGCAAGCTGAGTGTTGTCGCTATGCTAGGCATCACTAGACCTGCTGCAGCTCGGGTCCAGCCTGCTGGTCAAAAGCCCAACAAGCAAGGTCTCAATCTTGAGGGACCAAGAAATTCCAACAGTGTTACTTGAGCTGGGAGCAGGGCCTAGGTACCCCACTCGGACAAGTCTTAAAGAGAGAGACTTTGACCAATACGTGTGTGCAAATTATGACATGCTAACTAACTAGTAAACCACCAAACATGTTTAACTCCAAAACAAGTGTGTCTGAGTATGCTGTATATAGTAAAAATTTTGAACATCATGTGCCTAAAATATTTATTCAATAACCACCACTAACCTCTGTTTGGAATTCTTTTGCTCCTTGGTTGGAATCAATTGCAAGCACTTTAACAGTAATTGTCTCACCAGTTAACATCTGAGCTTTATAAACTGGACCAAATGCCCCTTGACCAATCAATGTGGTAAAATTACAGGTTGCTATTTGCAAATCCCTGATTTAGTAGCAACAGAAACAAGCTAAGAACTGACAAGGAAAAGAAGAATCTAACAAATTAACAGGACCACCAAAAAAAATAAAACTAAAGAATATATTTATATATATATATATGTAGATGTATAACTGCTTTGTGCAGGCAGATAGTTGTTTTTTTTTTTTTTTTTGCTCGTTTTGGACCAAAATAAACAATTTGAGTGAAGATAAGTGTGCCTTTTGTTAATGATTTAACAATGAATGAAGGTTAAGAAGTAGAAAGAAACCAAGAAAACTTATCAAGCATCAAACTAAAGCATCCACTGCCTGTCTAAAAAAAAAAAAAAAAACTAAAGCATCTGTATTGCATACTTGCAATAAAGAATGTTGGTGCTAGCCATCTCACACAACAATTTAAAAACAAGTAAAGATAAATACAATATACGGTATCCATAACATTTTATAACAATGTTTTAAGTATTATTGACATTCAAATGTGGGTCTGCATGTCCAATTTTTTCCCTAGATGCTTATGGACCAATTTCGCCATACAAATCAACCAGTATGAGGAGACTTATCTACATATTTGACAAAGGCCGTATCCAAGAATCCAATTTGCTTCTCCTAGTTGAATAGAAAAATCAAGTTATCTCCATTATGCATGATCGCTACCACCACCCTTTATTTTTCCCTAGTATATATTTGACAAGCCTAGCTATTGAGGAAATAAGATAAACATCTAACTTCTGATATCAACATTATATTGGCGATATTCCACTTTTAATTTTATGAAAAAGGAACACATACAACATATCTTCTTGTGACTAATGACAAATTGGCTTATCAACAACCTTTCAATTTTAAGACTCTTCACATTTGCATCACAAAAACCCAATCCGCATTAGGAGAAACTTAAAATCAGGTATTAAGGTATGTTAGTCTTAACAGCTTCTATGAAGAACATACTTGTAAGTGTACTTGAGTATTCCTGATGCAGAAACCACATTAGCCTTTTTGAGTCCAACTCCAAGCCATAAAGGCATGCCATTCTGCTGAGTTGTTTTGGGTGATTCTGTACCTACAGATGAGTCTGATAACGCTGTACAAGAATCGACACCATTAGCACGAATGGGGATGGCTGCTGCCCTCCGAGAACTGCTATTCTCTATTTGGGGATGGCTACACGAATGGGGATGCCCAATGAAGCCATGCTTTCCAATTTCCGCATAAAAAAAAAACCAAAAATACCAAATGTGATTTCTGTACTTACTTCTTCCCCAAAACTATATTACAATCCAAATGGTGGAAAAGAGAGATAGATATTAGCGCTATGTTTGGGAACTTAGGAGAGAAAAGAAAAGAAAAGAAATAATTGTAATTTTTCTCCTTCTTGTTTGGATAAGTAAGAAATAAAATAAAAGAAATTATTGTGATTTCTCTCCTTCTTGTTTGGTTAGATTTCATAAGAGAAAAGAAAAGAAACTGTTTTATGTTATATTACCGAAATAACTTTTTTATATTTTGTCACTATATAAGAGCATCTCCAATCTTCACTTTTTTTTCTTTTTTTTTTTTTTTTTTTTTTCATTCAATTTTGAGAAAAAAATTTCATATTTTTTCATAGGTGCATGACTCTAATGATATCATGACTTTGCATTCAACTTTAGTAATAACACATATATAATCAACATAACTATTTTCTATCAGGTGTTGTTCCCTACACAAATAATTCATTGTTTGACCACTACAGAACGATCAAACTTTTATAGGAATTTAAAAGGCATGGCAAAGTAACAATATAACTCCAAACTTTAATTGGAGTATCAATGGGCGACCTAAGGTTGTAGGATTTGGAAGCACTAGTTTTAACTCTGTATTTAAATTTATTTATTTATTTTTTATGTGATTGTTATAATTTTAACTGGATCTAAGCAGCATCATAGACCTATAATTCAACGCAAAGGAGAATTTTCAACAATGAAGATGTCATGGGTAGGAGTGAGAGTGTATTAGGTAATCTTCCAAAAGTAAGAATTAAAACCTAAGAATCATCCACAACATCTTAAGACCAATCAAGCAAATAGTATGAAATTGAGTAAAAAAAAATGGGTATTAAAGCAAGGAATTCATCATCCACAAAAGATCCAAAAAGAGTTAAAATCATCCACAAAAGATCCAAAATAAGTTCAAAGTCATCCACAAAAGACACCATATCCTAAATGGAGTCAAGTACAAAATACGATAGACATCTCTAATGTCCCCTTCAAAGAAAGTACAATCCCATCTATAGAAGAGTTACCGACGCTATCATCCACAAAAGATCCAAAAAGAGTTAAAATCATCCACAAAAAATCCAAAATAAGTTCAAAATCATCCACAAAAGACACCACATCCTAAATGGAGTCAAGTATAAAATACGATAGACATCTCTAATGTTCCCTTCAAATAAAGTACGATCCCATCTATAGAAGAGTTACCAACGATTCTCAGGGTCATACATCATGCTCTCTAAAGTTTTCTTGCGATACTCTACTGGGCAACCAAAGAATTGCATCATCCTCTCAGATTTCTTGGTAAGAAAAGGTATGCCTCAGTAAACAAGTGTGGCGCAATTCCAATTTCCTCTAATGCTTTATGCAACTCTCCTCTTGGAAAACATCCTTGGGATTTCTCCATAGAAGCATTTCCCTCTCTTATAGTTGATGCGATATCCTGTAATGCTGTCTTCAGTATGTCAACGTCCCTCTCACCATCATTTGAGAGCTTTCTTTTCTTTGCCTTCAAAGATGTTCCACTTTTAGGAGACAACACAACATCATCTTCATCCACAACAAAACTTTCCAAGTTTGCTTCATTTTGGTGCACCATCAATGACTTTAATTCTATCTACATGATCATTATTTGATGAGTGGGCCCATCGTCGTACTTTTGCCTTAGCAGTTTCAGCACCTACACCAGTTGCCCTATCTTTTCCATAGATCTTAGCCAGCTTTTCATAGTTGCCAATGGGTCTACATTTCGATTTCTCAGCATGTGGTTTCACTTTTTATCAACAAAAAAAAAAACAAAATAGAAAAGTTATAGTTAAATATGAGTTATGTTTTTCTATTCTTTTTTTAAAAAATCAACATAAACTGAAATTAATCAAAGTACTCAATCAATGCCTCCCACACTTCAGGTTCAGCAGTGAACATCCTTGTAACCGGGCTCCAAGCAAAGCCACTAGTATGTTCGAATAAATCATAGCACTCAGCAAAATGCTCTTTGATAGTTTTCAGCCTATTCTTGACTTTGGCCTTATCTAAGTCCAAGTTGTATATCTTACACAATTTCTTTACTATTTTATCATATGCTAAAGTAGTGAAAGTTCTATTAACCCTATTTCCTTCAACATAGTGATACAATGCATCAATCAATGCATCATCCATTTGATTTGTCTATGAAAGTTTTTCTCTCTTAGAATCTTCGAACTGTTGTGTTTTTTTACCCATTTATAAAATCTACATCAAAATAAATTCAAAGTAACATCATAAACCACAATGATGTCATCACAATAGCAAAGTTATGGATACATCCGAATCTACAACAAAATAATTCAAAGTAACATCATAAATCACAATAATGTCATCACAATAGCAAAGTTATGGATACATCCGAATCTATAACAAAACAAATTCAAAGTAATATCATAAACCACAATAATGTCATCACAATAGCAAAGTTATGGATACATCTGATCCGATGTTCAAGTACTTATCACATAAAATCAAGATGGCTACCAAACATGTAAAAACTAAAATATCACTCTTGATTAGCAACATAATCAGACCACATTGTAGCTGCTATCACATTTCTAATGAGTTCCCCCTGTTTTGCATCATCATCAGTATCCCTTGGTGCACGAGTCATTTGTTGAGTTTGACATTGATTTTCAAGCTCTTTGTCTACTTCAACAATAATGTTTTCATCTAGATCAACACCCATTAAAAAGTTATGTAAGATGAAACATGCTATTACGATATTTGATTGTTTATTAACCGAGTAAGTAGGCTCAGCTGTGCTTGCTATGATGGGAAATCGTTTCTTTAGCACACCAAAAGCTCTCTCAATGGCATTGCGTAAAGAAGCATGTCGGTGGTTAAACAACTCTCGAGCATTTTCCGGTGGATGGTTGGAATACTCTTTCAAGTGATAACGCACACCTCTGTAAGGAGGGATAAGGGAACTCCTTAACATATACCCTGCATCAACAAGATAAAATTTGCCTATTTAAAACAAAACACATCACTATGTTAAACCCCAAATCTATATAATTTAATAAAAGTTTCATATTCTCTAAGCATGAATTACTGTTGGGTATTTTCAGTTTATCTTCTCTAGTGAGTGCATTTTTTTATGATCTTTGAGTCAAATGCAGTCCCCTTCCATCTAGGTAAGACATAAGTGAATTTTAAGTCAAATAAACATGCAGCCAATACATTTTGTGTAGGGTAACCTTTTCTACCACTATATCTCGGCGCATCCTTGCTAGATACTTTAACACGAACATGTGTTCCATCAAGTGCTCTAATACAATCCTAACATAAATGTATCATGTGAGGTTTTATATATAAATAAAACTAAAAATTTAAAGCGAAATGTAATATCGAATTTTTACCTTAAAATATGGATGGAACCTATTATTATTGAGTATTTCTGGAGGGACTTCGAATCCATTAGGTTGGCAAAGAAATCGATCTTCTAATGATATAAGAGCTCTAAAAAAACTATGAAAATGCCGACTTACAGTCTCACTGGAGTGATGAAAGAAAAACGAAACTTTTATATTCTTCACGCTATGTGACAAAATGTAAAGACACTTGGCAACTTGTTCCTCAACTGTTGCATGTTTTGTTGGTTTCAGACCACCATCTCTTTCAAGTATATGACACAAATCTTGAAATGCCTACGGCCCCATACGGGTGATATTACGACAATACTTAATACATTTAAGTTTTGTCATTAGCTCAATCCTCACTTTTTCTCTCTCCAAGTAATTAATAGGATGGTCCACGTACTTCCTAAGGTGATATTTTCTCTGCATATACCAATATACCACATGGCAAACAACTTAAACAACAGCTAACTTTCGCTTTCTATCCCACATAATCAAGTCCTTTCTTAGCTCTTTGTCTTGCTGATCCATTTATCCTATATTTTTTATTAAAATAAATCAGTATACATTTTGACTAAAAGCAATAATTTTTTTTTTAGCTCTTTGTATACATCTTGTTGATCCATAATCGTTAGGAATAATTTTTTTCCATTTCAACATTGATTTCAAATGAATAAAGGAAAATAATTAAAATATTTAAAATGTCTTTCCTAATGTGTTATAAATCAATCATATAATCATATAATGGCCAAATCAAGAATTTTAAACTGTAAATTAAAAGTGGCATGCTTTGAAAGTTTTATTGCACTACAAGTTGATGGGCATGCATAATTTTATAATCTTAATACTTGGGGGGGAGGGGGGGGAGGGGGGGAAAACAAAAAAATATTCATACTATTCACAAACTATGTCTTATTAAGCAATTGGCATGGGTGCAGGGTGCCCCATCACAATGTAGAGAACAACACTATTATTTAACTAGCAAAGAAAGTGAGCATTTAAGCCATGGCAATTTATTCCTCCCTTCTCATTCTAATTATATTTATTTATATATAAAATATATATAATTTAATATTTTAATATAATAAAATTAAAACGTTATAATTTTACACTTAACATTTATTTTCACTCATTTATTTCTCATATTATATCTTTTAAATCTTATTAATCATAAATCATTATTTATAATATAATATAATTTTTAGTAAAATTCTCATCATTCTTAAATAAAAATATCTTGCTTGTTATATGATCTGAAACAGGGCAATGCACTACAAATCTATCCTATTGCCATCTCTATTCAAATTGATAACAAACTAATGTAATATAAAATTGTTCCAGAGATGAAGCTGTGCTGGATATGAAAAGAATATATAATACATAACAATAGAAAGCGTAGAGAATATATATATATATATATATATATAATACATAATAGAATATATAATACATAACAATAGATGGGGGCAATCCACTGTAATTTCAGAAGATGATTACCTACACAAGAAGAAGAAGAAAGCGTGGAGAGAGCTGGAGCAGTGGGGAGAGAGGTGGAGAAATGGACAGTCAAAAATTTGTGCTGGATATGAAAAGCCTTGAGGACATGGGTGTCAACTATTTTATTTCTTTTATTTTTATAGGGGTAAAATTGGTATTATGAAAATATAAACATTTGTGGGTTTCTTTTCTCTCCCAATCTCTCCACTTTGAGAAGATTGAAAATAAGGGTTATAAGAGAAATGAGTTTCTCTCCATTTTTCTCTATTTCTCCCCATTTCTATCCACTTACGCTATGTTTGGTTGGGATTTGAGAAGGGATTTGGAAAGGGAAAAGGAAAAGTTAGGTGAAATGTGAATAAAATATACTTACATTTTACCTAATTTCACACACCTTTTCCCTTTTCCTTTCCAAATTCCTCCCCAAATCCCCCAACCAAACACATCATTAAGATAACCAAACAAGAAACAGAAATACATTTCTCTCTATTTCTTTTCTTTTCTCTCCAAATCACTCAATCCAAACATAATGTAGGGAAAGAAAGACAGAGAGATAGAGAGAGAAATAGAGAGAGAATGCAAAATAGAGAGGATATACCTGTGGTAATGTTCCAATAGTGGATCAACGGTGGTGCAACGGTGGTGCTCGATGGCGGTGATGCTCCTTACCTAACAGTGATGGAGACAAAGCGACACAGATTCAATATCAGGAGGAGGGCAATCGGCATAACGGAGATAAAGTAATAGAATGAGAGAGACAGAGGTGTGAGAGATTGAGAGAAAACCCTAATTTATTTCTTTTTTTCTTGACGAACTACTATTTAGTTGCCAATAAGAAATAAAAGGCACATTCCCTTAATGCTTGTCGGTCACCAATTAATTTATCAATCCCTTCAAAAATAATTTAGGAATTATTTCAAAATTTGAAATACTCCCTCCAAAACTTTTAATTACAATTACCGACTAAAATATTTTTTTAGTCGCTGAAAATAATTTTTCGGCAACTAAACTTTTAGTCGCTAAAGATAAAAAGTAAAATTTTTGTTTTCTATTCGGCGACTAAAAAATTTTAGTAGCCAAAACTACCTATATAGTAACGAAAACATTTTTTAGTCGTTGAAAATAAATTTTTGGCTACTAAACTTTTGGTCATCAAAGATAAAAGGTAAATTTTTGTTTTTCATTCGGCAACTAAAATAATTTTAGTAGCCAAAACTAACTATACAGTGACTAAAAATTTTTTTAGTTGCCCATTGTGGCATTTTTAGTGACCAAATATTATTTTAGTCACCAATTGCTACATTTTTAGCGACTAAATTTTTTTTAGTCACCAATAATCAATATACCCCGACTAAAAAAATTTAGTAGTTAAATCTTGTACTTTTGTCGATTAATATAATTTTTGGTCGCCAATTCCACAACTTTTGGTTACTAAATTTTTTTTGTCACCAAAATTATAATTTTCTGTTGTGTCACTTACTTTGGATTGCTTTGATTTCATACTTTTTTGAAAAGAGTTTTGAATATGTGCAACTCAAAGGAAAAAGCGAACTCATATGTACAATAATCAAAGTCATTCCAATCTAAGCAAAATAGTCTCCATCCACAGGCATTCATAGAATTATTTAGAGTAAGTAAGTAGCCTCATGGTAGTATGCTCATTAACACAAACACACATATAATAAGCTAAAAGCAAAAAATGCTCACCGAGTACTTAACCATGGCAAGCCAAAGAAAAGAAGATAGAAAAATGCATGATCCTAAAAGAAATACACATGATTAGTGCAACATATGCACAATGTAACTACTTGATTCGACTATGAATATGTCATATGAATCCACTCAAAGCATGCTATAACGCGTGTATTCAAGTAAGAAATAGTCAATGATGTCAAGTATGATGAGCCGAACCTTAATGCATGCAAAAATGGATACAAATCATTATAGTGACAAAAGAAAATATGATGCTACACAATTACGGTAACCATTTAAATAAAAGGGAGAAAGAATGGGGGTTGGAAGATATATGTCAAATGTTACAAATTTGCCCTCTTACAAGAGGGTTCGAAGGTCCTATTAACGAATTATTACAAACACAAATGAATCAACTAATTAACTAATTATTACAAATACTAATCGAAAGGAATTGAATAAGAGGCGAGGAATCGCATGCACACAAGCAACAACATCCTTTAGAAACCTCTCTACTTGCTACCAGAAATTGCTCTGTTCGTAGTCAGAAAATAGTTTTGTTTTGGTCCTCAGGATATGCTCTGTTTTGCTGAAAAACCACCACTACCGTACAAAAAAAGTGGTTGGCTGGTCTAATGAACTGGTTGGCTGCACAAGATTGTGGCTGGTCGATCACTGCTTTTGGAGAAAGACCTGTTGCAACAGAATTGGAACAGAGCAAAACAGAGGGTTTCCAAAGGATGTTCATCCTTCTTATCCCCTCATGTCATGAAGATTTTCAAGGAGAGAGTAGGTTTGCTTCACAAATCATTGAACATCCCAAGGGTATTTAGATAATGATTAATGAAGCAACATGAAGGAAATCAATGAATACAAAGCTAAGGCAAATTAAGAAGAGGAAGCATTCAAAGAGATGGCATGAAACTTACTATATCTCATGGAAAATAAGAGTGAGTGAGTATTCAAATTTAGAGTGAATAGGTTTAGAGAAAGCCATTCTTGAAAATAAAGCTTACAAACAAGAGATTACATCATTGAGGAAAGTGAAGAGACTCTTCTTCCTACTCATGGAAGATGGATTGAAATCCATTTCCATGCTTCAAAAGGAACTAGAAGAGAGTCTTTAATATCTCCGATGAAAGAGCTCACATATGGCTCCAAAACAAAATCAAAACAAGACTAAGCAAATGAATGAAAGTGATAAAGAGTTGTTGTATGCTCATCTTCCTACTCATGGAATATGGATGAGACATCCATTTCCATGCTTCAAAGATGGAATTAGAAGAGAACTTACAACAACTTTGAAGAGGATGGATAGATTCAAGAATTAAGCTATCTATTTAAAGCTTTAAACACATATATACGGTCCATATTCATACAAAAACTAACTAAAACTGTGCTGAAATCAATCTAGAAGTGAAGAAAAATGAGTAAAAACATGGAAAAAACAAAGAGAGCACAACTATGTATAAGCCTATGGAAGGGTGGCTAACCTTTCCACCTTCAACAAGGTTTAAAATCACATTTTTAAGCCCAAAACAACTCTGAAAATCAATGTTTAAAACAGAGAATGAAGGATAAGAGGATAAAAGAAAAGACAATGAAAAGAGTTCAAAGATCAACCTCTTGAAAAGAGAAAGAGCTTCTTGATTCACAAACTTCAATCCATACACTCTCAAGTATCTGAAACAAGGTTCAAAACTTCATCAAAAAGCTTCAAGTTTAAGCTTCAATGGTATATCTATAGTGCATCTATATTCAATAAGGTGGAGAAATGCTTTGGGCTAAGCCTTTGGGAAATTCTTATAATCCTAAACTCTGAGGTGAGGTGATATTTTATAGATTTTCATCCACCTTCCAACGAAAATATCTTCTAAAGAGAGTAGTTGGCCAAATCCTGTGCATGGAAGCAGCCTGCTGCTGCAAAATATATGCTTCGCTGAACATGGTCGACCAACCAACAAGATGTACGGTTAGCCCAATAAAATGGCCTACCAATCAATTTTTGGTTTTGCTGTTGTTTGAGTGGTCAGGCTTGATAAATAGGTTTTGGTCCAAATGGGGTGCGAAGTTTGGATTTGAAGCTCAAAACTAAATTCTTTTGCTGAAAATTCGAAACATTGCACAGTATAATATTTCATCATTGAGTGGTAGAAATGAAGCGCCCAAGTCTTAAGGGCAGTCAAAATGGGGTGTCTACAGTTGTACCTCTTTGACAGAACTCGGTACGTCATGAAATGACACGAGCGAATGTCAAAGTTCGAAGATGACCCATTTGACAAGGTCGTAAGACTTGGGCAAACAAACAAAATGATCAATTGGTTGAACACGAGGTTGCCTATGTATCCCTTTTCTAGGAATCAAACCAGCGTAGTTCAAGGGCAGGATGCAAATAATACAATGCAATGCAATAATTGAAACCACAAACGAGTATACCGCCTGAAAATCATAAAGATGAGAGGGGGGGATAAACCCAAACTACACACAAACTAAACTATGCCTCGCGTAGGAAAGGTGAAAGATGCAAGCCAAATTATGCTTTGTATAGAAGAGGGAACATACTCTAACCACGCTGGAAGCGTGACGGGTTGAAGAACAACTTCCAAACACGCTGAAATCAAGTGAGGAAGGACACACTCTAACCACACTAGAATCATGAGGAGAGGAAGAACAACTTCCAAACATGTTGAAATCATGTGAGGAGGGACACACTCTAATCACGCTGGAATTGTGAGAAGAGAAAGAACAACTTCCAAACATGCTGAAATCGTGTGAAGAATGACACACTCTAACGATACTAGAATCATGAGAAGGGGAAGAACAAATTCCAAACATGCTAAAATCGTGTGAGGAAGGACACACTCTAAGTACACCTAAATCGTAAGAAGTGGAAGAGACTCCAACCACGTTGGACTCATGAGAGGAGGAAGAACGCTCTAACCATGTTGAAATCGTGAGAGAAGGTCCTAAAGAAACCGCTCAAGGTCATGTTCCTACATGCCCTGAGATAAAAACCACTCGGGAATGCATCTCATACATCTTGAGAAAACTGCTCAGGGTTGTGTTCCAGTACGCTTTGAGATACAAAACCACTCAGGAACATGTCTCACATGTCTTGAGAAAACCGCTCAGGGTCGTGTTCCTGCATGCTATGAGATAAAAACCGCTCAGGAACGCGTCTCACACATCTTAAGAAAACCACTCAGGGTCGTATTCCTGCACGCCCTGAAATAAAAACTGCTCAGGAATGCATCTCACACGTCCTGAGAAAACTATTTAGGGTCGTGTTCCTACACGCCCTGAGATAAAAACCGCTTGAAAATGCATCTCACATAGCTTGAGAAAACCACTTGAGAACATGCTTGTACATGTTCTTAGAAAAACCTGGAAGATAATGATCCTAAATGCATTTCAGCGTTAAAGGATAAATAGTACAAGATTATGCATGATGCAAATGGATGCAATGGATGTGATAGATGATGTGGTGTGTGTAACAAGCGATGTAGTGGATGATGTTTAGGAAATGCAATAAACAAAGTGGCACTTTTAGAAAGCACCTCGTGGGGCAGGGAAAATGGCAATGAACCGCTTTACTCTGACAGGGATCTCCTTTTTGTACCTTCAACTTACAGTTCAAGGTCCTCAAATGCTAACAATGGGATAAAATCTGCATGCAGAAACCAGGGATACTGCTTTTCTCCTTGATCATATTCACAACTTTTCCTATTCACCAACGGGGTGACAGACTAGGTTGATTCAGTATCCAGAATTAAGGCGCATACACGCTACCTCAACCTATGGGGCCACTATACAGATTCCAAGCTGAGGATACACCCCAGGGTATTCAAACTAGACTTTAGTATCGGAAATTTTGAACCTTTGTGTTCTAGGCATTTCTATTCAAACTCTAGTTTCCACTGTCTCAGTTGGTCTCCTAGGAACTCATCGCAAACACAGCCAAGACGACTCTGGTAGGGAATGGTGTTCAGGGAGAGCACTTTTGATCAACACTTTGATTTAAAGCAGGCTTGAGCTTAGGGTTGAGGTACACTCATACTCTGGAGAAATGGCAAGACCTACGAAGGTGTATCTGAAATGCAATCTCGAAATTTTTTAAAGTTGAAAAAACTTAGATGCTCCATTTTTCCCATTTTGCTTTTTGCTTCTCTTTTGCTTTATAGTCTAGAACCTTTGTAGCTTCAGATAGGTCCTTGTTTTGTTACTATCAACCCTGTAGTTTATGAAAGAAAGAATTCTATTTTGCACATCATGTTGGGAATAGCACGGCACTTTAAGCACAAAAATGATTTATTTTTTTAAATTGAAACCGAGAATGAGTTCTTAACCGAGTATTGAGCCTACGACTGACAAAAGTACGAAATACGACAGGAAAAACAAAGTAAAAAAACAACCTAAACACACCTATTTACACTTACCAAAATCAAAACGACTCAAAATAAGAATTAAAACAAACAAACAAAAACAACAAACAAAACACTTGGATATTTTCCACCGGAGAGAGACCTCTCGGTTTACGGGGGCTCACTGCTTCTCCGGGTATTGTTTCCCACCCTTTTTTATTGATGGCTCTCACATCACTTTGGCCCTCAATCTCTATGTTCTCTAAAAAGCCATTTCCTTACTTTTTCTCTCAGGGCACATCTCTCTATTCTTTAATCTCTCTTATTTTTTTATCCCTTCCTAGGTGTGGTTGATGGATAAGTTGAAAGTTGAGGACCTTTGCGCCGAGTACTCGGCTAGATCCTACTTCTTTCGTTTATAACTAGCGAGCTTTCCCACAAAGGGGTTGTGGTATGAATGGATGTGCAGCAGATCTGCAACGGACATTGCTTGGCGATGCCCTTGGCTTAACTTGACCAAGATGAGTTACATCATGTCTCGTCGGCTAGGTATACAATTGATCAGTCTCACACATTGAGTTTTCTACTTCTTATTTCAGTTCAAAAGCCAATTTAGGTGTGATCAGACCCGTCCAAATGAGAAGGTCGAGTATCTAGCTCCATTTATAGTTCGTGCTTGGCTCGATACCTCACTACTTGGAGGATGAGAAAGCTTTTGGTCTCTACTGCTAGCTTCAGTTGTGCACTTTCTGGCGAGCGCATTGACAATGGGAAAAAGACAGAAAACCTGACTCGACTGTGCCTCTAGTTCATCACTTTGACTATATTTTTTTGTTTTTGGCTTTCTGCTAAAACAATTTTAACCAACATGAGAATTTAGATTAACATGCTTGTTCTATTTTCTATTTTGAAATCATGTAAGTCAAGCTGTGAGCACTAGAAATTTTCCTTTTTGGGTCCAAGAAATGGTTCAATTTTGCAAAAATGGAATAATTTTTGAGAAACTTAGTCAACTTCACTAAAAACCCTCAAAAACTATTTTTACAAATGGCCATTACCCGACCAACGTAGAATTAACTCTTGAGATGCACAACCTTAAATCCGAACTTGATTTGTCTTGCAACTGAATCTTTTAATGGAACAGGACAGCCAAATTGGACGAAGATGGGCCAATTGGACATGGATAGGATAACCGAGTTGAATAAGGATAAGCCAATCAACATGGATGAGACAAGTAGGCTGAACATGGTTGGGGTTGAACTTCAGGATGAAGTTGCCTATGTATCACAAAGATGGGAATTAGGCATTATGTAGTTCCAGTTAAGGTGCACTCGGGTATTAACTCTCTCGTTTTGGGCTCTAACTTTTGCCAAAGAAACCTTTCTTGGTTTTCGACCTTGCGAGCTCTATTTTTTTTTTCTTTATTCATTTTTCTTTTTTTATTCATTTATTTCTTTTTTCTTTTTTTTCTTGCTCTAGCTTTTGTTTGGGGTGCCTTTCCAGGTTCTCAGCCCAGTAAGCCTATCAAGGATAGAAAATTTTAACTTGTCTATGTTGATTGGTTGTGAGATCTTTAAGCCATCTTAATCCATGAGAATGGCTGATGTTCCTGACCAAATAGTCTCTGATGATGTAAGGGCCCATCCAATTAGGTCTAAATTTGCCCCTAGTGTCGTGGATAAGAACTAGATTGTCATTCAGCAATAAATTTTCTTTTCGCAAATTCTGGGATTTGGTTTTCTTGCCGGTCTCCATTGGCTTGAGAAATGACCCAGTTTTGAATCTTGGATTACATCTGACCTTTTTGCCCCATGTTTTTGGGCTGCTTCTAATCCAATTATGCAAGCTTCCTTCGATCACATCCGACCTTATTGCCCCTAGCTTAAGATTCGCTTCCAATCTGGCTGTGCAAGCCTTATATTTTGGTTGATTGTTGAACATTCTAAATCAAGGTTTGAAAGCTAAGGAGTTGGGTCTCAAGGTCGAGAGTGATCCTATACTGTACAATCTCAAGATCAATTCCAAGCATGTCTTCGCAGGACCATGCAAAAAAACATTTTTGAAATCTTTTAATAAAATAACTACTCGCTCGCTGCTCCTCTGAAGACAATATAGAACCAATCTGGACCAAGCCAGGATCTTTCTCAGTACCCACATTAACAGACATGATCTCATTCATTAAGGGCTTTAGCACACCTCTCTTCCTCCCAATCTATCAAGTTTTGCAAATCTCGAGGAATTCTTTCCTCTTTGTTTTCATCATAGTTTTGGAAATAGTTTTGAAAAGCTTTGGTCAATATAATGATTTAAAGGCACATAGAAGTAGGTGAAAATGACTATGATTTCATTTAGAATTTCTGGCTCAATGATTGAAACAGACTCAAAAGAAAGAGTGAAAAGACAAGACAAACACAAACAAGATAGTGATGTCCGAGTTAACACCCATGAAATCACCAAACTCTAACACAACAAGACTGACTTAACACCTAATTTAGAAAGTAAAATAAAAAACATTTTCAAATTGCTAAAATTAGTGTGTGCCATCCACCACCCCTCTAAGATATTAAATTGTTCCACAACACTCAAAGACTTCCAAATGGAAAAAGTATTAATCACATGCCTTTCCAAATGACTTCAATGAGTGCAGTGAATGCAATTTGTATCCTAGAAGTTTGACCCCATACCCACATAGTCAGATAAGCACATAATCATGTAATACAGCTAACGTCCCTTTCTAGCATGGCAAATCAATTATAGAACAAACCATATCCCACGAGCTCAAATTATTCAAACTTGGTTAGCTCTGATACCAATTTGTAAAGCTCCCAAATTATTTAAATTAAAAATAATACTCTTAATATGATTAAATCAAAATTATGCAATATCACTTAATAGCACTTGACAAAAACCCTCTTTCTCATTGAACTATACTTCAAAATTACAAGTTTACATATTCATGTAATAGTTACATCATCATTATCATAGTTCAAGAAGTTAGAGGATACAATTAAAAATGCCCTAATGGCTTACAAACATCAAGGCAAAGCCTTGTCACAATAAAATGAATGCTCGGTCCCAACACAAATAAGTTTGGAGCTTTTACATAATACATCCATGAGCCTTCATGCTCTAAACAAAACAAAATTCACCTCTTCCTTCACTGGGGTGGTTGCACGTCACCAAGACTTGAAAATGTTAGATAAGAATGAGCTAGATGCCAACTAAAAACACTTTTAAGAGTGTATCTAATTATTTGAAAGATCCATATGGCACCATCACAACCAAAACATATTCTATTTCCTTCATGTTAAGGATTTAAAAAAAAAAAAAACATAGATATCATAACTCCATGAAACCGCACTTCAACACCAGGGGATAAATACGCCATGAAGCCCCTAAGAGAAGTCCCAATACTTATATACATAGATTTATATCCAAAAACAGCCCCACATTTGTTGGCTATTAATACGGTAGGGAATGGGCATCCAAAATCATCTGTTTTTCCACTTTTATAGACTACAATACATCAGGATCAATGGACACCCAAAATCATTTTCTACAGTCGTCCGACAATAAGCTCAAGACAGGGCAATTGGGCACCTAAACTTTCCATGCGTGGGTACCAGCAACACACAACACTTTTCCAAAATCGACTGCCTACTCGGACTCGCACGCTATTTAACACCCCCTTACACAACATTTCCAAACTTCTAAGAATTTATGCATTCACAAGAACAAGGGTAAAGTTCACCATTTAAGTAATCAAAGAAAATATGGAGAAACAATCCTCATAATTCAAAAGAAAAATCTCAAGAGCTTCCAATTTCACCACTCTCAAATCAAAACATATCTAAAATTTTGTAATTCATTAATCAATTTAAATAATTAAAAATCAAGTTCATTTAATTAAATCCTTCCTCGATTTCAAAAATTTAGGGTTTTCATAAAAATTAGGGGCTTTTGCTTCTCCATCACATGAAATACTATTTCTCAACTAAAATCTTGATAATCCATAAACATTAATAGAAATCTTGAGAAAATGTAGGGAAATTCCATTTTTTTAAGGTAAAACCCAATTTGTAGACTCAAACATTCACCATAACACCAATGTCGCAATAATACCACATAAACATCCTTAAAGTAAAGAGGTACAAGGTTAAAAGTGATCCTACCTCAAGGATAAGAACAAAGAAGCTAGCCCTAAGAATAATCCTTTGAGAAACAAAAATCCAATCGGTAGAAAAGACAATCTCTACTTGGACTTCACTTCTTGCAAGGGATGGAGAAGTAAATCTTAGTGAAATGAGAGATTTCTAGAATGAGAGGACCAGGGTTTTTGAAGCTAGAGAGAGAGAGAGAGAGAGAGAGAGAGAGAGAGAATGAATAGAAGAAAAAGTAGAGAAAATGATCTAGAATGCAACCTTTAAGTTGCTCAAATCATGTAGACCGCTTGAGCGATAAACTTAAATTCTCAGTTTTTCAGTCTGCAAAATGAGATTCATGGAGCCCGCTTATCTTCGCTTGAGCGGTAACTTGACCACTCGAGCAGTTCTCTTTTTTACCTAACTTGAAAATCAACTCCTGAGCATCTCATATCTCCGCTCGAGCAGTCTTTTCACTGCTTAAGTAGTCACCTAAAATGAATGTTCACAACCCACCACATAGCCATATAAAGAGTTGAGTTCATAGATTACAGAAAGATACATGTGAGCAAGCAATACATTACTTTGGGTATTGGAACTTGAAAGAATGTCCTTGAAGTTGGTTCTTATCAGCTCAAGAAGCGTCTGGGGTGCACTTTACTCCTCCATGATATGCTTCTGGCACTTGGTGTCTAATGTAATCTTTTATCAGTTATTACTTTGCTAGGATTTGGTTTTAGTTTTATTTCAATTGTAGTTAATTGGATTTCTAATTTGAATAAATTCTTGTAAAGACATGATTTTCTTTCCAATGGCTTCTTTATACTAGATTTGGATTTTTCCTCATATTCTTATGTGTCTTATGATGATTCATTAAATTTTGTTAATTAGCATGCTAAACTTGGTCACATAGGAAAATATAGAATGATTAGACTAGCTAAAGAAGGCCTGTTGGGGCAGCTTGCTAATGTAAGTCTTCCCGTGTGTGAGCATTGTTTGGCAGGTAAGGCTTGTATGAAGCCTTTTGGAAAGGCACCTAGGGCTTTATATCCTTTAGAGTTAGTTCACTCTAACATTTGAGGAGCTATGAATACAAAGGCATGCAATGACGCTTCTTATTTCCTTACATTTATTGATGACTATTCGCGATTCAATTATATCTATGTGATCTCACATCGCTTCAAGGCATTGGATTGCTTTAAGTGCTTTGTTGCACTGGTTGAGAGTTAAACAGATAGGAAATTGAAAATCCTTCAAACAGATCGAGGGCATGAATATTTATCACATTAGTTCTAGGGATTGTGTGAGGAAAAGGGAATATGCAGGTAGTTAATGATTCTAGGTACTCCGTAACAAAATGACGTAGTAAAGAGACAGAATCACACTTTGGTTAAAATGATAAGATTGATGATGGCGCAAGGAAACCTCCATATATCCTTTTAGGGTACTTTTTTGACTGCTACCTACATCCTTAATTGCGTTGCTTTATAGTTAGTTCTAACGACTCCATATGAATTATGAAAATGCACAAAACCTGATTTGGAGTATTTGTGACCTTGGGGTTGTGTAGGTTTTGTTTACAGTACTTCTCATAAGCACATGAAGTTAGGCCCTACAGCAAGCAAACTAGTTATAACGGTTCTAGTTTAGACCTGATGCTTATCATGTTCTTGGATCCGGGATCCGATACTCTTATTCGTTGTCTATGTTCCTTCTCGTCATGTCTTGTTGTTGTTGATCTTGGAGTTGTTGGTTGTGTTTGAAACAGGTTGCGAATTGTTTTTCAATAGCGTTAGTGTCTATTTCACTTTTGGTTCACTCAAACGAAGCTTTGGTCGTTCAAGCGGTCTTTGAGAACTATCAATATTTTTGCAAACCTGTAAGACTCTTGGGAATGGATGATCTTCGCTCGAGCGGTCTTTTGCAGGTCTGAACTTTTAGGAGGGGTGATTGTGCACTCGAGCGGTGTTTTGGTCGCTCGAGTAGTGTCACTTATTGTGTTTGACGCTCGAGTTGTCTGTGCATATATCAGTTCGGGGAAAAGGGGTTTTTGTCACTTTTTTACTTCCTCTCTCTCTTTCTCTTTAAAACACCCCTAACCCTAATTTTTGTACTTTCTTTCTCTAGTTCTTGCTTTAAAACCTCAAATACACCCACATCTAGTGATTACTCCACTAGAGTTCATTGAAGAAAAAGGTAAAGCTCATCAGAAGCTTAGTTTTAATCGCAGTAAATCTCATTTTCGGTCTTGTCAAACTTCCACCCTTGTTCCCTTCCTCTTCTACTCTTAAGGTAGGGATTTCTTAAACATTTGGTATGATTTTTATTTTAGTTATTCGCTCTTTGAAATGGTTTGGTAAATTGAGGATTTTGGGTTTAAACCTAGGGTTTGATTTTGAAATGTAAAAGAGAGGTTTTCAAATGGGTTCTTGAGAAAGGTTGTGGGGGTGTAGTTATTGTTGAGTTGTGTTGAAATGTTGGAAATTCCTTCTTTAAATGTGCTTTTTTTTTTTTTGGAAAGAAATGATGCGTGATGTCAAAATCATTGATGTTTGTTTTATTAGGAAATGTAACGCCTCAAAAATTTGCATAATAAAGATGTACCAACTACCAATCCTTACAATAAACATAAGTAAATTCCAATAGCCAATTCAACTCCAAACCTCCAACATTTGCATTCATAATCATAAGAGGTTACAAAAGGAGGTCTCGCATGCGAATATACATTCAACGACCTTAATACATGAATTAATAGCATGTGAAATAACTAGTCAAGAGTAAATAAATGCCCTCAAGGGCTACAAAGTCCCTGGACACTCAAGCCAATTTAACCAATACCAACTGCATCCCCTATCTGGACTTACCAACGTATTTACTTCAAAAATAAATCAATGAGATCTTGTTTCGCAAACATTTCCTTTCTCAATGCAAAAGTGTTCAAATCTCAATTCAAAATTCATAACAACCAAATGAATTGAAATGCCAATGCAACATATATTAATGCATTATAATATTTTTTTCTATTTCCAATTTCCTCCTCATAATCTTCCATTGTGATCACAATTTCCATTTCTCCTTCCAATGTAATTTCACAAAATAAACATATAATCATTTATATCTATCGAGAAGTAACAACATTTCCACATTTCATACATTCTCATCAACTTAATCATTTCATGACTGTATAAACTTTTTTGAACAACAAACTTGAAAACCAACTATTTCCCATATTCCATGGAATTTCTCATTTATATACAACAATATGAAATTTCCAATTATTCATTCACTTTAACACTTTAACGAGCAAAAACTCATGAATTCTCAACATCTCTCAAAAATCCCCAATTTCTAGGTTTTCTCCAAAGCTAGACATTTTCCCATTTTTGAAAGAATCTCTCCAACACAACATCCTTCCTTAATAATGTAGTTCAAACCCCCAAGATTTTTTTTGAAAACAAGGTATGAACCCACTTTCAAAATCATCAAACAGGCTTGAGCCAAAATCGAATTTCAATACCACAAGAGAGAGTTCCAAAATCAACATAATCTTGCAAATATATATATATATATATGACTCTAAGAAAATCCCTACCTCAAGTTCTTGAAGGAAGGAAAGAAGAAAGCCCTAAGATCAACGGTGTTGAAACCCGATCTCCACCGCACACAATGTAGCCCTCAAAGAGTTCTTCAACTTTGATGAAGGAACTAGGGTCAAAACTTTAATGGATTTGGAGAAATCAAGGATTTAGTGAAGTTTGGTGTAGGGAAAGTAGAGAGAATAGGGAGAAAATGTGTTTTTAGAGAGAGAGAGAGAAAGAGAGAGAGAGCGATAAAGAAAAAGTGATATACACTTAGCCCAAGGAGAAGAAAAGAAGGAAATTTTTGGACATAGCATATTCTAGCTCGTGTGGCACGCCCTTTACTGCACGTACGGCCTCTTCCCCTGTACGTGCGGCCCACTCCTCGCACCTACGGTTTCACGTGCAATTAAAGCAGTCTATACCTTTGATAGCCCTTCCTCACCGCACCTACAACCTCACCTCCTGTACGTGCGGCCCAAGTCCCTACATGTGCGGCCCAAGCCCCTACACGTGCGATTCTACCTTCCAACCAGAATTTTCACCAGGTGGACCGAGACATCCCGGATCCAACCTCACGCCTCTCGAAACAAGCAAAACTTAACACCGAAATAAAGTAAGGACGAGAATTTGAAAAAGGTTTTTAAAAATGATAAACCCAAACAGTCGACAAGGCCTCAAGTTAATCCCCGACACTCTAACATGAGTAATCCCAACACAAACAGCAAAAAAAATGAGATGGGTTATGTACTTGGTCATCGCAACCTCTCCAACATAGGAAATTTCGTCCCCGAAATTAAATCAAACCACATAAACAAAATAAGGACTTCAAGTGATAAAGGCCACACTAAACACAATTTCAAATCACCAATAATTGTAATTCTCATGCTAGCATGGAGATCTCAATTCTCAACAAAATTCACCATTATCTTCATGGTTTCCATGTGCCTTAGCCACAATATTAACAACAACAGTTCGTGATGAGTATTAGCATGAAATTTTCCAATAACAATTATGACAATTCATAATAATCTCATGCTTGAAATAACAACATACACAATAACAAGTGGTTAACAATTTAACACATTTCCCTCAAACACTAGAGAATATTACAAATTTGGATACTTGGAGTGGACCTCCGCCTCCCGCTCCTAAGTTGCTTCCTCAACCCTATGGTATCTCCACAAGACCTTCGTTAACAGTATAATCTTTGCCTTCAACACTTGTTCCCGGGTATTTAAAATTTGAACCAGTCGCTCTTCATATAAGGCATCTTCATCTATCTCCAATTCAATCCAATCTAGTACATGTGAAGGGTTGGGTTCAAACTTCCTAAGCATGGATACATGGAACACATTGTGGATCCCAGAAAGTTGTGGTGGTAAGGCCAAACGGTATACTACTTCCCCATCTCACTCCAATATCTTGAAAGGCCAAATGAACCTTGGAGACAATTTCCCACTCTTACCAAATCTTATCAAACCTTGTCTCAGTGAGATTTTAAGGAACACATGGTCACCAACCTCGAAAGATAAAGGTCGTCTCCTCTTATCGGCATAACTCTTCTGTCGGCTTTGAGCCGTAGCTAACCTCTTCCGAATGAGAGCAACCTTCTCTATTGTCTCGCTAACAATCTTCGAACCCAACAGTGATGCATCACACACATTGGCCGAACAAACCGGCGATCTACAAGGTAGGCCATACAAGACCTCAAATGGTGCCATCTCAATACTAGCATGATAACTATTGTTATAGGCGAACTCAATCAATGGTATATGTCTCTCTTAAGACCCTTTGAAATCAAGAATGGAAGCTCTATGCATGTCCTCCAAAATTTGAATGGTACGCCCAGATTGTCCATCGGTGTGAGGATGGTAAGCGGTGCTAAAGGTCAACTTAGTTCCTAATGCCTCTTAAAGGCTTCGCCATAACCAGGCAGCAAGATGAGGATCTCTATCTGATACAATAGTCATAGGGACCCCATGAAGTCGAACTATCTCTTTAATGTACAGCTCTGCCAAATGCTCAACTGAGTCACCGAGGCGCATCAGAATGAAATGTGTAGACTTAGTTAACCTATCAACAATCACGCAAATAGCAGCATCGCCCCACTGTGTTCTAGGAAGCCCAACTACAAAATCCATGATAATATGCTCTCATTTTCACTTGGTTATCGGTAAGGGTTGTAGCAAACTCGTTGATTTTTGGTGTTTGGCTTTTACTTGTTGACAAGTAAGGCATTTCGATACAAATAAAGCGACATCCCGCTTCATACCCCTCCACCAAAACTGGCGACTAAGATCATGATACATTTTGGTGCCTCCCAGGTGTACCACAAGGCGTGAGTCATAGAACTCTGAAAGCACCTCCTCTTTACAAGATTCTGGTACAAATAACCAGTCTAGATACCTCACACTCAAATCTGAGTGAATGTTTAAACCCATCTCTTCCTTCCCATTAAAGATCCTATCCTGGATTGTCTCCACCTTACGGTCATCCTGCAGTGCGTCTATGACCTTACTAATCGAGGTAGATTGAACAATCAAAGTAAACAAGGTAGCACCCCCACTGATGTCACGACCCAAACCCGATACCTAAAGGTTCGGCGTCGCAACAAGACAATAAAGATTAAATAATTCTAAAATATTTGTAGTCGGAGCGCAAATGGATAAATTAAATAAAATAAATTGGTACCAAAAGTTTATTAAAAGTAAAACAAAAAAATAGTCATTTAGGCTTTTTATTTTATTACAAAAGTCCGATCCAAAATACATTTATTAAATAAAAAATAAAAAAAGATATAAAAAAAAACTGCGATTTATCCTCCATCTTGATCCCGCTAAATCTCGTCACTTGAAAGGAGAACAGCTATAAGCACATAGCAGAGTGAGAAATATTATACTGTGAGTATAGGGGCACAAAATAACTATGGATAGTTATTTAAGCTAAAATATTAACAGAACTGAATTTGAATAAACAAATTATTTAAGTGACAGAAACTGAAATACAAAAATTATATAAATCACCACAACCACAGTGTAGAATAGAACAGAGGACTACAAGGTGGCCAAACAGAAGCCAATGGTTTATTTAAGTCCCCCAAGGCGTAGGACTCCTGTGGTGGTACTTACAGAAATTAATTGTTTATAAAATCATTGTCTAAAATTGAAATAAATATATCCATGGGTTTCAATTTAAGCAAATAGGGTTCAGAAAGTAATCCACGTAATTGAAACATTAACATAACCATAAAACATAACTTATATAAAATATATTGTCGTAACTCAAAACATTCGTAAAATATGTTATGGTGACTCAAGACATATAAAAAACATATTGTGGTGACTTAAGGTATAATATAACTCACATGTTGTAGAAATTTACTCCTATTATCACTGTGCTCCCGAACCTCACTTGCTATGCCTTTTCTCCTTACACTTTACTTCTTTTTGTGCTTCCTCATTCTACTTCACCTCACTATTTATACCCACCCAATGTGTGAAGCCCAAGGAAAGAGCTACATACGTGGAACACACATGGCAACATTTCACCTTTGCCCCCCTGATTTACCCCTTGGTTTTGACTCTTATCTTTTACTAAGAGTCACCTAGGTCTTTTGGCTCAAGCGAATTGAATTACAAGTTTAAGGGTTATTATCTTCTTTGGTAATCCACAATGCTCCCTAAAATTACGTATAATTATAAGTTAGGTTCGCGTCTAAAAACCTCACCACACAACTATAGAACATCACTTACCGCTTAGTAAAAGAAATGCGGTGTCCCACAATCTATCCCTTTAAACAAAGATCTCTAATATTTTAAAATTAATAAAAGCTAACGTCACAAGCTTTCACTAAGCACTTTTTGATATACTAAGGAATTGTATTTATTTATTATTATTTATGGGTAATTAATATAATCACAGTATTAAATAAAAAATTTGGGTGTCACAGCTGGACTCACCCAAATGCAAATCAAATTCACCGATATTGCCTAACATACGCCATTCCTAAATGGCCACACTTGCCAAACTACTCACAGATTTCTGACTCAAGGCATCGGCCACCACATTTGCCTTTCCCGGATGATAGTGTAACTCAAAGTCATAATCCTTCATAAATTCCATCCACCTCCGTTGTCGTAAATTCAAGTCTTTTTGGGAAAACAAATACTTTAGGCTCTTATGGTCAGAGAAAACATCAAACTTCTCACCATACAAATAATGTCTCCAAATTTTCAGGGCAAAAATTTCCGCCGCTAACTCTAGATCATGAGTGGGGTAGTTTTTCTCATGAGTTTTCAATTGTCCTAAACCATAGGCCACAACCTTCCCCTCTTGCATCAAGACACAACTAAGCCCATCCCGAGATGTATCACAATAGATAGTATAACCCAAACCTCTTTATGGAATTATCAAAACCGGTGCAGTGGTCAATCTAGTCTTAAGTTCTTGGAATGACTTTTCACAAGTCTTGTTCCATACAAATTTGACACCCTTCCTTGTCAACTTGGTCAAAGGTGTGGCTAGTCTAGAGAAGTCCCTTACAAAATGACAATAATACCCGGCTAACCCCAAGAAACTCTGGATCTCAAAAATATTTTTAGGTTGTTCCCAGTTCTGCATGACATTTATCTTAGAAGAGTCTACAATTACTCCTACTCTCGACATTACATGGCCCAAAAACTTCACTTCAGTCAATGAAAACTCACATTTCTCAAATTGGCATACAATTGGTGCTCCCTAAGCAAATCAAGCACAATCTGCAAGTGGTTCTCGTTTCCCCCTCAAAGGCTGAATAAATCAAGATGTCGTCCACAAAGATGACCACGAAGTGGACTAAGAATTCTCAAAAAACTCAGTTCATCAAATCCATAAAGGAAGCAGATGCATTTGTTAAACCAAAAGGCATTACAAGGAACTCATAGTGACCATAACGCATGTGAAAGGCCATTTTTTGGATGTCCTCCTCCCGAACTCTCAACTGATGGTACCCCGACCTCAAGTCTATCTTTGAGAAGCAACAAGACCCTTTAAGTTGGTCAATTAAATCATCTATTCTGGGTAGAGGATATTTGTTCTTAACGGTAACTCGATTTAACTTGTGGTAATCAATACATAACCGCAATGGCCCATCATTCTTCTTTGCAAAGAGAGTCGACGCTCCCCAAGGTGATGTACTAGGGTGAATGAAGCCTTTATCTAAAAGTTCTTGGAGATGAACTATAATGCCCCGAAAATTGGGCTTGATATATCTATTTATGCAACAAAATCCACCTGATAGACAAACGTATATATATAGCTGACTATTCCATACATCCATTTCCATTAAATCCCAAATGCCAAATACATGTTGTTCACATCTCAATGCCCCAGTTCCAATCCCAAGCATGCATTTTACAATAAGTATAAAATGGAAGCCAAACAGATAATAAGTGCCCTATAGGCTTACAAATTTATCCAAAAACATTCCTGGTTACACAAAATGGAGTTTCAACTTAGCGCAAATACAGCCTTGGGCTTACATTCAACAAATAACCATAAAACAAAAATGAAGCCTTAGCTCCGAGACCTCCCAAGTCAATGCCCTGGCGGAGGCATAACACCTATACTTGAAATAGTTTTCCTTATAGGGTGAGCCACAGGCTAGTAGAGATATACTACACAACATATGGACCATGACAAGTCTAAAGAGGAGTATGCTCATGATAAACTAGTTTATCTCTCTTTTTATAAAGCATCCAATGCTGAGATGCAACAACAAATATAAAACAATTTCCATTTTAAACCATATCTGTTACATGAATACACGCTCTGTGAATCTCTAGGTGAGTGTCTGCAAGTAGGCCCTAATGCACTACCACTGTCATTTTTACCAGTAAACTAGAATGCTCGACACTTAACTGCGTGGTTTTACACCCTCTACCCAGATTCACCAAGCATTCACTTTTCGCAAACAAATACATTTCCAAACATTTCTTAAAAACATATACGTTTCCAATGAAATAAATGTAATGCAATGTCCAATGCAACAAATGAGGAATGTGGTTCAATTTACCGAACTCTCATGCATTTCTACAATAATCATGGCTATCGTCCACCGATATCCCAAAACAAATATTTCTAAACAGATATTTAAACAATTAAATTCCAAAAAATTTTCGATAAATACAATCTATTCTACATCTCATCAAATATGAACAATTGCACTAGTTTTCATATCAAAATCGCGTCTAGTAACCTCTCAAGGTCCATTTCTAATCGTGTCGATTTTATTCCAACAGATACATTAAACAAAATAATACCGTTAATGCCCAAGAAAACATTATTTTCTTTCCAAAATCATTCTCCAAGCATTATTCTATTTTGATCGAGAACCCCAAACCTTAAACGTAATTCCTTTGTTTTCTTTAAAAATGCTTTTTGGCCACAAACCGGTAAAAATTTCAAAACCAATCGAATCAAAGTCTGTTCTTGTTCAAATTTCAAACATAACTCTTTCATAACCTTACAAACATATTCCAAGTTTACACTTTCGCAATTTAGGTATCAACTTTTTATTTTTCTCAAAATTTCTCTTTTAAGCAAATAAATCACAAATTTTTCAAAAATTCTAATTAAATTATATACAACTCTAAGTTCCCTATAATCAAGTAAAAGTGCATAAAGAAGTGTAGAAAAAGTCCCTACCTCGATTCAAGAGCTTCCAAGAAAGTAAAAATTTTCGGCGACAAAATTCGATTCGTTCAGATTAAATCAAAGCCTTCAAAACCCTCTACAATTTGATCTATGGAACTAGGGTCTAAAACCTAACAGGTTTTGATAAATCAAGGATTTTATATAATAAAAATAACCAAAGAAAAAAATTTCAGAGGAAGGGAGAGAGAGAGAGAGATAACCGAGAGATGCTCAACAATAAAGAAAAGGAGAATGTAAGGCAATGGACAAGAAGGGAAAAAGCCCATGTGGCTGCTGTTGTGCTGTTTTCCACTTTTTTTTTATTCTTTTTTTTTTTTCAAACAAATATCTGCCAATATATATACACACACACACACACACATATATATATATATAAGTATATATATCAACTAAAAGTACATTTCAACATCTTTAACAACAAAAATAAATATAATATTTTCTCACCACATATACATTTCGTTTAATGATACATACTATAAATATTCACCACTCGTTTATGGTAATCAAATAATAATAATAAAACCACAACAATAATTCATGGTTACTAACGGGTTACGATTCAATCAATCGGGTTCAAAATGAATGAAGTTTAATAATTTAACATAAATCCCCAACTGAGATTAAAGTATAAATTCAATTTGATTCAACTCGTTACAACCTTTCCCCCTTAAGGAATTTTGTTCCCGAAATTTAAAATAGATAACCTCGCTGAATCAAAATCAATTACAACCGTAGAAATGCAATCATGGCATGATAACACAACCTCCCAATTAAACATAAGAAATTCACCCTATTCCATAACATATACAATGTACATCCTAATATTACAACTCTCAAACATCAATAAAAAGGTCGGGATACTTCTCACGGGCTTCAGCCTCACGTACCCAAGTCACCTCCTCAATCCCGTGGTGTCTCCACAACATTTTCACCAAGGGACAAATACGAACAAAAGATACACAGATACATACAGACAAATACGGAGATAATACACAGATACGTACATATACACAGACACATTTGGGGAATATGTCGTTACTGACAAAGAATATTCTGTCTATGGACGTCAACGAGCATATGCCGTTACTACGATGGAATATTCCATTAGCTGACGTCACCGCGCATAAGCAAAACACGCAAAAAAGAAATAAAACACGAATTCAGGGATACGGGGTTTCGAACCCCCGACCTCGGGTTCAGCCTCTCCATCCTTAGACACTGAACTAGACCACTTAACCAAGTCACTCTTGTGACAAAAATAGTCGAATAAATGTATATAATACAAAAATATACAATAGATATACATATATGTATACAATTTTCCCGCTTCTCTTTGTTTTTGCATTAGTTGGCCGACAAAAGCAAACCTCCTCGATTTGTAAGCTCGCCTCAGCTCTCTCTCCCTCTTTGTCTTCTTCTCTTCCGTCTTCTTTTTCGTTGGCTGGCCGACAAAAGCTACCCTCCTCGATTCTCTTCCATCTCATTTTTTTGCCTTTTTTTTTTGCCTCGACTCTCTCTCTCTTTGTCTTCTTCTCTTCTGTCTTCTTCTTCTTCATCACTTTCTTTCATCTACTTAATCACTCTCTTCTCCTTCTTCTTCCTCATTCTCCTTGAGAGAGACAGAACATTGAGACTGAGCGAAGGAGAAAAACTGCCCCAAAACTCAGTCTGTTCTCTGTTATTTCTCTGACTCTCCTTTCTTTCTTTTTACACCTCTCACAACACATGGCCTCATCTTGTCCCCTCACTCTCTTTCTGAACCTTAATGATCCAAGCTCTCCTAGATCGAGTGCCCCTACTCCTACTCTTCCTAACCTTCCTGGACAAAGTGCCCAATCTCCTACTCTTCTTAACCTTCTTGAACAGAGTGCCTCTGCTCCTACTCTTCTTAACTTTCCCATGATGTTAGTTGAGCAAATCATGGCCACTCAATCTGACATTGAAGCCAACCACTTCACACTGAGATCCTGCATGGAGACAATGACTGCGGTTACCAGATTGTCTCACTAGTTACAGAATAGGACCAGTGAAGTACATCAGTTAAATGCCCAACTTTCTTTGCTCCAACGCATGTACAAAGATGCGCGAGTAAAGATTTACGCACTGAAGGAAAAGAATAAAAGGCTAAAATGGAAGACTACCGTCATGGCCCGATTTGGAGCACCTTCATATTGAGCCTTTGACAACTAGCAGGGAGCCAACTCTCTCGGTGGTCCCGTATGCAATGAGGCAAGGCCTCCAAGGGTCTCCCAAGATGACAAAAAGAGAAAGAGCTCGGTGGGAGAGTCGAGTAAGTGAAGTCGGCGTGTGGCCATTATCAAAAGCAAGATCCCTCTCTTTTTTTTTTTCTTTTTTTTTTTTCATGTTGTCTCTACAATTGGGGATGTCATCCCCTAACTCCAATAAAATCAATTTATTTATTTATTTGCACATCAATGGCGTAACTGGCATATCACTTTGAGCTTGAAAACAATTTTGTTTGATTAAATTTGAGAATGATTGAATTTTGAACTCTAAACTGGACATTGATTCTATACTGACCTGAATCAAAATCATGGCTTAACGAAAGAAAAACGAAGCAAAACAATCCAAACACACTTATATACACTGACTGGTATTAATGAAAGAAAAACTGTGTCGATTAATACATTGGCAATAGAATTATAGAACAAAAAGGTACCTCTCACAACCGAAGGTGGTGGTACTAACTTTGGCGTGGTAACAGCATACACACAGCCATTAGGTCTTTGATCCAGCTGCTCCCTTCTCGGAGCATAAGTCAGACGTACAGACTGAGCCGAAGAGGCTCCCGGAGTGGCCCTCGAGGCCTGTGCCGACTATGCTGGCTAGCGACTTTGAGTTTGCCTCGATCCAGATGCACCAAGTGTGCCATTCAACTGTGGACAGTACCTCTTTATGTGTCCTGCCTATCCACACTGAAAGCAAGTCAAAGACTGCCCTCTCCCTTGACTCTGGCTCGGTGAGCAGATTGAAGATAGAGTAGACCGCTGTCCTTCCCCATTCTGTGGGCAAGAAAAGGACTTGTGACCCAACTAGCCACACTTGAAACAAGAAAATCCTCCCTAGCCACCTCCTCTTGCCCCTAAACTCAACACTAGAAAAGCAGACCTAGATTGTGCCCCTATGAGACTACTGTGCTGTAAAACCCCTCTGTCTCTTGTTGTCTCGGGCCTCACCCTGCATCTCTTGGCCTCTCTACCTGAAACCCTTTATCTCCCTCTCTCCAGCTCCTAATCGGGTTTCTATATGTGCTGCTGCCTTAACAAGACAGCTGTATTCCCTCATTATAGACCCGCCCACACAGTAGGTAAGCTCATCTCTTAGTCGAGTCTCAAACTCGAGACAACGGCGCTCCTCTGTCACCACAAGCTTAGGAGCAAATCTGGACAAACTAGCAAAAGTGGCCTCGAACTCTGCTACCGATGTGCCAAGCTGTTGTTTGAGGTTCTTGAACTATTTCCTCAACCCCTCTCTAACAGTAGCTGTAGACACCCCATTTTTGACCGTCCTCAAGACTTGGACGTCACCGTTTGAACACTCGGTGATCATCCATGTTTGTGTTCGTCTTGAGTTCCTAGAGGTCTCGGCCACGTGCCTTGCCTCAGGACCTCTCGACTCGACTATTTTGTGTTTGATTTTGCACCAAACACTTGTGTTTTACTTTTGAGGGGCTGGGAATGGCTTGTTGGCCATCCCCACACCTCACCGGCCATGGCTTGAGGCCGCCGGCCATTGTTTTGTTGCCACTGGCCAAATGTTTGGCCGGCCGACACTATTTTTGGTCGGTCGACCATGTATTTGGTCAATTTGGCATTTTTGGCTGGCCGACCACTGTGCATCTGCTTTTGGCAGATATTTTGTACCAGTTGTGATAGTTGGCACCCACTTTTCCCCCCCCTCTATACACGTGTATAGAGGGATTTCACTCTTGCTTGCTTGTTTTGTAAGCTTTGCAAGAGTGATCCTCTATAAAGGGAGGCCTTCTCCTTCCTTCTCAAGGGTTAGAAGGTTGAGTTCCAAAGGTCTGGATTAGGGTTAGGGTTTGTGCATCACCTATCTCTATATCTCTCTCTCTTTTTGCTTTTGTGTGTGTTTGTCCTTATTTTTGTGCACAAACACCTAGAGTTACACTTTCCTTTAGCTACTGAGGTACTAAGGAGTGATTTTCAGAGTTTTGAGCTGGTTTCAAGCTTGAGGAAGCTGCTGGAGCATTGTTCTCGAAGAAAGTCTTCAAGGGTAAGAACCTTGCCCTTTACTCCCCATTCTTGCATAGGCTTTTATCCATCTTTGCTTGCTGTTTTAAGCTTAGTATATAACATATAAAAGTTCTATTTTTACTTGCTTAAAATAGTTGTTTAAGGTTGTTTTGGTGTTTGGGCTTGTTTGACCCCTCTTAGGCCTTGTTTGGCCCCCATTTTGCGCTATTTTGGTGAGCTCTGGGACCACCTTGTTTGGGCCTCCTCACCACTGAAATCCTGAGGGATTTCAGTGGTGAGGATGGTGGTTTGAGGTCCTAAGAAGGAGAGGACCATCCCCTTTCCTTGTTGTCTTCAAAATGTGTCATTTTTGCCTCATGTGTGAGCACCATTCTTGAGTGCATGTTGGCCATGTCTTAAGTGCTACTTGTGCTTATTTTTCCATGATATAGCACTATTTTTACTTGGTTTAGACACACCATGCTTGCCTTGCATACTTGTCTTGTAATGCCATGAATTGCCTTAACATGTGCCTAGCATTTAGACTATCATGCTTACTTGTTTTGGCTTAGCTTTTTGAAGCTTTTATGCATGTTTTAGTATGCTTGAGGTCTTTTTTTGGTTGCTCGGGTCATCCATGCTTTGCTTTGTATAGCTACCATGCAATTCCCCTTGTGAACCTTGAGTGTTGACCCCTCTAGCATGCTTTACTTGCTTTGTTTCAGTGGTTTGGAACCACTTACCATGTCATTTCAGTCCATAGAGCATGCTTGTATACTTGCATTTATGGCTCCTTTGATGTTTCAAAAGGTTTGTGTGTTATACTCCATGATTGGTTCATTTTGCATGCCTTTAGATTTAGGCCATTTAGATGCCATCTAGGTGTGCCCTTGACCTTGTTTTCATCTACCTTGGGGTGGTTTTGAGTCCCCTTGGCCCTTTGAGGCTTGGTTGGCATGGCCATGGTTTAAGCCCCCTAGCTTGCCTTGAGTTTTGGACATTATCGCATGCTATGCTTATCTTGTTAAGTTGGTTTGGCACCCTTTTCTAACATGATTTTCAAAGCGTTATATGCATGCTATTTGCCCTTGTTTATCCCTTTTAAGTGTGCTTAAAAGTTGCTTCTTTATGCCTAAGTGTTGGACCATGTTTGCATGCATGTTTGTATGTGTTTTGGCCCTCATTTCCTTGGCATTTGGCCATTGATTTTGGCATGCTTGAGAGCTACCCATGTTAGTGTAAGTCCATCCCACCATGTTATTGCATGCATGCCTTGCATATTGTCACATGCTTGCTCCATTTTACCTTGTGTCGCATGCCATGTATAATTGCATCTTGTTGCATGATTAGGTTGTAATACATTTGGCATGTATTCCCCCTTTTTAGCCACTTAACATGTTGTTACATGTTTATGTGTTGTCCATGTTGCATGTTTGCATTGCTTGCCCTCATGTTCACAGTGCATACTTAGCCCGCATGCCTAGGTTGCATTGCATCTTGCATGCATGCCTTGCCTCTTGAATCACCATGATAGAGGTTGGATCTTTATGTGTTTGTTCGGTTTGCATTACGTTTGAAATTAAAATGCACAACTTGGCCTCTTTGGCCATCACGCATTGGAATACGCGAGTGGTGGTCCAAGGGCCGAGTACCAAACTCCTTTGAGTCATGAATGCAATAAGGAGTGTGGTTGGTGCAAACATTGCTTGAAATGCATTGCCATGCCATGTTTTACCCTCTGCTGCCCTCTGCTGCTGTCAAAATAGGATTCTGCAGGCATAGGTGGCCGACCGACTACATTTAGTGCCGGTCGGCCATGAATTGTTGGCCGAGAGTTCAATATATGGTCGATGAACACTTCTCTTTGGCCGGTGACCATTCCTCATGGCCGGTGACCTTCCACAGTGTTCAGAAAGCATTCCTTAGGACTTGTGCAGTCTTCAGAGGGGAGAAACAGTGCAAACAGAGGCAGCTTGTGCATGGCGGTGGATTTCGGAGCGAAGCCAACCGAGCGCACATGCGTTGGACCCTCTTCCTGAGGCTGTTTACCGCTTTATTAGTTTAGTTAATTTGCTTAACTAGTCAAGTGGTCAGTAATTATTTAATTAGCTTGTCAGTTGATTAATTTGTATATTCTTTTGGTCCCTTCGAGCGATGGCGAATTTGTAATAAGTGTGGGTGCGTGTGTGCGTGTCTTCCAACCCCCACTTCTTTCTCCCTTTTACTTACCTGCTATGCATGGTTAGTAGCATATTCATTTTACCGCATACCTATGCTATGGCCAAGATCATACTAACTACATCATATTTCAATTCCAAGTTGAATACATGCTATATGTTGCATTTCACATGCCATCTTAGAATAGCCGAGCCTAGCTTAGTTGCATCTTGCATGTGTTGCATTAGCCATCTTAACATGAACTAGGATCATGCATATGATTACTAACTAGTTTCTGTTTTGGCTCAGAGTACTCGGTAAGCGTTTATGCTTTAGTATCCTTGCATGTGTGTGAGTGACTACCATGATAGCATGCTTACCATGAGGCTATGTGCTTATGTGATATAACTGCCTGAATGCCTGTGGGTGAAGGTTGGATTGCTTGAGTTAGAATAACTCGTTGAAATCCGTGTGTTAGCCTACTCGTGAGTAGCAAATTTCAAACCATTTTCCAAACGAGCGGATATGCAATGCTTTGTTCCAAATTAGGCGATCTAGTCTATACTTTTGTGTTGTGCGCATCACATAGTAAGGTTAGCTAATTAATCGGAATAAGAACGCATAATGTTTTCAAAACTAGATATCATGGTTAGTAGAGGCCGATCTTTGATCAGGCGAGCAGGGGTGCTCATAGCTGACCTTCCCCAATCGTACCCAAGTTCCCGAGCCGAGGCAACTTTGGTGATGACGGAACGTGGCCTTAGGCAAACGAGTCAGGGTTTCCTAAATTCCCCCTTAAAAAATATTTAGGTGGCGACTCTTTATCCGGCAAAGCAGTCCATGTTTGGCACTCCTTTCAAAAAAATCTGTTTTCCAAAACGATTTGCCAAATTTGGACTCTTTGGTGATTTGTCAATCTGGTATTGCACTTTGCGAGATCAGATTAAGAACCGTGACTATTTGAGTCCAAATTGTAGCATGAGGCCCACGAGGGCGCGTCTACAGTTTTTGGCGACTTTGTTGGGGGAGTTTAGAGAACTTGACTCGAACTCATGATATCTTGTTTTGACTACACTTATGTGTTTCTTTGCATTGCATGTGCATTGGTGCGCCTAGGACACAGTGTTTGCCATCTGCTATTCGTGAACGGTTTGCCGGAGGCTCGCTTCGAGAAGCATGCCATAAGGCTGACCGGTTATGGGCTTTGCCACGATGGGAACACAAACCCCGGTTGTCATCGGGGCACCTTTTTGACCATTCGACCTAGTGCATATTCGGAATCCATAGTGACCATTCCAAGCGAGGACAGGTTGCTACTCGATCATAGGTTGTTTGAAACCGCTGCGTGCGTAGTGAAGCCCTAGCTCCTGACAAAATAGGACAGGGAAACCCTACCCCAACATAGGGGTGTTTTGGCTCTTGCTTGCTTGTTATGTGCTTTTTGAGTTGACCTTTATAGGGAATGCATATATCAGTTTGCAAGTCTGAGTATCAGGCCTGCGGGCATCAGTACCAGAATTTGAGAATCAGTTATATCTGCGAGTATCAGATTCAGTTTTGGGGCAGCGATTTTGGAAAACAGTGATCAATAGTAGAGAACAGTCATTCAGCTATGCTTGTGTCTGTTCTGATTGGGTCAAAATGCTGCGTGTTTTCTCTTTCAGTTCAGAGATTTAGTACAGAATAGCCAGTGTTCTTCTTTGCTGAGGCAAGACAGACCGTCAATCACCATTCAGTACAGCGGACTTATGATGACGCAAAGTTCAGAGGAAATAGTGGTTATGGCAGCCGCATTGGATCAAGGAAACATCTTGCGGGATGAGACCAATGTTTATGTACCGCATCCGCCCAGGTCGCCTGCCGCGCGCCCGGTCTGGGCACCCCAGTTGTGTTAAGCTCGCGAGCCTACCACGTTCGAATTAATGGGAATTATTGGTGATCTTCAGCGATCTGTGGCTGATCTCGCCTACGGAATGTCGGCTTTGCCACCAGCCACATCCTACGTCGGGAATTTTGTACCGCAGGAGCCGCCGCTATTCGGGCGAATTATGATCGAGCTCAGCCAACCTGAGGTTGTCTCAAACTATGGCCCTGACATGTCAACAACAACCAAGTTTCGCTCTGATATAGCAAACCAAACCCACGATCAAGCTGAGGCTAGAGGTAAGAACAAAGTGGGAATAGATGCTAATCCCGTCGAACAACTACTGTGGGCAATCGAGGCTTTGAAAGCCGGGGGATTCAGTAAACAACAAATATTCCCAGTGGTGGCCAAAACTGTGGATGATGCTTTCCCCACTCCAACCGAGGGGAGTTCCAAATGACGTAAAATCGAGATAGGCCTCGCTGCATAGAATAGCTCCTTCAATCCCAACCCAACATCGAAAGAATCGAAAGTCAAAATCGCACTACGATCCTTTTGCCGGCGTCCCGCAAAAGTCAAGAACTTCAAGTATTCGCGAGGGCGCAAAGTCTTCCACACACTCTATATGCCTTTGTCTAGGGCCATCCAGATCCTTGCCGAAAGAGGGCACCTTAAACCCCTCGAGCCTCAGCCTCTCCCGAAGAATCTCCCTCCCACACAAGATGCTGCCTTGTACTGCACGTACCACCAGCAAACCGGCCGTTGCATCGATAACTATTTTTGTCTTCGTCACGAAGTGCAAGATTTGATCGACAATGAGGTCATCCTCCCACCCACCTCAGCAAAGTCTGTCACTGCTGAGTTGTTAGATTTCGAGGATATTACGAGTATGTGATCAGAAGTTGGACCACTTGCGGGCAACATTCGGTGTATCTCAAATGTGGCATCTAGCACGCACCGTTTCGAGCATTTGCGAATGCTATTTTTTGTAATTTCTGGCTTGGGTGTTGAGCCAGTTTCTTTGGTTTTGTTTTGAGTCTGTCTCACTGTCTTGAGTCAGTCTTTTTGCTTAAGGGTCTATCTTGTTGTATGTAGTCAATCCCATTGTATAGAAATCAAGTAATTCCAAGGTTGTTGCCTCGGATATCATTGTTTTGTTTTTGTAATTATCCTTTTGTTTTCTTTTGAGTCTGTCTCTGCTGTGGAGCCAGTTGCAACCGGAGGTCTTGAATGAAACAGTTGCGGCTATCATACTTCCGTGCTTATTGCTACTTTGAACCTGTTGTGCTAGCAAGTTAGAATGAATGGCATCGCATTTCACCTGTTCTTTTGTGCCTATAAGTCATTGTATTGACCTAAGTTTTTCAAAACTTTTTAAACACTGTGGTGATGAAAACGAAGAGGAAGGAATTCCTTGGGTTTTGCAAAATTTGACTAATTGAGAGAAAGAGAGGCGTGCTAAGCCCTTAATGAATGAAATCATGTTTGTTAACGTGAGTACTGAGAAGGACCCTGGCTTGATCCAGATTGGTTCCACACTATTTTCAGTGCGAGCGATTTGTCGTTTTCTTAAAAACTTTCAAAAACAAAATGTTTCGCGCAGTCTTGCGGAGACCTGTGTGGAATTGCTCTTGAGATTGTACAGCTTGGGATCGCTCTCAGCCTCAAGGTTCAATCCCATTGCTCCAAAAGCCTTGACCTTGAATTCAGAATAATCAACAGTCAACCGCAATGTAAGGCCTGTGTGGCCAGATTTGAAGCAGCCCTCGAACAAGAGGCACCAAAGTGAAATCAAGAAGATCAGACGTCGCTAGAAGAAACTTGCAAAGCTAAATCAGAACTACGTAAGGCTTGATTCGGATGTTTGGGATACGTAGGACACTTCCAAATCGAGTGTGTCCATGTAATGGTTTTGATTATCCTTGCCTTCTCTGAATCTGATAGTTCAGTTGTGACAACCGAAACTACGTAAGGCTTGATTCCCATGTTTGGGATACATAGGCAACTTCATCGTGAAGTCCAGCCACACGCATTTTCAAAGAGATTGTGTCCATATATTGGTTTTGACCATCTTCGTCTTCTCTGTATCCGAGAGTTCGGTTGTGATCATCGCTAATGAGGATTGACTACAAAATGCCGCGGCACTATCCAGACAAGGAGCAACTTTCTGTTGCCATGAGTTGCCACTTAAACCAGGGGCAACTTTCCGTTGCCGTGCAGTGCCATCCAGACAAGGGGCCATTTTCCCTTGCCTCCGATCCGAGGTTGTGCATCTCGAGAGTAAGTTCTACGCTCGTTGAGCGTTGACCGTTTGCCAAAGTAGTTTTTGAGAATTTTTACTGAGTTTGACTAATTTCTCAAAAATCATTTCATTTTCCAAAACTGGACCATTTTCTTGGACCCAAAAAAGGAAAATTTTCAGTGCTCATAGCCTAACTTGCATGATTTCAAATCAAAAATCGAACAAGTATGTTAATCTAACTCTCATTTTGGTTAAAATTGTTTTAGTAGAAAACCAAAACAAAAAATTTTCAAAATGATGAACTAGGGACACAATTGAGTTAGGCTTCCTGCCTTTTCCCTCATCGTCAACATACTTGCCAGAAGGGCACTCTACCTGTCAACAAGGGCACAACTGGAGCTATCTGTAAAGGGCTGAAAGCTCTCAGCATCCTCCAAGCAACGAGGTAACAAGACGAGTGCGAAGCACAAAATTGGGGTGGATCAAGACACTCCACTCCCTCATCCAGGGCATCGACTAAAAGTCACCAGAAGAAATAGCCGTGAGCTAACAGTGTTGGGCATGAACCCACGACCTTCAATTTATCCATCAACCATCCAAGGGAGGGATATAAAATGAGAGATTAAAGAATAGAGAGATGTAAGTTGAGAGAAAAGTGAGCAAAAGGGTTTTGAGTGAAAAAACCGAGCCTGAGGGCCGAGCGATGTGAGAATCACAAATAAGAAAATGTGGGAAACAATACCCGGAGAAACTGGCTCCTCGTGATCTGAGGTCTCTCGTCTTTGTAACACGTCTGTGTGTCGTGTCTTTTGTTTTGTCTCGATTTTTATTTGGAGTTATTCCGAGCGTGTCTCATCGTGTTTAGGTTGTTTACCTTTTGTTTTCCATTGTTGAGTCGTTTTTGCTGTGTTCAATCATAGGCTTAATACCCGGTTGAAAACCCTTTTCTCAAATCGTTTTGTGCTCAGAGTGCTGTGCTATTCTCCACATTTATGCGAAGCATGATTTGGTTCTTTCATAAAACTGCAGGATCCACCCCCGATAAAGTGTGAACAGAAAAACCTGGACCTATCTGAAGCTTTTGGGTTCCGGATTGTGAAGCAAGAAATTTTAGAGCATCTGAGTGTGCTTCAACTTCTACAAGTTCAAAATGAACCGTGTATTCAGAATGAGTAATATGTTGTTGTGGGCCATGAGTTCAGAATGAGTAGAGTTCAGAATGAGCAGTGTTCAGAATCAGTTGTGAGCTGTGTGGGCTATATACAGATTAAACCAAGCACTGTGTTACGAGCCGAGAGTTTAGAATGAGCAGTGGTTTGTTTGAGTTGTTTTGTTGTTGGCCGGTTCATTATCTGGTTATTACAATACAAGTGTTTGATTTTCAGACAAGAGATCAATCTCATTTACATTGAGGTGTAATATGAAGCAATGCGATGCAGTGTGTGAAATGTATAAATGTAGCACTTTTTCAGATAAAAAGTTTGTTTCATTTCATCATCTTTTCAAGTACAAAGTTTTAGAGAAAACAAAAACCTGCCTACGGCAGTACAAGGTACTCAAGCTACCAACAAAAAGAAAAGCAAAACAAAAAGAAGAAAAGCAGCAAAAATCTAGATCAGCCTCAGTGGTCTCAGGCCTACGGGTCTGTCCTCGTCCTCTTCCTGGACGAAGGTCCAGGAGCATCATCATCAACACCATCATCTGTGCCTGAGCCATCTCCGATCTCCTCCTCGGACGACTCTACCTCCGTCTCTGTCTCGGCCTCGGACTCATCATCATCGGGAACTCGTGCCCGTGAGCTACTCCCAACATGAGTGCGCCCCGCTTTGGTGTGGGGATATACTCTGCCATCTCGCCCTCCTCCTCGAGCAGGAGCAGAAGGCCCAGCTGGAGCACCTCCTGCAGTAGGAATCTGGAATAGAGGCTGAAAAGCACGAATGGTAAACGCATCAGTATACTACGCAAAGCAAGGTATGAATGCCGAATATAGTGTATGAGTACAGTGTGTGAATACTATGAACAGTGTATCAGTATAGAATACAGTGTTTGAGTACAGAGTATGAATGTTGTGAACAGTGTATCAGTATAGAATATGAATGTTGTAAACAGTGTATCAATATAGAATACAGTGTTTGAGTACAGAGTATGAATGCTGTGAGCAGTGTGTCAGTACAAAATACAGTGTTTGAGTACAGAGTATGAATGCTGTGAGCAGTATGTCAGTACAAAATACAGTAACTGAGTGCAGTGTATGAATGCCATGAGTAACGCTGTGAACAATCTGTAGGATACAGTGTATCAGATGCCGTGATGGCCGTGTATCAAGTGTTGTGTTGATAGTGCAATGCGTCAGATCATGCGAAACAGTCTATGTATGGTTTGAGACTGTGGTTAGAAGAACATACCGGAATACTATAAATGGCTAGAAGATCGAGGCTTCGCTGGAGCATCCCCATCACAAGGGCGGTCAGCTCCAGGGACTGATGAGTGTATTCGGAGGAAGTCTGCAAAAGTATTAGAAGCATCAGTATTCTGCGGAATATCAAATGAAATGGAATGACAATGCAAGATTTAAAATACAGTTGTACATACCATAGGCAAGTCATAGAACCCGACTAGCTCGTGATCAGCCAGAGGGGGAGCAATAGGGATCTGGTAGGTCTCCCCACCCTGCCCTCGGCATGTCATCGTCGTAGGCAGTGCAGGCCAACTAGCCCCCCGCTCTTTCTGGGCCCCACTTCTACCACGGACCCGAGCCGTCCTCGATGCTCTTGCTCCTGCTCCTACCTTAGCCGCTGGCACCGCAGGCCTCTCTCTCTCTTAACTCGACGACCACTGCTCAAAGGCCGCATGATGGAGGTCTGGACGTACTCTCGTGAGTCGCCGCCTCTTGAAGCCCTCGCCCCCCAAATGATCGTGTAATCACCATCCGCCGTGAGTGAACCTCTTGGTGTCCCTCATGTAGGCAGGAGGCGGACTCGAACTATCTCGCCCAGTAAACCTAGCGTCGCACAGAAGCGCCACCTGTACCAAGCCCGACATCGTGCCCTCCAAAGAAGATCCCGAACTGGCGGTCTTTCAAAGACCAAGAAACCACTTTAACCACACCGCAATGGAGCCTAGGGCTGCCAGGTGATGTGAAAATGATATGTAATCAGTTATCTACTGTTATTAAAAGTACAGTGCAAAGCGAAGCTTGAAGTAAACTCTAAAGTTGAACATACCTTTACGGTGGTGATGGTGTCGAAATAGCGGCAGAAGAAGATAAAAGACTCTCGAGGTCTCCGCACACACCTCACATCGAAGCGGTCGGAGAAAGGAACGCCGAGAGGGGTCTCCTCGTCGAGTACTGGCGTAAGCCTTAGGAAGTAGGCGTAGACCCACAACTACAGAGCAGATATCAATATGCTTATCAGATAAAGCAGAATGCAGAATAAAGCAGAAATGGCATAATCGTGTGTTGTGCAGTGTATTGTGCAGAGTGTACAGTGTGTGCAGTGTACAGAGTACAGATAATGTAAAGCAGAAAAGAAGATGTACCTTCCAAGCTCGCCAATAGCCCCCGAGCAACTGCCCGCTGCAACGGGAGGATGAGCTCATGTATCCATAGAGTGTGGCCAAGGCTGCCCCACCCCAGTTGTAGCGTAGGATCCGTGTGACATCCACCAGAGCACTCAGCAAATAGAGAGGCACGGTGTTCGCCCGGTCGATGATGATCGTCGTCCCCAATAAGAACATGAGGAAGCTGCGTGCATACTGCTCCACCTCCTCCTGAGCCATCGGTGCCTCCTCAGCTAAAGCTGGCTGAATCCGAAAGTGGTCCTCGAACCACGAGTATCTGACGAAGCCTGGATGAGCGAGAGGCGGCAGCTTGCCGAGCAAATATATCTAAGCGGCCTGCCACTCATCCATGTCTGTGTCAAAGGGGATCGGATCACCCCCTACCTCGATGCCGGTGAGCATCGAGAAGTCATAGGGAGTCATCATCATGTCTCCCGTGGCAGAGAAGTGGAAGGAGTCGGTGGTGTCCCACCACCTCTCCACCAGAGTGGCAAGAAGAGGCCTACTCGCGGTAAGGCGTGAGAGTCCCCTGCAGAAGGCGCCGGCACTGTCGACAATGTGACGGATCAAGGCCCAGTAGCTCCATGTACCATCCGCGGGCAACAACATTCCCATACCCCCGAAAGGCATGGGAATCCCCCTGTATTCAAAAGCAAAACAGTTGCGAAGCAATATTCAAAATACAGTTTCGAAGAACATTCAGAATTAATAGCATGTGTGCACGTGTTCAAATTCAAATAGACAACAGGTACCGGTGTGCTAGCAGAGAACTACAGCATATGATGTGTCTGTGTGTTTGAGTGGTTCAGTACAGATATAGCGTGTGTGCACGTGTTCAGATTCAAACATACATTGGGTACGAGTGTACTCGCAGTGAACTACAATGTATGATGTGTCAGGGTGTTTGAGCGGTTCAGGGCAAATATGGTGTGCGTGCGCGTGTTCCAATTCAAACAGATACCGAATGCAGGTGTGTTCACAGGTAACTACAGCATATGGGGTGTCATGACCCGAACCCCCCCTATGGGTTAAGGGCATAATCGGCCAGTAATCCTGTGATTACCTATAGCCTCAGACCAAAACAGACATAACTCGTCAGAGTAAAGGGGCCAAACGGAAGCAAAAATTTAAAACTTTGTCCATAGAGTCGTGCTTATATGCATATCAAATAAACCATACTCATATACGTTAATAACCCACATCAAAAGTATAGTAGCATAAACTTCTTTACAGACAGGATCATCTAAACTGAGCCAACCCATAACGGACTATATATAAATATACACAAAGACCTTGCCAACAAGACAAAGTATAAACGCATAACAAAATGGCAAGGATGGGTCTCGTGCGTGAGACACAAGGCTGACTCTCCAAAATTCTTGTTGTCCCTGGTAGACTTCACTGGGGCTGGGTTTATACTTCTCTTGGCTCACCTACAACCACATGAATGAGCGTGAGCGATAGCCCAATGAATAATATTGAATACAGAAATTACATAACAATGTAGAACAACATATTCCAAACGGCCTTAGGCCCAATCCATATTTCTATTTAACAGATATATACATATATAACTATACAAAATTCAAATCAAGTGACTGTAGTTTCAAACATTCTGGCCCTTGGCCCCTTCAGAGTTCCATTCATGTCAAAACGGCCTTCGGCCCATTCGTTTATGTCAAAACGGCCTTCGGCCCATTCATTTATATCAAAACGGCCTTCAGCCTACTTATTCATGTCGAAACGGCCTTCAGCCCACTCATTCATGTCAAAACAACCTTCGGTCCATTCATATAAGTCAAAACGACCTTTGGTCCATTCATATATGTCAAAACGACCTTTGATCCATTCATATATATCAAAACGACCTTTGGTCCATTCATATATGTCAAAACGACCTTCGGTCCGTTCATTTCTATCAAAACGACCTTCGGTCCATTCAATTCTATCAAGACGACCTTTGGTCCGTTTAGGTTTATCAAAACGACCTTTGGTCCATTTACGTTTATCAAAACGACCTTTGGTCCATTCATGTATTCATGTCAAACTTTTGTCCACAATCCCAATTAGCAACTCATAAAGCTTATAAGGGAATAAACAATTAGACATTTACAAGTATTCAAATATCGATATTACTCACAGTGATCGGCTTATGGATTCTCCCTGGAGCTTGACCCTACGCATTCCATGAACACAAAAGGGTCATTAACAATTCAATCCGTTCCTCAATTCACATATTCCTCTCTAGGCTTTATTCTTATCTAATTAACTCATTTACAATGTTTAACATATGCCTAAGAGTGATTACAAGTGAAAGAGAATGGAAAACGAAACACGGAACGCATGAACAAAATTTCAGAAGACAGGGTCCCCGCTCGAGCGTAAACTTCCCCGCTCGAGCGGACCCTTAAGGCCTGCAAAAGTACTGGTTGCATGAAAAATATGCTCAAGCGTGAAATAGAGCGCTTGAGTGGAAGGCCTGTCCACAAAAGCTCCCCGCTCGAGCTTGAGATATCCCGCTCGAGCGGATACCCAACTCTGCAAAAAGTGCTGGGAGCACAATTTTCCCGCTCAAGCGGACATAAAAAATCTGGGTTTTCCAGATTGAGTTCTTGAGCTCCAATTTGAATCCCAACCAACAGAATGTGCATGCAATGGCTCAAATTACACATTTACACATGTTAACATGCTACCAATACAAGATTACAACATTAGGAAGCTCAATTTCAAGAATTACACACTTGCATGTTTCAAATTGACATCAACTTCAACTCTATCATACATATGCATGCATTTCAAGCTTCTATCTTTTCAAATTGTACATGCATGTGATGAATTAGCCACATTCTCAACTTAGGTAACACAAAGGGTGATCAAGACATGAGTTTCCTTTAATATTTCACATGGATTATACCCATTTGTGCTCAAACATGCAATATCAAGGTGATTTCCTACATGCATGCACATATTAGGCTTCAATTCAACAAATACAGCCCAATTTCATTTCAATCTTACTCTTGATCACCAATTAGCTTCAACACACAAAATCACAAACCATAATCCAAGAATCACTCACCTAGAAGCTTTGATCTCCTAAGCTCTAGTCAATTCTTGAGCTAAATCTCCAAGATTTCCAAGCTTTAGGCTAAATTTGCACAATTCTCTCCTCTCTCACTCTAACAGCCGGCCTTGCCCCTCTCTAGAGAGTTGATCAGCCCAAATGAACTTAAAGGAAGGGAATTGAGTGTAAAATGCCTTTACATAAATCCCCACTCACAATATAATAATAATAATAATAAAGCAATTTGGCACTATTCATCAATTTAATTGATTTAATCCAACCCGAATCAATTTTCAATTAAATTTCACCGTAGGCTCTAAAAATTATGCCAACCACGATGGCGTAATCAATTTCGGGTTCTGTGATCGATAAGGCTCTCAATTTAATTTTCGAAACGGATTATTCAAACAGATATTCCAACGGTGAACAGATAGAATTTCAAAATTACGTATATTCACATAATGACACATAAAATCATGCCAAACACATAATCATACTCAATTTAAGGACCAATTAGCATACTATGGAACAGGGGTATCACATGGGGTATCGGTGTATCCGGATCAAACAGTTAAAGATAGAGTCGACTATTGCACTTAAGTGTTCTACTTTGCAGAAAATGAAACGGGAAAGAGTATACCTTGGAAGCGCCATATGAAAGGTGAGTCTCTGGCTCGTGTAGAAGCAGCTCTAGTGGCACCTCCGTCCGAAACTCCCGAATCGGGCGGTTCGTCGAGGTAACTCGTGAATCGCCATCAGAGGTCGCGGATCGAACGGACGGACGTTGAGAGGCAAGAGCTCGGCCTCGGGGTCCATCTCCTGCTCCGGAGGAGTCCCGCCTCATGGAATATCGTCCATTATCTCGAGAATGGTGTGAAAATGGCCAGAAGAGTGAAAACCGGGCAAGAATATAAAAAGTCAACTGAAAAAGTCAACCCCAAGAGGGCGAAAAATGACCGAAAAGGTCGAGGTGCAGAAAAGGCACAAAAATCGAGGTAGACTCAAGGGGAACAAACCCCGAGTGGTGAGAATCAAGAAAAAGAAGCCGAAACGAAGTTTTGTTCGGTTCAAAATCTTCGAAACGCGAAGGAGTTCGTGAATCGAACGACGAAACAGGCTCTAAAATGCGACAAAAACATGGATCGAGGGTTGAAAAATCACCTAGGGAGAGGGCAAGAGTTTTCGAGTTTGTGGGAAATGGAAAAATAGGGCTTCAAGCCCTATATTTAAAGACCCAAGGCTGAAATGTCAAAACTGCCCCGATTCAGGCATATTTGGCCGGTCGGCCACATTGTTGGTCGGTCAACCAAATATATGGCTGGTGGACTTTTTTGGTGGCTGGTGGATAGCCGGTGACCTCCCCTTTTCGCCGGTGAACCTTCTACACCTTTGTTTGGGTCTTTGATATGGTTTGGGGTCTTCATTGCTCAAGATAGTGCCTCCATTGCTCAAAACAGTGCAAGAAAATGCATTTACGAAGCTTAACCGGTCTCTGTGTCGTGTCTTCTGTGCGTAGCACTCGAATACGTGCGAGGTGTATCCTTTTTGTCTCTTGCGAGATTCGAAAGTTGCCCCACATGCATATGTTGCAACGTTTTGTCGTGAAACGCGCGTTGGTTATACGTCATTTCACTCGCATCGTTATGCATACATCTCGCATTGTCATGCGCATGTTATACTTGCATTAGTATGCACATTCTTTAGGTCGCATCGTCATGCGCACCTCACATGCATTGTCATGCATATCAAGCGACGCGTATTATCGCGCATTCGAATCCACATGCATTGTCATGCATTCCAAGTGACATGTGTTGTCGCGCGTTTAAGATCACATACATTGTCATGCATTTCGAAAGACATGCGTTGTCACGCATTCAACCTCATGTTCATTGTCATGCATCATTCGTACTTTGCATGCATTTCAAAAAAACAAAAGAAAAACATGCATCATTTGCACTTGTCATGCATTTCAAAAAAAAAAAAAACATGCATCATTTGCACTTGTCATGCATTTCAAACAAAAAAAAAAACATGCATCATTTGCACTTGTCATGCATTTCAAACAATCATGCACTTGTCATGCATTTCAAAAAAAACAAAAACAACAAAAACAACATGCATATGTCATGCATTCCATTGTACATATATTGCATATGTCATGCATACATTGTAAACAGTGCATATGTCATGCGTTACTGTAAATATTACATTTGCATCCATTGCATATTTTATATATCGCATCATAGTTTACCTGCATATTATATACATTGCATTGTAGCTTGCATGCATTCACTGCATCACCCCCGCCTACGGCTTGCGCCTTTCCGAGTTGAGCTTGGTCTCGTATGTGCCCATATTTCTCACGTCGAAGCACAATTATGATATTATGTGTACACGCCTATTCCACTGCTAGTATTGTGGTTTGAGGGTGACGGCACCGTTTTTGTGTTAGACGTGGTTTGTACTACATCCATTGCATTCTCCCCAGTAGATCACATTGTACAAATCCATTGCACATTGTATATATTGCATTGTAGCTTGCATGCATTCACTGCATCACCTCCATCTACGACTTGCACCTTTCCATGTTGAGCTAGGTCTGGTATGTGCCCATACTTCTCGTGTTGAAGCACAGTTATGATATTATGTGTATGCACTTAGGGTTGTGGGTGACGGCACCGTTTCTGTGTTAAACATGGTTTGTATATGTCCATGCTTTTCCTAGACAAGATATGTTTTGGTCACATACCATATCCAATCAGATATACAAAGATTGTAGTGTAGTTCGATTGCATCCAAAGATTTAGGATCATGAGCTTTTTGAGCAGCGTGCCTCACTTATGTCATTCCACCCAATTACTTGTTCTTGTGTTCCGCCTACATCACTCATAGTTCTCATGACGCCGCCTATCCCATCACGGTATTGTGGTTTGAGGGTTGCACCTTTTCTATGGTAGACGGACTTTGCATCTCCATCATCTTTATGACATTTGTGTGGTTTTTGAACCGCTCATGATTTGATCATGATTCAATTGCATTGCATATCATTTGCATTGTTTATACGTAGATTTGTAAATGTTGCATATCATTTTGCATCCATTCCGCATTGTTCTGTGTTGTCATACATAGGTTGCATTGTCATGCACTCTTGTGGAGAAGTGGTTTGGAAATGCTCTTCAGATCCTGGGAGACGCTAGTGATCCTCAACCAGTCACCTGAAAAGATACAAACACTCCAGTCGGGGGTGCCGAAAGTAGCACTCCGACGGACAAGTTAGTTCAGACACTCAGGATAGCTTTTCACTAAGTTAAGTGAAGTGATTCTTCCATACCTTTCTATAACCATTGTTCCTGTATTTATACCTGTTCTTTTTTATCCTTGGGGTCAGGGCCTACTTTTTAATCATTGTCCTTTCATTTATTCGGCCCTAAGGACTTACACTTATTCGGCACATATATTATATTCGGCTCCTCACTCTCGTAGGATACAGTCGATTAATATCAGTCTTCCAATGGTATGCACCTTCTTATTTTTCCATGTATTCGGCCCCCACAATTGCCCCCCGAACTCCCCATTGACGGAAGTTAATCGGCGTGTTTGGTCTTGAATTGGAAAAGTTAAAATAGGTCAGGCGGCTTCACGTACCCCAATATAGATGTCAGGATGCGCACACCTTTTCGTTTATCATTATGCTTTCCCTCCTCAATCGTGCGTCTCGCATTTATTGTGATTTGAAATTTCAGTCCTGTCGAATGCATAGTTCATCGAGTATTCGAGACTCTTGGACCGCCAGCGGATATCCCTTCTCTGACTCGTATTTTCTATAACTCTTCTCCGTCTACCCTCGTCTCCCTTGCTCCTCGTAAGTCTTCTTCTCTTTTCTTTGCAATCCTACTTTCTGTTTATTATTTTCATTTTGGTGAACCCTTTATTCCCCGTGAAAATGGCCAAACACTTGAAAGACCTCCTTTCTGAGGGTCGTGTCTCCAGATTCCAGCGACACTTTTTCATCCCCGACGATGTTCATCTATCTCTAGTGACAGACAACACTCTGGATATGGAGAGACAGGATCAAAATTCAATCGTCTTTCCTCTCCTATCTATTGCAGAGGGCAGGGTCCGTTTTCCCCTACATCTATTCCTTAGGGCCATCCTCCGCTATTGGGGTTTGATTCCTTCTCAACCCGACTTGAACTTTTTTCGAATCGTAATGGGGATCGTAGAGTTGAACCGGCGCCTCAGGATCGATCTTGGGATTCCAGCCATTCGGCACTGCTATGCTTTAGCTAGATCTTCCGGTTGGCTTGGGCGGTACTTTTTTAGGGCCAAGGATACTGACCATCATTTGGTAACCATGCTCACCAGTTCTGGCAAGCGTGTGGATGACGTAATGGTCAATATTCGAGGGAACTGGGAATTTGGCAAAGGCGAGGGTCGCCTAGACCCTATTCCCAGACGGAGGGGTGAACCAGGTTGCCGTGTGTCTCCTTGTGTTTACTGAACTTTTCTTTTACTCGGCCTTCCCTCTGTGTCTAACCTTTTGTCTTTGCAGGCAGTAATTTGAAGAAGATTCTAGTTTCTACCGATGACGCAGTCCTTGTGCAGGTTGCGACTGCACTCGGATACTTCGGCCATCCAAACTTACAGAAGCAAAGGAGAGTGGGCCACATACTTCTTCGATACGAGCCTACTTACACTACTTTTTTGGCCGCTGACAATATTCCAATTCCATCTGGCGATCAACAGCTTGCGGCTCTTATCTTCCCTAGCTTCAAGAGTCTCAGACAAGTTGGTCTCGAAGCTTCTGACTCGGGGCAAGACGTCGAGCCGGTGGTAGAGGTAGTTGCCGAACCAGACAGAGAGTTCGCTGAGGAGGCCGGAGAGGTTGACGAGGCCCTAAACTCGGCGTTTGAGGCAGCCAGACGTAGTTAGCCTACCTCGGCCCACTCGGATCAAGTGAGTTTTCTTATGGAGATATTTTTAGAGGTTTGGGAGACCTACCCGGCAATTTTTTTGAAGGTATGGCTGGGGAAAGCCTCACGCAGATGGCTCAAAAGAAAAATGCCGAGCGTATGGCCGCCCGAAAAAATGCCGAGGCCGCCTATTCTGGACCTGCCTTGGTTGAGTCTATCGAACCCGTTATTGAAAGCCAGCTAAGATTGTTGCGGCCGTAACGATGAAAGAGGTTGAACAACCAGTCATTGATGAACGGTTGATTCCGAAAGAGCGGGGCAAGAAGTGTAGCGCCGAGGGAGAGGCCGGTTCAGAAGATAGTCTTGCCGACAAAAGGCCTCGCTTAGAAGAATCGGACGTGGTTGTTCCTTTTATTGTTCAGCCAAAGATCAAAGACACGCCGATTCCCTCTGACGCATCCATCATTACCGACCCGGCAGTAGCCTTGAGCCTGGCGCCGGCAGTCTCCCTACCAGCTGATAAGGCATTCTCTCATGCCGTGTCGGATTTGGTGGCCATAGCGCTATCTGCGCAATCGACCTTTTTGGTAGGTGAACTTTGACTTGTTTTGATTTTGGTTGCCTATGGCATCTAACGATCCTAACTCATTTTGCAGACGGTCAGCAGGATCGCCGACTTGGGCCGCCGCCTACACGATGCCCTTGAGTGGATTGACCGTTTGTAGTCAGAAGTGGTCGAACAAAAGAGCAGGGCCGAGTTTGAGATGATGAGAGCCGCTATGGAGATTGCGCGAGCTGAAGCTGAAATGGAAAGGGCTCGGGCTGCCGATTAGCTCCGTTCTGATGCCGAAGATAGGGCGAACGTGAGAAAAGAATCGCTTAGGCTAGCCGAGAAGGCGCTTAACAAGATGGAGACTGAGTTAGCAGAGTTGAAGGCGGCCAAGGAAAAGGCAGAATCTGAGGCTTCTGCCGCATTCGAAGCAGGAAAAGGTGCCGCCTTCAAAGAATACGTAGATGAAGTCCCCAAGTTTGAGAATCGGGGGTTCAAACACGGGTGGCTCAAGGCCCTTGATGCCGCTGGGGTTACGTTGGCTTGCCAATTCCTGATGAGCAGGTGGACGTTGAGCCACTTGAGTCTAACCCCGAGGATTGATCTGGGAGTCATTCGAATTTTATGAAATGCTTTCCCTTTTAATGTATGCTTTTGTTTTTAGGACTTTTGTTGGTTCCGAGTAGTTTTCATGTATAAATTGGCTACTGTCTGCGCTCAATTTGTTAATGAAAATTATCTTCTTGTTTCACTACTAATGCGCAGTTTGTGATGTTATATTGGTGTAGAATTTTTTGCCTTTCACTACTTTAGATAGAATGATTACTCTGTTGACCTTTCTATGATTGAATATCATGGCAATCTTATCATTCGTATGCCGAATAGTTCGTTGGTATTATGCTGAAACGATTCATGGGCCGGCTGGGGCACTTAATTCGAATAGATTAATTCATCTGCCCTTGCCCCAGGCGGTGCATGATCATTCGAGCGCCGGAGGTGAAATTGGGAGTTTTGTCGATTCATGGGCCGGCTGGGGCACTTGAGCCGAATATATTGATAAATCTATGACGCCCTTGCCCCAGGCGGTGCATGAACATTCTGAAGTCGATTCATGAACCGGCTGGGGCATTTAAGCCGAATAGATTGATTAATCTGCCCTTGCCCCAGGTGGTGCATGATCATTCGGGCACCGGAAAAGACGAACTTAGGAGTTTTGTTGTCGATTCATGAGACGGGCACTTAAGTCAATATATTGATAAATCTATTACGCCTTGCCCCTGTGCAAAGGCATGATCATTCTGAAGTCGATTCATGAGCCAGCTAGGGCACTTAAGCCCAATAGATTGTTCAATCTAAGACACCCATGCCCTAGTGGGTGGATGATCATTCTGATGTCGATTCATGAGCCGGCTGGGGCACTTAAGCCGAATAGATAGATTAATTTGCCCTGCCTCAAAGTGCATGATCATTCAAGGCGTGGTCTATCCAATGCCACGGCCAAGATTGAGGTTTTCACAATTAATGAAATTCTCGAGGGTGCTGCCTCTGTAAGGGATAAATGATTAAGGGTACAACTTTTATGAATACAGTAAACAACTGACTCTAGCTTTTGAAGGTATCGTGTGAATGTCGAACAAACTCTTCTTTAACAGCAGAGGGGAAGCGAGGACGCCAGCTGAGCTGAGTGGAGATATGTGTAGACACCCCATTTTTGACCGACCTTAAGACTCAGACGTCACCGATTGAGCGCAGTGATGATGCATATTGTGCTCGCTCAAGTCTCAGAGTCGCGGCCGCGCGCCTCCTGACCAACTCTCTTCGTGCCTTGCCTCGGTTTATGGCGGACTCCCTGCTTTTCCTCGAGGGGAGGAGAGGTCCGAGACCATCTCTCGGTGGCTATGGCTACATTTCATGGTCAGAGGCCATTTTGCCCATTTCGAGTCTTGCCCCTGCTGAGCCGTCAGGCCGTGTGCCTCGGTTCGGGACCACCCAACCATCTCCGATTCCTCCGATTTTTGGCATGCATCTCATTTTCTCCCTTTCGAGGGACATGGGGGTCTTAGATGCCCACTTCGTGGCCAAACACCACTTTCGGTGCTTAACGGCCGGTTTTTGGGACCCCGAATCATGGTTTTGGCCCCGAGCATCTGCTTTGCATCGGTTTTGTTCATTTTGGCGTACTGCTTTTATCACCAGAAGATCACCGGAGGGTGGAGGCCAGCAATTGTCTCAAAGAACTGCTTATGCCCCCTACGCCTCGCTTTTCACTTCCGGGCTAATGTTGAACACCCTAGGGCCATTTTCTTCGAGCCAAAACCAAATATTTGTGTTATACACACATGGGAGGATCCTAAAAACACATGGCTGGCTAGTAACTCTAATTGACCCTTTTGAACCCCTTCTAAAAGTGGCTTGTTGTCTCTCTTGTTTCAGAGTTGCCAATTTCCAACCATAGGGTCTTGTTGTACACACATGGGAGGACACCAATCTTTGGTGGCCGGCCCAAAATTTCTCTTTGACCCTTTTGCCCCCTACCGGGCCAGCCATAGGGGGTGGCCGCCCGGCCACCTTCAGCAAAAGTAGTTGGCCGGCCTGCTTCCTCAGTGTGAGTCCATTCCAGCTGTGTCTTGGTTTTCCCCCAAAAATATCTCTATCCGGGGAAACCTTTTGGAGGGAAATAAGAGCTCATTTCCCTTCACTTTTGCCTTAACTCTTCTCTCCCTCTCTTGTTTATATTGCTATCCTCCCAACTCAAGAAAGAGGGTTCCAAGAATTGGTTTGAGGATATCTCTCTCCATCTCTCTCAAATTCTCAAGTTTTGGTTCCATTCCTTCATCATCTTCAAGCACCACCACCACCACTCTATTTTCAGCAGCTAGGAGAGCTTTCCAGCAGCAAGGAGGCAACCATTCTTCAAGCAAAAGGCAGTCAAGACTTGTCTACAAGGGTAAGTTGCCATTTCTCCCTTTTGTAGCTCATTTTTGCACCAACTTATTAGCCTATTTTCTTATTGTTTTGGGCTCCAACCTTAACTGAAACTAGGTCTATTTTGAGCTATTCTTCATGTTTATTGAAGGGCTCAACCCTGTTTGAGCCCTCTATAGTGCACTTGCTTCAATATCCCTTGGTATGTCACATTTTTGCATGAAATTTCTAGCCTATGTGTGATCTGTTTTCGAGCATAATGTAAATTTTAAGAGAGCCTATTTTGAGCCCCTCTTCAACATTGTTGAAGGGCTCAACCATGTTTGGGCCCCCTATCTTGCACTTGCTTCATAATCTCTCCTATTTACCAGAATTTGCATGATTTGTTTGGCCTACATGTAGTCTGTTTCGGAGCATGTCATGAACTGTGAGTAGGATTATCTTGTGTCCCTCTACAACATTGTAGAAGGGATCAACCTCTTTGGGGGTCTCCATGTTATACTTGTCATTATACCCCTCTTTGACCCCCATTTTTGCATGCTTTTTTAAGCTTATCTAGCTTCTGTTTTCGGCCATAATCAGAGCTGGAAAGAGTCATATTTTGATCTTCTTGACATATTTAATTAAGGGTATTTGCTGGTTTGATGAATTTTTGGGGTACCTCATGTTATAGCCTTATGTATCCTAGTTCTTGCATGACATTTTTAGCATGTTTTCATAATGATTTGGGGGATGTCATCTACTGTAAATGTTCATATTTTTAGTCCCTCATCAGTGTTGTAGAAGGGTATTTTTCCATTTGGGCATCGTGATGTATCACTTGCTTAAATAATTCTTATGGAGCCATTTTTGCATACTTGCCTAATCCTATGTGTGCTTGCTATTTAGCCCTCTTTATGACTGAAAAATGCTTTTCTTGGGGCTTTCTTGCTACTGTATTTTCATTCCATGTCCATATTGTGCATGCATTGCATAGCTATAGGCCATTTCACGCTAATATCGATTTCGGGATCATTCCATGCTTCGGTGCACTTTGGCCATGTTTCGACTGTTTTTCCCCATATTTCAGTGCTGAAATTCCATTGGCATGTTTGCATATCATTTTCTATGTCATTGCATTCCAGATGCTATTGCCTCGCTTATATGCCCGTGTGCACGCATTTCGAGGCACTTCATTTTCATCCATCGGCCTCTTATGTGAGTGTGGCTGAGGCTCTCTCATGTTAGTGTAAGTCCATTTTGGATTCTGTATGCCATTTTAGTCTCATTGCATCGTGTATGCCATTGCCTCGGTTTGCGTGCCCGTGTGCACGCATTTCGAGGCATCCCATTTTCATCTTTCGGCCTCTTATGTGAGTGTGGCTGAGGCTCTCTCGCGTTAGTGTAAGCCCATATTGTATTGTTTATCTCATTTTAGTCCTTTTGCATTCCGTATGCCATTGCCTCGGTTTGCGTGCCCGTGTGCATGCATTTTGAGGCACTTCACTTTTATCCGACGGCCTCTTATGTAAGTGTGGCTGAGATCCACTCATGTTAGTGTAAGTCCAATTGCATTGCGTATGCCACTTCCTTGGTTTGCGTGCCCGTGTGCACGCATTTTTAGACATCTCATTTTCATAGCATTGTACATGTTAGGGTTGTATCTTAGTTGCATTCATGCATGCCATGCATACTGCATTGTGTTCGGATAGAGTTAGGGCACGGAAACGAGGCGCTGCTTTCAGACCAGTAACTGAATCGGGTCTCAATTCCTGTCATCGACACCAGATTATCCATGATGGAGTTAGGTTTTGTTGTAGCATTCATGTGCATTCATCTCATATTGAGTTGTGCACTGCCTCGCCATCATGCATCGATATGCGTGATTGGTGGCACGAGGATCGAGGCATGCATATATTTGTGAAATACATTGCTATGCCTCTTTCTTGCTCTCTGTTACAGCAAAATGAAGAATCAGCAACTTTTCGGAGTCTGGCACGCATTTCGAGGAAAGGTGCAAACAGAGGCTAATTGGGGCATCCCGGTGGATTTCCGCGCAAAGCAGCTCAACATGCATCATTTCATTATCCGGAGCGGAGTCAAGGCAACCCCCTGGCTTGCGTGCCAGTTTTACAGCTTTCTTAGTTAATTTGTAAATTAATTAGAAATTTGTATATTATTCGGACTGTATATTTCGGACTGTACTATTCTTTTATTTGGGACTGTATTATTTTATTCGGACCCTTTGCGCGAGGGCATAATTGTAATAAGTGTGGGTGAGTGTGATGTATGTTTTCCAACCCCACGTCTTTCTTCCCTTTTATTTACCTGCTTATGATGGTTAGATTAGGGCATATTTCAATTAGCATACAGTATGACCGCATGTTTGCATCATTCATCTGTTTTGCACGCACTGGGCTCGGTGCATCATACAAACTGCATTTGTATTTCAATTCCAAGTTGAATACTTGTTAGTTGTAGCATTCCATATGCCATGTTTAGAATAGCCGAGTCTGCTATAGTTGCATCTTTGCATGTGTTGCATTAGGCATTTCTATATACTTAGGATTCATGCATGATTTCTAATATAGTTTTTGTTTTGGCTTGGAGTACTCGGTGAGTTTTATGCTTTAGCATCCTTGCATGCGTGTGAGTGTTGCCATGAATAGCATGCTTACCATGAGGCTAAATGCTTATGTGATATAACTGCCTTGAATGCCTATGGGTGGAGGTTGAGTTACTTAAATTGGGACAATTCATCAAATGTTTGTTTTAAGCCCACTAGATAGTGGCAAAATCATATTTTTTTAAGGGGTACTTACCAATTAGTCCTATTCACTAGACTTATTTACCTACAGGTCCTAACTAATAAATTTAACACTATAAAAATAAGAGAGTGATAAATTTATCACTAAAAAATTATTCATAAAAAAAGAGACTGATAAATTTATCACTATAAAATTATTCATAAAAAAAAAAGACTGATAAAATTTGTCTTTATCACTTAATAAATTATATCAAATAGGACTTAATGGGTAATAAGTCTCAAAGTAGGACCTATTGGGTAATAAGTCTCCCAAATAGGACCTATTGGTAGTTTACCCTTTTTTTAAGCCCACCCGAGGGTGGCAAATCCACGTCTTAGCCTACCTGCGGGTAGCACCATCAAACCATTTTCAAACAAACAGACATGAAGTGTCTTGTTCCAATTCGGGCGATTCAGTCTATACTTGTATGCTGTGCGCATCACATATTAACCTAGGCTAATAACCGGATTAAGAACTCACAATGTTTTCAAAATTAGATATCATGGTTAGTAGAGGCCAGTCTTTGACCGGGCGAGCGGGGGTGCTCACGAAGTGACCTTCCCCAATCGTACCCAAGTTCCCGAGCCAAGACAACTTTGGTGATGACGGACACGTGACCTTTGGCACCGAGTCGGGGTTTCCTAAATTTCCCATTTTAAAATATTTAGGTGGCGACTCAAGATCCGCTAAGTAGTCCATGTTTGGCACTTCTTTCAAAAACTCGCTTTCAAAACGATTTGATTTGGACTCTTCGGTTCAAGATCGAGAACTATGACATTTGAGTCCTTCGAATCAGAGTGACCCAATATCGGACCATCGGGGACTTTGACTCCTTCCCCGGATGCTCGGGACGTCCACAATATGCATCGAAGTGGTGACCCTTCGCGCACAGGGGGTAGGAGTTCCAGGGATCGAGAGAGGAGTCAGTCTCCTCGATGTTGAAGTAGGTCGCCCAGGCGGGACAAGCAATCGTAGGGCAGATCTTCTCAACCTCGAGTCGAGAGGGGATCTGACTCGAATCTGTGCCCATTAAGCTTTGCGATATTTGTGGGGAATAGACCCATGACAGAGGTGGACTCGATCGTTCGAGGCCCAAATGTAGTGGTCGAGTTTGCTCAACAAATTTTTCCTCCTGGGGTTCAACAATCGATGGTAGGTCGTCAAGACTACGAAGTATTTCACGAAGGCATTTACGGGGCGGTGAAGGGGCTTTACACTGCCTATGAAATCGGCATGCAGTTGCACGCTGCTCGCCGAGAAATGGAGAAGAAAAAGGAACGTATTCGAAGTTTGGAGTCTCACGCGGAGGCAGCTGAGCACGAGTTAAGGAAGACCAAGGCGGCCAAGGCACAACCCGCCGGGCACGGAAACCCAATCGTGGAAGAAAGGGTTACCAATCGGCTCATCAGTTCTGCGCTTGCCGATCGTGAGACGGCGAGTATGTTTGCAATGGAGAACACGAAGGGGAGGGCCTATGAGAAAGGTTTCCATGAAGGCCGAAAAGTTGGAATCGAAAAGACCAAAGAAAAACTTACCGAAGAAGTTTGCTGATGTGAAAATCGTGGATTTAGGCACGGTTGGATCAAGGCATCTCAAGCTGCAGAAGCTCTTCGAGAGTCCGGCATTGATTCGGCATCACCACTCTACCACAGTAAACATTTTCCGTTTTCTACTTTTGAAGTCAAGAAGAGTGAGAATGAGGGTGACGCCATATAAGTATACTTATTGTAAGGTTGAAACGCATATCGCGTTCAAAACTATGTAATATATTGCTTGTTTTATTGAATAAAAAATGTTTTATGATAAATATTTTGTTGCAGTTCGTATTTGGTATGTATGCGTTTCGTTTTATTGTATGTGTTTGAATGAATATATAAATGTTGATCGGCAGGGTCGACCCATACGTGATAGTCGTTTATTCCTGAATGAGGCTATTGTAACCTGAGGAAGCTGAAAGCCAATGGGTAGAGTGGTCATGCAAATTCAACTTGGCTCGGTGGCCTAGATTTTTGGCCAAGACATCGTGCTTCAAAAAGTCGTTGATAACTACGCCAGAGTTTAATGTCAACCGACGTTTTTCTCATGGAGTTTAGTGTTAGTGAAATCGCCTCGGGATTAGGGCCTCGAGATCGCTGCCAGTATTGAAAATAAAAGGAGTGGGCGCTTCGCGCAGATAAACAATCACTTATGTGAGGTGGGATAAGTGGGGATGTTAGTTAGAGAGACTTGAGTTCAGCTGAACTTGGTGTTGCCATGGAACGCGGCAGAGGACCCATCCGTATGGGAAGTAGGGCGTCCAAAAGTTGGCATGAATCTTCAAGTCGTCGAAGCAGATCACCCCGAAAGGAAAGGCAACGACCGTTGGGTTTATCCCTCCTTGTCCTGGATCTTTGCCTTGACATTGTCAATGGTATCAGGGGAGGACTTGGGCACAGTTGGCTCAAGGCATTGCAAACTGTGGAGGACTTCTGGGTGACGGGAGTTGATTCGACGCTGCCGCTACTCAATGCGCTTTCTCCCCTTTTTAGCTTTTTGAGATTGGAAATGGGTATTGTAATGCTCAAATGCAAGTTGCGCTTATGTAACAACCGCCCATTAAATAAAAATTGTAATGCTCAAATGCGGTTATGCTTATGTAACAATTGTTTGATCGAATAAAAAGCTTTATTTCAAACATTTACGTCTTATTCTGAATTTTTTAAAAGCTCAGTTAAGCACGTTATTTGCGTCTTGCTCTGAAGTTTTTATATGCTCAGTTAAGCACCTTATTTCTGATGTTGGCGAGTTTTGTTTTGTTCGTGCCAAAGGGTACTCCGAATTCGGAGGCTAAATCGGCCCTAAGGTGACATGCACCAAAGGGGACTTCGAATCCAGAGACTTAATGTGGCCAATCGTGATATCCACGAAGGGCCCTCTGAATCCGGAGGCTTAATCGACCCTAAGGTGTCATGCACCGAAGGGGGCTCCGAATCCAGAGACTTAATGTGGCCAATCGTGATATCCACAAAGGGCCCTCCGAATCCGGAGGCTTAATCGGCCCTAAGGTGTTATGTACCGAAGGGGGCTTCGAATCCAGAGGTTTAATGTGGCCAATCGTGATATCCACGAAGGGCGCTCCGAATCCGGAGGCTTAATCGGCCCTAAGGTGTCATGCACCGAAGTGGGCTCCAAATCCGGAGGTTTAATGTGGCCAATCGTGATATCCACAAAGGACGCTCTGAATCTGGAGGCTTAATTGGCCCTAAGATGATATGCACCGAAGGGGGCTCCGAATTCGGAGACTTAATGTGGCCAATCGTGATATCCGCGAAGGGCGCTCCGAATCCGGAGGCTTAATCGGCTCTAAGGTGACATGCACCAAAGGGGGCTCCGAATTCGGAGACTTAATCGGCCCTAAGGTGACATGCACCAAAGGGGGCTCCGAATTTGGAGACTTAATGTGGCCAATCGGGATATCCACGAAGGGCGCTCCGAATCCGGAGGCTTAATCAGCCCTAAGGTGACATGCACCAAAGGGGGCTCCGAATCCGGAGACTTAATGTGGCCAATCGTGATATCCACAGAGGGCGCTCCGGATCCGAAGGCTTAATCGGCCCTAAGATGACATGCACCAAAGGGGGCTCCGAATTCGGAGACTTAATCAGCCCTAAGATGTCATGCACCGAAGGGGGCCTCAAATCGTTGTCATGACGAGCGTTACAATGGGTTTTTTGAAATGAATTGAGCGACGAAGAAAAATGGTTTGCATTGCAAAAGTGATATATATACAAGTGTCAAAGCCCACAAGTCGGATTAGTGATAGGGTTTTCGTAAAATCTCTGCTTGTGCCGATTGGGGGGAGCCACGGATCTCTTCAATACCATGGGCTGTCGGGAAGCGCACAAGCTGATGATAAGTGCTTGGAACGGCCTTCATAATATGTATCTAGGTTCGCCCCATGATGACATTATGCGGTGAAGGGAGCTTTACGACTAAGAATTCTACTTCGACCGTTCTGGAGCCCGCTCGAACAGGTAGTATGATCTTCCCTAACGGGTATTCAGGATTTATATTAAAGCCGAACAATGGGTGAGGCGCCGGAGACAGATCTGACTCGTTAAGGCCGAGTTTGATGAAAGTTTGGTAATACATAACCTCTGGCACTCCTGGTCTATGAGAATGCGCCAATGGTGAACCGATGATGAGTAATTTAAGGACCAACGGATTGATGTGGGAAGTCATTGAGCCACTAAGATCGTGAGTCATTGAAAGTAATTGTCGAGCTTTTGGGCCATTCAAAATAAGTTACTTTTGGGGATTGACGTGATTGAATTGTGTGCAGGGTTGGGGGTGCAGGTAGGCTGTAGATCATATGGATCACGCCAAGTGGAGGTGAGTCCTGCCTCAAGGTTAGTGCCTTTGCTGGCTTTCCCTTTCTCACATATCGCTGCAAGTAGCCGCCTTGCACCAGCTTCTTCCAGTGATCTTTAATGCATAACAACTCCGCTTACGGTCGTGATCTTTGTGATATTCACACCGCCTATCCCTTCTTCGCGTGTCGGGCGGCCCCACTATCTTTGACGGCCATTTGAAGAATGGAAGGTGGTGGACTTTGGTCATTATTGCAAAGAATTGGTTCTCGATAACTCAGGTACTTCTTGTCAAGACGCTTTAACGCCATTGCCGACTTTGCGCTTGTTCATTCGTCCGGTGGGAGCATTGATCGCCTGATCGGCGAGTATCCTGCCTTTTGTCTCGTTTAGCACATTGCCGAGGCTCTGGGCTAGGAGGTGGCACAGAACTTATTGGTTGAGCAATTTCAGGGGGGCCGTTTTGTTGGACATTTGGCCGACTTTTATTCTCAAGGCATCATCTTCCACTTTGCAATACTCTTTAACTTTCTTCATCAACGCCCAGACTGTTTTGGGGGGTCTTCTGGTCAGGGAACTATGAAGAGGACTGTCAGGATGTAGTCCCATTTTGAAGGCGGTGATGGCCATGGAGTCATTGCAAGTGTCGTCGACGAGGTTGAAGCACTCCCAATAGCGCCGAATACGCTTTGAGCGTTTCTCCTGACTGAATCTGCATAGCCCAGAGAGAGTCGGCCTATTTCGTTTGTACCTCGTTGGTGATGAACCTGGCCTTGAAGGATTTCTGTAATTGATGGAAGCTTTTGATCGAGGCCGGCTCCAGCTTGTAATACCACCTGACAGCTAATGGTCACAGGCTGCTAAGGAATATTCGGCACATGAGGGCTTCGTGGTCTGCATGCAATGTCATGGCCTGCTTGTAGTGACGGATATGATCAGTGGGGTCTGATTTTCCATCGTAAAGAGTGAATGATGGAGCTTTGAACTTCTTGGGCAGGGCCACTCTTGCAATTCGTCGGACAAAAGGATCGTGCTGGTCCTCTTCATCTGAACTGCTCCTCCTACGCTTGTTCCTTGTATGTAGACTCTTTTCGGAGGAGCTGGAAGTTTCGGATCGTCCCTTCTTGTTGAGGTCCGTGGGTAATGAGTTGGATTCGCTATCGGTATCCTTTGGTCGGCTCGAGGTCGTTGTCCACCGCCCTGGAGGTCGCTCGGATCTTTGGTGCATGGCTTTCTCGATTTTATGACTTCGAGGGCCAAATCTTGATGGAGACGCTCATTTTCAAAGAATCATGTTCTCCAAATTTTGTTCATTCTCGCTTGCTTGTTCCATGATCGCCGCATTGTCTCTTATACCAAGTCACAGAGTCGAAGTTCAAGGCGCGTCTTGCAGCGATAGCTTCTTTTCCGAGCATATTTGCTGGAGTGAGGTGATTCTCCCTGTGCGGTCTCGTCAATGGCTACCGGAGGATCTTCAGTCACGCCTGCCATGTATGTATTTGAGTATTCCCACAGACGGCGCCAATTGTGGAGAAGTGGTTTGGAAATACACTTTAGATCCTGAGAGACGCTAGTGATCCTCAGCTAATCATCTGAAAAGATACAAACACTCTGGGGGTGCTTAATTAGCACTCGACGGATTTTAAGTTAGTTTAGACACTCAGGATAGCTTGTTTACTAAGTTAAGTGAAGTGATTCTTCCATACCTTTCTATAACCGTTGTTCCTGTATTTATACCTGTTCTTTTCGATCCCCGGGGCCAGTACCTACTTTTTAATCATTGTCCTTTCTTTTATTTGGCCCTAAGGACTTACACTTATTCGGCACATATATTATATTCAGCTCCCCACTCTCATAGGATACAGCCGATTAATATCAGTCTTCCAATGGTACGCACCTTCTGATTTTTCCATGTATTCGGGCCCCACAACTCCTACACTTGCGTTGTCACGCAGCTTTCGATTGCATCGTTATGCATGTTGCTAACAATATTGTGCTCGTTGAGTTTTCTTTCTTTTTCAGGCACGATATTGTATGTACGGTTCATTTGAAGCAGGTGCAACCAGACGAGCCGCGCAGGTATTGTATTCTCCGAGTGAGACGCATCGAGAATTGCATAATTCTCTTACATCCTTTCTGCATTATAATGTAGTTGCATTTGTGTTTGATTGCTTAAAACTGTCGCATGTTATGCTTCGTTACAGCTTTCTTTACATTATCATAAGTTATGTTCGGCTTCTTGCATTATCAGTTGCATTTTGCCCCCGCCTTTAGGCGCATATCTTTATTGTCTTGCATGCTTTGTCTAAGTCTTCGGCCTTGTGAAAAATGGGTCGACTCTGGGCTTTGACATTCACTCCCGTCATTGTTATGACTTTCGAGTTCTGTTAAAGAGGGGCAACTGTAGACACCCCATTTTTGACCGTCCTCAAGACTTGGACGTCACCGTTTGAACACACGGTAATCATTCATGTTTGTGTTCATCTTGAGTTCCCGGAGGTCTCGGCCACGCACCTTGCCTCAGGACCTCTCGACTCGACTGTTCTGTGTTTGGTTTTGCACCAAACAGTTGTGTTTTACTTTTGCGGGGCAGGGAATGGCTTGTTGGCCATCCCCACACCTCACCGGCCATGGCTTAAGGCCACCGACCATTGTTTTGTTGCCATCGGCCAAATGTTTGGCCAGCCGGCACTATTTTTGGCCGGTCGACCATGTATTTGGTCAATTTGGCATTTTTGGCTGGCCGACCACTGTGCATTTGCTTTTGGCAGATATTTTGTGCCAGCTGTGATAGCTGGCACCCACTTTTCCCCCCCCTCCATACACGTGTATGGAGGGATTTCACTCTTGCTTAGCTTGTTTTGTATGCTTTGCAAGAGTGATCCTCTATAAAAGGAGACCTTCTCCTCCCTTCTCAAGGGTTAGAAGGTTGAGTTCCAGAGGTCTGGATTAGGGTTAGGGTTTATGCATCACCTATCTCTATATCTCTCTCTCTTTTTGCCTTTGTGTGTGTTTGTCCTTACTTTTGTGCACAAACACCTAGAGTTACACTTTCCTTTAGCTACTGAGGTACTAAAGAGTGATTTTCAGAGTTTTGAGCTGGTTTCAAGCTTGAGGAAGCTGCTGGAGCATTGTTCTCGAAGAAAGTCTTCAAGGGTAAGAACCTTGCCCTTTACTTCCCATTCTTGCATAGGCTTTTAGCCATCTTTGCTTGCTGTTTTAAGCTTAGTATAACATATAAAATTTCTATTTTTACTTGCTTAAAATAGTTGTTTAAGGTTGTTTTGGTGTTTGGGCTTGTTTGACCCCTCTTAGACCTTGTTTGGCCCCCATTTTGTGCTATTTTAGTGAGCTCCGGGACCACCTTGTTTGGGCCTCCTCACCACTAAAATCTTGAGGGATTTTAGTGGTGAGGATGGTGGTTTGAGGTCCTAAGAAGGAGAGGACCATCCCCTTTCCTTGTTGTCTTCAAAATGTGTCATTTTTGCCTCATGTGTGAGCACCATTCTTGAGTGCATGTTGGCCATGTCTTAAGTGCTATTTGTGCTTATTTTTCCATGATATAGCACTGTTTTTACTTGGTTTAGACACACCATGCTTGCCTTGCATACTTGTCTTGTAATGCCATGAATTGCCTTAACATGTGCCTAGCATTTAGACTATCATGCTTACTTGTTTTGGCTTAGCTTTTGAAGATTTTATGCATGTTTTAGTATGCTTGAGGTCTTTTTTTGGTTGCTCGGGTCATCCATGCTTTTCTTTGTATAGCTACCATGCAATTCCCCTTGTGAACCTTGAGTGTTGACCCCTCTAGCATGCTTTACTTGCTTTGTTTCAGTGGTTTGGAACCACTTACCATGTCATTTTAGTCCATATAGCATGCTTGTATACTTGCATTTATGGCTCCTTTGATGTTTCAAAAGGTTTGTGTGTTATGCTCCATGATTGGTTCATTTTGCATGCCTTTAGATTTAGGCCATTTAGATGCCATCTAGGTGTGCCCTTGACCTTGTTTTCGTCTGCCTTGGGGTGGTTTTGAGTCCCCTTGGCCCTTTGAGGCTTGGTTGGCATGGCCATGGTTTAAGCCCCCTGGCTTGCCTTGAGTTTTGGACATTATCGCATGCTATGCTTGTCTTGTTAAGTTGGTTTGGCACCCTTTTCTAACATGATTTTCAAAGCGTTATATGCATGCTATTTGCCCTTGTTTATCCCTTTTAAGTGTGCTTAAAAGTTGCTTCTTTATGCCTAAGTGTTGGACCATGTTTGCATGCATGTTTGTATGTGTTTTGGCCCTTATTTCCTTGGCATTTGGCCACTGATTTTGGCATGCTTGAGAGCTACCCATGTTAGTGTAAGTCCATCCCACCATGTTATTGCATGCATGCCTTGCATATTGTCGCATGCTTGCTCCATTTTACCTTGTGTCGCATGCCATGTATAATTGCATCTTGTTGCATGATTAGGTTGTAATACATTTGGCATGTATTCCCCCTTTCTAGCCATTTAACATGTTGTTACATGTTTGTGTGTTGTCCATGTTGCATGTTTACATTGCTTGCCCTCATGTTCATAGTGCATACTTAGCTCGCATGCCTAGGTTGCGTTGCATCTTACACGCATGCCTTGCCTCTTGAATCACCATAATAGAGGTTGGATCTTTATGTGTTTGTTCGGTTTGCATTACGTTTGAAATTAAAATGCACAACTTGGCCTCTTTGTCCATCACGCATTGGAATGCGCGATTGGTGGCCCAAGGGCCAAGTACCAAACTCCTTTGAGTCATGAATGCGATAAGGAGTGTGGTTGGTGCAAACATTGCTTGAAATGCATTGCCATGCCATGTTTTGTCCTCATCCGCCAAACAAAACAGATTCTCAGGCATAGGTGGTAATCGACTACATTCGAAGGTCGGCCGCCATGAATTGGTGGCCGAGAGTTCAATATATGGTCGATGACCACTTCCCTTTGGCCGGTGACCATTGCCCATGGCCGGTGACCTTCCACGGTGTTCAGAAAGCATTCCTTGGGACTTGTGCAGTCTTCAGATGAGAGAAACAGTGCAAACAGAGGCAGCTTGTGCATGGCGGTGGATTTCCGAGCGAAGCCAACCAAGCGCGCATGTGTTGCACCCTCTTCCCGAGGCTGTTTACCACTTTATTAGTTTAGTTAATTTGCTTAACTAGTCAAGTGGTCTGTAATTATTTAATTAGCTTGTCAGTTGATTAATTTGTATATTCTTTTGGTCCTTCCGAGCGAGGGCGAATTTGTAATAAGTGTGGGTGCGTGTGTGCGTGTCTTCCAACCCCCACTTCTTTCTCCCTTTTACTTACCTGCTTTTAATGGTTAGTATTAGGGCATATTCAATTTAGCATACATTATGTTATGCATGCGTGCATCCATTCATTTGTACTGCATGCACCGGGCTCGGCGTATCATACTAACTACATCGTATTTTAACTCCAAGTTGAATATATGCTATCTGCTGCATTTCACATGCCATCTTAGAATAGCCGAGCCTAGCTTAGTTGCATCTTGCATGTGTTGCATTAGCCATCTTAACATAAACTAGGATCATGCATATGATTACTAACTAGTTTCTGTTTTGGCTCAGAGTACTCGATAAGCGTTTATGCTTTAGCATCCTTACATGTGTGTGAGTGACTGCCATGATAGCATGCTTACCATGAGGCTATGTGCTTATGTGATATAACTGCCTGAATGCCTGTGGGTGAAGGTTAGATTGCTTGAGTTGGAATAACTCGTTGAAATCCGTGTGTTAGCCTACTCGCGAGTAGCAAATTTCAAGCCAATTTCCAAACGAGCGAATATGCAATGCTTTGTTCCAAATTAGACGATCTAGTTTATACTTTTGTGTTGTGCGCATCACATAGTAAGGTTAGCTAATTAATTAGAATAAGAACGCATAATGTTTTCAAAACTAGATATCATGGTTAGTAGAGGCCGATCTTCGATCGGGCGAGCGGTGGTGCTCATAGCTGACCTTCCCCAATCATACCCAAGTTCTCGAGCCGAGGCAACTTTGGTGATGACGGACACGTGGCCTTAGGCAAAAGAGTCAGGGTTTCCTAAATTCCCCCTTAAAAAATATTTAGGTGGCGACTTTGTATCTGGCAAAGCAGTCCATGTTTGGCACTTCTTTCAAAAAAATCTATTTTCCAAAACGATTTGCCGGATTTGGACTCTTTGGTGATTTATCAATCTCGCATTGCACTTTGCGAGATCAGATTAAGAACTGTGACTATTTGAGTCCGAATTGTAGCATGAGGCCCACGAGGGCGCATCTACAGTTTCTGGCGACTCTGCTGGGGAGTTTAGGAAACTTGACTCGAACTCATGATATCTTGTTTTGACTACACCTATGTGTTTCTTTGCATTGCATGTGCATTGGTGCGCCTAGGACATAGTGTTTGCTGTCTGCTATTCCTGAACGGTTTGCTGGAGGCTCACTTTGAGAAGCATGCCAAAAGGTTGACCGGTTACGGGCTCTGCCACGATGGGAACACAAACCCCGGTTGTCACCAGGGCACCCTTTTGACCATTTGACCTAGTGCATATTCGGAATCCATAGTGACCATTCCAAGCGAGGACAGGTTGCTACTTGATCATAGGTTGTTTGAAACCGCTGCGTGCGTAGTGAAGCCCTAGCTCTTGACAAAATAGGACAGGGAAACCCTACCCCAACATAGGGGTGTTTTGGCTCTTGCTTGCTTGTTATGTGCTTTTTGAGTTGACCTCTACAGGGAATGCATATATCAGTTTGCAAGTCTGAGTATCAAACCTAAGGGCATCAGTACCGGAATTTGAGAATCAGTTATATCTGCGGGTATCAGATTCAGTTTTGGGGCAGTGATTTTGGAAAACAGTGATCAGTAGTAGAGAACAGTTATTCAGCTATGCTTATGTCTATTCTGATTGACAATAAATGTCCAAGTGTTTTCTCTTCACCGTAGATTTAGTACAGAATAGCCAGTGTTCTTCTTTGCTGAGGCAAGACAGAGATCTGATCCGTCAGTCACCGTTCAGTACAGCGGACTTATGATGACGCAAAGTTCAGAGGAAATAGTGGTTATGGCAGCCACATTGGATCAAGGAAACATCTTGCGGGATGAGACCAATGTTGATGTACCGCATTCGCCCAGGTCGCCAACCGCGCGCCTGGTCTGGGCACCCTAGTTGTGTCAAGCTCGCGAGCCCACCACGTTCGAATTAATGGGAATGATTGGTGATCTTCAATGATCTGTGGCTGATCTTGCCTACGGAATGTCGGCTTCGCCACCAACCACATCCTACGCCGGGAATTTTGTACCGCAGGAGCCCCTGCTATTGAGGCGAATTGTGATCGAGCTCAGCCATCCTAAGGTTGTCTCAAACTATGGCCATGACATGTCAACAACAACCGGGTTTCGCTCTGATATAGCAAACCAAACCCTCGATCAAGCTGAGGCCAAAGGTAAGAATAAAGTGGAAATAGATGCTGATCCCGTCAAACAACTACTGTGGGCAATCGAGGCTTTGAAAGCCGGGGGATTAAGTAAACAACAAATATTCGCAGTGGTGGCCAAAACTGTGGATGATGCTTTCCCCACTCCAACTAAGAGGAGTTCCAGCCGGACAGAAAATCGGGATCGGCCTCGTCATGCCAGAACAGTTCCCTCCAATCCCAACCTAGCATCGGGAAAGGATCAGAAAGTCAAGGTGGCACCTGCCGATCCTTTTGCTAGTGCGTCCGGCAAAAGTCAGCAAACTTCGAAGTATCTGCCCCGAGGGCACAAAGTCTTCTACGCACTCTACATGCCTTTGTCTAGGGCGCTCCAGATCCTTGCCGAAAGAGGGCACCTTAAACCCCTCGAGCCTCGGCCTCTCTTGAAGAATCTCCCTCCCACACATGATGTCCGCTTTGTATCAACGTACCACCAAAGAAATCGATCATTGCACCGACAATCGCTTTTTCGCATCACGGCGCAAGATTTGATCGACAATGAGGTCATCCTCCCACCCACCTCAGCAAAGTTTGTCACTGCTGAGTTGTTAGATTTCGAGGATACTGTGAGTATGTGATCAGAAGTTGGACCACTTGCGGGCGACATTCGGTGTATCTCAAATGTAGCGTCTGGAACGCACCGTTTCGAGCATTTGCGAATGCTGTTTTTTATAATTTTTGGCTTGGGTGTTGAGCCAGTTTCTTTGGTTTTGTTTTGAGTCTGTCTCACTGTCTTGAGTCAGTCTTTTTGCTTAAGGGTCTGTCTTGTTGTATGGAGTCAGTCCCATTGTATAGAAATCAGGTAATTCCAGGGTTGTTGCCTCAGATATCATTGTTTTGTTTTTGTAATTATCCTTTTGTTTTCTTTTGAGTCTGTCTCCGCTGTGGAGCCAGTTGCAACTGGAGGTCTTGAATAAAACAGTTGCGGCTATCATGCTTCCGTGCTTATTGCTACTTTGAACCTGTTGTGCAAGCAAGTTAGAATGAACAGCATCGCATTTCACCTGTTGTTTTGTGCTTATAAGTCATTGTATTGACCTAAGTTTTTCAAAACTTTTTAAACACTACGGTGATGAAATCGAAGAGGAAGGAATTCGTCGGGATTTGAAAAATTTGACTAATTGAGAGAAAGAGAGGCATGCTAAGCCCTTAATGAATGAAATTATGTTTGTTAACGTGAGTACTGAGAAGGACCCTGGCTTGATCCAGATTGGTTCCACACTATCTTCAGCGCGAGCGATTTGTCGTTTTCTTAAAAACTTTCAAAAACAAAATGTTTCGCGCAGTCCCGTGGAGACCTGTGTGGAATTGCTCCTGAGATTGTGCAGCTTGGGATCGCTCTCAACCTCAAGGTTCAATCCCTTTGCTCCCAAAGCCTTGACCTTGAATTCAGAATGATCAATAGTCAACCGCAATGTAAGGCCTGTGTGGCCAGATTTGAAGCAGCCCTCCAACAAGACGCACCAAAGTTAGATCAGATGTCGCCAGAAGAAACATGCAAAGCTAAATCAGAAGCACCCCTCAAACTAGGGGCAAAAATGTCCGATGTGCTCGGAGAGCCGAAGAAAGATCTTTCTGCAAATCAATACAACAGTCATTCTTCTAGATTCAGACGACTTCAGGATTGCAAAAAACCATTTGGCATGGACACAGCTACACTTTTACCCTTGAGAGCCTTGCTGGGCCAAAAATCTGGAAGGGTGACCCAGGCAAAAGTTAGAGCAAGAAAAAAAAGAAAAAGATTAAAAAAAAAGAGAGAGAAAAATACAAAAAAGAAATGAAGAGCAATAAAAATTGAAAAAAGAAAAAGAAAAGATAAAAAAAAAGAAGAAAAACATAGCTCGCGAGGTTGAAAACCCAGAAGGGTGACCTTGGCAAAAGTTAGAGCGTGGTGAGGGTTAATACACGAGTGTACCTTAACCAGAACTACGTAAGGCTTGATTCCCATGTTTGGGATACGTAGGACACTTCCAAATCGAGTGTGTCCATGTATTGGTTTTGATCATCCTTGCCTTCTCTGAATCCGATAGTTCGGTTGTGACAACCGGAACTACGTAAGGCTTGATTCCCATGTTTGGGATACGTAGGCAACTTCATCCTGAAATCCAGCCACACGCATTTTCAAAGAGATTGTGTCCATATATTGGTTTTGACCATCTTCGTCTTCTCTGTATCCAAGAGTTCGGTCGTGATCATCGCTAATGAGGATTGACTACAAAATGCCGCGGCGCTATCCAGACAAGAGGCAACTTTCCGTTGCCATGAGTTGCCACTTAAACCAGGGGCAACTTTCCATTGCCGTGCAGTGCCATCCAGACAAGGGGCAATTTTCCATTGCCTCCGATCTGAGGTTGTGTATCTCGAGAGTAAGTTCTGCGCTCGTTGAGCGTTGACCGTTTGCCAAAGTAGTTTTTGAGAATTTTTACTGAGGTTGACTAATTTCTCAAAAATTATTTCATTTTCCAAAACTGGACCATTTTCTTGGACCCAAAAAAGGAAAATTTTCAGTGCTCATAGCCTAACTTGCATGATTTCAAATCAAAAATCGAACAAGTATGTTAATCTAACTCTCAGTTTGGTTAAAATTGTTTTAGTAGAAAACCAAAACAAAAAATGGTCAAAATGATGAACTAGGGACACAATTGAGTCAGGCTTCCTGCTTTTTCCCTCATCGTCAACATACTTGCCAGAAGGGCACTCTACCTGTCAACAAGGGCACAACCGAGCTGCTCAGAAGGGCCGAAAGCTCTCAAAGATCCTCTAAGCAACGAGGTAACAAGACGAGTGCGAAGCACAAAATTGGGGTGGATCAAGACACTCCACTCCCTCATCCAGCGCATGGACTAAAAGTCACCAGAAGAAATAGCCATGAGCTAACAGTGTTGGGCATGAACCCACGACCTTCAATTTATCCATCAACCATCCAGGAGAGGGATATAAAATGAGAGATTAAAGAATAGAGAGATGTAAGTTGAGAGAAAAGTGAGCAAAAGGGTTTTGAGTGAAAAAACCGAGCCTGAGGGCCGAGTGATGTGAGAATCACAAATAAGAAAAGGTGGGAAACAATACCCGGATAAACTGGCTCCTCGTGATCTGAGGTCTCTCGTCTTTGTAACACGTCTGTGTGTCGTGTCTTTTGTTTTGTCTCCATTTTTATTTGGAGTTGTTCCATGCGTGTCTCGTCGTGTTTAGGTAGTTTACCTTTTGTTTTCCGTTGTTGAGTCGTTTTTGCTGTGTTCAGTCGTAGGCTCAATACCCGGTTGAAAACCCTTTTCTCAAGTCGTTTTGTGCTCAGAGTGTTGTGCTATTCTCCACATTTATGCGAAGCATGATTTGGTTCTTTCATAAAACTGCAGGGTCCACCCCCGATAAAGTGTGAACAGAAAAACCTGGACCTATCTGAAGCTTTTGGGTTCCGGATTGTGAAGCAAGAAATTTTGGAGCATCTGAGTGTGCTTCAACTTCTACAAGTTCAGAATGAACCATGTATTCAGAATGAGCAATATGCTGTTGTGGGCCATGAGTTCAAAATGAGCAAAGTTCAAAATAAGCACTGTTCAAAATCAGTTGTGAGCTGTGTGGGCTATATGCAGATTAAACCAAGCACTGTGTTACGAGCCGAGAGTTCAGAATGAGCAGTGGTTTGTTTGAGTTATTTTGTTGTTAGCCGGTTCATTATCTGGTTATTACAATACAAGTGTTTGATTTTCAGACAGGAGATCAATCTCATTTACATTGAGGTGTAATATGAAGCAATGCGATGCAGTGTGTGAAATGTATCAATGTAGCACTTTTTCAGATAAAAATTTTGTTTCATTTCATCATCTTTTCAAGTACAAAGTTTTGGAGAATACAAAAACCTACCTGCGGCAGTACAAGGTACTCAAGCTACCAACAAAAAGAAAACCAAAACAAAAAGAAGAAAAGCAGCAAAAATCTTGATCAGCCTCAGTGGTCTCGGGCCTATGGGTCTGTCCTCGTCCTCTTCTTGGACGAAGGTCCAGGAGCATCATCATCAGCACCGTCATCTAAGCCCGAGCCATCTCCAGTCTCCTCCTCGAACGACTCTGCCTCCGTCTCTGCCTCGGCCTCGGACTCATCATCATCGGGAACTGGTGCCTGTGAGCTACTCTCAACATGAGTGTGCCCCACTTTGGTGTGGGGATATACTCTGCCATTTCGCCCTCCTCCTCGAGCAGGAACAGAAGGCCCAGCTGGAGCACCTCCTGCAGTAGGAATTTGGAATGGAGGTTGAAAAGCACGAATGGTAAACGCATCAGTATACTACGCAAAGCAGTGTATGAATGCCGAATACAGTGTATGAGTAAAGTGTGTGAATACTATGAATAGTGTATCAATACAGAATACAGTGTTTGAGTACAGAGTATGAATGCTGTGAGCAGTATCAAGATCTGAATACGTTGTTTGAGTACTGAGTATGAATCTTTGTGAGCGTGTCAATGTCGATCTGAGAATACATTGTTTAAGTACAGAGTATGAATGCTGTGAGCGATGTCAATCTGAGAATCTGATGGCGAGTGCAGTGTATGAATGCCATGAGTAATGCTGTGAACAATCTGTAGGATACAATGTATCAGATGCCGTGAGGGTCGTGTATCAAGTGTTGTGTTGACAGTGCAATGCGTCATATCATGCGAAACAGTCTATGTATGGTTTGAGATTGTGGTCAGAGGAACATACCAGAATACTGTAAATGGCTAGAAGATTGAGGCTCCGCTGGAGTATCCTCATCACAGAGGCGGTCAGCTCCAGGGATTGACAAGTGTACTCGAAGGAAGCCTGCAAAAGTGTTAGAAGCATCAGGATTCTGCGGAATATCAAATGAAATGGAATGACAATGCAAGAAGTAAAATACAGTAGTACATACCGGAGGCAAGTCATAAAACCTGACTAGCTCGTGATCAGTCGAAGGCAGAGCAATGGGGATCTGGTAGGTCTCCGCACCCTGCCCTCGGTATGTCATCGTCGTGGGCAGTGTTGGCCAACGAGCCCCCCACTCTCTCCGGGCCCCACTCCTGCCACGGACCTGAGCTGTCCTCGATGCTCCTACTCCCACTCCTGTCCTAGCTGCTGGCGCCGCGGGCCCCTCTCTCTCAACTCAACGGCCACTGCTCAAAGGCCGCATGATGTAGGTCCGACGATTTGCGTGAGTCGCCGCCGCCGCCAAGGCCCCACCGATCGTAATCAGCCATCTACACGGGAGTAAACCTCTCGGTGTGGGTAAGAGGCGGACCTGGAACTATATGCTCTGGTAAACCCAGCGTCTGGCGCAGGAAGCGCTCACCCAACTACCGAGCCCGACAGACCAGGCCCTCCAACAAGATCCTAAACCGGGCGGTCTCCTCAACACTGGCAAACCGCTCCTGAACCGCAGCTGGCAATGGAGCCCAGGGTTGCTAGGTGATTTGAAAATAATATGTAGTCAGTTATCTACTGTTATTAAAAGTACAGTGCAAAGCGAAGCTTGAAGTAAACTCTAAAGTTGAACATACCTCTGTGGCGGTGATGGTGTCGAAATAGCAGCGGAAGAAGATAAAAGACTCCTGGGGTCTCCGCACATACCTCACATTGAAGCGGCGAGAAAGGAACGCTGAGAGGGGTCTCCTCGTCGGGTACTGGCGCAAGCCTCGGGAAGTAGGCGTAGACCCACAACTGCAGAGCAGATATCAGTATGCTTATCAGATAAAGCAGAATGGAGAATAAAGCAAAAATGGCAGAACCGTGTGTTGTGCAGTGTATTGTGCAGAGTGTACAGTGTGTGTAGTGTACAAAGTACAGATAATGTAAAGCAGAAATGTAAAACAGAAAAGAAGATGTACCTCCCAAGCTCGCCAGTAGCCCCTGAGCAACTGTCCGCTGCAACGGGAGGATGAGCTCATTTATCCATAGAGTGTGGCTAAGGCTGCCCCACTCCAGTCGTAGCGCAAGATCCATGTGACATCCACCAGAGCGCTCAGCAAACAGCGAGGCACGGTGTTTGCCCGGTTGGTGAAGATGGTCATCCCCAATAAGAACATGAGGAAGCCGCGTGCATACCGCTCTACCTCTTCGTGAGCCATCGGTGCCTCATCAACTAAAGCTGGCTAAATCCGGAAGTGGTCCTCGAATCACGAGTATCTGACGAAGCCTGGACAAACGAAAGGCGGCAGCTCACCGAGCAAATATATCTGAGCGGCCTCCCACTCATCCATGTCTGTGTCAAAGGGGATCGGATCACCCCCTACCCCGATGCCGGTGAGCATCGAGAAGTCATAGGGAGTTATCGTCATGTCTCTCGCGACAGAGAAGTGGAAGGAGTCGGTGGTATCCCACCACCTCTCCACCAGAGCGGCAAGAAGAGGCCTGCTCGCGGTAAGGCGTGAGAGTCCCCTGCAGAAGGCGCTGAAGCCGGCCTGGTCGACAATGTGACAAACTGCGTCCGGTAGCTCCATGTACCATCCGCGGGCAGCAACATTCCCATACCCCCGGAAGGCATGGGAATCCCCCTGTATTCAAAAGCAAACAGTTGCGAAGCAATATTCAAAATACAGTTTCGAAGAACATTCAGAATTAATAGCATTTGTGCACATGTTCAAATTCAAATAGACAACGGGTACCGGTATGCTAGCAGAGAACTACAGCTTATGACGTGTCAGTGTGTTTGAGTGGTTCAGTACTGATATAGCGTGTGTGCACGTGTTTAGATTCAAACATACATTGGGTACCGGTGTACTCGCAGTGAACTACAATGTATGATGTGTCAGGGTGTTTGAGCGGTTCAGGGCAAATACAATGTGTGTGCGCATGTTCCAATTCAAACAGATACCGAATGCAGGTGTGTTCACAGTCAACTACAGCATATGGGGTATCGATGTATCCAGATCAAACAGTTAAAGGCAGAGTCGACTATTGCAGTTAAGTGTTCTACTTTGCAGAAAATGAAACGGGAAAGAGTATACCTCGGAAGCGCCGTATGAAAGGTGCGTCTCTGGCTCGCATAGAAGCAGCTCTGGTGGCACCCTCCTGTCGAAACTCCTGAACTGGCGAAGTCCGTCAGGAGGCAACTCGTGAATCGCCGGCCTGTAGGTCGCCGGATCAAACAGATGGACGCTAAGAGGCAAGAGCTCGGCCTCGGGGTCCATCTCCTACTCTAAAGGAGTCCCGCCTCGTGGAATATCGTCCACCATCTCGAGAATGGTGCGAAAATGGTCAGAAGAGTGAAAATCGGGCAAGAATATAAAAAGTCAACCGAAAAAGTCAATCCCAGAGGGCAGAAAATGGCCGGAAAGGTCGGGGTGCAGAAAAGGCACAGAAATCGAGGTAGACTCGAGGGGAACAAACCCCGAGTGGTGAGAATCGAGAAAAAGACGCCGAAACGAAGTTTTGTTCGATTCAAAATCTTCGAAACGAAAAGGAGTTCGCGAATCAAACGACGAAACGGGCTCTAAAACGCAACAAAAGCGTGGATCGAGGGTTGAAAAATCACCTAGGGAGAGAGGGCAAGAGTTTTTGAGTTTGTGGGAAATGGAAAAATAGGGCTTTAAGCCCTATATTTAAAGACCCATGATCGAAATGTCAAAACTGTCCCGATTCAGGCATATTTGGCCGGTCGGCCACATTGTTGGCCGGTCGGCCAAATATATGGCCGGTGGACTTTTTTGGTGGCTGGTGGATGGCCAGTGACCTCCCCCTTTGGCCGGTGAACCTTCTACACCCTTGTTTGGGTCTTTGATATGGTTTGGGGTCTTCATTGCTCAAGATAGTGCCTCCATTGCTCAAGACAGTGCAGGAAAATGCATTTTCGAAGCTTAACCGGTCTCTGTGTCGTGTCTTCTGTGCGTAGCACTAGAATACGTATGAGGTGTATCCTTTTTGTATCCTTTTTGTCTCTTGCGAGATTCGAAAGTTGCCCCACATGCATACGTTGCAACGTTTTGTCGTGAAACGCGCGTTGGTTATACATCATTTCACTCGCATCGTTATGCACACATCTTGCATTGTCATGCGCATGTTATACTTGCATTAGTATGCACATTCTTTAGGTTGCATCGTCATGCGCACCTCACATGCATTGTCATGCATATCAAGCGACGCGCATTATCGCGCATTCGAATCCACATGCATTGTCATGCATTCCAAGCAACATGCGTTGTCGCGCATTTAAGATCACATGCATTGTCATGCATTTCGAAAGACATGCGTTGTCAAGCATTCAACCTCATGTGCATTGTCATGCATCATTCGCACTTTGCATGCATTTCAAAAAAAAAAAAAAACATGCATCATTTGCACTTGTCATGCATTTCAAACAAAAAACAAAAAAAAAAAAAAATATGCATCATTTGCACTTGTCATGCATTTCAAACAAAAAAAAAAAAAAAACATACATCATCATGCACTTGTCATGCATTTCAAAAAAAACAAAAACAACATGCATATGTCATGCATTCCATTGTACATATATTGCATATGTCATGCATACATTGTAAATAGTGCATATGTCATGCGTCACTGTAAATATTACATTTGCATCCATTGCATATTGTATATATCGCATCATAGTTTACCTGCATATTATATACATTGCATTGTAGCTTCCATGCATTCACTGCATCACTGTAAACACCCTATTTTTGGCCGTCCTCTAGACTTGGTTGTGCTTGTAGGTACACCCAACAACTGGTTCGATTGCTCGCCCAGCACTCGACTATCGCGGTGGAACGTCACCGGTTCAAGCTTCCCGGACCCTGTATCCTTTCTGCCCCATTTTTGGACGTTGACTAGGTCCTTTCAAAGTGGACCCTGTGGTGTACTACCGGCCATGGCATGGCACTGCCGGCCATAGCCTTGACCCTACCGGCCACTAGTAAAGCCCTGCCGGCCATCAGTGTGCCACTGCCGGCCATTATTGATGGCCGACATCCCTCCTATCTTAGCTGGTTTTCCTCCAGATCTTTTGAGCCAGCTAGATTTTTGTTACATGTATGGAGGGATGAAGGCCTTGCAAAGCTTCTTGAAGAAGCTTTGGCTTTTCATTCCTCTATATAAGGAAGAGGCTTCTTCCTTAGACCAGGTTCTGAGTTTTTGAAGAGCAAAAACTCCCTTTCTCTCTATATTGCTTGTGTTTTGTGCCTTAAGGTTGGATTTCCTTGCACTTTTACACTACAACACATAGATAGACACCACCACCATTGAATCAAGCTTCTTGGGAGGTCTTCTTGAGGTCTGAAAGCAAGCTTCCACCCCCCGAAATTGCTGATTTCGAAGAGGGTCTTCAAGGGTGAGCATTTCCCCAATTTTTGCATTTTCTTGCACCTTGCTTTATCCCTCTTTGCATATTGTTTTACGCTTTGCTTATAACTGAAAAAAGTCTTGTTTTTAAGTGCTTTTTAAGTTTGGTTAAGGTCATTTTGCTGTTTGGGGTGTGTAGTCCCCTTGCATGCTTTGTTTGGCTTTGCTTTAAGCCATATTTGGAGGCCTCTGAGTTAGCCTTGGTTTGGCCTTCCTACCACTGAAATCCAGTGGATTTTTAGTGGTATAGGTGTGGTTTTGAGGTCCTAAATCTGAGGGGGTAGTCCCCTCTCTTTGTATTCCTCTTTACTTGCATTTTTGGCCTTCCAAAGGACCATCCCTCTATGCATTTTTGAGGCTGGTCCAGGCCTTTTATTTGTAACTTTTAGGACCTATCTTGGCCCTGTCCAAGGCTGTTTTGGTCATGTCTTGCTTGCATCTTGCATGTATAGTGTAACTCCATCCATAGCTCATCAAAGTAGCATGTGTGCATAGTCTTTATTGAGTCCATTTCAGTCCATTTTTGGTGATGTTTTACCATGCCATGAATCTGTTTTGGGTTGGTTTTGTTACTCCATGTTTGCTTGATGCACTTGTAGTGTAAATCCCCTAAACTGGCTTCATATGCTCCATGCCATGCCATGTCATTTTAGCTTGTTTGGTTTACATTTCAGCATGTATTTGGTCATCATTTGGCATGTTATAACCTTATCCATAGTTGGTTTGATCATCCTTTGCATGCTCCATATAAGTGTAGAACAAATCTTGTTTACTAGCCTTTTGTGCATGATGTTTTGACTCATCATACTAGCATATTTTGGCTTTACTCAAACTTGATTTTATGCTTATTTTGAAGTGTTCTAGGACTATTTTGGGCTGCCATGACCATATCACTCTTGCTTTGTATAGCTATAGTGTAAATGCTTAGGCTAGTCTTGGATTTTGAGGCCTCTATCATGTCATACATGTGATGTTTGCATGCCTTCCCCTCATTCCACATGCTATTTCAGTCTATGAAATGTTGTCATACACTTGCATTTGACATGCCTTGAATGCTTTGTATAACTTATGCTTTACGCCTCAAGAGTGGACTTTTGTGCATGCCACTTAGCCTAAGCCTTGGGCTCATCATTTCAGTGCATTTTGGGTCCTAATATACCATGATGTAACTCTGTTTTTGGTTGTCTAAGTCATGTCATGATTGGTTCGGTGTAGTGCATTGCCTCTTTTGTAGCCTTGCATGTTCTATGCTTTAGCATTGTATGCTAGCTCGCTTTGGCTTACTTCCATGCATGTTTTAGTCTCATATCAGTACGTACTAGGATTGTTTTGGGTTGCCCTTGCCATATCCTTCATGCTTCATATAGTTGTAGCGTAATTGGCCTTGCAAGCTTCGTGTTTCGGTGATTCACGCATGCTATCCTTGAGCTATTTAAATAATTTGGCATCATTTATCATCTCATTTCAGTGCATATAGTGTTGTTACACTTGCACATTTGTCACTTCTTAGGCACTTTTGAGAGTTGCCCCTTTTAGGCCCTTTTGTTGAACCTTTCGCATTTTGCATGCTTGAGTATGTTGTGTGGCTTGATTCATCGCTACTGGCTACTAATTTGGACCTAGTTGAGAGCCGTCCATCTTTGGTGTAAGCCCATCTTACCATGTTGTCGCATGCTTGTTTCATTTCGTATGTTGTCGCATACTTGTTTAGCTTCGCATACCTTGCATGCTCACATGTTCATGTTGCATTTTGTCATGTTGTCCAAGGTTGTTGCCTCACATCATGCTTATACGCTTGTTGCATGCTTGGGTTAGTTGCATGTTTGCACACTTAGGTCATGTTGCATGTTTGCCATGCTTATATGCTGCATTGCTTGGATTAAGTATTAATCCGAGCACGAGGAACGAGGGGCGTTTCATACTTCAAGTGATGAAACGTGTCTCAATTCTCGGTCGCCGAAGCTCTTGATGATTCATGATAGAGTTCTAGGCTTTACTTGCTTTATTTGTGCATTCATTTTCATATTGATTTGCACAAGTCGGATCTTTAGCCATCATGCATCGGGATGCGTGATTGATGGTCATAGATCCGACTATGCCTCTCCCTTGATGTTTTGAGGTGATTTGGGATGGCACAGTGCATACATGCCCTTGGGAGACCCTCCATTTTCTCTATTTTGTGCTTCGTTGCAGTTTGGTGTCACAGCACACTAGTGGTTGACAGCCTGCCACTGATGGCCGACAGTGTGCCACCCTTGGCCGGCAATAGGCCATCTCTGGCTGGCAGGTCTCCCTCCATGGCCGGCAGGCCACTGGTGACTTCCCCTGCAGTGTTTTGGTAAGTTTCAGCAACAAGCACTGGAAGACACCCTGCAAACAGAGCCTCTAAAGAGCAACCGGAAGGCGTTTCGAGGTGAAGAACCGAAGCGAGCATGCATGCCTCCTCTTCTTCAAATAAAGCTAGAGCAACTCTCTTTTATTGCTTACTAGTTAGTTAGCATTTTGTTATTTGTAGTTAATTAATTTTTTAATTAATTAAGTTGTGTAATAATTAGTTGTTCAATTCGATTTTGTAATAATTAATTAGCTTGTGAGTTAGTTAATTAGGTGGCCTGTATTATTCTTTCAGACCCTTCGAGTGAGGGCGCAATTGTAATAAGTGTGTGTGAGTGTGATGTATGTCTTCCAACCTCACGTCTTTCTTCCCTTTTATTTACTAGCTTTCGATGGTTAGTTTAGGGCATGTTTCAATTAGCATACCTTATGCTATGCATGCGTGCATTCATTCATCTGTCTTGCATGCACCGGGCTCGACGCATCATGCTAACTGCATAAGTATTCCAAATCTAACTTGAATATGTATTACTTGTCACATTCCACATACCATCCTAAGATTAGCCGAGCCTATTCTAGATTGCATTCTGTATGCGATGCATTAGGCACTTAACATGGACTTAGATCATGCATGATTGCTAACAAGTCTTATGTTTTGGCTTGGAGTACTAGGTAAGTATTTATGCTTTAGCATCTCACATGAGTGTGAGTGTTTGCCATGATAGCATGCTTACCATGCCGCTAGATGCTTATGTGATAAACTGCCTAAATGCCTGTGGATGAAGGTTGGATTACTTGAATTGGGATAATTCATTGAAATCCGTATTTTAGCCTACTTGCGAGTAGCAAATTTCAAAACATCTCCAAACAAATAGATATGCAATGCTTTGTTCCAAATTAGGCGATCTAGTCTATACTTGTTTTGCTGTGCGCATTACATAGTAATTCTAGCTAATTAATCGAAATAAGAACGCATAACGTTTTCAAAACTAGATATCATGGTTAGTAGAGGCCGATCTTCGGATCGGGCGAGAGGGGGTGCTCATAGCTGACCTTCCCCGATCGTACCCAAGTTCCCGAGCCGAGGCAACTTTGGTGATGATGGACACGTGGCCTTTGGCACCGAGTCAGGGTTTCCTAAATTTCCCCATTAAAAAATATTTAGGTGGCGACTCTGTATCTGGCAAAGCAGTCCATGTTTGGCACTTCTTTCAAAAAAAATCTATTTCTCAAAACGATTTGCCGGATTTGGACTCTTTGGTTCAAATTAAGAACCGTGACAAATCGAGTCCGAACTGTAGCATGAGGCCCAACGGCGCGTCTACAATCACCCCCGCCTACAGCTTGCGCCTTTCCGAGTTGAACTTGGTATGGTATGTGTCCATATTTCTCACGTCGAAGCACAGTTATGATATTATGTGTATGCGCCTATTCCACTGCTGGTATTGTGGTTTGAGGATGACGGCACCGTTTCTATGTTAGATGTGGTTTGTACGTGTCCATGCCTTTCCTAGGCAAAATGTGTTTTGGCCGCATGCCTTTTTTACTACATCCATTGCATTCTCCCCAGTAGATCGCATTGTACATATCCATTGCATATTGTATATATTGCATTGTAGCTTGCATGCATTCACTGCATCACCTCCATCTACGACTTGCGCCTTTCCATGTTGAGCTAGGTCTGGTATGTGCCCATACTTCTCGTGTTGAAGCACAGTTATGATATTATGTGTACACACCTAGGGTTGTGGGTAACGACACCGTTTCTGTGTTAAACATGGTTTGTATATGTCCATGCTTTTCCTAGGCAAGATATGTTTTGGTCGCACGCCATATCCACTGTATATACTGCATTGAAGTGTAGTTCGATTGCATCCAGCATTTAGGATCATGAGCTTTTCTGAGCAGAGCATACCTCACTTATGTCATTCCACCCAATTACTTGTTCTTGTGTTCCGTCTACATCACTCATAGTTCTGCATGTGTACGCATCTATCCCACTGCTGGTATTGTGGTTTGAGGGTTGCGGCACCTTTTCTATGGTAGACGGACTTTGCATCTCCATCATCTTTATGACATTTGTGTGGTTTTTGAACCGCTCATGATTTGATCATGATTCAATTGCATTGCATATCATTTGCATTGTTTATACATAGATTTGTAAAGGTTGCATATCATTTTGCATCAATTCCGCATTGTTCTGCGTTGTCATACATAGGTTGCATTGTCATGCACTCCTACACTTGCGTTGTCACGCAGCTTTCGATTGCATCGTTATGCATGTTGCTAACAATATTGTACTTGTTGAGTTTTCTCTCTTTCAGGCACGATATTGTATGTACGGTTCATTTGAAGCTGGTGCAACCAGACGAGCCATGCAGGTATTGTATTCTCTGAGTGAGACGCATCGAGAATTGCATAATTCTCTTACATCCTTTCTGCATTGTAATGTAGTTGGATTTGTGTTTGATTGCTTAAAACTGTCGCATGTTATGCTTCGTTACAGCTTTCTTTGCATGATCATAAGTTATGTTCGGCTTCTTGCATTGTCAGTTGCATTTTGCCCCCACCTTCAGGCGCATATCTTTATTGTCTTGCATGCTTTGTCTAAGTCTTCGGCCTTGTTAAAAATGGGTCGACTCTGGGCTTTGACATTCACTCCCGTCATTGTTATGACTTTCGAGTTCTGTCAAAGAGGGGCAACTGTAGACACCCCATTTTTGACTGTCCTTAAGACTTGGACGTCACCGTTTGAACACTTGGTGATCATCCATGTTTGTGTTCATCTTGAGTTCCCGGAGGTCTCGGCCACGCACCTTGCCTCAGGACCTCTCGACTCGACTGTTTTGTATTTGGTTTTGCACCAAACACTTGTGTTTTACTTTTGAGGGCATGGAATGGCTTGTTGGCCATCCCCACACCTCACCGGCCATGGCTTAAGGCCACCGACCATTGTTTTGTTGCCAACGGCCAAATGTTTGGCTGACCGGCACTATTTTTTGTCGGTCGACCATGTATTTGGTCAATTTGGCATTTTTGGCTGGCCGACCACTGTGCATTTGCTTTTGGCAGATATTTTGTGCCAGCTGTGATAGCTGGCACCCACTTTTTCCCCCCTCCATACGTGTATGGAGGGATTTCACTCTTGCTTAGCTTGTTTTGTAAGCTTTGTAAGAGTGATCCTCTATAAATGGAGGCCTTCTCCTCCTTTCTCAAGGGTTAGAAGGTTGAGTTCCAGAGGTCTGGATTAGGGTTAGGGTTTGTGCATCACCTATCTCTATATCTCTCTTTTTGCCTTTGTGTGTGTTTGTCCTTACTTTTGTGCACAAACACCCAGAGTTACACTTTCCTTTAGCTACTGAGGTACTAAGGAGTGATTTTCAGAGTTTTGAGCTGGTTTCAAGCTTGAGGAAGCTGCTGGAGCATTGTTCTCAAAGAAAGTCTTCAAGGGTAAGAACCTTGCCCTTTACTCCCCATTCTTGCATAGGCTTTTAGCCATCTTTGCTTGCTGTTTTAAGCTTAGTATAACATATAAAAGTTCTGTTTTTACTTGCTTAAAATAGTTGTTCAAGGTTGTTTTGGTGTTTGGGCTTGTTTGACTCCTCTTAGGCCTTGTTTGGCCCCCATTTTGTGCTATTTTGGTGAGCTCCAGGACCACCTTGTTTGGGCCTCCTCACCACTGAAATCTTAAGGGATTTTAGTGGTGAGGATGGTGGTTTGAGGTCCTAAGAAGAAGAGGGCCATCCCCTCTCCTTGTTGTCTTGAAAATGTGTTATTTTTGCCTCATGTATGAGCACCATTCTTGAGTGCATGTTGGCCATGTCTTAAGTGTTATTTGTGCTTATTTTTCCATTATATAGCACTGTTTTTACTTGGTTTAGACACATTATGCTTGCCTTGCATACTTGTCTTGTAATGCCATGAATTGCCTTAACATGTGCCTAGCATTTAGACTATCATGCTTACTTGTTTTGGCTTAGCTTTGTGAAGCTTTTATGCATGTTTTAGTATGCTTGAGGTCTGTTTTTTGTTGCTCGGGTCATCCATGCTTTGCTTTGTATAGCTACCATGCAATTCCCCTTGTGAGCCTGGAGTGTTGACCCCTCTAGCATGCTTTACTTGCTTTGTTTCAATGGTTTGGAACCACTTACCATGTCATTTTAGTCTATATAGCATGCTTGTATACTTGCATTTATGGCTCCTTTGATGTTTCAAAAGGTTTGTGTGTTATGCTCCATGATTGGTTCATTTTGCATGCCTTTAGATTTAGGCCATTTAAATGCCATCCAGGTAGATACTTCTCTTGAAATGCGTTGACAAAGGCCTCCCAGGTCACCCCAATACGTCCACGCGCATATTTCCACCACTAACCCGCTTCTCTCTTTAGCTGAAAAGATGCCAAGGTCACTCTCAAAGCGTCGTCCTCAATGTCTAGTATCTCGAACGACTTAACCGTCTGCTCTAGACACTCATCAGCCTTTAGCACTTCCTTAGGATCTCCCACAAAAATATCAGGATTGGTCCGGAAGAACTTCCTTTTTAGCAGGAGTGGTCCTGTCTCTGCAACTGGGGCAGTTGGGGCCTGTGCTAGGTTCTCAGCCCTCAATATGTTCAGTGCCCTTGCTATCTCTCATGCCAAAGCACCCATGGCCTGTTGCCCAGCTGGCTCAACCACATTTGCCTGACCTATCCCCTCCTTCTGCACTGGAATCTCATCTGATATTGGCATCTCGTGCCTCATGGGCCTACCATGCCTACCACTGCCCCTTCCACGTCCTGACATCTTAATAAAGGTAACACTCGAGATTGGCGCAGTCACAATTGCGCTGAAGCTAACTCACTCACATCCTAAGGCAATGGACAACAGTTAATTCATTTCACATAAGCACATACAGATTTTCTTTCTAGATAATGATTGTCCCATGATCACATAAGCATGTTATCACATAGCACTTCATCATACAGATATCTCTATCAAGCGAAATAAACCCACTGTGGTACTAACCACTCCCCACGTACCCAAAGTATTCAAACCTGGTACGCTCTAATACCAAGTTGTAACGCCCCGAAAATTAGGTAGGATATATCTGTTTATGCAACAAAACCCACCTAATAGACAAACCTATATATATAGCTGACTATTCCATACATCCATTTCCATTAAATCCCAAATGCCAAATACATGTTGTTCACATCTCAATGCCCCAGTTGCGATCCCAAGCATGTATTTTACAACAAGTATAAAATGGAAGCCAAACAGATAATAAGTGCCCTATAGGCTTACAAATTTATCCAAGAACATTCTTGGTTACACAAAATGGAGTTTCAACTTAGCGCAAATACAGCCCTGGGCTTATATTCAACTAATAACCATAAAACAAAAATGAAGCCTCAGCTGCGAGTCCTCCCAAGTCAACGTCTTGGTGGAGGCATAGCACCTGTACTTGAAATGGTTTTCCTTATAGGGTGAGCCACAACCTAGTAGAGATATACTACACAACATATGGACCATGACAAGACTAAAGAAGAGTATGCTCATGCCATGCTCATGATAAAATAGTTTCTCTCTCTTTATATAAAGCATGCAATGCTGAGATGCAACAACAGATATAAAATCATTTCCATTTTAAACCATATCCGTTACATGAATACACGCTCTGTGAATCCCCATGTGAGTGTCTGCAAGTAGACCCTAATGCACTACCACTGTCATTTTTACTAGTAAACTGGAATGCTCGACACCTAACCGTGCGGTTCTACACCCCCTACCCCGATTCACCAAGTACTTATCTTTTCGTAAACAAATACATTTCCAAACATTTCTCAAAAACGTATACATTTTCAATGAAATGAATGTAATGCAATGTCCAATGCAACAAATGAGGAATGTGGTTCAATTTACCTAAGTCTCATGCATTTCTACAACAACCATGGCTATCCTCCACCGATAGACCAAAGCAAATATTTCTGAACAGATATTTAAACAATTAAATTCCAAAAAAAATTCGATAAATACAATCTATTCCACATCTCATCAAATATGAACAACTGCACTAGTTTTCATATCAGAATCACGTTCGATAACCTCTCAAGGTCCACTTCTAACTGTGTCAGTTTTATTCCAACAGATACATTAAACAAAATAATACCATTAATGCCCAAGAAAACATCATCATCTTTCCAAACTCATTCTCCAAGCATTATTCTATTTTGATCGAAAGCCCCAAAACTTAAACGTAATTCTTTTGTTTTCTTTAAAAATGTTCTTTTGGTCACAAACCGGTAAAAATTTCAAAACCAATCGAATCGAAGTTTGTTCTTAATCAAATTTAAAACATAACTCTTTCATAACCTTACAAACATATTCCAAGTTTACACTTTCGCAATTTGGATATCAACTTTTTATTTTTCTCAAAATTTATCTTTTAAGCAAATAAATCACAAATTTTTCAAAAATTCTAATTAAATTATATACAACTCCAAGCTCCCTATAATCAAGTAAAAGTACATAAAGAAGTGTAGAAAAAATCCCTACCTCGATTCAAGAGCTTCCAAGAAAGTAAAAAGTTTCGGTGACAAAAATTTGATTCATTCAGATTAAATCGAAGCCTTCGAAACCCTCTACAATTTGATCTATGGAACTAGGGTCTAAAACCTAACAGGTTTTGATAAATCAAGGATTTTATATAATAAAAATAACCAAAGAAAAAAATTTCAGAGGGAGAGAGAGAGAGAGATAACCGAGAGATGCTCAATAATAAAGAAAAGGAGAATGAAAGGTAATGGATAAGGAGGGAAAAAGCCCATGTGGCTGCTGCTGTGCTGTTTTCCACTTTTTTTTATTCTTTTTTTTTTCAAACAAATATATTCCTATACATATACACATACACACATATATATAAGTATATATATATATCAACTAAAAGTACATTTTAACATCTTTAACGACAAAAGTAAATATAATATTTTCTTACCAAAAAAATATATTTCGTTTAATGGTACATACCATAAATATTCACAACTCGTTTATGGTAATCAAATAATAATAATAAAACCACAACAATAATTCATGGTTACTAACGAGTTACGATTCAATCAATTGGGTTCAAAATGAATGGAGTTTAATAATTTAATATAAATCCCCAACTGAGATTAAAGTATAAATTCAATTTGATTCAACTTATTACATGAATCTTCAACTCATGCAGTTCGGCTGGTGCAAATCTATAAGGTGCAATGGAAATCGGAGCCGTGCCAGGTACTAAGTCAATAGAGAACTCAATCTCCTGGTAGGGTGGCAAACTAGTAAGATCCTCAGGAAAGACATTCGGGTATTCACAAACTACCCTCGGCAATTCAACATGGGCCCCAACACTCTCACTATCCAAGAGAGTCACAAGAAAACCACTAAGCTCACCCCTACCACGAGGGTCAAAAATTGGCGACAAGACCCTGTTAGCTTGGTTCCCCAAAAAATAAAAAGCAGTCACTACCCGAGGTGCACACTGTAACCCTCTGACGATAACAATCAATTACAGCACGATACGGAGATAACCAGTCCATGCCTAAAATAACATGAAAACCCAACATGTCTAGCAACACAAAAGCAAATGGAAGTCGGCGCCCAGCAACCTCTATCTCATAACCATGACATCCTCAGTCTAAGCCAACCATACTGTAGACATCCCATTTTTGACCGACCTTAAGACTCAGACGTTATTGTCTGTGCACTTGGTGATTGTGCATGTTTGTGCTCGTTTTGAGTTTCCGGAGCCTTCGGCTGAGCGCCTTGTCTCGAGACCTCTTAACTTTCTTCTCTTGGCCTGGTTTTTGGACCATGCCTTGCTGCCTTTGCCTAGAAGAAAACAAAGGCCTGTAGGCCACTTTTTGTAGTCATAGGCTAACTTTCCCTCTCGTAGGCCACTTGTGGTGGCCCATAGACTAGTTTTCGAGGCTTCCGACTGAGTGCCTTGTCCTGCGGACTCTTGTCTTTCTTTCCTTTTGGTTTGTTTTTCAACCAAACCTTGTTCCCCTTTGCCTGGAGGGTGGAACAAGGGTGTAGACCAGTTTCCTCCCTGTAGACCAGTTTCCTCCCTGTAGACCACTTTTTTTCCCTGCCAGCCACTTTTGGTGGTCGATCAGCTAGGGTGGGTGGTCCGTGGACCACCTAAGGTGGTTGGCAGCCTGCCGCCACCTTCTACTCTCTCTGTAGACCCTCTTCCTCCCTTGCCGACCAGTTTTATTCCCTATAGACCACTTTTGGTGGTCGGTCGACTAGGGGAGGTGGTCGGTCCACCACTTTAACTGGTCGGCGGCCTTTCTGCACTTTCTGTAGATATTTTCCTTGCCAGTTGTGCCAACTGTTGGGCACAAAAAACATCCACTATACACGTGTATGGAGGGATTGCACCAAGCCTCTAGCTTGTCTAACAAGCTTGAGGCATGAATTCTATATAAGGAAGCTTCCTCCCTCTTGTTCAAGGTTCAGAAATTTGGATTAGGGCTAAACATATCTCTCTCTCTCTCTCTTGATTTCTCCCTCTCTCTCTCTATATTTGTGTTATTTTGTGCCTTAAAGTGTGTTTTGTTCACACTTTTGCACTAAACACCTAATGAAACACCTTCACTCTTGAGCTGAGGTTCTTGGAGGTTGCATTTGAGTGATTTTGGCTTGGTTTTGCCTCAAAAGTGGCTATTCTTGTTGTTCTTCAAGGGTGAGTCTTATTCCCCCTTTTAAAGCTTTGTTTTGATTGCATACTTAGCCACCTTTGCATGCTTCTTTTGGCTTAACCTTCAACTGCAAAAACCTTTGTTTTAAAGTGTTTTAAAAGGTTGTTTGAGGCCTTGTTTGAGTTAGGGGTGTCTCTCACTCTCTTGTGCCTTATTTGCTTAACTTCTTGCTATCTTTTAAAGCTATTGGGACCACCTCTTTTTGGATTTCTTACCATTGAAAATCAGAGGAATTTCAGTGGTAGAAAGGTGGTTTTGAGGTCCCAAATAGGTGGGGGTTGTCCCCCCTCCTCTTCTCTTGTTTGCATGTGTTGATGGCCCATCAAAAGAGCATGTCTTTCTACTTCTTAGTGGCTTTGTTTAGGCTTATTTTTGTGACTTTTCAAACCTTCCTTAACTCTGTTTTTGGCTGTCTTGGTCACCTCTTGCATGCTTATTGCACTTGTAGTATAATCCTACTTGTAGCCTTGCAAAGTAGCATGTCTTTGTGCCTTGAATTTGCTTAGTTCAAGCATGTTTTTAGCCATTATTTACTATGTCATAACTTTTTCTTGGGTTGGTTTGGTTGCCTCTTGCATGCTTCACACACTTGTAGTGCAATCTTGCATGCTAGCCTAGCTTACTTGGTGTTTTGGCCTATCACTTTAGCATGTTTCGGCTCTGCTCCAGCAAGCTTTTACTCATGTTTTGCCATGCTTAAGCTCTGTTTTAAGTGGTTTTGGTCATGCATGCCTTGCTTTGTATAGCCATAGTGCAATCTTGCTCACTAGCTTTGAGTTTCAAAGTCTCTAGCATGCTTTACTTGAGTTGTTTGCATGCTTTGGCCTCATCTCTCACATGATTTCAGTGCATGTAGTGTAGACATACTCTCACATGTTTCACTCTTTCAATGCTTTTGGAGAGTTGTGCCTTATGCTTCACTTATGAGCCAATTTGTATGCACGCTTGCCTAAGTTTTTGGGCTACCATCTTAGCATGTTTTTGACCTTATTTTACCATGTTACAACTCTGATTTTTGTTGGTGAAGTCACCTCATGCTTGGTTTTGGTATGTGTAGTGTAATCCCACTCATTGGCCTTACATGTGTCATGCTTTATGCCTCTCATTCTAACATGTGTTAGCTCTATTCCATGCATGTTTTGGCATTGTTTTAACCTGCCTTGGGACTGTTTTGAGTCATCTTAGCCCTTTGGGGCTTGCTTGATATGGCTATGGTGTAAGTACCTTAGTTAGTCTTGAGTTTTGAGCACCTTACTATGCTATATTTGTGATGGTTGCATGTTTGGGCATCGTTTAACATGTTATTTCAGAGCATGTACGTGTGTCATGTTCTCACTTCTTTCATTTCTTGAGAGCTTTTGAGAGTTGTGTCTTTGTGCATTATTAATGAGCCATCAAATGAGCATGTTCCCCTTGTGTTATATGCCTTAATCTTAACATATTTCAGCTGTTGTTTTGGCATGTTTGACCTTTGTCCGAGGTTGGTTTGACCATTTGAGATTGATAGTGCATGCCTCATGTGTAATATGTTTCATTAGCTTTGATGCCTTAGCTTTTAAACATGCCACGCATGCATTGCTTACATGACAGAGTCTCGCGCATGTCACTTTAGCATTGAAGGTTGATCATCTTGTTTGCGTTGCATGTGTTTGGATTGGACATTAATCCAAACACGAGGAATGTTGCACGTTTCATACTTAAAGTGATGAAACGTGTAGCATTTCTTGGTCGTTGACCCTCTTGAATCAAGCATGATAGAGGTGGAGGCCCTTATGTGTTATTTGTGCATTCATTGAAAATGACTTGTGCAAACTTGGTTTCTCGCCCATTGTGTGTTACAACACTCGATTGGTGGCCCGAGAGTCAAGTACCGCACTCCCTTGAGCTTGAGAAATGATAGGGAGGGTGGTTGTGCACACATATCTTGCAAATACACTGCTATACCCCTTGTTGTTCTCTACTGTAGCAAAACTGAAGCTTGGCAAATTAACTGGTCGGCCGACCAGTAGAGGTGGCCGACCGACCACTTTTTCTGGTCTACAACCAGTTTTTCTGGTCTACAGCCCCCTTTTCTGGTTGGCAGCCCACCAGGAGGTCCCCATGTTGGAGCAGAAGCAATCTGCAAGTTAGTGCACTTTTCAGAGATCAAGTCAAATGCAAACAGAGGCAATTCTGGGCATAGTAATGGATTTCCGAGCGAGGCAATAGAGCATGCATGCACCCCTCGCCCCGAGAACCTCTTTTAATTGCTTTAGCTGCTTTACTTAGTTAGCTAATTCGTCGGTTTTGTACTTAATTAGTTAATGTGCTTAATTGATCGATTTGTTTTATAATAATTAGTTAACTAGGAATAGTTAATTAGTTTTGGTTTGTAATAATTAGTTTAATTAGCATAGCTAGTTAGCTTATTATTCGGACCCTCCGTCGAGAGGGCAAATGTTGTAATAAGTGTGTGTGTGTGTGTGATGCATGTCTTCCAACCCCATTTCTTTCTCCCTTTTACTTATCAGCTTTTGATGGTTAGTTTTAGGACATATTTCAATTAGCATCCTTATGCTTGCATGCGTGCATCATTCATCTATCTTGCATGCACCGGGCTCGGCGCATCATTCAAACTGCATTGCATTTCAATACTTATTTGAATACATGTATCAATTGTTGCATTCATATGCCATCGTAGATAGCCGAACCTACTTAGTTGCATCTTGCATGTGTTGCATTAGGCATTGTTGACATAGCTAGGATCATGCATTGATTTCTAACATAACTTCTGTTTTGGCTCGGAGTACACTGTGAGTGTTTATGCTTTAGCATCCTTGCATGTGTGTAAGTGACTGCCATGATACAATGCTTGCCATGAGGCTAACTGCTTAAGTGTTTAACTGCATGGATGCCTATGGATGAAGGCTTTATTACTTGAATTGGAACAATTCATCAAATGTGAGTTTTAAGCCCACTTGAGGTGGCAAAATCATGTTGTTTTAAGCCCACTTGAGGGTGGCAAATCCGCACTTTAGCCTACTTGCGAGTTGCACTTTCAAACCATTTTCGAAAACAAACATGAGATGTTTTGTTCCAATCCTTGCAATTGAGTCTATACTTATGTGCTGTGCGTATCACATAGTAATTCTAAATTAATAACCGGAATAAAAACACATGTGTTTATAAAAACAACATATCCTGTTAATAGAGGCCGATCCTTTGATCGGGCGAGAAGGGGTGCTCATTTCATGACCTTCCCCCCTCGTACCCAAGTTCCTGAGCCGAGGCAACTTTGGTGATGACGGACACGTGGCCTTAGGCACGAGTCAAGGTTTTCTAAATTTCCTAAAATAAAATATTTAGGTGGCGACTCTGAAATCTGGTAAACTAGTCCATGTTTGGCGCTTTTTGATTAAAATCGATTTTCCAAAACGATTTGCCGGATTTGGACTCTTTGGTGATTTATCAGTCTTACATTGCACTTTGTGAGATTAGATTCAGAACCGTGACAGGAGTCCGAACTGTAGTAGCTAGAACCCAATTCGCGCCCTCTCCGAAAGGGAGGGTGCGCGGAGCGACTTCGGGCAGTCTACACATACCCCCAATTGGTGATTCTACCTTGAGCGGAGACGCTAACCGTGCCACCTCTAACCCCAATGCAGAAGCAAAAGCAGTAGATATAAATGAATGTGACGCACGTGTATCTATCAACACATTAGCCAACGAATTACATACAATGAAAATACCACTCACAACTGAGGATCCTGGTAACTACTCTTGCACGGTACCAACAAACACGCGCCCCTGTGGCCTCTGATCAACCTGCTCATCTCTCGAAGCATAGGCCTTTTCAGACTCAGTGTATTCCCGCAAGTGTGGCACGCTCTTTACCACACATGCGGCCTTCTCCTCTGCACATCCAACCCACTCCTCGCACCTACAGTTTCACGTGCAATTAAAGCAGTCTATGCCTTCGACTGCCCCTCCTCACTGCACGTACAGCCTCACCTCCCGCACGTGGGGCCCCTATTCCGCTCGTGCGGCCTAAGCCCCCACACGTTCAATTCTGTCTTTCAGCCAGAATTTTCACCAGCTAGACTAAGACATCTCGGATCCAACCTCATGCCTCCCGAAACAAGTAAAACTCAACATCGAAATAAAATAAGGACAAGAATTTCAAAAAGGTTTTCAAAAATGATAAACTCAAACGGTCGACAAGGCCTCAAGTTAATCCCCGACACTCTAACATAAGTAATCCCAAACACAAACAAAAAAAGAATGAGATGGGTTACGTACCCGGTCATCACAGGAAAAAAGGAATGATGTTGGATTTTTTAAAAGATGAAATGAGTATATGATGAGGGTGGAGTTGGATATATATATATATATATATATTATCACTCCCATTTTGAAATTTGTGAGATTATACTTGTTGTGGAAATTATTTGTTAAGTGGAGATATCTGTTTTGGGCTATCAATGGAGAATAGCTTTGATTGTTGTAAAAATTGCATGAGGATTAAATTGATTGAAACTAATTACTTATACATTTTGTATTGAACATTGTTTCATACTTAAACATTGAAATGTATTGTTTTGAGAAAAATGGGTGTATACCTTGGTGAATCTAGTTAGGAGGTGTGGTTGTAGTTTATATTGTTGGCTTATGTGTCCTTAGTGAAAGTCTAAAAACCTGCGTGGTTACGTGCCAATCCTTCCGGTTAGTATCAATAAAATGGCTTTGGTAGTGCTTGTATAGCCTACTGGCAGACACATACCTAGAGATTCCCAGTGTTTTGTATCCACTGCCCTATTTTCTTATATAAAAGTATATTTTTATGAAATGATACGTAATATTGGCATTGCATTGTTTTGAGATGGAAAAATATAAAGGTTTTGGAAAATGGCATGCATATTCATACACCTGATGACTCTGTTAAGTTTCATATATTGTGTTTAAAAAAAACTACTGGACTTTAGCTCACCCTACGTAGAAAACAACTTTCAGGTGCTAATGATATGCCTCTACCAAGGATATGGCTTGGGAGGACTTGGAGTAGAGAGCTTCATTTTGTTCTCTTGTGTAATTATTTTTCTACAAGCCTTGGACTTTCTACATATTGAGTTCAACTTAATTTTGTTTTAACCAATCAATGACTTGGACAGATGTAGCCAATAGAGCATAAAGTTACTTGTACGTCCTTTTATTTCAATTCATTTACATATGTCATATGATATAGATTCAGGGTGTAGGATTTATGAATGTATATATGCATATACCATCTTTTGTGCACCAAAATAGAATCAATGAAAGGTTAATATTTTATAAATTCCTACTTTTCCATTGGATAACATGAGGTAGATAGTTGTTATTTTTGTGAGGCGTTACACAAGTGTTTGTTAGATACTCAAAATGCTCAAAGGGTTATATAATGCATAGCGAACATCCTTATAGTGGAATGACTGAAAGTGAGTCGCGAGATGTCAATTTCATTGAGAGTGAATTGTCTAGAATTGATGAAGTAAAGAAAGATCTTCCGTTATTTGAGTTGCAGGAGTCTGAGGAAGTTACACCATCTTTTGGCAAGAGTGGAGAATTAGAGACTCATCTTGAAATTGCCAAAGATAGTGGAAGTGATTTACTTTCTAGTATGAGTGTTCCATTAGAAAATGACTCAATAAAGATCCCAGTTACGTTGAAGTGAACATGGAATCATTCCTCATCGTCGTTATGAGATTGAGGAGAAACCTTTCATGTGTGCTCCGTTGGATCTTGATGAGCTTGCTTCCTATGAGAAAGTGTTAGTTTCACCGAATGCTAGTGAGTAGATGACTATTATAAAGAATGAAATGAGTTTTATGGCTCGGAACAAAAGTTTGTGGGAGTTGGTAGACTTTCTACCTGGATGCATGACAGTTGGCAACAAGTGGGTCATAAAAGTTAAACGCAAGGCTGATGCGTCAAAAGTTCATCTCGTGGCGAATGACTATACCCAAAGAGAAGGTATAGATTATGATGAAACATTTTCCCCGACAGTGAGATTTATTGTTACACATTTGGATTTGGAACTTTTCCAAGAGATCTATTGGGATCAACCAGTAGGCTTTATGGTCAATGGACAAGAGCGCAAAGCATGCCGTCATGTTCCATTTATGACCTAAAGCAATCGGTTAGGCAATGGTATTTTAGATTCCATAAAGCCATCGTTTTGATTGGGTTTGACAAATTGCGGAAGACCATTGTATATATGTCAAACGATTTGGAAAAAGTTTCCTTATTCTATCGTTGTATGTTGACGAAATCTTATTAGTTGGAAATGACATGGAGATGATTTTAAACACTCAGGAGTGGTTGTCCTCTATTTTTTAAATAAAGGACATGAGAGAGGGAAATTATGTACTCGAAGTTAAGATCTTGAGGGATCACTCTAAGAGGCTTCTTGGTTTGTCTCAAGAGACTTACATTAAGAGGATTATGGAACGGTTTCATATGCACTATTTCAAATCCATGGGCACTCCAATAGAGAAGGGACATACTCTGAGCATTGATTTTTGCCCTAAGACGGATGAGAAAAAGAAACAAATGGCAAAGGTTTCCTATGCAAGTACAGTTGGTAGTCTAATGTACGCTATGATGTGTACTCGATCAAACATATGCTTTGTAGTGGGGTGGTCAGCCATTATTAGAGTAACACAGGACTTGTTCACTGGCAAGCAATGAAAAGGATTTTTTTTCGCCATCTTTATCCACGATAGAGTAAGAGTATGTTGCTTGTTCAGCACCAGTACATGAGGCTGTTTGGTTGAGGAGATTCTTGTAGCCTTGGGATCACAACTCTTACAAATGAAGCCGTTATGATCCATATTGATAGGATGGCAACTTTGGCATATTCTAAGGATCCTACGTATCATAGTAGGACCAAACACGTCGACATTCGATTTTGCTTTATTTGAGATGTGATTGCACGTAGAGAAGTAGTCCTACAACATATCTCCACTAGCAAGATGGTGGCTATTCCACTTACTAAAGCCACTGGTAGAGATACTTTCCAAACTAATGTAAGGAGTTTTGCACTTCGTAGGATTTGATACAATTTGGATACCTCATTGACTTTGTTGGATATTTTATGAGTATATTATGCATAATTATTTATTCATGTGGTTTTATGGCGTTATACTATTAGCACACATTGTATATGATGTCATTAGGCTTAGATCGCCCTTCTTACCCTGGTGTAGCTTGACTTTTTCGCACCCTCCTTTCAGAGAGCTCGAATTGGTCCTACAGTTTGGACTCTTGTCACGGCTCTGAATCTAATCTCACAAAGTGCAATGTAAGACCGATAAATCACCAAAGAGTCCAAATCTGGCAATTGGTTTTGGAAAATCGATTTTAATCAAAAAGCGCCAAACATGGATTGCTTTGCCAGATTTCAGAGTCGCCACCTAAATATTTTGTTTTTGGGAAATTTAGGAAACCCTAACTCGTGCCAAAGGCCACGTATCCGTCATCACCAAAGTTGCCTTGGTTCGGAAACTTGGGTACGAGAGGGGAAGGTCCTGAAATGAGCATCCCCGCTCGCCCGATCAAAGATCGGCCTCTACTAACATGATATGTTGTTTTTGAAAATACATGCGTTCTTCTTCCGGTTTGTTAGCTAACTTACTATGTGATGCGTGTAGCATACAAGTATAGACTCAATCATTCAAGTTGGAACAAAAACATCTCATATTTGTTTTTTAAAAAGTGGTTTGAAGTTGCTACCCTCAAGTAAGCTAAAGTGTGGATTTGCCACCAAACAAGGTGGGCTTAAAATAAGATGATTTGCCACTTCAAGTGGGCTTAAAACTCACATTTTGATGAATTGTTCAAATTCAAGCAATGAAGCCTTCATCCACGAGCATTCATGCAGTTATAGCAGTTTAGCAAATAGTCTCATGGCAAGCATGCTAACATGGCAACATACACATCTCATGCAGTATGCTAAAGCGTAACCACTCACAATGTACTCTGAGCCAAAACAGAAAACTAGTTAGAAATCAATGCATGATCCTAGCTATGTTAAGATGCCTAATGCAACGCATGCAAAAAAATGCAACTAAAATAGGTTCGGCTATCTAAGATGGCATAGAAATGCAACAATTGATACATGTATTCAAATAGGTATTTAAATACAATGCAGTTTGTATGATGCGCCGAGCTTGGTGTGTACAAGACAAATGAATGATGCAGACATGCATAGCATAAGGTATGCTAATCGAAATATGCTCTAATCTAACCACTGAAAGCAGATAAATAAAAGGGAGAAAGACGTGGGGTTGGAAGACATTCACACACTCACGCACCCTTATTACAACAATACGCCCTGGCGAAGGAGGGTCCAAATGAAATGGATGCTGACTAGCTACGCTAATTAAGCTAACTATTGCAAATCATAACTAATTAACTATCTAGTTAACTAATTACAAACACAAATGAATAGCTAAACTGTCATGACCCAAACCCGCCCCTATGGGTTTAGCATCAGAATCGCCAAGAATCCTAGATTACGAAGGCCTACTTAAGCGTCTGATAATACAAGAAATCTGAGGCTTGGCAGAAGCCAATATAGTAATAAAACAAAGGTCCAATGAGTTTGTATGCAAAAAAGACTTTCCATACATAATTACATTGATGCATGTATGATATACACACATGTACAATCATTCAAGACAGGACCTAATCCCTATTAACAAGATCTGATTACTATCGGTCTATACATATTACAAAAGCAAGACGGAGAGACGGGAAATAAAAACACCCCTAAGCCATAGCTTGGCAGGCTTGGAACCTCGCAGTGAGGCACAGTGGTTGGCTTGACAAAACTGGAGTTTACCCCGACGCCTCTAGCTTTGATCCGGTGCCTGTACACCTACATATATATATGAGCAGTGAGCTAAAGCCCAGTGAATAACATAATGCATAAAGAGGTTTAGAATGAATGTCCTTACAGTAATGAAAACAGTTCATTAAATCAGTATTTCAGTCTTTTAGTCAATCAGTCATATGTGGTACATCCAATAGCATAATAGTACAGTAAGCAGTAGGTCTTAAAGACCGAACAGTAATGATGGCCATCAATCAGTAAACAGTGATGGTTCCACGAGGGAACCGACAGAGATCTCTGTAACAGTAACAGTAAACAGTAGGTGCTAAGGATGCCACAGTACAGTTCAGAATATAGAACATACATTCATTCAGTAAACAATGTCAGTTCAGTATTTGGAAGATAATCATTTAGAACATATCTTTACACAATTGTTACTCACAGAGTTTTGGGCTACAGTGAACTAGAGCGTCTCCTCGGGATGCCAACCCTATATAGTTAACAGATTGAACACACACTAAGTTTCACAGTTGGGAAAGATAATAACTTAATCCCTAAATTCGCCTCGGTGTGTTCTACATCCATATCCTCTTTAAAATGCCTTAAACTAGGCCTAAGAATGCCTAGGATGGGATGAGGATGCAAAGATGCACCTAGAAAACATTTTACAAACTTTGCTGAAAACAGGGGTCTCGCTCGAACGAGGATTCCTTTGCTCGGGCGGACATGCAGACAAAGGATCTCCGCTCGAGCGTGAATTCCGTCGCTCGAGCGGATTGTGTGCTACAGTAAAAATGCTGGATGCTCAAAATTTACGCTCGATGCTCGCTCGATGCTTGCTCGAGCGTGAGACATAGCTCTTCGCTCAAGCGTAGGTCCATTCGCTCGAGCGTACGCCTGCGCGCACCAAGATTCTGAGAACTTGAAATTTACGCTTGAGCCACCATTCCGTCGCTCGAGCGTGGCTCAGAGTAAATTGTGGTCGCTCGAGCGTAGAAGCCAAATTCTGGAATTTCCAGATTTGCCTCCCAAGCTCAAACCAAGCATTCCTAAGCTCAAAACTCGACCTCTTGGGCCCAAATCCTGGAAAACACATCTAAACTCAATATTCAACAAGTTTCAAAGCTCAATTTGTGAATTTAAAGCCCAAGGGTAAGTCAAATAAATCCAAATTTCAAACCCATCTTCATGAACATGTAGAACATGCAAACATGCATGAATTCAAATCATTTCAAAGCTTCAATTTGGTGCTCTAGTGAGCCAATTGTTCCAAAAACAAGTTGAAAACATGGACCATTGCAAAATTATGAACATGCATGTACCAAATTCTATGTAATCAACCTCAAAATGCAAGGATATAGCCATGTATGCAACATTTAAGCTTCTAATGCAACATTTTCAACCATTCCTAGGCTCAATTCTTCAAATTAGCATGAAACATGCAAGAATAAACTCAAAGGCACAAAGAAGAAGATGAATTTCCTTACCTAGGTTTTGAATCAGAGGTATGGAGGCTCAATTGACAATCTACACTTCAATTTCTTCCAAGATTCAAGCCAATTCTACAAGTTGAGCTCAATTCTCACTCTCTCTTCCTCTATGGCCGCTTAGAACAAGAAATGGAAGAAGAAATGTTTTGTTTGAGTGTAATGTAATGGTGGCCACTAAGTGGTCTAATTGTAAATAAGTTCAATTCATGTAATTTACCAACATTTACTCTAATTTAATCATACCTAATCAGTTTTCAGATAATTACACCATAAAATTACATAAATTCTAATTAACATAGAACATCAATCAATTCCTGATTCGGCCGCCGATAAGGCCTTCAATTTACAGTTTAAACATGTAAACATAAACAGATAATCACATAGTCAAACAGATAGAATGCAATTCAAACAGATGTATATTCAATCGATTCAGTTCAGATTTCAGTCAGTTAGTTTGGTAACCCAATCTGTTCAATTATCAATGATAATCAATCCCAGTTTTCAGAAATCAACAGTTTACCGGTAAACAGTGGTGAGGGTCATTACATAAACACATTAACTATTTAAGTACAGAATCAACGAATTAACCATCTAAGCAAAACAGTTAAAAGGGCCTCGAGGGCGAAGGATGCATGCATGCTCGATCGGCTTCCTCCCGAAAATTTGTCGCTTTGCCACCGGTTGCCTCTGTTTGCATTCGCCTTGATCCCAAACACTGGACCAATCTCCAGGTTGTTTCTGCTCCAGGACCAGAACAACTTTGAACCACCTTCAGGTTGGCGGGCTATCGGCCACCAGGGGAAGCTATAGGCCACTTAAAATGGCCGGTCGACCACTTGCTCCTGCACACTCCAGTTTTGCTGCAAACAGAGTACAAAAGGGGCAAGGCTAGGCATTTGCAGGGTATGTGTGTACAACCACCCTCTTTATCATTTCTCAAGCTCAAAGGAGTGCGGTACTCGACTCTCGGGCCACCAACCGAGCATCGCAATGCATGATGGCCGAGAAGCCAAGTTTGTACAAGTCAATGAATGCAAAAATAACACACAAGACTCAAGAGGCCTCCACCCTATCATGCACAATCAAGGGCGACGGTGACCAAGAAATGAGGCACGTTTCATTACTTCGAGTATGAAACGCCCCTCGTTTCTCGTGTTTGGATTAACGTCCGATCCAAACACATGCAATGCAACACACATGCAGACAACATGCTTATTCATCAATGCTAGAAAGGTATGCATAAGGCTCTATCATGTAAGCAATGGATGCAAGACAATGTTAAAGGACCAAGAGCATAAAATCAAGTGAAGAACATTACATATGAGGCATGCACTACTATGCACAAACAACCAAACCAGCCCAAAACAGAGCTATAACAGGTCAAAACAGTGGCTAAAATGAACCGAGAAGATAGCATGAAAAATAAGAAAATGATGTTCATGCATTGGCTCATAAACGAGGCATAAGGCTCAACTTTCAAACGCAATTAAAGAGCAATATATATGAGTGTATGATGGGAGTATATGCTCTGAAATACCATGCCAAATGATGCCATAACATGCAAATAGCACAAGCTTAGCATGTTAAAGCCTTGAAACTCAAAACTAGTCAAGCTTATTATACCATAGCTATACAAAACAAAGCATAAATGACCAAGACTACTTCAAACAGAGCTAAAGCATGACAAAATATAAACAAAAGCATACTGAAATCGTAGCTTAAAGGTTTAGACAAGCATGCATACGTATTGGCTCATAAACAAGGCATAAAGCACAACTCTTAAAAGCATTGAAAGAGTGGAATATGTGAGAGTGTGACCATGCTATATGCACTAAAATCATGTGAGAAATGAAGCCAAAGCATGCAAACAACCCAAGCAAAGCATGCTAGGGACTTTGGAACTCGAAACTAGTCAAGGCCCTTTACACTACAACCATACAAGACAAGTCTCGCATGGCCGAAACCATTCAAAAATAGAGCTAAGGCATGCTAAAATACTGGCAAAAACATGCTGAGATAGAGCTAACATAAGCTAGAATGAGAGGCATAAAGCATGATAGATGCTAGGCCAACAAGTAGGATTGCACTACAAGTGTAAGATGCAAGAAACCAATGATCAAACTAACCCAAAACAGAGTTATGGCAGGTCCAAAAAGTCATGAAAACATGCTTGGACTAAGCTAGCAAATGAGAGAAATACATGCTCATGTATTAGGCCACCAACACAAGGCATAAAGGGACAACTCTTAAACATGATAAAAGAGTGATAAACATGAGACTATGAATGAAGTTTATGCTCTAAATTCACATACCAAATGATGCTATATCACACAAATGTCACAAATAAGGCATGCTAAGGGTCTCAAGACACAAGACTAGCAAAGGCGATTCACACTATAGCCCTACAAGGCAAGCCATACATGACCAAGACCACTTGGAACATAGTTTAAGCATGCTAAATCAAGGCCAAAAGCATGCTGAAACAGAGCTAAAACAAGCTAGTATTAGAGGCATAAAGCATGATGCATGTTAAGCCTACAAGGAGGATTGCACTACAAGTACAAAAACCAAGCAAGAGGTGACCCCACCAACTAAAATCAGAGTTAAAGCATGTCAAAATTACACCAAAAACATGCTGGAGTAAAGCCAATACATGCTAGAATAACAAGCTAACTCATGAAGCATGTTAGGCTAGTGAACAAGTTTACACTACAAGTGCAAAAAGCAAACAACAAGAGGCCAAACCAACCCAAAACAGAGTTATATCATGTTAAAATAAGGCCTAAAACATGCTAAGATAGAGCCTCAAGAAGGTAGAAAAACATGCCAAAGTGTTAAGCCAACAACACATGCAAACAAAGCTCAAAAATGGGAACCACCCCCATTCATTTTGGGTCTCAAAACCCACTTTCCACCACTGAAATTCCTCTGGAATTCAGTAGTAAAAAGGCCAAACAAAGGTGATCTCAAAGGCCTTGAAGGATAGCACAAAGCAAAGCAAAATAAGCCACAAAAGGGGGTAGACCACCCCTAACTCAAACAAGGCCTTAGACAACCATTTTCAACACTTTAAAACAAAGGTTTTTGTAGTTCCAAGTTAGGCCTAAAATAGCACGCGAAGAGGACCAAATAAGCAATGAAAATAAGGCTTTAAAGAGGCTATGGGACTCACCCTTGGAGCACAGCAACAACAACACCACTTTTGACCAAAACCAGCTTTTAGAACTCAAATAAGGCTTCCAAGTACCTCAGCAACAAAGTGAAGGTGTTTGACTAGGTGTTTGTGTGCAAAAGTATGAAGAAATAACACTTCTAAGCACCAATATATATATATAGAGAGAGAGAGATGGAGAGGGAGAATTCCAGTGAGAGAGGGATATTTTTAGCTCTTCAAAAATTATGAACCCTTAAAAGGGGGAGGCACCTCCCCTTATATAGAATTACAAGCCTCAAGCTTGTTTGACAAGCTAGAAGCTTGTTACAATCTCTCCATACACGTGTATGGAGGATGCCTTTTGTGCCCAACAACTGGCACAGCTAGCATCAAAAATATCTAAAAAAACAGAAAAAATGCCGTAGGCCACTTCAAGTGGCCGACCGGCCACTTCCACTAGCCTACCGACCACTTCAAGTGGCCTACAGGAGGAGAAAGTGGCCTACAACTGCAAAAAGTGGCCAACAGGCCCTCCCCTCCCTCCAGGCAAGGGGTAACAAGGCATGGGCCAAAAACAAACCAAGAAAGAAAAGAGTTAAGAGGTCCCGAGACAAGGCACTCAGCCAAAAGCTTCAGAAACTCAAAACAAGCACAAACATGCATAATCACTGAGTGCACAAACGATGACGTCGAGTCTTAAGGTCGGTAAAAAATAGGGTGTCTACACCTGGTGATTAACCTGGCGCTTGTACAACGAGCGAGAAGAGAGATTATTTATCGTAGTGGTTAGAGAGCCAGCGATGTAAATAATTTGTAACTTGAGAAAAACAAAACTGATTTATTATAAGATGTTGCCTTAACATTGGCTAATATGAGACTTTAAAAAGTTGAACATAAAGTTATCCATAGCTTCATGAAGCCTGAATATAGCCAAATATGAGGTCTTAGATAGGAGCTTGATGAACAAATATGAAACTCACGTTAGGCGCTTGTATAGTGACCAGACTAAGATTCATATGGCATTAGAGAGTGACTGACCTAATTTAGTGGAAGCTCTACCATAGTATACATATCATATTGTATGTGCTACTGTTGACCACTTTAAGAAATGGCTAGATGGATCCATGCTCTAGCATTGGGTGAGCCCTATTAGGCCAGTAATAGGCCTACTTTATACCCTGGAACTATTCATGAAGTGATGACTTGATGTCGCTACTTTAGCATATCATCTAAGGGTTACGATGAATACGACCCAAAGGACCATGTCTAGGAAAGTAGTCAAGTTTGAGTGAATTGACAAGATTGGCTAGGAAAGATTGTTGGAAATCGTACCCTTTTATTATAGTTCATTGCCCAGGCAATTGTGTCGGATTTGAGATCATGATATGATCATGTGTATAGATATAGTGTTGAGGTCAAGCATGTTTATGAGCTATGACTCGCGAAGGGTTCTAAAATGTTCGATCTGGTGTGATCCAATGAATTTGGGATGTAGAATAAATGACCTTTTTTTTTACTAACTCAAGGGTTCACGTTGTTTTTCGATGATATATTTGAGGTCGAGTTACCATCAACTACAAGTCAGGTATGAGGATATTCCTATGATGGCCTTTCTTACTAGATACGGTCATTATGAGTTCCTAGTTATGCCATTTGGTTTGACCAATGCACCTACTACATTTATGGATTTGATAAACTGAATCTTTCGAAAGTTTCTCGATAAATTTGTAGTCGTCTTTATAGACGATGTTCTCATCTATTCGCCATCTAAGGAGGAGCATGAGGGGCAACTCCACATTGTCTCACAACTCCTTAGAGAACATCATTTGTTTGCAAATTTTGGAAAGTATGAGTTTTGGCTCTTAGAAGTGAAGTTTTTGTGCCATGTAATATCCGAGGACTGGGTTACAATGGATTCTTCAAAAATCAAAGCTGTATAGAATTGGGATCAACCTAAAAATGCCTTTGAAAATTGTAGTTTCTTGGGTTTAGCTAGCTACTACTGCCGCTTTGTAAGGAATTTCTCTTCTACAGCATCACCTTTGACTGGATTGACTCATAAGGGGGTGAAATTCGTTTGGAGTGAAGCTTGTGAGAAATCCTTTCAAGAACTAAAGCTTAGGTTGACTACCGCTCCAATTATCATTATACTGGAACGTGGCTTGGGTAAACAGTGTATTGTGATGCCTCTAAAAAAGGGTTGGGGTGTGTTTTGATACAAAAGGGCAGGGTGGTAGCATACGGTTCTTGACAATTAAAGACTCATGAGAGAAATTACCCAACCTATGACCTAGAGCTTGCCGTTATCATATATTGCCTTATAATTATGGATAAATTATTTATATGGAGAAAAATTTGAAGTATTCTCCGATCATAAGAGTCTTAAGTACCTATTTTCTCAGAAAGATTTGAACTTGCATCAACGGAGATAGATAAAATTTATGGAGGATTACGACTTTGATTTACACTATCATCCCGAAAAGGCTAATGTCATGGCTGATGCTTTGAGTAGAAAATCTGTAAGTGTCATAGCTAGTCTAGCAGTGTGGGAATGGAAGATGATAGAGGATATTGGTAAATTTGACTTACAACTTCGCAAGTCCTCTGAGTAGGCTACCATGTTTACCGTTGTGAAACAACCTACACTTATTACATGAGTAGTAGAAGCACAACAGGGTGACCCAGAAGTGGAGACTATTCGGGAGAGAATCTCTAAGGGCAATGAAGAGAAGGATCTAAACGTTTATGCCAATGCGACGGTTTGTTATTTTGACCAATTGTTTGTGCCTGAACCTATCACAGATGAAGTTCTTCAGGAGTTCCATCACTCTCACCTTACAGTGCATTCGAGAGGCACCAAAATGTACCATGACCTCAACTATTAGTTTTTGTGGAGAAGTATGAAGAAAGATGTAGCATCGTTTGTGTCTAAGTGCCGAAACTGTCAACACGTCAAGGCCGAAAATTAAAAACCAACAAGATTATTACAACCTCTCCCAATTGCCGAGTGGAAGTGGGAACATGTCAACATGGATTTTGTTATGGATCTTCCAAGAACAGAAAGGGGTAATGATGCAATATGGGTGATTATAGATCGACTTACCAAGTTAGCCCATTTTCTTGCCATAAGTGTGGGGGATTCTATTGAGTTTTTAGCTGAACTTTACATCCATGAAATTATTCGACTCCATGGAGGTCCGATGAGCATAATGTCTGATAGAGATCCTTGTTTCATTGCCAGGTTATAGCAGAGTCTTCAGAGTGCCTTAGAAACCCAACTAAATTTTAGTATTGCCTATCACCCTCAGACTGATGGACAATCGGAATGCGCCATACAAATTTTAGAAGACATGTTAAGAGCGTGCGTGTTGGACTTCAAAGGGTCTTGGGAGAAACACTTGCCATTAGTTGAATTTATGTACAACAATAGTTACCAGGATAGCATTAAGATTAAAAAAGCTATGTCGATCAAAGATAAAGACCGTTCTCCTTTGAAGTAGGAGACCATGTATTTCTTAAGATCTCGCCTAGGAAGGGGTTGATGAGGTTTAGTAGAAGCCAAAAATTATCTCCCCGATTTATTGGCCCTTTTGACATCATAGAGCAAATAGGAGAAGTTGTGTATCATCTTGCCTTACCACCACAACTCTCAAAAGTGCACAATGTATTCCATATGTCAATGCTCTGCAAGTATGAGCCCGATCCTTCCTATATCTTAGATTGGACGGGTGTTGAAGTTGCTGAAGATATGTCTTATGAGGAAAGACTGATTCAAGTCCTAGATACTCGGGAGCAATTATTGAAGGGTAAGACTATTCCCTTAGTCAAGGTGTTGTGGCATCATAACAGTGTTGAGGAAGCAACTTGGGAGCTTAAAGCTGAGGTGCGTGAGAAATTCCCAAATTTATTCCAAAATATGTGATGTATCCACTTGTATTGCTTTTCATTAATATGAGGTAAACATAGCGTAAACCACATTTTCTCATTCTTTTCCTTCTCTTGCTACTAAAAATGGTTCATTGTCCTCGGGGATTGTTAAGAACAGATGATTATTACATTGTTATCATATTATTGATGTTGTGTTGAGCATTGACGTTATTTCGAGGACAAAATCCCTCAAGGGGGGAGATTGTGACATTTTGTTTCACGTGACTGCTCAAGTTATAGAAAGACCCCTTGAGCAGAGATGAGGTGCCCCCAGTAGTCTGTGTTGTAAGTCGAGGGACTATTTGAGCGAACAAGTGATTGCTCGAGCGAATACGAAGGGTTCCCAGTATCTCATTTTGCAGACAAAGATACTGAGAGGTCTCGTTTACCGCTCGAGATGTGAAAAGATCGCTCAAGTGGTCTATGCAAATTTAGCACCTCAAAAACCCCTTTTTAGATAATTTCTTTCAGTTTTCTTTTTCTCTCTTTCTTCCTCTCACACTACTTCTGAAACCTTAGATTTCTCTCTCTGCATATCTCTTAATTTACTAAGTTTCAAGCTTAAATCACTTGCAAGAAGTGGCGTCTACGTAAGGATCTTGCTTTCTACCGATTGGATTTTGATTCTACAAAGGATTCTTCTTAAAAGTCTAGTTTTCTTGTTCTCCCTTGAGGTAGGGTCACTTTTAACTTAGTATCTCTTTAGTTTGGGGATGATTATGTGGTGTTGTTGTAACCATGATGCTTTATTTTGATGACTAAGCTAAAGTTAAGTTTTATGTTTCACACAAAGCGGATTTTATCCAACATTTAATAAATTTTCAAATATATATGAGTATTGGTGTTGAGAACTATCATATGTATGAAGAGGGGGTAAAACCCCTAAATTTATTAAAACCCTAGTTTTGATTTTGGTAAAAACGATGCTTGGATGAAATTGACCTTCAAATCTTGAAATTATTTGGATAATTAGAGAATACATTATTAATGTGTGTTGAGTAGAGATTGCGAACTTGGAAACTGATAATCAATGTATTCTATTTTCACTATTCATCTCGTGATTTATTTAACACTTGATTACTTGGAATGTGGTGAAAATGAGAAGGTAAATAGAGTATGAGTCTGGATAGAGAGTCGGTTTTTGGGAACAATGTGTCGTGTTGGTACCAGCACAGGGAGTTAAGGTGCCTAATTGCCTTATCTTAAGCTTATCGTCGAACGAATGTGTGAAAATGTTTTTGGGTATTGTAGACACCCCATTTTTGACCGCCCTTAAGACTTGGGCGTTACTGATGGTTTACTTTGTGATGAAAGGTGTGCAGTGCAAAGGTTCGATTTCTCAGGCAAGAAGAGAGTCAAATCCAAACCACACACCCCATTTTGGACCAAAGCTATTTTGGATGGTTTTTAGATCTTAAAACCTTCTCTTTCAAAATACTTTTGAAATAAAGTTCCTATGATGTTCCGAGGCTCGCATTTCGTTAAATGTTGCGCTTTTCGGTAAACCGAGCGAGGACAAAGTGAAAAATCTTTCAAAACACCTTGTTTAGGGGTTTGGATTTGAAGAAAAGAGGAGAAGAGGGAAGAAACCAAGTTAGAGAAGAAGATGGGTATGAATCGCTAAGAGAAAGTCGAGCGGTCCTCGCTAAATCAGGCCTATCTGTCTATGCACTTTGATTTAAGAAATAAGGCCACCACCATTGGAAACAAGACTTCTGGGGCTTCATTTACACTCAAGAATCTCCTAAAACCAATTCCGGATGGAGGAGATATGATTGGTTGAAGTTGGTCATCATTTCGGTTAGACCGAAACTATGCAGTCTTCACTAAAAGAGGCATAACTTTTTTTAGTTGGAATTTTTATGCAAGGCTTCCACCATTGGAAAGCTTACTTCCGGGGCTTCAATTTGGACACAAGAATGACCTAAAAAGGAGTTCATAGGAAGGAGTTATGCCCATTTGAAGTTGGGCTTGAAAAGTAGATTTTATTGGCCGATCGGCCAAAAAAGTAGTAGATAAGTGGCAGATTGGCACCAAAGATGGCCGATCAGCCAAGAGTGACCCGAACTCAGATTTTTTGAAGATATTTCATCTCCAACTGTTCCACACAACCTCCAGCTATCCCATGCTTAGATATTTTCGACCAAACTCTTGCCTTTTGCTATATATGGAGCCAAATATCTCATTTCTAAAGGGTTAGAACTTCTTGAAGAAGTCTGAGAGCTTCTCTCAATAAAAGCTCCTCTCTCTCTATAATTTTCAGACAAAAATCTCTGCCTCTCTCTCTAGTTGGCTCCCTCTCTTGCCCTCTTGTGCATAAAAGTAGAGAAACATGCCTAGTTTGCCTATGCATCCTTGATCAAAGTTGCCTATCTTTGGGAAGAGGTTCCTTGAAGCTTACTTGGGACTTTGTTGGAACTCCAAAAGGTGTTTTGGCTCAGATTTTGGGCTGGTTTTGCAGCTTTGCATCAAGGGTAAGATCTCTCTCCCTTTAAGCTTGTTTTACACACTGCTTAGCCATCTTTTCACACTACTTTGGGGTTATTTTTGGGGTGGTGTTGAACTACAAAAACCTTTTTTCTCTATTTTTCAGTCCTAAAAGTCTTGGTTTGTGCCTTAGTTGGCTAGGGAGGTTGTCATTCCTTTTGCTTCTTGGCTTGTAAGGCCTTATGAGCTAACTTTCAAACATTTCAAACAACTTCTTTTTGGCCTTAGAACCACTGAAATCCAAAGGATTTTTAGTGGTAAAAACCCTATTTTAAGGGCCCAAATAGGAGAGGGTGGTCCCCTCTCCTCTTGTCATACTTACTGGTGTTGATGGCCAACCAAATGAGCATGTATTTTTACTTCTTTATGGTTTTGTTTAGGCTCATTTTTGTGACTTTTGGGACCTGCCATAACTCTTTTTTTAGGCTGGTTTGGTCACCTCTTGTATGCTTTATACACTTGTAGTGTAAACTTGCACACTAGCCCAACATGCATCATGCTTTAGACCATCATTCTAGTGTGATTTTGGCTTAACTCCAAGAAGCTTTTGGCCATGTTTTAGCATGCTTAAGGTTTGATTTATGTTTTTTTGGTCATGCATGCCATGCTTTGTATAGCCATAGTGCATTCTAGCTCACTAGCTTTGAGTTTCCAAGCATCTAGCATGCATTACTTGGACCATTTGCACGATTTGTCATCATTTTTTATGTGATTTCAGAGCATGTTTCATTGCCATGCACTCACATCTTTCACTCCTTCAATGCTTTGAAGGGTTCATGCTTTATGCCTTAAAAAAGAGCCCATGCGTATGCCATCTTGCCTAGGCTTTTGGACCACCATTTCAGTGTGTTTTGAGTCTTATTTTGCCATGATATAACTCTATTTTTGGTTGGTTAGGGCATCCCTCATTTGCTTCTTACACTTGTAGTGTAAGTCCTCTTTACTAGTCTTGCATGCCTAATGAGTGAGCTTGTTATTCTAGCATGTGTTGACTTGGTATTAGCCCATTTTTGGTGTTAGTTTGACATGCCATAACTCTGATTTTTGTTGGTTAAGTCATCACATGCTTGGCTTTGGTAGGTGTAGTGTAAACCTCCTTATTGGCCTTGCATACTCCATGTTTTAACCCTTCATACTAGCTTGTTTTGGTTTTGCTCCATGCATGTTTTGTCATTGTTTTGGCATGCTCTAGGACTGTTTTGGGTTGTATTGGCCATATGCTTCATGCATTGCATAGCTATAATGTAAGTGCCTATGCTAGTTTCAAGCTTTGAGCCTCCTAGCATGCTTCATTTGTGACATGTACATGATTTGGCATCATCTACCATGACATTTTAGAGCATATAGCATTGCCATGTTCCCACTTCTTTCACCCTTTGAGTGCCTCTAAGGGTTGTGCATTGTTGTCTTGTTTGTGGCCAAGTGTGCATGCATGCATACTTAGAGACCTTTGAGCCCCCATCTCAGCATGCTTTAGTCTTTGTTTTGACCCATTTGAGCTCTTCCCATGGTTGGTTCATGCATCTATGCCATATATTGCATGTCCCTTGTACAGTCCTCTTTGCTAGCTTTAATGCTTTAAGGACCCTAGCATGCTATACTTGTATTGTTTGAGCGATTTGGCATCATTTCATACCTAATTTGAGAGCATGTAGTATTGTCACACTTCCATGTTTATCACTTCTTCACTGTGTTTGAGGGTTATGCTCTTAGGCCTAGTTGATGAGCCAACGCATGTGCATGCATGTCTTGCCTTTTGGTGCCTTCATTTCATAGCATTTTGGCCACTGATTTGGGCATGATTGAGGTCTGTCCATTTTGGTTTAAGTCCATCTTTGCATGTTGTTGCATGTTTGTCTTTGCATATTGTTGCATGCTTGTCTTTGCATGTTGTTGCATGTTTGTCTTTGCATGACATTGTTGCATATTTGTTGCATTGCATTTGCCATGCTTATGTTGCATTGTATAGCATCTCCATGTGACATGCATTGCATTGTGTTTGGTTTGGGTGTTAAGCCAAACATGAGGAACGAGGGACGTTTTATACTTGAAGTGATGAAACGTGCCTCAATTCTCGGTCGCCAACCCTCTTGATCATGCATGATAGAGGTTAAGGCATTTATGTGTTTTTGTGCATTTCATCCATATTGATTTGTGCAACTCGGCCTCTTTGGCCATCATGCATCGAAATGCGTGATTGATGGCTCGAGAGTCGAGCATTACACTCCTTTGAGCCTTAGACATGATAAGGGGTGTAGTTTCACACACATTTTCTTGCAAATAAATTGTCATGCCTCTGTTTGTGCTCTGTTGCAGCAAAAAGGAGAGTTTGCAAGAAGCATTGGCCGATCGACTATACAGTGTGCCGATCGACTATCAATAATTGACCGATAGACTCAAAATTGGTTAATGAGCATTATCCTCTGGCCGATGGCCATACCTCTTGGCCAATGACCTCTCAGCATATCCATGAGGTGGATCAGAAGTGTTTTGGGGATTTGCATGGTTTTCAGAAGTCAAAAACAGTGCAAACAGAGGCAACATGAGGCATGGCAACGGATTTCCAAGAAGACGCGACCGGGCATGCATATCTTCATCGCCTGCGAGGCCATTTCGGTATTCATGATTAGCTTGTGTAATTTAATCATTTAATTGGTTTTGTAATATTCATTTAGCTTAGTGTAGCTATTTCTTTCAATTTGGATTGTAATAATTAATTAGCTTGTTAGTTAATTAGTTTTGATTGTGTAATAATTAGTCTAATTAGTTTAGTTAGATTAATTACTTAGCTTAGCTTAGATTAGCTTAGCTTAGCTTATCATTCGGATCCTCCGTCGAGAGGGCGAATTTTGTAATAAATGTGCGTGAGTGTGTGAATGTCTTCCAACCCCACGTCTTTCTCTTTTTTACTTAACCGCTTACGATGGTTAGTTCTAGGTCATGTTTCAATTAGCATTCCTATGCTTACATGTTTGCATCCATTCATCTGTATTGTATGCACCAGGCTCGGCGCATCATACTAACTGCATCGTGTTTCAATCCTTACTTGAATACATGATTATCAAGTTGCATCTCACATGCCACCTTACAATAGTCGAGCCTATTTTTAGTTGCATTTTGCATGTGTTGCATTAGCCATCTTAACATAAACTAAGATCATACATGATTTCTAACTAGTTGTTGTTTTGGCTCGGAGTACTAGGTAAGCTTTTATACTTTAGCATCTTGCATAAGTGTGAGTGTTGCCATGATAGCATGCTTGCCATGAGGCTAACTGCTTAAGTGATATAACTGCCTGAATGCCTGTGGGTGAAGGTTAGATTACTTGAATTGGAACAATTCATTGAAATGCGAGTTTTAAGCCCATTTGAGAGTGGCAAAATCATGTTTTCTTAAGCCCACTTGAGGGTGGCAAATCCACATATTAGCCTACTTGCGAGTAGCAACTTCAAACAATTTTCAAACAGGCATGAAATGTTTTGTTCCAACTTAAGCAATCTAGTCTATACTTATATGCGGTGCACATAACGTAGTAAGCTAGCTAATAAACCGGAATAAGAATACATGTGTTTTCAAAAACAAAATATCATGTTAGTAAAGGCCAATCTTTGATCGGGTAAGCGGGGGTGCTCATTGCATGACATTCCCCTCTCGTACCCAAGTTCCCGAGCTGAGGCAACTTTGCTGATGACGGACACGTGGCCTTAGGCACGAGTTAGGGTTTCTTAAATTTCCCAAAATAAAAACATTTAGGTGGCGTCTCTGTATCTAACAAAGCAGTCCATGTTTGGCACTTCTTTTTTAAAATCAGTTTTCCAAAACGATTCACCGGATTTGGACTCTTTGGTGATTTATCGGTCTTGCATTGCACTTTGTGAGATTAGATTCAGAACCGTGACATTGAGTCCGAACTGTAGTAGCTAATGAACAAAATGGATTTCGCCATTTCACAGGCCATGTGAGTCAGGACGTCAGCAGTATCCGGTGCTACCATATAATAGTCTGCAAAAGTGGGAAAAAAAGATGATTTTGGTTGTCTACCACCTGCCGTATTAGTAGTCGGCAAGTATGGAGAATAGTTTGGTTATAAACCTATACCTATGTGTAGTATGGGGCTACTACGAGGGATTCATGGCATATTTATCCCGTCTTTGTTGAGAAAGGTTTTCAGTGGAACATAAATGTATTTATTTTCTTACCCATTTTATTTCTGAACATAAACTTTAAATTATGATTGGGTTATGGTGATGCCATGTAGATGTTCAAATAATTAGATACTTTGTTAAATGTATATCTATTGGGTATATTGCTCATCCCTATCTAACATTTTCTGTAATTGGTGATGTGCCACCACCTCAGTGAGATGAAACATACACTTTTGTTCTAATTGGAGCTCCGAGGCTTATGGATAATTAAATGTGGAGCTCCAAGCTTATTTTGTTGGGTTCATGAGTTTATTTTTGTTGTAATAAGGCAATGCCTTGAATTTTTGTACACCATTATAGCATTCTATTTTGTACCCTCTAACTTGTTGAACTTTGTAATATGGAAGTGTAATTAATATGTTGAACACGGAACTGTAGATGAAAACCTTAGTTGAATGAGAAAGAAGATCTTTTGGTGTTTAACTATGTTTTGATTGATGTATTTATATTAAATATTTTTTGAGGCGTTACATAACTTGTCCTACAAAGCGTTGACAAAAGCCTCCCAAGTCACCCAATACGCCCCCACATATACTTCCACCATGGCCTGTATCTCTCTCCAGCTGGAAAGAACGCCAAGGTCAGTCTCAACCCGTTGTCCTCAATGCCAAGCATCTCGAACGTCTTCACCATCTGTTCAAGTCACTCATTAGCCTTTAGTGGCTTTTTTGGATCCCCTACAAACTTGTCCAGATTCGACCGGAAGAACTTTCTCTTTAGAAAAGATGGCCTTGTTTCTACAACATGGGCTTGGATTTGATTCTCAACCCTGAGAATGTCCATGGATTCCCACAATGCTCTGGCCATTTCGGGAGCTAAGGCACCAATGGCTTGCTGACCTATTGGCTCGGCCACGTTGGCCTGATCAACTCCCTTATGTGCCGGAATTTCATTCGGTATTGGCACCTCCTACCGCCTAAGCTTGCCATGCCTACCACCCAGGGGCAAACGCAGCTTGGGCTCAGGGGGGTCACGTGCCCCCCCTGACTTTTGGAAATTTTTTTTTTTTTTTTTAAATTTAAAATGGGTTCTGCCTTTTACTTTCCAACACACATTCAAACATATTAACCCACTGACACACACACACACACACACACACACACACACACACCACACGCTAGCACAGCACCTACGCTTGTATTTTTTTTTTTTTTTTTTGGGAATCTCAATCCTAATCAAATATTGATACATAACTTTTTTTTAGGTGAGTACATACAATTCCAATTACAACAAAGTTAAAACTCTAAAACCTTATAAGTGTATGAAATTCTTTATTTTTTTATTTATTCACAGTACTTGTGAAGTATCTTCATATTTTCTTTGTCTTCTTTGTCTCCCTTTGTTATTTTGCAATTTACCAACTCGCGATTCACCAAATTAGGATCACACAACACAGATTTGGAACCACACTACAACCTTGGTATCTTCTCTTCGTTGTTTACAGGTAACTTTATTATTTTTTTAACTTTTAAATAAAAATTATGAGTATTAATTTATAATTATTTGTTAAATTTTGATTTGTAATTTTTTTTTATTTGTTATTATTTATGTTAAAATAAGAGATTTTGATATACTAAAATTATGAATCTTAATTGGTAGTGATTTATATTAAAATTAGGGATTTTGGTTTGTTGTTGTTTGTGCTAAAATTAGGGATTTGATTTGTGCTAAAATTAAAAATTTTAATTTGCAGTGCTTAATATTTAAATTAGGGATTTTGATTTGTTATAATTTGTGCTAAAAATAAAATCTTTGATTTGTTGTGATTTGTGCTAATTTAAATTTTTTGATTTGTATTAAAACTAAAGATTTTGATTTGTGAGGGCTTTGAGATTTTGATTATGAATTTTTATTTTGATTTTTAGTTTTTTCAAACAGTCATGGAGAAATATTTCAAAAGAAAATCAAAGTGGGAATCATCTCTTTCTCAAGAAAAAGATGAAAATTATTCTTCCACAAAACAAAGTCGCATAGAAATCAACTTAGAAGATCTTCCTGCAGATCCAGGACTACGGCCTCGGATCACGGACTATAGTGCTAATGATCGAGACCGAATTCGTAGGGCATATCTACAAAAAGGTCCTTGTCAACCTCATGATCATAATTTTTCACAAAAATCATTTGGACAAAAACTTCGGCGATTTAATCAGGCTTGGTTTAGTGAATTTCCTAATTGGTTGGAGTATAATGTAGCAAAAGATGCAGCATTTTGTTTATGTTGTTATCTTTTCAAACCCGATATTGGAGATCAAGCTGGTGGTGATTCTTTTGTTGGTGAGGGTTTCTCAAATTGGAAGAAAAAAGAAAAAATTTAGACTCATGTTGGAGGTCCCAATAGTGCTCATAATCAAGCTTCGAGTAACTGTCCAGACTTGTTAAACCAAAACCAACATATTGAAACGATTTTTTTTCAAACAATCTGATCAAGCTCGAATTGAGTATCGAACCTGCTTGAATTCATCAATTGATTGTGTTAAATTTCTTCTAAGACAAGGACTTACGTTTCGTGAGCATGATGAATCTGAAAATTCAAGTAACCAAAGAAATTTTCTTGAACTTCTCAAGTTTCTTGCTGATCATAATGAAGATGTCAAAATGATTGCTTTGAGCAATGCTCCACAAAATCTCAAGTTGACATCTCCTGATATTCAAAAAGACATTGTAAATGTGGCCACATTTGAAACTATCAATGTGATTATTAGAAATCTTGGTGATGCGCTTTTTTCTATTTTGATTGATGAAGCCCGTGACATATCTATCAAGGAGCAAATGGCAGTTGTAATACTATATGTTGACAAAAAAGGCCAAGTGATTGAGTATCTTTTGGGTATTGAGCATGTTACTAATACGAATGCTCTCTCACTTAAACAAGCTATAGAAAATTTATTCTCTAAACTTGGATTGAGTATTTTCAGATTGCGGGGTCAAGGATATGATGCAGCTAGTAATATGCAAGATGAGTTCAATGGTCTTAAAACACTTATACTGAAAGAGAATCCTTGTGCATATTATGTTCATTGTTTTGCTCATCAATTGCAATTGGCACTTGTAGCCGTGGCAAAGAATCATAATCAAATTGCTTTACTTTTCACTTTGGTTTCTAATGTGGTGAATGTTGTTGGAGCATCATGTAAACGCCGAGATATTGTTAGGGAGAAGCAAGCTGCAAAAGTTGCTGAGGCACTTAATACTGGAGTGCTATCTAGTGGGCAAGGCTTAAATCAAGAAACTAATCTTAAACGTGCTGGTGATACACGTTGGCGTTCACACTATGGTACTTTAGTCAGCTTAGCTAGTATGTTTTCAACAATGATTGATGTGCTTGAAATGATTTCGGAGGATGGTTCAAATTCAGAACAACAAGCAGAAGCAAATATATTGTTGGACTCAATTCAATCATTTGAGTTTGTATTCAACCTTCATTTGATGAAAACGATATTGGCTATTACAAGTGAGTTATCTCAAGCACTACAAAGGAAAGATCAAGATATTGTTAATGCCATGAATTTAGTTCAAATTTCTAAAGTACGACTCCGAAAGATGAGGGAGAGTAGGTGGACATCTTTACTTGATAATATTTTTTCTTTTTGTGAAAAGCATGAAATTGATGTTCCCCAAATGGAAGATATGTTTGTAGCTCGAGGGAGAAAAAGGCGCAATGCTCAAGAAATTACAAACTTACATTACTATCACGCTGAGTTACTCTACACTATTTTGGATATGCAAATTCAAGAACTAAATGCTCGTTTCACTGAGTCGAACACTGAGTTGTTACTTTGTCTGGCATGTTTGAATCCATCTAACTCTTTTTCTAGTTTTGACAGGAAAAAGTTAATTCATCTTGCTAAATTTTATCCCAAAGAATTTTCTTCAGTGGAGCTCATGGTATTTAATGATCAACTTGATACATATATTATCGACATGCTATCCAGTAGTGAGTTCTCAATGTTGAATGGAATTGCCGATCTTGCTAAGAAAATGGTAGAGACTGGAAGAGACAAAGTATATCCATTGGTGTATTTGCTCTTGACTTTAGCATTAATCTTACTCAGGTAACTCTCTCTTGTTGAAAGGGTATTTTCAGCTATGAATATTGTGAAGAATCGGTTGCGGAATCGAATAGGTGATGAATGGATGAATGATAGCTTGATTGTCTACATTGAGAGAGATATTTTTAATGGCATTGACAATGATACTACTATGGAAAGATTTCAAAAGATAAAAACTCGTCGTGGTTAATTGTAAAAGTTTAAAATTTTAAATGTTTTGTAATGGATATTAATTTTTAATGTTTAACATTAGTTCGAAAAATTATTATTATGTTATTGTTATTGATTGGGGAAGAAAAAATTTGAGATTGTAATTAATGGGTGCCCTCCCTATGTCAAATTCCTGGCTCTGCCACTGCTACCACCATCACGACCACATCCAGATATCCTAATAACAGTAACATGATAGATTAGCACATTTACAAATGTGCTGAAACTAATTCGCTCATGTTCTAATACAGTGGACAACAAGTAATTCACTCCATATAAGCACCGAATCACATAATCACAAACAAATTTCGTGTCTAGATAATGACTGTCCCGCGACATTTACTAGAGTTCCAGTTAGAAATAACAGTGATCAAGTGCTCTTTTAACAGGACTTCTAGAAACTCGTAGATCCAATCGATATCTTAGAAACTAAATTTTATACCCATCTAATCACACAAACACGTTATCACTTAGTATACCAGGTCTACTTCTAATATCATTTAGCGAGATAAATCCCTTGTGGTAAAAGCCACATCCCATGATCCCAAAGTATTCAAACCCGGTAGCTTTGATACCAAGTTGTAACGTCCCAAAATAATAACAACAACCCATCTCATGATAATCAAAAGAAAATGTAACATGCGAAATAATAACCTTTCATTTATCTTCTTTACCATATAAAATGTAACATATGTGAGTATACATTCATAAATCCTAGATCCTGAATCTATAGCATAAGCCACATATGATCAAACTGAAATAAAAGGTTATCTAGATAAGTTAATGCCCTAATGGCTACATCTTTCCAAGATAATGCTTGAGTACAATAAAAGTGAGTTCAACTCAATATAGTTAAAGCTTAAGACTTGTACAAAAATAATTACATCAAACAAAACAAAGAAGCTCTTGGCTCCAAGTTTTCCCAAGCTATATCCTTGGTGGAGGCATATCATCAGCACGTGAAAGTTGTTTTCCATGTAAAGTGAGCTAAAGCTCGATAGAGATACTTTAACACAATGTATAAATCTTAATGAAGTCATAAGGTGAATGCAATGTTAGGATTATATATCAATGCGTGCCATTTGTCAAAACGTTTTATATTTCCATTTCAAACAATGCAATGTCAGGATTATATATCAATTCATGAAAAATATCCTTTTATATTAAATAACAGGGCAATGGATACAAAACATTGGAAATCTCTAGGTACGTGTCTGCCAGTAGGCTATACAAGCACTGCCAAAGTCATTTTATCGGTACTGACTGGAAGGATCGACACCTAACCGCGCGAGTTTCTAGACTTTCAGAAGGACACACAGGCTAACATGATAACCATAACCACATCCCTAACTAGATTCACCAAGGTATTTACTCATTTTTCTCAAAACAATACATTTTCAATGCTTAAGTATGAAACAATGCTTAATGCAAGATGTACAAGTGATTAGTTTTAATTCACCTAATCCTCATGCAATTCTACAACAATCAAAACTATTCTTCATCGATAGCCCAAGATAGATATTTCTATTCAATAGATAATTTCTAACAAAAGATATAACCTCATCATTTTCCAAAATGGGAGCTATATTGCAAATCCAATTCCACCCTTATCATCAACAGATACATTCATTTCATCTTTTCAAAACTCAACATCTTTTCCTTTTTCTTTCATAAACCAAACATCAATGATTTTTGAACAAAACCTCATTTACTTTCAAAATCACATTTAAGTAAAGAAATTTCAACATTTCAACATATCTTAACCATAAATATATCCCTATAACCTTTCTCAAGCACCCATTTGAAAACCCTTCTTTTACATTTCAAAATCAAACCTTAGGTTTAACCCCAAATTTCCAAATCAGTAAATCCTTTCAATGAGCAAATAATTAGGCTAAAAATCATACCAAATGTTAAAGAAATCTTTACCTTAAGAGTAGAAGAGGAAGAGAGCAAGTGTGAAACTTTGGCAAAGCTAAAAACGAGATCTCTCCGATTAGATTGAAGCTTACGATGAGCTCTGCCATTTTCTCTAAAGAGCGATGGTGGATGGAGTATTTGAGCTTTTAAGCAAGAACTAGAGAGAGAAAATAAAGAAACTAGGGTTTTGGAATGTTTGACAGAGAGAGAGAGAGAGGAATGAAAAAGTGATTCAAAAATTCCTTTTCCCGAACTGATATATACATAGATCACTCCACCGACCAAAACACCGCTCGAGCGCATAATGACCCCTTTCCAGAAGTTTTGCAGACTGCAGAAGACTGCTCGAGCATAAGAAAGACCGCTCGAGCGAAGATACCCTACTCCCAAAAGTTTTGCAGACTTGCAAAAATACTAGAAGATTGCAAGGACTACTCAAGCGACTAGAACACTGCTCGAGCAAACAAGAAAAAAATTGAATAGCAACTCTTTTAAAAAACTAACTCCCAACCTGTTCCAAACATGACCAATTGCTCAACTTAACTCCCAACAAGATGAATAAGGACATCAATAACAATCAAAGGTACGAAGTCCTAGATCTAAGAGCAAGAAATGATTTGAGTCTAAACCGGAATCGTTATATTAATTATTTAATTTAATAATTAAAATTAATCTTTGCATCAACCATTATCTATCATCACTCCACGTCAACTTAATCAAACCTACCAATCATCATTATACTGCACTCAAGTACCACGTGGCATTTTGCTAGGGACGGAGCTAGGATTACACTATTGGAGGGGGCAAAGTAAGATATTTAAGAAGTCTAAACAGTTATATCAAGTCTAATCAGTTATATCAAGTCTAATTTAGACAACTGAAATCAACAAATCACTATTAAAAGTAAGTTAAAAAATAATTACAAAAATATATTTTGCGAACTTTAATTTAAGTGATTTACCACTGGAAAAATGCAAATGAAAAGTAATATTACATAGTTCATCCAGTATATGAATGGTAATGAATTACATATCACACCGTGTACACAAAATTGTGAAATTATCACGTACTAATGAATGAAAGATAAAATTACTAGGTTTTTTTTTTTTTTAAATTTTTTTTTAAAAGGAAATAAAACGAGTAAAACTACGACATACACTTTTAAAATGCATATTGTATACCCTTTCAAAACTACACTACAATGATTGGTAACAAAATCACGATAGTTAATAACTTTTTTCACTATAATAGTACGTAATATTTTAATATTCATAACATAATCATAATAGTTTGCTTTACAATCATAATAATTTGTAACTAAATTTTTTTTTTTTATTGTGGTGCATCTATTCGTAACATAATTGTAATGATTTGTATTAACACCACAAAAACTCATAACGATTCTACAAAATATAGTATATAAGTAAAAAAACAAGAAGTTTGGAGGGCGGGAACTACAATTAAAGTAACATATCAAACATATAAATTACACCCATATCTTAGCGATCCCATCAAGTTAGCAGGATAGGGCCCCCTAACCCCCCTTCCTCCGCCTTGCATTCTGTGAAAAAAAAAGTACAAATAGTTTTTTTTTTTTTTTTTAAATCAAAATTGTTTCTGAAAAAATTAAAACCAATTTGATAAAGTACATATTTTAAAATTTTTAAAAATTATATGTGACCTCTCAAAAATAAAATTATATAAGTATTTTTATTTATTTATTTCATTAAATTAATTTTTAATCTTTTAATAAAAAATTCTAAGATCATATTTTAAAAACCAAATTAATGTCTCGTTTAGGGATTACATATTTTAGTTAAAAAAGTAAAAAATTATTATAAATTATCACATTACTCTCTTTATTTTTTTAAACTTTTTTTTTTTATAAAAGATTAAAAAGTTATTAAATAATTTATTTCCAAACGAGACTTGGTGGTGTTTGGGAAGCCACTTCCCAAATTTTTTATCTCATTTTTTTCACTAAAAGATAAAAGTTTTACAAAACTAAAAAAAACACATCCAAACAAAATATCACATCCAACCTCATAATCATTTCACTTTTTCTCTCACAAACATCACATCCAACCACATAAAAACCCAACTATCTTCCCAAACACTAAAATTTTTTTATCTCATAAAAACCTACATCTCCTAAAATCTACATAAAAACCCACTTCCCAAACACCCACATTAATAATTTTTTTAAATATTTAAAATTTTACACAAATTTTGAAACTTTTGTTAGCTTCTCGGTCAATCTCCACCAATACGAGAGATCCAATCCATCCATCGTTAAAAAGGCGAGGAAAATTTCCGAGTGACGTGGTAAGAACCCCACATCTCACAAAACGTGTATGTTTGGGAAGTAAATTTTTATGTAGATTTTTTTAATTGTAAGATATTATTAGAATTTTTTTTTTTTTTTTTTTTTTGAGAAGATAGTTGAATTTTTTTGTGGTTGGATATGATATTTATGAGAGAAAAAATGAAATGTGAAATGATTATGGAGTTTAATGTGATATTTCATTTGGATTTTTTTTTTTTTTATTTTGTAAAACATTTGTCTTATAATGAAAAAAAATAAAAAAAAAATCCAAAAATCAAATTCTCAAACACCGCCAGCGTTCGGCTATGATCACAAAGAAAAATTATTGATTGGCTCTGAAATTTTACAAGATAATGACTCATATCAATCACAAAATCTCATATTTTAATACATTAATGATTTAGGTTGCGTTTAGTAGAGCTTTCTAACTATAATTTCAGAGTAAGAGTTGTATTTTGAGTTTGTGAGTTTTAGAATTATGATTTAAGTGTGAAAAATTTGTTTGGTGAAAGAGTTTTAAAAAGAGTTTTGAATTGAGTGAGAAATTTTTGATGTGACATATGATATTTAATACAAAAACTTACAACTCATAACTAAATATACAACTCAAAATTCTATTAAAACACATAATTTAATTCAAAAATTATTTTTTTCGAATATATAAAAATTAATATATGTTAATTGTAAAAAAAAAAAAAAAAATTGTACGGTTCCGATCAATTGGCCAGACGTACCTGACGTTTGGTGGGACGATCGATTAGTCTAAATTTTTTCGCTTTCGACCGTGTGTTTCAAAAATGAGCGTGGAATTAAGTTTTGAAATGCGTAAACAAACGCTGTGTTCAAATTAATTTCTTAAACGTTAGTTTTAGAACTGTACCAAACACAGTCTTAGACTTCACAAAATATCACTCTTACAATCCTATTCATTTGTGATTGGTCTAAGACCATCTCCAACGCTGTATCAAATCTGATATCAAATTTGAATTTTGATGAAAACGATACTCTTCATGGCTCCAACCGTTCACCAAAGCTGGCACCAAAATGAGATTTCACCAAATCTTTCATCAGATCGACGAGGAAGAAATAAATTCACCAAAAACACATTTTGACCGTTGGAGGACCTGGTCGACCAACCGGTTGACCAATCGGTTGACCAACCCACAAGTAAAAGGTTCAAAAAGTTCCGCAAAAAATTCGAAAAATTTAAAAAAAAAAAAAAAAAATTTTTTTGCCTAACCGGTCGACCACCCGGTCGTCCCGAAAAAAGTTCAAAAAGTTCAAAAAAAAAGTTCAAAAAATTCAAAAAAAAAAAAAATATTTTTTAAAAATCGGTCACCGGCCGACGACACCACCCGGTTGTCCCGAGACAAGTTTGAGAATTTGGTGAATCGTTGGAGCATCTGTTATCAAATTTGATGAAATGGATACTTTTTGACTCAGATTTGGTGAAATATTTGAGCAAGCGTTGGAGATGCCCTAAATAAAAAAAAAATACAAATACATTAATGATCCACATTACTGTAAGGTGGTGGGAGTCTCTTAAAAGGGATCCCAAATATTATTTTTTTTAATATTCTTAAATCATTTAATATAATAGCAGTGATTTAGATTTTCTCAAATTTCAACTCCCATCACCCCACACACACGTAGCGGGTGGTGATTGGAGGAGGAGAAAAAAAGAAAAAAAAAAAAATGATCAATCAAAAATGAAAGGGGGTCAAAAAGAAGTGGGGAAAGGAGTCCCAATCTTTACCATTAATATAAAATTATAAATCTTATTTTTATCGCCAATCAAAATATGCTATGCCCAGAACCAACAAATGACGTGTCGAACACAAGAGAAGCGTCAGTCAAGTCAAGCAATTGAAACTTATAGATATCTTTTGAAATTTATATTTTTATAATAAATTATCTTCTAAAATTTATATTTTTTATCTCTTAATTTATTATGTAAATAGTACCTTCAGGTCATGTTTGATTCACAAGATTAATAGTGAAGTATTAATAATCCTATTAAATTAGTGTAGTATTTATTATTCAATTGGATTAATATCCATTAGATTAATAATCACACCCCTACCCCATTACTAATAATCCTATAAATTTATTAGATTAATTATCTATTGAATTAATAATCCTAAATCAAAATATTTACTCACAGATTAATAATTCCAATCCCATACTCTAATCTATCCAATCAAATATGGCATCAGAGTTATCTGTAATTTTTCACAAGTATCTATAATTTTGCTAAAAGTCAAGCATATGTAATTTGCCCTAAAATAGAAAAACAGCACAGCGATAAATATCTATATATTAGAGTAGACCAGCTCAGACTCGTCAACACAGTCGCATGTGTATTTGTGTAAGAGAAACCTCGTAGACTCATTCGGTCACGCCTATATCTCGATCCTCTGAAAATTCGCCACTCTCAGTCAGCTACTCCTCTCAGGTTTCTCGAACTCACCGTCCCTTTCTAATTCTTCAATTAGGGTTTTTTTCAATGTTGAATTTGTAGATCTGTGAACCAGAATGATGTGTGTATTGGTTGTTAGGGTTGCTTCGCTAATTCAGTGAAATTTGGGGGCTTATGGTGTTGCAGATCTGTGAACTTTGGGGTTCTGCGAAGTGGAGGTAAATGCAGACGAGGTACATGGAGAGGACCAACTCTATGAGTAGAGGGAAGCGGAATTTGGAGGGCGATGATGATCTGCCCGATCGGAAGCGCCCAGCTTTAGCTAGGTAAATTTGCAAATGTTGGGTGAATTTGGTAGATTGGGTATTGTTGTGTGTTTTTGATTTGTTAATTTTGCTGGTTGATGAGTTGTGGTATGAAAATTCTTGTTCTGTTACTTATGTGGGTTACTATGCTAATACTTGGGTGTATAAAATTGTCACCAACTGTAGCTTTACGCCGTGTTTGGCTGAGAGATTTGGAAAGAAAAAGAAAAAATATGTGTGAAAAACTATATTTTATTCATATTTCACTTATTTTTTCTCTTTTTATTTCCAAATTTGTTTCCAAATCCCCAACCAAACACACTTTCGTGGACTACGAGTATGATTCTGTGGCATGTGTATTGATGTTGACTGGTTCTCTCTCAACGCAATCTCAATTTGATATATATATATATATTTATTTATTTTTTTTAAAACAGGTGCGTTGCATTTCACTTTTGGTACTATTGATGTAAATTAGCATATTTATTCCCACACAATTTATTTATTTTTTTTTTCCCTTCGTGTTAAGAAGCTAGTACTCTGCTGACATGCGTTTGGTTCTTGGTTTTTTGATCTAGGGATCCCAATTCCAAATGTTGGGAGTTTAGCTGCATTTGTGAATTTTGGACTGAATTTAAATTTGGATCCTAATTCCACCAAGCAGTTACCCAATAACAGACAAATTTTGGAACTCTGCAGTGTTTTGTACTAGTTTGTTTTGCTCCTTCTTTTCTTGCTGCTTCTTCATCTCCTGCAAAGACGATCTTTGAGAATCAGAAACATAAATGTGAGGCAAAGTTACTTGTTTATGCAGGGGTGTTAGCAACACGTTTAAACCTTAAAATTATGGTTTCTGTTAATTCCCATAATTAGGTTTTCACTATCTCATTTTCGAACCCCATTTAATGGATTCAATTAAATCGTAAATGGTGGCCTAAATTTTGAGTTTCTCTTTTTCTTTAGTCATTGCCCCTAATTTCACAAATGGAAGCCTATCTAAGGGTTCTATTTTGCGTTAATCTGACCCCAATTGTAGATGACATTTGGATCTACTATAATGTGTGAATTTGCTGATCCAAAAAAACAAAAAAAAACAATAATGTCTGAATTTTAAATTTTGTAACTTTCTTGTCTTGTACCCAATTATAGATTAAAATATGTACATGGATCAAGTGTTGTAGCTAGGTGTGCACATGGTTCGGGTTGCTTCTGTCTTCAAACAAACCCAAAATGAACTGAGCTTGGCCGTTTTCATTATAGAATAAATTTATGAATCTTTTGTTGAAAGAATGCTAGACAATATTCTTCATGTCGTTGTGTAGGACCTCATCTTTAAAATTTTAATTTAATCTACAAGATCCCATTTGTTTTGTGGATTTGTTATGAAACTTGGATCATTTGTATAATTCACAAGTCTAGAAACTGTAATGCTTGTTAACTTTCAACAGTATGTGTGACTACGTTAATTTTGGACTTGCAATAGGTTTTGAATGGATGTTTCATAGTTATCATCTTCTCATCTTCACAAGTTTTTCCCTTCCCTTAACCATTATTCAGTCTATAATTCTACTAGTTTCCCTGTGCATGAGCCAACACCTATACAGGCACAGACACTCTAAATGGGTGCTATGTCCTTGTTGGACACATGTTGAACATGCCATGTGGCGTGTCAATTTTTTTAATTATTAATTTTTTGCTAGACATGTTGGCAACACTTCATGAACATGTTATTGTACATCATCTGTTGTTCCACTTTTATATGAGTGACGGAAGAAAGAGCAATGTTCTGAAAAGTTGATATTGCATGCAGTGTGATTGTGGAAGCTCTGAAGATGGATAGTTTGCAAAAGCTTTGCTCGTCCTTGGAACCTGTCCTTCGCAGAGTTGTAAGATAAACAACCATTTCTTATGGTTGCTTTGATTGTTTAACATAGTGGAAAACACAATCTGCTCTTAGATTTATATGTTTGCGTGCCGTTTTTTTTTTTTTGGTTCTGAATAGTAGCCAAATTACTCCCATTGAAAGAAATATTGCCTATCTGGTTGTGATATTTTCTTATTTCAAATGTCTGCTGGATTAACTCTTATTGACCCTTGACAGCTACCCTTATTCTCATCGTTGTTCTACATGATTTTAATTTACAGTTTTTGCTCTTGTAGTTAAATCTGTTGACTAAAAGGTATACCCTCAATTTTGATAATGTTGTGAATTACTCATCTTTGACCTCATATTTCTTACTTGAAGCTATAATTGTTCCTTGCAAAACTTAATACAGTGAACAAGTTTCTCGAACTGCGTATTCTCTGCTTCAGCTACCTAGGAAGCTCTTTAGGCCACACCGTTCTGTGTTTCCTTGGCACAAACTGGTTTAGTTCTCAAGCTGCATTGCTTGACATAGTCTTATTTTCTAGCTGGCCATTAAAGTGAGACTTTATACCAGGAGTAAGCTTAAAGAGGGGAGTGATTGAGGATGCTGCTTGTGTTCTTTGTGGTCTAGGTGATGAAGATATCCTTAACTTGTTCTTTGACTGCTCTTTTTCCAGGCTCATTTCAAATTTATCTTCTCTTTGTCGCATTTCTAAGCCTAGTCAGTGCTGGCATAATGAGAGGAGATGCATTACTGGGGCAATTAGTAGCAAATCATTAGCAATATCATCAGTTGCTTGGCTGGGCTTTTATGGTTTATTACATTTGGAGTTTGTTTGGCATCCCTTAAATAAACACTTATTTGGGTCACATTATTTCTCTACTTTTCTGCACATCTTTTTGTAAAAAATAAAAAAAGTGTAGTTATTTAGATCATTCCAAACAACCCCTTTGAATGATAGGAATCACAGTTTTTCAAGGCGTCCATAGCCCGCCTAATTAGCTGCTTAATTCTTTTAGGCATGATGTTCGCATTAAGGCCTCTCAGTTTCACTCTATTGTAGCTTCTTCTCTATATTTGGTTATTTTTAGCATTAGGCTTATCCCACATAGTGTTTTCAGAGCTTAGACTTGTTCTATGTAGTTGTGGAGCCTTGCCCTTGTTTTGGGAGTCATATCCCAGTGATTTCTGTATTTTTTTTGCAGTTAATAATATTCTCACTTAACAAAAAGTTCCCACTGGTCCCACCACCACAACTACTTACGCCTTTATTACCCATCTTAAATCTCTGTAAAGTATTCCAATTTCCAAGTCAGAGACTCACAAACTTTGCAATTTTCTTTACTTTACCTTTTGTTCAAGTCAGCAACATTTGTTTTTTACTGTAATACTTCGAAACCTAAGTCCAACCATGTGCTTTACTAATCCCTTCCATGATACAATTCAAATTATGCAAATATCGTGTCAATACTAACCTATAATACTCTAATTTAATCACACTAATAAATCTTATTTTCATTTGAGAAAGATTTATAGTGTTTGGTTCATTGGAATGAGGCTGAATGGAATGGTCATTACTTAGCCTCTCTATGGAATGATCATTTCCTTACAATGGGGAATGATGATTTCATTTGCAATGCATTTTTCATTAGTTTTTAGTATACCAACATGAGAATGGACATGCTGATGAAATGATCATTCCATTTCACTTCATTCTAGTAAAACTAACACTATCTTATAGTTTGACGTTATTTCTGTTTGCAACCAAAAGGAATTGTCAAAATTATACTCCTAATTATGGATTTTTATTCAATGCAAATTATGCACACGCATCGCATGTGTTACGACTTGTAGTCTACATATACTTCTGGCCATGCAATATCATCTTAGCCTGTTTTCTCCCCTCCTTTTTCCTCTCAATACTTTCCCTTTATTTTGACCCTCTGCACATCTGTTTTTTATTTTTAAATTTCTCATGCAATTGGTGCTAAACAGGTTAGTGAAGAAGTGGAGCGTGCTTTGGCAAAGTTAGGCCCTGCTAGAGTTAATGGAAGGTCTGAGACATCTTTGATTATTTATAAAATTGTGGTAGATTCTGTAAAATACAGATAATTTATTTTTGAACTATATTGGTATTTTGTTACTTTTAATGCTTGCATGTTCTTTTTGACATAATGATGCTTGAGATCACATTGGTTGCAGTAGGATCACTAATAAGGGTAGGGGTGTTCAAAAAACCAAATCACTTGTAGACCCACCTGAACCTGCCTGACCCGTGCATGCCACGGACGGTTTCGCAGGACAATTTGATCGGCAGCGGTTGAATTTCGTAGAAAAAATCTGAATTCCGGTTGGCTGTTAGATGTAATAAAAAAATATTGGTTTAACCTGATCCGACTGACATATATATAATAAATTAATATTATTTTAATTGTTCAGCATGTTTGACTCGCCTAGATAAACTAAACGCATTATGTCAATTCTTTTTTTCCCAAGACCATTTACATATTCCTAGGACAAAACTTATCCTTTCCAAGTCAGAGTTGTATTACAACTCAACTCACCAACTCCCTTGTCAACCAATTCTCATCTTTTTCAAGCGTGCGATATACACCATCAACAAATCTGAGGCATATATACAAATATATGTTTTCCAAGGCAATGTCTATCTTCCCAAGAAAAGTGTATTCCTCAATTCTTACGTCTCTATCTTTCTCTTTCTCTCACAGATCTGACAACTCATTTGTTCTTGTGGTTTCCTCTCTCTCAGTCCTTTCAACTTCTCTTTCTGCCAAACCTTTCATCTCCATATCTCTCTCTCTCTTAATCCTTTCGTCTCACTTCCTCACCCACTCCCCTCCCTTACCCTTCTCTCTCTCTCTCTCTCTCTCTCTCTCTCTCTCTCGCGTTGAGAGACAGACTCATCTCCGACTCTCTTCCTCATCTCTGTTTCTCTTTCTTTTTTCCTTTCCTTTTTCTTCCGATGGTGATGGGGTGATGGCAGGGGCAGATGAGGTCAATTTTCGTTTGACTAAGGCTTTTAAAAAAGCATAAAAGACAAAATAGACTAAATAAGGCAATAAGACAAAATGTTACATCCAAACTATAACCATTTTACTTTTTCTCTCGCTAAAGTCAAAAAAGCCAAAAAAAAGCCAACCCAAACGAACTTTTTAGTCCCAAGCTAAAAAAGTCCCAACTCAAAAAAGCCAACCAAAAAAGTTTTTGTCAAACGACAACTAACGAAGGTGTTGGTGGTGATGAGCGATAGCATTGTGACGAGGGAAGGCAGTGGCCACAGCGATAAGTAATGGCAATGTTAATGGAATAATAAGTTTCCCCTGTCTCTCTCTTTCTCCATTTTCTTTTCTTTACTCTCTCTATCACTGATCTATAATCTGTAAGTGTATATACATAAGCTTAATTTGTTGTTTTGAACTCTCAAATCCTTTTTTTCACAAAAAACAAAATTCATCCCTACCAGATTTTCAAAATCGACCGAACCAACCACCAAACTGTGACTTTTGATTCAGTTGATTTCGAGCTGTTGTTCGGTCAATAACAGGTAAATCATTTTCTAACCCGAATGTGTCAACTCGGCTGACAGGCTGAGGGTAAAACCGACCCAACTTGACCCGTGAATACCCGTAAACTATGAATTACCGACACGTTCCCTAGGCCTGCGTACGAGTGTCGGACACGGACACACGTCGGACACGCGGTGGACACGTGTCCGACACTCTCTCTAATGTGTCCTCTTTTTTTTTTTAGAATTTTTGCAGTGGGAGACGCCATGGACATGCTGTGACACTTTCCGGACACGCCTGAGGTGGATCGAATCAAAGCCTTAACTGAAATAGAGAAAGAGAGAGAGATCGAGGAAGAAGAGGAGACAGCGAAAGAGATCAAGGAACGAGAGAAGACAGAGATCGAGGGAGGAGATGAGAGGAGACAGACAAAGAAAGAGACAGAGAAAGAGATAGAGGGAGGAGAAGAGAGGAGCCTAACCTGTTTTGATCAATGAAGAAGCTGAGGTATTCTTCTGTCTCCATTTCTTCGCCTCGTCCTCTTCTGTCTCCATCTTCTTCTCCTTCTTCTCCTCCCTGTTCTTCTTCGACTTCTCCTGTTCTCTCTCTCTCTTCTCCTCCCCTTTTGCTGATTCACTTTCCCCTCTTTTTTTATTTCACACGTTTCTCTCTCTCTCCTCTTTTATTTCCTTCACTCTTTTTTTTCTTTTTTCTTTTTTCTTTTTTTTATCTTTATTTTTATTAAACCTAAAATTCATAAAATAAATTATTTTTATTTAAAAACTCATTTTTTATTAATTTTTTTTTTAAAAAAATATGTTTATTGATTTTATTATTATTGTAGTTGTATAAAAATTAATAATTTTTTTTTTAGACATATAATAAATAAAATTAATTATATATATTAAACGTGTCCCCAGCTTGTCATGTCCCCTATTTTTTGAAAATTTGCATTTTTGCGTGTCCATGTCGTGTCGCGTGTCTGTGTCCGTGTCTGTGCAACATAGCCCGTAAATAAGGGTTTTCAAAATGAGAATTAGCAAAAATTGTTTCTTTATATTTTCTTTGGTGTCATCACCTAATAATTTAGGCAACCTATGTTAGTTTAGACCTTGGACTTGTGAACTTTTATCCACTGGCTGTAGCAAAATTGCATACCGTGTCGACACGACGCGGGTGCGGGTGTGGGATCTGTGTCGGATTTGTCTGTTCTCTTTTGGACACAGCTCTTTATAGACAGCAAAAGAAATGAAAGAGGCGATAGCAAAAGAGAACCTGGTCGAAGCTCGATCCAGTCGAAGATCGAAGACCTTCAATCGAAGCTCTATCCTTTCGATCTAGTCGAAGATCGAAGCTCCATCAGTCGATCGAACAGCCGAACACCCCAGACGACTTCGAAAAGCCTCTCTCTCTCTCTCTCTCTCCCTCGTGATCGCGATCAATGGCTTCGCTTTTCTCTCCCTCTCTGTCTCTCGTTCCTCTGTCTGTTGATTCATATCTCTATTCGTATAATAATAATAACAGTTTATATATAATAATAATAATAGTTAAGGAACTGATTAATAAATAATAGTAACTATTATTATAATAATTATAATAATAACTATTATTATTATATATTACATAATAATTATTATATAATATATAATATATTTATAAGATAATATATACTTATATATATTAATAAAAAAATAAATACATGTATGTAAAATAAAATAAATAAAATTAATTGAAACACATTATTTAAAAAATAGAATAAATAAATAAAATAATTAATGTATATTAAAATAAAAATATTTATAAAAAAATTAAAAAATTTGCCGTATCTCCTGTCGTGTCCGTATACCTATTTTTTAGAAATTGTCGTGTCCTGTGTCCGCGCTATAATAAATATATTTTGTTTAAAAAACTATTTAACGTATTTTCGTACCCGTATCCAAATTTGGATACATATCCACGTATCCTTAATTTTTTAATTTTGAAATGTCTGACCCTTAGATATGCACCCACACTCGATATCCGTACCCAAGTCCGTGTAACATAGCATACCAATCAATCAACCATCATTATATATGCATGTAAGCACATGATGTATGTGTGAGAGAGAGAGAGAGAGAGAGAGAGATAGTCTCGTGTAGATCATACTATTAGAATTTAAGCTACTTCAAAATGTTAGAGCGATTTTCTTTTAATAACTAGACATCCAATGAAATATAATTTTTTATTCTTTTATTTAATCATGTAAGATCACAATTGTAGGAATATTATAGCCCATTTTCCCTATGAAGAGCGGACATGCATACGGACACGGATACGAACATGAGATACGATAATTTCTAAAAAATGAGGACACAGACACGGCAGCGGACATGGCAAATTTTTTAATTTTTTTATAAATATTTTTATTTTAATACATATTAATTATTTTATTTATTTATTATATTTTTTAAATAATGTGTTTCAATTAATTTTTTTATTTTATTTTACATACATGTGTTTATTTTTTTTATTTATTAATATGTATAAGTATATATTATCTTATAATATGTATTATACATTATCTTATAAGTATATTTATGTTATATAATAACTATTATATAATATATAATAATAATAGTTATTAGTTATATATATTATATATGAATATATAATAATAGTTATTATTTAATAGTTATATATATTATATATGAATCAAGACAAGAAGACAGAGACAGGAGAGAACCGAGGAGAGGAGGCAGGGAGAAAGCGAGAGAGAGACGATCGCGATCGCGAGGGAGAGAGAGAAGGTGACAAAGAGAGACCTCTGAGAAGGCAAAGGCGAGAGAGAGCTCGTCGAAGTCGAAGGAGGGCTTGGATCGTCGAAGTCGAAGGGCTCTAGATTGTCACCGACCAGGTTTGTACTCGTTTTTCCTTTCATTTACTCTTCTCGCTGTGTCCATGGCGTGTCCAGGACACGCGTCCCCTGCAAAAAAATAAATTAAATTAAGGGGACATGCGGATGTGTCCGTCACGTCCTCGGCGTGTCCCCGTATCCGACACCGCCATGGCTTCCATTTTGGCGTGTCCATGCTTCATAGCATTTTCCCCCCCATTTATCTTGCTTAAACTATATAAATTGTAGTTCATTAGATTTATTTTATTTTTATTTCTACTTATTTATATATATTTTTTTGTCTTCTAAGGAAATTCTTTAAGAAATATATAGAAAAAGATTTTGGGATAACTTTACATTCGCAAAGAAAGCACAGTTTTGGAACAAATGTGTTTCATGTTTCAGAATGTGCATTTTAAAACATTTGTCATGGCTTTTATTTTTATTTTTTTAGCATTGCCTTCAATCTATGAAGTACAGATATTTCAAATAGGGAGACGTATCCATATCGGATACTGATACTCCTTGGATACTTATGGATACGTATCAGATATTTATTAAAAATATCGGATACTTCTTAATTAATTTTTCATTAATTTTGAAGTATCGGATACTTAGTTTTGAAGTATCGAATGTTCTAAGTCACATATTACTGGATACTTCTTAATTAATTTTGAAGTATCAAATGCTCAAAGTCACGTATTACTCCTTTTACGAAATTAAAAATGTATCATTTCTTGCATAACATCATAATATAATATAATTGCAAGGGTAAATAGAATATTTTTACGATACTTTGCTTAGTGTTTTTTTTTTTTTTAATAATAAAAATAACATAATAAGCTAAAGTAATAGAATTCATCAAATTGGCATATCTTCATTGTATCATGCATGTCTTCTATAACTACATAGAAATAATGATTAATAAGATAATATAATAATAGTAAAATTAAATATCAGTAAATAAATAAGCAAATAAACTTGCATAGAATATTTTTGACTAGTGCAAAAGGAAAGAGCATAGGGTCAAGTTGTGGATTGTTTTGATATTATAATATCAACATATTAGACTTGATATTGAAATGAAATATTTGCAAGATCTATTGAAAATTTAAAACTAAAATAGCTACTGGCGCAAATTAATATCTAATTCTTAAAGATTAGTATTTTGCATTATAAAGTTATTGTGGTTTCTCAACATTCTCGAGCTTATTTGTAACTCATTGCTAATAATTTATTTATTTTTTATTTTTTACAAACGTATCCTAGCTGTACTTATATCTTACTTTTTTAGGTTTTGTTGTATCGCCGTATCCGTATCGTATTGTATCCGTACCTTGTATCCGTATCTGTGCTTTCTAGCCACCAATGCAGAGGTGGTCCTAAGGTTATGGGCTCAAAGTTCAATGGTAATCCATCATAAGGTCCTGTACCTAACCAAATGAAGTGAAACGAACTTTGGTTGATGTATTGTTATGTTGGCAACCATTTTATTCACTTGCTTGCTGACAAAAAAAAAAAAAAACTTGCTTTCTCAATGCAATGTTGCTTAGCAGTAGCCTAAATTGGGCTTGGCTTGATTGAAAAGGAATGCAATTAAGATTGTTTTGGGCCTTTTGGGCATGTACAAAGATCAATGATGTTACTTACTATTTAGCAAAACTAACTAACAAAAAAAAAAAAAAAAAAAAGAAAAAAAAAGAAAAAGGATGACGTTACCTATTACTTGGCAAAAAAATATGATGTTACCTACCACAGCTGATTTCTGGTTTAATGGCAGTTTGGAAGACATGGGGTTATCTGCTGTGATTGCACAGATGATTTCTGATTTCCTTTGTAGTCGGTAGTTGGAAATGCAATTGGACCCCAAATATGCTTTCTATTGTAGGCTTATGATCTCAGATTCTCTGTCAGCAATGTCTTTTTAATTTAATGATGGGCGAACATGTAATTACAGTATATCTTGTGCATGGCACTTTGTTAATTTGTGTGGTCAATGGGAGGTTACTGGGGTTATGTATGGCTTATTCTGAAGCCTTTGTTCTGGTTTAAAGTTTTCCAACATCCATGCACCTCAAGTGATGAAGATCATGGGAAGAAGAAAAAGAGCAAATCTGGAATTTCACATGAAGCACATTTAGGGTATCAAGAATTAAAGATTTGGAATAATTTTGAGTCTTCATGTCATTATAGTAGGTTTTAGTAATTAAGGGTATAATGGTAATTTCAATAATTGTTGGACATGGGTTGTAGGGGTCACTCATAGGTTTTATTTTGGGTCAAGTTATTAAATGGGTTATTATATATGGGTTTTATTATATCTAAAATAAGTCAAAAGTCCAAGTTTTCTATTTTGATATTGAAGTAGAACTAGAAGTCATTAAAGCTTCCTATTATGATTGAAGTAGAATTGGAAGGCATAGTTGGTCTAGAATATTAGTAGTTGCTAAATATTTTTAGTTTCTAAGTTTGAGAAATAGTCCTTATAGAATTAGGAGAGTCTTTAGCCTATAAATATGTGTTATCTCAATGATTCAATAGCAGAGTTAATATTATGAAAATTTGAGATTGTATTTGTGTGATTGGCTTATCCCTTGTGAGGGTGAAGCACACTTCTCTCTCTCTCTCTCTCTCCCCCCTTCTTCTGTCCAGCAAGGTTACTATTCGCATCACTGTGAACAGTGCTTAGAACAACCACCCAACTGCCCCTAAATACTTGTGTTTTCATTCCCAAAACTCTACTCATTTATAAATCCTTAAACTCCTATTTTTTAAATACTTTTGCAGCCACAAAATCCAATCCTATAAGTTTATTGTTGCTATTGTCAGTATACTTAACCCGGGCTCACGACTTGTAGGAAAGTAATCCCTACTCGTCCTACATCAGCTCAAGAAACACAAATATTGAAATGGCGACTTCTTGCGAATGTTATGTTTATCTCATGTTGATATTTTTTGAATTGGTCATTGTTGCACTACTGTAAACTCTTTGTTTTGCCTGTTTTTCTTATTTCCTTGTTTGCGCACTTGAGATTTCAGGACTTCTCCTAAAAGAATTGAAGGGCCAGATGGACGAAACTTGCAACTGCACTTTAGGTCCAGGTTGTCTCTCCCACTCTTCACGGGAGGAAAAGTAGAAGGGGAACAGGGTGCTTCAATACATATTGTTCTACTTGATGTGAATACAGGTCATGTTGTAACATCTGGACCTGAATCCTCTGTAAAGCTCGATGTTGTTGTGTTGGAAGGTGATTTCAATAATGAAGACGATGAGGGCTGGACCAAAGAAGAATTTGAAAGTCATGTTGTAAAAGAGCGTGAAGGAAAGAGACCACTTTTGACTGGGGACGTGCAGGTGACGCTCAAAGAAGGTGTAGGAACTCTGGGGGAGCTTACATTTACCGATAACTCAAGTTGGATAAGGAGCAGGAAGTTCAGGATGGGCCTGAAGGTTGCCTCAGGTTTTTGTGATAGTACACGGATACGGGAGGCAAAGACAGAAGCTTTCACTGTTAAGGATCACAGGGGGGAATGTAGGCTGCTACGTGTCTCTTTCTTTTTGTCTTTCTTTCTTCTTCTCTTTTTTATTTTGATTGTCTTGGAATGTTAGTGGACTTTTGTCTTTTCCTTGACAGTGTACAAGAAGCACTATCCACCTGTTTTAAGTGATGAAGTGTGGAGATTGGAGAAGATTGGCAAGGACGGGTCATTCCACAAGAGGCTAAATAATGAAGGAATATTCACAGTGGAAGAATTCCTTCGACTTGTTGTTAGAGACTCTCAAAAACTACGGACTGTAAGTGCTTGCTTGGTTTGTTGAATGAGAGGATCCATTCGCTATAATTGTCTTCTGACATATTTCTCTATTGGTTGTAGATCCTTGGAAGTGGTATGTCAAATAAGATGTGGGAGGCTCTTATAGATCATGCAAAGACTTGTGTCTTGACTGGGAAGTTTCATGTGTATTATCCTGATGATACAAGAAATGTTGGTGTTGTTTTTAACAACATTTATGAGTTGAGTGGCCTTATATCTGGTGAACAATATTTCTCGGCTGATTCGCTTTCTGATAGCCAGAAGGTTGGTATGAAATATACTTTTGCGTGACAATGTGATTCATATATCATTAAAATTTTTGATTTCCACAATCTTCTTAAATCCAAATAATAATGCCATGACCATTGTTTTCCTTTCCTTTCCCTCCTCCTCCCCCTCCCCCTCCCCCTACCCCACAACAAAAAAGATGTAAAAAAAAAAAAAATATTTATCCTGAGCTATATATACCTACAACTGTTGCAAGTTGAATTGTGAACCATATTGTTAAACATGGAATATTGATTGTATATTTGACCAAAGTTCTGTCACACCCTTGAACCTAACAGTGATGGGAGATATTGTGAATCATGAGTATGAACATATGTTATGTGTGTTTCTTTTTCCAAACAAACTTAGTCAACCAAGTTGCAAATGAAGTAATTACTAAAACTTTTTTTCCCCTTGGTTACTCCAATAGCTGTTGTAAAGCTTATAACTTCGTTTCTTATGGAAACCATAAGAAGCATGGACACTTCTAAGGTGCCATGTCCATGTTAGAAACTCATTGAACACATGTCAGACACTCGTTGGATACGCCCCGACAGATGATGGATATGCTTCCAAATATGTTTGATTATTATTATTATTATTTTTGTTGATATTTTTAGAATTAGATGCACTTTAAACACTTGGTGGACACATCCATTCATCTCTTAGACACCCATAAACCCATTGTAAGTTTGAAGAAAATAACTTGAGAGGAAACAATATTAAAATTAAAACAATTTGAGTTTATACAAATGAATCCCTCCCCTTGAGATCTTTTGATATTAAAAATAAAGCCTAAAATTTCCAATTTGTTAGTGAATAGAGCTTTTTGAAATTGCAGTGCTGCGTGCCCGTATTGTGTCATACCAGTGTCCTGTATCGGCATATGTTGCTTCTTAGTTGAAACCTGTAAAAAAAAATTTGCTGCAGGTATATGTTGATAGCTTGGTGAAGAAAGCATATGACAATTGGAACCATGTTGTAGAATATGATGGCAAGTCCCTTTTGAGTTTCAAACAAAATAAGAGGGTGAGTGCATCTCGAAATGAACTTCCATTGGGCCCAGTTGATTATCCTAATGCTTTGGATAATCAGCTTCCCCAACCACGTTTGTCAGTTTCAGTTCCACCCGAACTGTCTTCAATGGATTCAACTCTACTAATTGGAGGTAAGGATGGCCTCTTTGAATGTTTATAGACTTCTATGTTCTTTTCCTTTAGTTTCTTTATTTATTCTCTTATTTCTTTCTCCCTTTATTTTTAATTAAATTTGGGTAAAAATTGTCTTCTCCTGAAAAAAAAATAAAAAATAAAAAAAATAATAATAATCAATAGAACTTTGTCTTATGCTAAATGATGGGTGGGTGGTACTGGGTAGCAAGCTGTTGGACAAATGGGTTAAACTGTTTTACGGCAATTGAAGCTTAAACAGCATGGCTGGTTGCGCTCCAAAAGTCTGAAACCACTTGCTAGTGACATAACCTAAAAGCAGTAATTGATGTTCTCTATTTTCTCGTGCTTTATGCTGTTCCCCTTGGAATGGCTAGGTCCCCTACAATCTTCTGAATGTATTGAATCAGTCATGATGTTAGTTGACTTGAGTACGTTCAATCTAGGAACTCAGAAAATATCCTTACTATAATTTATATAGAAACAGAAGTTTTTTTTATAGAAAACTTAAAATTTGGTTCTAAAAATCTCTTAATTTGTGTTAGGTAAGTAATCAAAGCTATACTGTAGTGTTGAGGCTGAACTCTAGTCAACACATTCTTGTATAATTGCAGGGCGGTGCATGTATGTTATGTTGTTTTGTATTATTATCTGTTAATAAAGGCAACATGATTTAGGTTATCTCTGTGATAGCTTATCTGATCTAGAACTCCATTTAAATGGACTTCTATGAAGTACTTGCAAGAAAGGCCTTTTATGAAAAACTTGCATCTGACCGTCGCTGATTTTGGAAAGTTTAATACATCCTAGTCCAAATTTAAAATTGCTGTATTGTTCTGAATCTAGGGAATATACAGATGAATTTTTCAGCGAAACATGCCAATATTTTAATTCGGCATTGCTTTCTAAGAAAGAGAGGGGGGGCTTTGTGGGCTGCACTCTGTGGAATGATGTTTTATAGTGATAGCAAAAAGAAACAATTGCAACAATAGAAGAGAGAAAGAACAAAAATAGGGGAGGATCTTACTTTCTTAATTGTCGTGCTGCAACTTTGCTCCAGTTTCACACTTCTACAAATTCTTGAAATGTAGTGTTGAAAATCATTTAAAGAACAGAGGCAATATTGGAAACATGTACGCAATTAATGTTTTCTGATAAATAATAAAATTCCGTGAAAGAGGAGAAATGGAAAACCCCGTACAAAAATGAGGAGGTTAAGAAAACCGACCCTACAAAATAGCCAAAAAGGAACTCTTCAACTTGTACATCTCCACAATTTTCTTCTGTTACCTCCCAGATAACCCACATCAAGAAAAGCAACTTAAGGACCCAAGCCTTTTTCTACCCTTCCCCACTCTACCGCCCCACCACTCAAACATGTCAGTTGTCACCTCCTCCTGAAAAACCCAACTAACCCTGAACAATGCCAATACCAACCCTCATAAAACCCTAGCAACCTTCTAGTGAACAAGCAAATAACAGACCAACTCTTCATTCCATTTACACATGCAACACCAAATGACCATAATTTGTCATCTCCTAATTCAGTTGTCAATAATGAGGATCTTCCCATGTGCTGTGGTCCACAGAGCCCCCACCTTCCAAATACCGTTTCATGGAAAGCTCATCCAATGCAGTTAAGGTTGTTTGATTGCTGGAGTACCTATACCAAATTTGTACATAAAGAACAGAGGGTCGGCCAGAGGTTTGACCATGTAAACCCATGGTACGGCACCAAAAGGGGTGACCCAATCAGAAAAGGCTCAAAATCATCATGTGCACATTGCACCCGTCTGTCTATATAAGGAGCTCCATGTTGTATTGTAACTTCAGATTGAATCTGAGTAATAAAATAGCTTGTTTAATATATGATTCTCCTTTCTTTGTGACTGTATTTTCTGAGGGATTACAAATTATCTTGGAGAGAAAAAACAGACTCAGTATCAGCACAAAGAGAGATTATCAATTTGGGAAAGGGACTTCACCATTTTATACTGGGTCTGCTTTTGGGGACATTACTTTGCATAATGGCCTTTCTGTTTGCAGATGAACACTGATCATATTTTTGTTTTTCTCAAAAAGACTTTTTCTTGAAATATTGCCATTTTTCCTTGCGTGAAAAAAGAAGATTGTTTCTTGGAAAACTGGTTGGAACCAATTTCTTGAGAGCCTTAACTGCATTAATACAGGTCTGATCCTATGGAGGAGCATTTTTCTTTAATTGAGCTGCCAGTGGGTTTTTGTATTGAGTAACTATTGGAATAAAATCAGCCATTTAGGCTCCGTTTGTTTTGACGTAAAATGTTTTTATCAAAAATATTTTACTCATTTTCTGTTGTTTGGTTGAACAAAAAGCAAGTAAAACATTTTTTAAGAAAAATATTTTTGCATAATTTTGTATTGAGTAACTCTTGGAATAAAATCAGCCATTTAGGTTCCGTTTGTTTTGACATAAAATGTTTTTATCAAAAATATTTTACTCATTTTTTGTTGTTTGGTTGAACAAAATGCAAGTAAAACATTTTTTAAGGAAAATATTTTTGCTTCATTTTTCCAAAAACAACTTACTTTTAAAAGTTCCGTAAATCAATTTTTACACAGTTGACTATTTTTATAGATCACAAAGTTCACTCTCATTCACTACCTTTTCAACACATTTAGCCTTTTTAAATAAATGTCTTAGCTCACTAAAAACTCAAGAGTGACACTGTATTGAATCAAAATTTCTTTTTTAGGCAATAAAATATTTTTGGTTCAAGTGTTTAACAAACGCCGAAAAAACAAAAAAACAAAAAAAAAAATTTTGAATTTTTTTTTTTTGTAAAATCAATTTACAAGAAAAATATTTTTGTGTAAATTATTTTACATCGAAATAAACGGAGCCTTAGTTGACAATGCCAAGAAATTGCTAGATTTGTTTACAAGATAAATTTTCATCTGAAATTTGATTGAGTTGGCTGGCAATATGGGGTTGGAGATGGAACTGCCCATTAGAGATCTTGCATTCCCAGATTATCCATTGCTGGCTCACCAATTTTCATTTTCTTCTAAGAGAGCATGGTGCCATGTTGAAGAACAATGGAATAGTATGTGAGGCAGGGTTACTAGAAAAAAGCAGGATATCATCAATTTAAACCAGAGTTGAGGAAAGAATAACTTCAAATATCCTGATCATTGCTTTTTTAAATAAGGAGGGAGCAGTTTTGAGGCTGATAGGCATGATTGCCCATTGAAAATGTCGATCTGGAATGCAAAAACCAGTTTTTAGGTCTTTCTTTAGGATGTATACCAAGCTGCCAAAGATTTAAGATTTACTATCTTGCTAAGTCCTATAAAAAGACTTAACATCAAACCTCCCACTCTGCGAGGCAGCCCAACACATCAAATCATCTCCAACCCTCACCACCCTTGCAATCCTAAAGAAGACCAAGGAGGCTTGCCAAATGATCTACCTCCCAATCTCTGATATCTCTTTTCAGCTCAATGTCCCACAAAACATTGCCATTCAATCCTTGAACATAGCCTGTACTAAAGCATCCTTCTTTGTAGTTAATAGAGAATAATCGAAGGGGAAAACCTACAGAAAGCATCATCTCCACAGCACTAATAATACCAAAATTTAACTCTGTCAGCTCTCCGCACCTTGAAACAGATATGCTTTGAAAGCTCATCCCAAACTTGTCCAATACCCTTCCCCCTGCCATGAGACATCAACACTGGAGGCGTACGCCACTCAGCCCAAGAAGACCCATACTTGGAACTCACCACTCTCATCTAGAACCTCTTCCTAACACCACCTATGAAGCATGAATACTTCTTAAAGGGAGTCATACCTGTATCAGGCATTGATACTAATTGGATACTTGTGGATACGTATTAATTTTCTAAAATTTTGAGAAGTATTGGATGAAGGGTGGACTTGGCGTAGCGGTAAAGTTATCCCTTGGTGACCTGGTGGTCATGGGTTCGAGTTGCGGAAATAGCCTCTTCGCTTGCGCGAGGCTGCGTACATCAACCCTTCTTCAGACTCCGCTTAAGTGGGAGTTTTATGCACTGGGTATGCCGTTTTGAGAAGTATCGAATACTTTTTAGATACTCTAGGTCATATATCCTAACTATTATTAAAAAGGAGTGTAATAATTCTTGTATTAGAGTATACTTGTTAGGATAAATACAATAATATTTTTTCAATACTTCGTTTAGAAGAACATAGTGAGATTAAATTAGTATTTTACTTTTCTAACAATTTATCAAATTAACATATCCTTATAAAATATGTCCTATATGTATCCCATATCCATGTCCATGCTATTTAGAAATTAAGGATAAATAATAAAATATGATGATAATAAAATCGGATTTCAACGATTAAACAAGAAAATAAATTTGCGGACTACATGTTTGCACATAACATATCAAAGTGAAAGGAAAATATATGAGGGCAATAAAAATAGTTTATACTTGATATTGAAATGAAATTTTCATAGGACCTACTAAAAAATAAGTTAAGGTAGTTGGTCATTAGCCCTATAACTGATATCTTCTTCTTCTGTTTTTTTTTTTTTTTTTTTGATAACTCGGTATCTGACTCATTGGACTGGTTACAGTACAAAAATTATAAAACTAATTTTCTTTTACGAACGTATCCTGGCCATATTTGTATCTTATATTTTTATTATATCCTTATCCATGATTCATAGATCACCATAATCAGCGGACTAGTAGCAACCGATCCTAGTAAATAAGATATTGTTTCATAGATTTGGTTGTTCTTTCTCTCTCCTTTCTTCTAGAGGAATTGAGTCATTCATTTTGGTCCAACTTCATTATTGTACCCCAGTCTCACTCCGACAGCGTACTATCCTAGACCTCTGTCTATCCCTTGATAGAAATTCATAGTTAGGTTAGCCAGCCCGGTAACCCCGACAAGTGGGAGGCTCTTCACTTTCCCTATCATACGATTCTGCCAGACTATTCTATTTCATTTACTCAAAAGGCGTTGTCAAAGATGAGCAACCTCCTAATGCCCAACCACTTTTCTAGAAGTGCTCCCTATTGCTTCTCCCAAATGTAAATTATTTAGTCATATGTAATTATCTATGAAGTACGGATGCGGGTACAGATATGGGTATGAGTACGATACGGATATGCCAATACGGCAAATTCTTAAAAAAGTAGGATATGCGTACGGCTAGGGTACATCAATTTTTATTTATTTATTTTAAATTTATAGCTAAACATCCAACATACAAATCAAAGTTTCAATAGCAAAAAATTATTTTGTTTTGCACCACTTGCCTCTATGTGGCTCAAAACAAAAAAAAAAAAAAAACTAGTATAGATTGCTGAAAGTGAGAGCCTGTGTGAGTAAGGTGAAGAAAGCTGAAAGTAAGAAGATTGGGAGTGTCACGAGGATCTCCTGTTTTTTAGATTTTCTAGAAAATTGAGGATGAATATTTGAGGCTTTTGAGACTCCACTACATTCTTTTATATATATATACTTATATAGTATAGATTGATATTATGCTTCTTATGTTTCAAAACTGTCCTTCAGTGCGACTTATTTGGAGTGTTATAATTTGCACCATGTCAAAATCTCAAAAATACCAACTGTGCAGAAAGAAAGGAAGAAAAGTGAACGCATGACACTTGCTGATCTTGGTAATCAGTTACATGTTTGTTTTGCAAAAAATGATAATAATAAATAAATAAAAGAAAAGAAAAGTGAGAAGCTATTCACAACAGTTAGGATGCTCAGCTGGGTGCATTTTCTACTCATGAAAGTCCTTAGTGCTAGATGCGTTGGGGGACCGAGCTGACCATTTTTATTTATACTTTGGAGATTGACTTTTGTTCTCTTGTATCCATGCATGCATGTGTGCACCAATATTGTTCAAGTAATTTTATGTTATATAAATGTTAATTATATTTATTCTCTTTTCTGTTTCAGGTTCAGGCTATAATGACAATCTGGCTACTAGATACCCAATACAGACACAGCTTATCAATTCTAATTCCCGTGCCCAGTTCGGCAGCAATCTGTATGCTCTGCATGACCAGCAAACCAGCAGTTCTCACGAAATTCATGGTAATAACAGGGTAGGATTGGCACTTGGCCCTCCACAATCATCAACGTCATTGCAGTCTAGCAGCACATCTGTTCAACAGTCAAATCTTAACCCCTTTGAAGACTGGTCACACAATCGAGACAAGGGTGTCGATGACTTCTTGTCTGAGGAGGAAATTCGCATTAGAAGTCATGAGATGCTTGAGAATGAAGATATGCAACATTTGCTTAGACTCTTCAGCATGGGGGGTGGTGGTCATGCCTCTGTCAATGGACCTGAAGATGGGTTTACTTTCCCATCATACATGCCATCATCACCGCCAACGAACTTTAGCTTTGAGGAGGATCGTAGCCGCTCAGGTAAAGCTGTTGTGGGTTGGCTGAAAATCAAGGCGGCGATGAGGTGGGGCTTCTTCATCAGGAAGAAAGCAGCTGAAAGGCGGGCACAGATTGTAGAGTTGGATGATGATGAATAGGGCTTTCTGTGAAAATGCTGTTTGGTTGTTGATGTGAAGAGCTTTTTCGCACTGCATTATTACCAATCTGACAATTGATGAAACTCTTCATCCATTGTAACAACTGTTGTTTTTGGAAGTGTTGAAGACTTTTGTTCTCTTTGTCAGACACGAGGGGTTTCTCTTGTTGTACAGTTGCCTGTGGAGTAGGTTCTTTCCGCTTTACACCCTTATTATTTTCTTTAGAATAGGGTGCTTCTAGTCATCTCTTGTTGTGAATGACACAATATGACTTTTAGGACTCAGTTTGTTGTGCTGTTGTATTAATGACCCTTTCCAATGTTGAAGACTGTTCTTATCTTAGGGGAAACATTGTTGTGTGAAATGAAGTTATGGTCACTGTAAGATGTTTTTTTCAATTTGATTATTTTGAAATTTGGCTAGTAGTTCTTATACCTATTTTGCTGGTTTGTTTCTAGTCTGGTAGGGCTGGAATCACAATATGGGTTTGGTAAATTTCTAGTTCCAAATCGAACTGTAGAATCTGTGAACGAATGGAACAGCAGATGAGTTTGATGAATGAGTCATTGGCAAAATGCCTTCTCACATCACATGATTGACTGGTGAATACTCGGAAAAAAATCATTTTGACTTTATTTGATTTTATTCTACATGTGGCCCTGTTTGGTAGGGTTTATTTCAGCTTTTAACTTAATTTAAGCTATTTTGATGTGTTTGGTTTAGTTTAACAATACAGCTTATAATTTTTTGTAAGTCAAAAATCAACTTATTCTTTGAGTGGGGGAGGAGAAGCTTAATTTATAAGTCAAAAATCAGTTTATATTCACAGTTATAAATTATAAGCTGTCAAGATATAAGTTATAATTACTTTCTCATAACTCTACCAAACGGAGTCATAGAGTGGAAGTGTGTGCGGTAAAGTGGCTTTTCGGTGGCATAGGGGCAAATGTTTTGGATAATTCTCCAACTATGATTAGCTTTGAGTGTTGTTGTTCTCGTCTCATGTTGCACTTGGCCTATGTGCCAAGCCATTGCTTAAAAAGAGATTAAATTATGTTGGCATTGTTCTGTAATATGCTAGGTATTTAGGAATCAATGAAATAATGCGACCACATAAAAAGTGGGCCGTCTTAATTTTATCTTCTATACACATGCAGTCTCTCACCCATCTATTCAGCTCCCTCCCCTTTTCATCCCATTTCCCTCCCTCGAGTGACCACTGTATCGTTGGTTAAGTTAAATATCATTGGTTGATTATATAATAGTGATTTGGCGAGGCATTTTTGTTACAGAACATGACTTGTTTATCAAAGGTCTTGTTCGTTGGAAAGAGATTCCTGGATTGGCAAAATTGTTGTCGTCAAAATTCTCTGACACACATATATATACAGTGATGGATTGAGGGAGTGGTTGACAGGGGCGACCGCTATCCTAAAGTTTTTTAAAAACTCCTTCAATATAGTGTACTAGTTAACAATATGCCTAAATTATATACATTCGCTACCCCAAGATTTTTTTGAAAAAATTGATTCTCACACCACTAAAATATTCTCATATTTGTAGATGAAAATTCATAGTTACCCATGTTAAGAAAATTATTTAGAGTTAACATTTGGAAAACAAAAGGCTGGTGAAATGACTTTCATCAACTCAAATCTTCAATTCAATTTTTGAGTTATAATCTTGACACTTCGTTCACAAAAAAAATAAAAATTCTTCACACTCCCACTCTACGTGTGTGTCTCTCTCTCTATCTCTTTCTTTTTCTTTTTATTTATTTTAGTTCTCCCATATATCTTCTTATACTTCTTTTGCTTTGATTTATTTATTTATTTATTTTTGGTTCTCTGCAACTGGATCTTCATATATTATTTATTTATTTCATTTCATCTTTTCCATAGTTATTTCAAAATTTCTTCGTTTGCTTCATTTCTCCCATTCTCCTTGTTTCTCAGTTTCAGTTATCTCTTTTCTTCTTCTTCTTAGTTTTTTAACAATTGAAGTTATTTTAGATCCTCAACTTTATTTTTGATCCTCTCAAGTCTTTTAAAATTGAAAATATTTGCAAACTTAAAAATAAATTTTTATCTCAATGATTTCACTAAGTAAGAAATTGCATTTAAAATTTCAATTGTAAAACTATGTGATTGATATCCTTAATATCCCTAATTTTAAAAGTTGTAAACAATTTCTAAGTTGTGCCAAGTGTTGATGAAAATATGATATATGATGATTTTATAACAATTTGTCTAATCACATATTGTTACAATCCGAACCTGAACCCGAACCTATAGGTTTAGCGCCGTAACCGGCTAGTAATCTTAAGATTACCGAAAGCCTCTGAAACAGATTAACAAAAAAAAGGATATAGAATATTATTTTCCGACTAGAGTAATAGGTCCCGACCCCGATTATCAAACATAACACCACTTTGTCAAGTGGCTAGTGAGATCTCGTAATCAAATTTATGTCATGGACCCACATCAATATGTTGTCCCCTATGACTTGGGACTTCCTTTGGATGTCATAATAGATTCAAATAGGACATTTGTTCACGTTAATAGAATAACATTTCAGAAAATCATAGCTTATCAAATAATATTTCGAACATAATTCGTATGAACATATTTTTATAATAACGTTACTTACAGCTTCCAGAAATAGTTGTTCGGTCTCCAAATCTCGACTTACAATCACATATGTACATAGCACAAAACTTGTCTTATCATTACAAATCATATGGCCAACAAGGCTTAGCTTCCCTTACATTAGCTTCTTATTCTTTCATGTCACATTGCGTACAAATATTGAAACATACTCTCTATAATCTCTTAACTTATTACATTTATTTCTTAGTGTGTTTCTAATTCATATCCTCATTATTATAGCCTAAACCATGGCTTAAGAATGCCTAAGATGTAGTGACGATGCAACCATGCTCTTTGAAATACTTGACAAAATTTTTAAAAACAGGGTAGTTCGCTGAACGAAAGCTTTGGTCGCTTGAGCGAACCAAGGCCTGCAAAAGTACTTAACGCTGAAAATCTAGGGTCAAGCCAACTTTTGGTTGCTCGAGCCATGTGCCTTGAAAATATGAGTTCGCTTGAGCCAACTACCTTGACTGCAAAAGTTTTGGGAGCTCGCAAAGTTCAAGTGCACATTTAGTCACTCAAGCGGTGAGATAGAATTCTGGAATTTCCAGATTTGTATTCAAAGTTCAAAACTTAATTTCAATGCACCAAAACTCATTATTTTGGGCCAAAACCTGAGAAAACATTTAAAAACTTGTAAAACATCATGAATTGAAGGTCATTTCGCAAAATGAAAGCCCAAAAACATACGTCAATTCTTTAAAACCAAACTTTAAAACACATGCATGAAATGATCATGAAATCCAAACTTCCAAAACATGGACAAATGAGATGTTTAAGTATGAAATCATGGTGAGCTCTCAAGTCTTAGCAAATATAAACACTTACATGTGTGAATTCTTAGAAAATAAACTCAAAACTTGCATGCATGTGGAAATCTTTTCCAAAATTCTTTGTTAAACTTCAAAAACATAGAAATCACTTTCAAACTTCATGACTCATGCATGCATGTAACTTATAACAGCTGATTTCATCTCTAATGACATGTATGATACTCAAAAATAAGAGTTCATGACAAATTCATGCATGCATGTATCAAATTGACCTTAAATGGGTTGGAGTGGCACCTACGGGTGCTATCAAATTGTTTTTTGATGGTTTGGTTTGCGGTTTAGACTCACCTATATGTCTGCGGTTTGGAAAAGATTAAATTTGCAACTGCCCGCAGTGCAAGTTGCGGTTTGTGCTGATAGGGTTCGCGGACGTACGGGCAATTGTGGCAATTTGCGGATTGAATTTTTTCTTTTAAAATTCATTCACTATCTAGTACCGAACAACACAATTAAAGTAAAATTATTCAAAATCCTAAACTTACCTAAAAGTAAGTATTAATTAACTTTTACATTCATCCAAAAACCAAAATACAATAACAATTAGTAGTTAGGAACCAAAATAAATTGTTGTCAAACTTTATCCAAACCCATAAAATAAAATAAAATAAATAAATTTGCAAACTCGCAAACTCCATAGAAAATGAAAATTATATATTTTATTTAATCTTCAATCTTCATAGAAAATCTCAGTGCTCTTTCTAAGAATTTTCTTCAGGAGATAGAAAAAAAATAAAGGTTTTATACTCCTATTTTGTGGTTTAGAAAATAAAGAAAATAATTTGTGAAACAAACCTTGAAGTTTTGTCTAAAGATAATAGAGAACTCAAATGCTGAAAAGGATTCTGAGATAAAAAAAATTTGCCACCAACTTTATCTTTCCCTGCTACAAAACTTACAAAAAAATTTGACGGTCCAGATTAAAAAAAAAAAAAAAAATTGTAAAAAGATGCGGGCAGGTAAGTATGGGTGTAGGTAAATTTTGCGACCCACCCACAACTCGTAAAATAGAAAAATCCTAACCTGCATCCAATCCTAGCAATTCTGCGAAACCGCTCAAATAGGTGTGGGCAGTTCTGGTTTGGTAGTTTTTGCGGATCAGATAACCCTATGCCCAGCCATAGTAGCATCGATAGAAGATAAGTTGAGAGAAAATATATTGAGATGGTTTGGTTATATACAACGGTCAACAGAGACAGTAATGAAGAGATGTGATATAGTGACGATAGATAGAAGTGTTATAGGGTAGGGCTAGATTGACATGTAATAAATAGATATATGAATATCTGTAATTAAACTAACTAAATAACCGTTGATTGAGTCAAGTAAATAAGAAATATTCATATAACTGATCTCATTTAATAAAATTGAAGTTTTGAATTGATTTAATAATTGAAGATGGTGGCTATAATTAACTCTAACTGCTGTGCTTTTAGCACAACAGTGACTGTTGTGTCTCAATTTGAGGTATATTTTATGATCCAAACCGTCATTTTGTAGGGCTTGTTGAGTACTTCGTACATACCAAAAATCATATTAATCGGATATCAATAACTATATGATCGAATTGCATATTGTTTATGTCATTTCTCAAAAGAAAAACTTATTGTTTATTTTTTTTGATTATCGATCATATAGTTATTGATATTCAATTAATATGATTTTTGGTAGGCATAAAGTAATCAATAAACCCTACAAAATGAACAGTTCGGATCATAAAAATAAACTCATAATATATTTCAAATTAAGGCACAACAGTCACTGTTATACCACCCTTAATCCATTAAATAGTTAGTAACGTTTTTAAGGTGAATGAAATTTAAGTTTTGTTTAATAATTGAAGATGCTATAATTAGTAACGTTTCAGTTTTGATTTGAGTTAGTAACGTTTCAGTTTTGACTTGAGCTAGTTAGTGACGTTTCAGTTTCTCCGTTCTTTGGACATCCTCTCCCCAATTATATATAGTGATCTCTCTTAAGGTTGCTTCTCCTATATTCCTTTCCCTCTTCATAAACTTTTTCATGGTGTGATTTTCCTGCTTGATTTTCCCGAGAAAATCCTAGTGACATCCTACGAGAGAGCCAAAACAAAACCCACTTTACAAATTGCATATATCTTGGTGAAGATATTCTCTTTCTTCGAATAATAATAAAAAAAGTGTTTTCATTATGTCAAAGACTGAGGGTGTTCATGTGAGTCTGAACCGGGCGGCACCACCGCAAAGCAGAGTGAATGCCAACTTTCCGGAGGGTTTGAGTGTTCTTGTGGTTGATGACGACTTTGTCTGCCTCAAATGTGTTGCTGCTCTTCTCAACAAGTGTTGCTATAAAGGTTTCTATTCTCAATCCCAATATATATATAGACTTGTATGCTTAAAGATCACAAATAGGGTTTGGTTTATTATTTGAACAAGTTCATAATTCTTGAGGATATGAAAATTTATGTAGAGAGTACTTATAGAATATGATTTTTAGACTTTTTTCTTTGAATTTTAAATGTATACATGTGATTCCTAATTTTAAATGTATACATTGTGCGTAACATAACTACAATAGTTACATAAATTATTAATTTCGAATTGTAGAATTTATGAATTAATTGTGGACATCTTATTAGATTGCTTGTGATTTTTCTTTTCTTTTTTTAAAATGATTTTGCTAGTTTGGGTTTGTGATTAACATAATGGAGTTATAGCTTTTTTGTTGTATCTTTGCTATGATGTTCTCAGCATCCTTTGCTTTTATTGTTTGATGTCAATGTATTGTTGCTTGTTTATTATAAATAAAGTGCTTTTTTGCTGTTTCAAAAAAAAAAAAAAGAAAAAAGAAAAAAAAAAAGAGGGGACTTTGTGCAATTGCTCCATTTTTCTCTCTTTATTTTTAAAGGCAACAGCCAAGTAAGTATAATGTTACTAAATTGTTAGATATTAAAATTTAAAGAAAATTACAAAAGAATCTGAATTTTTAATTGTCAATTTAAATTTTAAAATTTAATTTGTTTTTAATTTAAACCATCAACCTATTTTGTTAAGTAAAACGGATGGAAAAAATATTATTTTAGTTATTAAACTCAATGTATGTGTACATAAAATATCTAAAACACTTTTTTTTGTTGATTTTAATGACTAAAATATATTATTTTTTGTTGATTTTACTTATCGGAAATAGGGAGGTAGATGGTTTAGATTGAAAAAGAAATAAAAATTTTATGATTTAAATTGATAAAATTAAAAAATAATATTTATTATATTGCAATGGTCAAACTAGAGTTCTCCCCCAAAATTGACCATTATTGTGGGTCTGACTAGTTCTCTATTATAAAAGCACAAAACGAATTTGAATTTTACAATTTGGGGATTAGGTAGAAGATCATGTCTTCCCTATGAATCAAGATTCACATTCCAATATTTTTATGTAGTTACTCTTACAAAATTTTCAGAGGGAGTTCAGTCAAAACATATAAAGCCAAACAAATTGAATTTAATGCACTGTTTCATAGAATTTTTCTAAAACTACATTCCTTACTCTAGAGAGCAGAGATACAGAAATACAAAAATCTTGACTATTGAAAGGGTCATTGAACTGTTAGGCCTATTTATTCCAAAATTTTATGCATTTTGATATGTATGCAGTTACCATGACAACAAAAGCAACAGAAGCTCTTAAAATGCTGAGGAAGAAGAAACAAAAATATGATATTGTGATTACTGATGTTATAATGCTCGATATGAACGGTTTCGAGCTTTTGGAGATAATAGGCCTTGAAATGGACATGCCAGTAATAAGTAAGCTCATCATTTCTTAATCAGTATACATTAACTTGGATGAGATTAAATCTTAAAGATAAGTTTGGAATTGCAGTGATGTCTGTAAACGATGACAAAGAATCGGTGATGAAGGGGGTAAAGCATGGAGCTCGGGACTACCTGATAAAGCCACTTCGGTTGGAAGAAGTGAAGAATATTTGGCAGCATGTGGTTCGGAAAAATCTATTTAATACAACGAAATCTGGCACCATGCAAGCAAGAACAGATCAAAACCCCCTAATTCCGTCTTCAAAGAGGCAGAGGGAAAAGAGAAATGAGGAAGAAGAAGAAGATGATGATGAAACAAACACTCATAATAAGGAATCTTCTGCTCAGAAGAAGAAGAGGGTTAGTTGGACTAGAGTGTTGCATAACAAGTTTGTCAATGCTGTTCGGGAGCTAGGAGTAGATAGTAAGTCTTGGATCTTCATTTTATTTTATTTTACAGGCTTAAAAAATATACACCTGATTGATTCCCAATACATATGGCTTGATACTTCCAATAAGGTCATACTTAATCATCTTTCGATACCATGCTCCTTGCACTAGCTTAGCTGCTAATATCACACAAACATGACAAAGGTAAAAGTATGTATTGGGGTGTATCCTAACATTATTGGGTCTGTGTCTTTGTACCTTTGCAGAAGCAGTTCCAAAGAAGATACTCAACATCATGAATGAACCGAAGATCCCTCGAGGAACTGTTGCTAGCCACCTTTGGGTGAGTTTGGTCTTTCCATCAAGCTTCCAAGATGGCATTCTAGGCTATGAGTCCTTTGTTTTCTATATCCTGCATCATGGACTAGTCAGATATGTAATGCAAGTGAAACTAACCTGTGATTCTTTAACTGATAGTTTTTTGATACTCCTTTTTCTTGATTACAGAAGTACAGAAATGCCTTAAGGAAGGAGAACACAATAGCTAAAATGACCCAAGAAAGCGAGAACAATATCAATTCAAACAGAACAAATAGGCTTCTATCTGATACAATCACCACATCTTGTATTAATCAAGGCCTAAACACCATCAATCATCATAATAGATTTGCAGAACAAGACACTGGGATCACCTCATTTGGTAGCCGACTTCAAACATTTGGTGCTTCTACATCAAATGCAAAACTCCTCCAACAAAACCAACTACCTCACAAAGTAGTGGGAGATCAAATGCTCCCAACCGTGCTTGGAAGTGTCCCTTCATCTCCATTTTTTGCGGCAAATCCATCTCCCCATCATGAATTGAGTGGGATGAGGTTTCACTCTACTAATTCGAGAACACAGATGTTTGATGACAATGTCAAGATGTCTTCTTCTCAGCTTCCTAGCTTTAACATAGGACAATCTGGTCCAAGCAGTATGCCTGTTGGCTTTGGGCATTATTCATGTCCTCCTGCAGCCTTCAACCTTGCCAGTGTTCCTTTTCAAATGCTTGGAGATGCTTCGAATCAATTGAATCCAATTTCTCAGCCTGATTCTCTTGCCACGCTGCTTCCATGTTAGTTATCCTCCCTTTATCTTCTGTTTGGTATATTTCTTTTTATTTTTGTTCCCCAATATCATTGAATTACGTTTGGTTTTTAGTATTTTGCTAATTTGTTCTTTTTCCGCTCCTATATCAATGAAACCAAAATTGAAATAATTCTATAAATTGACAAAATTTTAAGCTTTCAGACTATAAAATAAGAATGTTATATCAATTATTACACTTAAATTTGAGAGCAGATTTCACTGTATGTCCACTTAAAACAAAAGAGTTTCTTCCTTTAATAATTTTTTGATTGATGGAGTTTCAGTAGACACTGTCTTTGCTTTGTTTTTATTATTCTTGTACTTGGTGTTTTATAGAGCTCATCATTCTGTTGTTTTTCGATTTCAGGGCAACATGAAGGAAGAAATTTAGCTAATCTCAAAGTAAAAGAAGAACCAATTAACTCTCCATTTGACATGCGACAAATCATAGATGACTCAATCCGAAAAGGGCAGTGTGTGCAACATCGATATCCCTTTGAGAATACAGAAAGAGAAATCAAGAGTCATCACAATAATAGCAGCAGTTCGTCGGATGATGGCCTCCTTAGCATTATGGTAAAACAGGTAACACATTTTTCAGCTGTAATTCCTCTTTTTTAGAATTAGAAATGTCCCCAATCCATTGAAGAAGAAACATATTTAACGATCTTTTTTATTTTTTATTTTTTAATTCCCCATGATTGATTATTGGGGTCTTTGCTTTTGATCACCTAGGTATGTCAGTCTTTTCTCAAGTCACACAACCCTACACGAGACACTTGTAAAGCGCATATCCAATAAGGAAAAGGGCTAATTAACATGATCATATGCCTTTTTTAAAATTAGTATTAAACACTATCCCACAAAGGCAACTTGTGGTTCACTAATAACTTAAGTACCTTCTTTAATCTGATTGATAACATCTTGGATAATATTTTGTAAATAAATCCTACCATATATACTAAATGGGATTGGACTCCTCAAAGCATGAATCTCTTTCAACCTTAGGAATTAAGGCAATGAATGTAGCATTAAGGCCCTTTACAATTCTCTCATTTTTGTAAAATTCCTAAGACAAAACATAACATCCTTCTTAATGATGCTCCAAACCTTCTTGATAAAAGAAAAATTAAACCCATCGGAATGCTTCACTGGTTGCAGCTTCTTCAACAACAGATATCACATTTTACATGCAGCTAATTGGATTTGAACTTGATTGAAAAAATTATTAGGTTAACTTAACAATAAATAAGATTTGATTCCAAAACCACAGTTAGTTGTGACATGTGAGATTGATCATTGATGCAGTCATGAATCAGACTAGTAATAACTTAAATTATTCCATTAAAATATCTATCATTTAAGATTGATTCTCTATATAAACAAGGACTTGTAACTGTTTCTTGACACACTTTTTTGGCTTTTGTATTGCAGTTTTGGAGCAATTCGGCTCCTAAGTTGTAATCACAGGGCATCCTATTTTAAATTGAAGCTAAATTATGAAATCAAAGAAGAAGAAGATTTGTCGATGCCTACATTGATAGAAGATTTTGTGTTCATGATTGTTTAGAGCTGCTTTCCATATTGTGAGATTTGAAGATTGATGCTTTCTCTATACATGCATTAATTTTCTAGGATATATATATATTTTTAATTTGCCTCATTTTATGGAATTATGGAAGTTGAAAAAACATACTATCATAAATCATTTTGTGTAGAATCTTAAGTTTCGCTTATCTAGTTAAAGGGACAATAGGACTTCTTTTAGGGGTAATTCTTGATGTTTTTGTTGATTTTTATGCTTTAACTATAATGGAAATGTTTTTGTTGATTTTAATGCTTTAACTATAATGGAAATGATGTCTACTGGGAAGGTAAAAGTGGTGATTATTTAGTAGTTGTAGAATACTATCCAATATTGTTCACGTGTATAAATCTTTGCGGGTGGAATAATTTAACTCATCTTTATCAGGTAGTTAGGAGATAAATGGCGACTTACATAGTGCGTTTTGCAGTTAGTATAAAAATAATGACATATGGTATTATGAGACTCTATAATGCTATCTTGGGAGGTATTTATAATTGAATCATTTCATTAGGTTGTTGCCAAATTGGGCAAGAGATGATTATCTCAATTGCCATTTTAGATAATCAAATATGCAAACTTGTGAATCATTTTTTATTTTTTTTTAATTGCCTCGTATGTTTAATGCTGGAAGCTGAAGGAGAAATGTCATGATACTACAAGGAAACAGAGCAACATTCATAAACAAAAAATAATAAATAATTTATTCACCCCCCCAAAAAAATTCATAAACGAAATTGGGCCATAATGGAATGGGAGAAACATCAATTAGTGTTGCTATATTCTGCATTGGCTGAAGTATATTGGGGTTATTTGGTATAATTTATTTTATTTTGCAAGTCTGTGTTTGGTATAATTTTTGCTTAAAACTTATTAGATAAAAATAGCTTAAATAAAATGATTATCAGGAAGCTAGGGGAAGGGTGTTTTTGACTTTTGCTTTCTAATTATCAATTTTTATTTTATACTTGCTTCACTTTGTAATTTTTTTTTCATAAAAAATCAAAAAGTAATTCTCAAACATTTCAATTTATTTCATCTCATATTTTAACAAAAAAAAAATAAAAATAAAAAAATAAAATTAAAATAAAATAAATTTACTTCCCAAACCAACCCTACGTAGGTAACATGGCAAAACATGTTTAAGAAATTTTTTAAAAAATAACCTATAAAACTTGTACATTAAGGCATCGTTTAGAAACATGTTATTTTTGTATCTTTTAACATTTTATAAAAAATGTACAGAAATGTAGAGAGAATAATGTGATAATTTATAATAACTTTTTAATTTTTTAACTAAAATACATAATCCTCAAACGAGACCTAAACTTCTAAATCCTCACACATACATGCAGTTCAAAGGCTAAGGAATTGTGAATGGCCAAAAAGACAAAAGTAATGGGTCCTAATGAAAGTGGCTTAACAAACCAACTACCAGTAAAGTAATTTAGGCCCACAAAGACAGAAGTAATGGGGCATCATAAAGAAACATAAAATGGAAAATGACTTGTAAGTATAAAGTTTGTATATTTCATCCGTCTCAAAATAATAGTCTCTATTTATATATTTTTGTAAGTTATACAGTTATTTGAAATTTATTAACAAATGACCTTATGACATGTGTTTGTAAAATATGGTACAGTTGTTAATGTTCTATTATCAACTCACAAGAGACATCAAAAGTAGAAATTAAGATTGTTTTGAGAATTAGTTATTTTAATTGATTTTTTAATTTTATATGAAGAATGTGTAGAAAAGTAGTGAGAATGGTTGACTTTTTAGTTATTTTAGATAATTCCCAAACTTGCTTGTGTTTTAGAAAGATTATGTATTTGTGTGCCTAACTAATGGTATTTTATCATTTTCTCATATTATTGTTATTTTATGGGGGGTTATGTAATAATATAAGTACACAACTTGTTATTGAATGGGCACAACATCACCTTGAAATTCTTGGAAGATTAGATAAGATAATTACTCCTTAAAAAGTCACATCTTAGTTAGACCTAAAATTTTTTATAAACACAAAAAAACTAAAAAAAAAAAAATCTAAATAGTCAAAATGTCATATCATATGTATCAATCAATCACTTTTTCTCTTACAATTATATCTATTCAACTAAAAAACTTATTCCATATTAACTTATTCCACTTCATAAAAAAGTCAAAAAATTAAAAATTACTAAAAAGGGGAAATTACGAAACCGATACTTGGGCATTATTTGTTACAGTTTCTAAGAGGTAATTATAGCTTATTTTGATTTGAGAGTCTATATCAGACTGTTTGGTTTAGTTTCTACTTATAACTTATTAGACAAAAATAGTTTAAACAAATTAAAAAAAAAAAGTTGATTATTTAGAGTTGAGAAAGTGGTGCTTTAGTTTCTACTTTATGATTATCATCTTTTAAGTTAAAAAAAGTTCTACCAAATATGACTTGAGTATAGCAAGAAATGACAAAATCATTTTGAGGACTTAGGCAAAATCTTGTATGAAGGCATTTAGTGTTGCTTATTCATTTAATTTTTTGTGAAAATTGTATTTTAGTTCAACAACAAGAAATTAATCTTATTGTCAATGCTGGTGTAAAACACTTATGCATATTCAAGTATTTTCATGTGTTCAAATTTGCCAAAAAAATAAAAAAGTAAAACAAGTTTCCAAAAGAAAAGACAATTTTTTTTTTAATATCCATTTTGTGGACAACAGTATGGAAAACATGGAGGAGCGATGATGGTCGTAGTGAGAAGGAAAATGCTAGCCAAAAGGACAACTTTGTCCATTTTGTAATTAAGTTCCTTGTATAAAGACTAGAAATAAAATTTTATTTTTATTTGATTTAATCGTAAATGAAATTTACTATCTCAATTATAATATTTGATAATTTTTAAAATTAAATAAGAAATTAAAATGTTTATTTAAATTGTTCTAACATACTTTCAATTAATGAAATAGCACACCTACCACATGTAAGAAATAATAAATTTTAAAAGAAATTTCAACATCAAATTGTTTTTCTGAGTTAGACATTATCCCCCACAAATACAAATTTGATTTTTAATTTTTTGCAATCACAAAAAGATATAATTTTTTTTAAAATATATTTTTTTTAAAAAAATAAGAGATATTTTAATTTTATCAATTAAGTTGTCTAAATTGACTAAGGTCTATGATTCTCATTTGAAAAGTCATAAGTTTGAACCTCAAGAGGTGGACCAACAATTTAAAGTTCTATTGCTTATTTCCCCTTGAGGTCACCCAAAGGGTTGGGCTCCATAATTATATGATATATGCTGGATAGAGAGAGTACATGTACTTAAGGCGAAACCCCAACCACCCTTCTAGGCCAAAAAAAGAAGGAAAAAGAGAAAGGCATTTTATAGAAGAATTATATAAAATAAAATAAAAAATAGATCACAAAATATCAATTCTTTTAGTCATTATTTATTCATTTTTATAAGTTATATATAGTTATTTGAAATTTATTAACAAATGGCCTTATGACGTATGTTTGTAAAATATTAGCCCTTTTAACTGACATATTCTCCATAGAGTCATTGCCAAAATGCCTTCTCACATCACATGATTGACTAGTGAATACTCGTGAAAAAATCATTTTGATTTTATTTGATTTTATTCTACATGGAGTGGAAGTGTGCGGTAGAGTGGCTTTTCGGAGGCATAGGGGCAAATGTTTTGGATAATTCTCCAACTATGATTAGCTTTGAGTACTGTTGTTCTCATCTCATGTTGCACTTGGCCTATGTGCCAAGCCATTTTTTAAAAGAGATTAAATTATGTTGGCATTGTTCTGTAATATGCTAAATAATGCGACCACATAAAAAGTGGGCCGTCTTAATTTTATCTTCTATACACATGCAGTCTCTCACCCATCTATTCAGCTCCCTCCCCTTTTCCTCCCATTTCCCTCCCTCGAGTGATCACTGTATCGTTGGTAAAGTTAAATATCTTTGGTTGATTATATAATAGTGATTTGGCGAGGCATTTTTGTTACAGAACATGACTTGTTTATCAAAGGTCTTGTTCGTTGGAAAGAGATTTCTGGATTGGCAAAATTGTTGTTGTCAAAATTCTCTTTCACACATGTACAGTGATGGATTGAGGAGTGGTTGACAGGGGCGACCGCTACCCTAAAGTTTTTTAAAAACTCCTTCAATATAGTGTATTAGTTAACAATATGCCCAAATTATACACGTTCGCTGCCCCAAGATTTTTTTGAAAAAATTGATTCTCACACCCCTAAAATATTCTCATATTTGTAGACGAAAATTCCTAATTACCCATGTAAAGAAAATTATTTAGAGTTAACATTTGGAAAACAAAAGGCTGGTGAAATGACTTTCATCAACTTAAATCTTCAATTCAATTTTTGAGTTATAATCTTCACACTCCCTCTCGTTCACCAAAAGAAAAAAAGAAAAATTCTTCACACTCCCACTCTACGTGTCTCTTTCTCTCTATCTCTTTCTTTTTCTTTTTATTTATTTTGGTTCTCCCATATATCTTCTTATACTTCTTTTGCTTCGATTTATTTATTTATTTATTCATTTTTGGTTTTCTCTGCAACTTGATCTTCATATGTTATTTATTCATTTCGTTTCATCATTTCCATATTTATTTCAAAAAAAATTTCGTTTGCTTCATTTCTCCCATTCTCCTCGTTTCTCAGTTTCAATTATCTCTTTTCTTCTTCTTCTTAGTTTTTTAACAATTGAAGTTATTTTAGATCCTCAACTTTATTTTAGATCCTCTCAAGTCTTTTAAAATTAAAAATATTTGCAAACTTAAAAATAAATTTTTATCTCAATGATTTCACTAAAGTAAGAAATTGCATTTAAAATTTCAATTGTAAAACTATGTGATTGATATCCTTAATATCCCTAATTTTAAAAGTAGTAAACAATTTCTAAGTTGTGCCAAGTGTTGATGAAAATATGATATATGATGATTTTATAACAAGTTGTCTAATCACATATTGTCACAACCCAAACCTGCTCCTATAGGTTTAGCGTCGTAACCGGTCAGTAATCCTAAGATTACCGAAGGCCTCTGAAACAGATCAGCAAAAAAAGGGGCTAGCGGAAGTAATACATAAATATAATCGTCCATTGAGTTGTGTTGACGTATATGAGACCGAAAACTTTAAACATTTAGATACATATAGTGTAATATCATCTTTATGCCATCCATAGATAGATAAAACAAAAAAGGACTTAGCCCTACAGCACAAAAACTTAACCAAATAAACAAAGAATAAAAACTTCAAACTTGATCACAACACTTGATCACAGGACTCATCCACAAAAGACTTTTAGGAACCTCCACGTGAGGTACTTAGGATGGGTGACAGAACGGAAATCTGAACAAGCGCCATTAGGCTCGTTCTTGCACACGCTCACATACAAGCCCAGTGAATAACATTAAGGTAAAGAGGTTAGTGAACAAATTCTGAACATTTCATAATCATCTAACAGATAGTAACATAATCATTCTCATATCTGAACATAATAATGGTACATCCAACAAAACATAGAATATTGTCTTCCGACTAGAGTAATCTGTCCCAGACCCCGATTATCAAACATAATACCACTTTGTCAAGTGGCTAGCGAGATCTCGTAATCAAATTTATGTCATGGACCCACATCAATATGCTGTCTCTTATGACTTGGAACTTCCTTTGGATATCATAGTAGATTCAAATAGGACATTTGTTCACGTTAACAGAATAACATTTCAGAAAATCATAGCTTATCAAATAACATTTCAAACATAATTCGTATGAACATATTTTTACAATAACATTACTCACAGTGGGCTTCCAGAAACAGTTGTTCGGTCTCCAAATCTCGACTTACAATCACACACGTACATAGCACAAAACTTGTCCTACCATTACACAATCATATGGCCAACAAGGCTTAGCTTCCCTTACATTAGCATCTTATTCTCTCATATCACATTGCGTGCAAACATTGAAACATACTCTCTATAATCACTTAACTTATTACATTTATTTCTTAGTGTGTTTCTAATTTATATCCTCATTATTATAGCCTAAACCATGGCTTAAGAATGTCTAGGATGCAGTGAGGATGCAACCATGCTCTTTGAAATACTTGACAAAATTTCAGAAAATAAGGCAGTTCGCTAAGCGAAGCTTTGGTCGCTCGAGCGAACAAGGCCTGCAAAACTACTTGATGTTGAAAATCTAGGGTCGAGCCAACTTTTGGTTGCTCGAGCCATGTGCCTTGAAAATGTGAGTTCACTCGAGCGAAATTTTCGTCACTCGAGCCAACTACCTCGACTGCAAAAGTTTCGGGAGCTCGCAAAGTGCATTCAAGTGCACATTTAGTCGCTCAAGCGGTGAGATAGAATTCTGGAATTTCCAGATTTGTATTCAAAGTTCAAAACTCAATTTCAATGCACCAAAACTCATTATTTTGGGCCAAAATTTGAGAAAACATTTAGAAACTTGTAGAACATCATGAATTGAAGGTCATTTCGCAAAATGAAAGCCCAAAAGCATATGTCAATTCTTCAAAACCAAACTTTAAAACACATGCATGAAATGATCATGAAATCCAAACTTCCAAAACATGGACAAATGAGATGTTTAAGTATGAAATCATGGTGAGCTCTCAAGTCTTAGCAAATATAAACACTTATATGTGTGAATTTTTAGAAAATAAACTCAAAACTTGCATACATGTGGAAATCTTTTCCGAAATTCTTTGTTAAACTTCAAAAACATAGAAATCACTTTCAAACTTCATGACTCATGCATGCATGTAACTTATAACTGCTAATTTCATCTCTAATGACATGTATGATGCTAAAAAAATAAGAGTTTATGACAAATTCATGCATGCATGTATCAAATTGACCTTAAATGGGTAAGAGTGGCACCTACGGGTGCTATCAAATTGTTTTTTGACAGTTTGGTTTGCAGTTTAAACTCGCTTGCATGTCTGCGGTTTGGGAAAGATTGAATTTGCAACCGCTCGCAATGCAGGTTGCAGTTTGTACTGATAGGGTTCATGGACGTGCGGGCAATTGCGGGCAATTTGTGGATTGAATTTTTTCCTTTAAAAATTCATTCACTATCTAATACCCAACAACACAATTAAAGTAAAATTATTCAAAATCCTAAACTTACCTAAATGTAATTCTTCATTAACTTTTACATTCATTCAAAAACCAAAATGCAATAACAATAACTAATTAGGAACCAAATTAAATTGTTGTCAAACTTTATCCAAACCCATAAAATAAAATAAAATAAATACATTTTCAAACTCGCAAACTCCGTAGAAAATGAAAATTATATAATTTATTTAATCTTCAATCTTCATAGAAAATCTCAGTGGTCTTTTTAAGAATTTTCTTCAGGAGAGAAAAAAAAAAAAAAGGTTTTATACTCCTGTTTTGTGGTTTAGAAAACAAAGAAAATAATTTGTGAAACAAACCTTGAAGTTTTGTCCAAAGATAACAGAGAACTCAAATGCTGAGAAGAATTCTGAGATAAAAAAAAATTTGCCACCAACTTTATCTTTCCCTTCTACAAAACTTACAAAAAAATTTGACGGTCCAGCTTAAAAAAAATAAAATAAAAATTATAAAGATGCGGACGGGTAAGTGTGGGTGCAGGTAAAACTCGCGACCCACCCTCAACTCGCAAAATAGCAAAATCCTAACCTGCATCCAATCCGAACAATTCTGCGAACTGCTCAAATAGGTGTGGCCAGTTCGGGTTTGGTAGTTTTTGTAGATCAAATAACCTTCTGCCCAGCTGTAGTAGCATCGATAGAAGATAAGTTGAGAGAAAATATATTGAGATGGTTTGGTTATATACAATGGTCAACAGAGGCCGTAGTGAAGAGATGCGATACACTGACGATAGATAGAAGTGTTATAGAAAAGGGTAGGGCTAGATTGACATGTAATAAATACATATATGAATCTCCGTGATTTAACTAACTAAATAATCGTTGATTGAGTCAAGTAAATAAGAAAGATTCACATAACTGATCTCATTTAATAAAATTTAAGTTTTGATTTGATTTGATTTAATAATTGAAGATGCTGGCTATAATTAACTCTAACTGTTGTGCCTTTTAGCACAGTAGTGACTGTTGTGTCTTAATTTGATATGTATTATGGACTTATTTTTATGATTCGAACCGTCATTTTGTAGGGATTGTTGAGTAATTCGTTCTTACCAAAAATCATATTGATCGGATATCAATAACTATATGATCGAATTGCATATTGTTTATGCTATTTCTCAAAAGAAAAACTTATTGTTTATTTTTTTGATTATCGATCATATAGTTATTAATATTCGATTAATATAATTTTTGGTAGGCATGAAGTACTCAACAAACCCTACAAAATAAACGGTTCGGATCATAAAAATAAGCTCATAATACACTTTAAATTAAGGCATAACAATCACTGTTGTGCCACCCTTAATCCATTAAATAGTTAGTAACGTTTTAATGATGAATGAAATTTAAGTTTTTATTTGATTTGATTTAATAATTGAAGAGGCTGTAATTAGTAACGTTTCAGTTTTGATTTGAGTTAGTTAGTAACGTTTCAATTTTGATTTGAGTTAGTTAGTAACGTTGCTGTTTCTCCGTTCTTTGGACATCCTCTCCCCAATATTATATAGTGATCTCTCTTAGAATTGCTTCTCCTATATTCCTTTCCCTCTTCATAAACTTTTTCATGGAGCCATTTTCCTGCTTGATTTTCCGCAGAAAATCCTAACCAAAACAAAACCCACTTTGCAAATTGCATATATCTTGGTGAAGATATTCTCTTTCTTCGAATAATAATAATAGAAGTGTTTTCATTATGTCAAAGACTGAGGGTGTTCATGTGAGTCTGAACCGGGCGGCACCACCGCAAAGCAGAGTGAATGCCAACTTTCCGGAGGGTTTGAGTGTTCTTGTGATTGATGACGATGTTGTCTGCCTCAAATGTGTTGCTGCTCTTCTCAACAAGTGTCGCTATAAAGGTTTCTATTCTCAATCCCAATATATATATAGACTTGTCTGCTTGAAGATCACAAATAGGGTTTGGTTTATTATTTGTACAAGTTCATAATTCTTGAGGATATGAAAATTTATGTAGAGAGTACTTATAGAATATGATTCTTAGACTTTTTTCTTTGAATTTTAAATGTATACATGTGATTCCTAATTTTAAATGTATACATTGTGCGTAACATAACTACAATAGTTACATAAATTGTTAATTTCGAATTGTAGAATTTATGAATTAATTGTGGACATCTTATTAGGTTGCTTGAGATTTTTCTTTTCTTTTTTTAAAATGATTTTGCTAGTTTGGGTTTGTGATTAACATAATGGAGTTATAGCATTTTTGTTGTATCTTTGCTATGATATTCTCGGCATCCTTTGCTTTTATTGTTTGATGTCAATGTATTGTTGCTTGTTTATTATAAATAAAGTGCTTTTTTGCTGTTTCAAAGAAAAAAAAAAAAAAAGAAAAAAAAGAGGCGACTTTGTGCAATTGCTCCATTTTTTTCTCTTTATTTTTAAAGGAAACAGCCAAGTAAGTATAATGTTACTAAATTGTTGGATATTAAAATTTAAAGAAAATTACAAAAGAATTTGAATTTTTAATTTTGTCCATTTAAATTTCAAAATTTAATTTGTTTTTAATTTAAACCATCAACCTTGTGTTTACATCTACTTGTCGTAGCTTCATTTTCCATTTAGCATAGACTCTACATGTTTCACAGCACTATGTTCAATCTTACATATCATTGTAAGAATTGTTTTGATGTAAAAATGAGAAAAGGAAGTTACTAAACATATCCAGTTTGTGGTTAAAGAACAAAAAACTTCCAATGATTCATTTGCACAAGGTATCATTCAAAGCATGCCTTTATCTCCGTTCAACTGATAGTTCAGTCATATGTTTCTTGGGCGAAAAGTTCAATTTTAAAATTGCTATTTGAAGAAGATGTGCACATTTTGAGTCATCAATTTTTTAGGTTTTTGAATTGATAGTGATATGCATGTTACGGTGATGCCTCCAATAGAGATTGTATCTGAGTAATTTGATATCAATTGAGTGAACAGTGTGCTACTGGAGTAACTGGACTTAATGGTTTTACGTGAGTGTCATGATTCTTGAGATTTTCAGATAGACTAAAATGCAAAAACCTGAAGTAAACATTTGGCTTGTATTTAGCCAAGTTGTCACAGAATGGGTAACTTAGATTTTGTTTAGTAATCTTTACTGTGCTACTGGGAATGTCAGTGTGGTTGATGAAATCATCTCTATCTCATATTTGAATTGATTGCTCAAAAGTTGAAGTGAAGTCTTTGTTTTACAATGAATAATCTACATTGTCTAAGTAGGGATTTAATATTGTGTGTTTCGTTAAAATGGTTGATAAATGGAGGTTCTTTTCCTTGGTGTTTTTTTTTTTTTTGGGGGGGGGGGGGGGGGGAGGGGGGGCTAATTTTGTTGGCTTCTTCCTTCATTTCTTGTGATTATGTTGTTTCAAGTTCTTGGAGTTGAACGGAATGCAAGTCAACGTGAAATTCAGAAAGCTTTTCACAAATATGTTTTCTCTATAATATTATTCCTGTTATCCTATAATACTCGGCCTTTAATCATATTATGGTTTTGCATCTGATATCTGTTGGTATATATTATTTAGGAAGATATTATTTGTTTCATTCTTATATATGGTAATAAACTTCAATTATTTTCCCTATTTATGCAGGTCATACTGACATCTTTGGTTTACGAGAAGCAACAAAAGTTAAGAATCATGATGAAAATGCATGGGCTTGGCGACGGCCCTTATTGGATGATTACTTATGCTTATTTTCTTGTCATATATTTGGCCTACATGTTATGTTTTGTGTTATTTGGCTCAGTTATAGGTAATAAGACAAGAAATGGACTACTGTATTTCTTCTGACTTTTTTTTTAATCAAGTTGCTTTAAAACTGTTGATTTTGATGCAGGGTTGAAATTCTTCACACTCAATGACTACAACATCCAATTTGTGTTTTATTTCATCACATAAACTTGCAAATTTCATTGGCTTTTCTAGTAGCTTCAATTTTTGCAAATGTGAAGACTGCTGCAAGTTTGGTCTCAACTAATTAATTTTATTTGTTAGAGTGGGCCAAATTATTATTATTATTATTATTATTATTATTATTATTATTATTATTATTATTATTATTATTATTATTTTTGCTTAAAGATTAGTCAAATAACAAAAGATGACAATTGAAATTTGATGATCACAGTTGTCGGGTACATAATGGTTTTCGGATCCGAGCTCTTAGGAGGCTTTCTTTTTCAGTTATTTGTTGAAGATATATCATTCCCAAGTATTCAGGTCAGTTTGGATTGTTTTGAAGTGCTTATGTATAAGAATAAGAATGCTGCTAGTTGTTTTCTTTCTAGAATTATTTTGATATTGTTGCATGTAAAGATGCCAGTTGTTTGATAGGCATTATGATGGTCTGCATTTCTTTCCTTTTGTGGCTTCTGGATTTCTTTTACTTTGCAAGAGTTACAGGGGAAAATTTAGTATGAGGTTGTGTATTTTGAACAATTTGACAACGTAATTGTTAAATCTATTGGTTGAATATATTTTTTGTAGTTATAAATTTAGAGTCTTCTCTATAAATATATTTTTTGCAATTATATTCAGAAGCGAGTTGATGTTCTCAAAGAGCTTTAGGTTTGCTTTCAATATATATGATCTTATTGATAGGACTGAAAATTGATGTTGTATAGCTTGGTTTCTATTCACCAACATGTTTTAGTGATGTTGAATTGCTGCTGATTATATGGATATTTATGGGAATGTCCTTGATTCTCTTGAACATATGATTTGTTAGGTGTGTTGAAGTATAATGCTTTGCTCTATTATTGCAGAGCCAAGATGATGAGTTGGGGTGAAGTTTTTCGATAAAGCAGCCCTTGAAGCTAACTTGAAGCTAAATACTAGAGCGCACTCTATAGTATTGTTTTTTTTTTTTTTTTTTGGTTAAAATGAGAAAATATTAGCAATTTTTATTTTTATGTATTGAGTTAACATATTGTGTTAAAAGGGTTTTTTTTTTTTTTTTTTTGGTTGTGGAAAATTGAAAAATGAATACTCCATATTAGTAATTTTTTATTTTTTATTATTATTTATTTTTATATATTTTGAAAATGGTGATATGGATGGGTGGTTTGCTTTGAATAGCATTAAAAAAAATCATTAATTATGAATTTTTTTTTAATAGCAAAGAAAATGTGGCGTTTTTCATGAAAACGTCGCAAAAAGTCGTAATGATTACGTCATAGTTAACTCTGACGAAAATAGTCAAACAGCTGTTAAGAACTAGTGACGTTTTAAAAAACGTCATCTAAACTCTATAGTGGCGTTTTTAAAACGCCACAAAGATATGACGGCGGCCGTATCAGCGACGAATTTTTTAAACGTCGCATTTCCTTTTTGTAGTGTTTTTAAACGTTTTCCTGGCCTTTTGCGGCGTTTTTAAAACGCCGCTAATTTGCGATTTTCCTGTAGTGTAACAATAAAATTCCACAAGCACCACCAACATCATTGCAATCATTACAACTGTTTAGGGAATTTGAAAAGCTTATAAACACAAGGCAACACTGCGTTAGTTGTGTTTGGTGTAATTTATTATAAATTAAAAATGAAAATTGAAAAAGAAAATTATTCAATTTTTACAAATTAGCGTATTTAAATTCTTTCTACTTTATAAGTTATAAAAAAATGTTTTAGAACTTTAATTCTTGAGCTCTAAAACTAACTCTAATGAGCTAGCAGTGGGTCCCACTCACTATTGATGTGATGTATGTTCCTTTTTATTTATTTATTTATTTATTTTTACTCGATGAAAGCTCATTAGAACTGCTGTCGAAGCAGCTCCTTTAGAGATCTCCATCACAACTAATAAGTTATAAGTAGAAATTATTTCAAACAGCTTAACACAGACTCTCAAAATAAAAAAAGTTATAAACAATTCAAATAAATTACACCAAATACAATAAAATAGCCCCTTAATTTGTCAAGGAGAAACAATAGCTTACATACGCAACATCAAGGTCTAATATATAATTATTTAAAAATTAGGTTTATAAGAGAAGAGTTCATCCAAAATATACATTAATAAAACCCATTTTAATTATTATTATTATTATTATTATTATCTAATATGAAACTTTATTTTTATTTATTTATTTATTATCTCCAAGTATATATAGAATGATGTGATTGCATTGGAAAATTAACATTGTGGGTTCCCTTGTTTTTTAGATGTGTTGGGTTTTATATGTATACGTAGCATTTGTCATGCGAATTCATCTAGAAGGTGAAAAAAATGACAAAAATTAATCTGGTGCTAAATATTATTTTTCCAAAACTAAGAAAATTCATGAATCCCCCACAAAAGTAAAATTTCACTATGCTTCATTTACTAAAGAGAAAGAACTTAATTTATTGATCCACTTGTCTCATGAACTAAACAGTCTGCAAAGGAATATGATTCTACAAAAAAACAGTTTTATTTAGATAGTTGGCCTTCATATGGGCATTCTTCTCGATACAAAAATAATGTTTTGCTAGAGGAAGGAATTACAAGCTAACAGGGATAAGCCCATTAAGGCCACAGCCCACAGTGAACAAACCCAAGCCTACCATTTGGACCCCATTGCATAACCCGTTTAGTAAAGTCCAGGACAGCTGGAGGCCAACTGGGCGTGAAGGGCCAATGGCACTCAGATACATGGCAGGTTTAGAATAGGCCACATCGGCAGACAAAGATCTGCAAAGTTATTGCCACAACACATCACCATTAATGCAGCCCATCACAGCATTTATTACGACAACACCTCCCTGTCGGAACAGCGCCCCCTTACCCTGCACAAGGTAAGCTACAACACAGGCTTTCGGCGAGGGTGGCTTGTCGGAAAGGACAGTGAAATAATTACCAAATGATATAAGCAAACACTGAAGACAAGAAGAAGGTTAAGCTTTTCTATCCCCAATCTCTCTCTACATACTTCATCTCTTTTCTACTTGCTAACTTGCCCGTCGGAGGGTTCGCTGGGGGACTACCCCGTTCCCCATTGAACTTACCTGCAGGTCATCTAGTGGACTTCCTTACTCGGACGTGAGCTTGAGGAGCTTGGGTCGGTCCAACCCATCCACCGGGATAAACTGCTTTATCAGTTGGCGCCGTCTGTGGGAACTTGTGTCTTATCCGTGCGCCAGTTGTGCTCATTGTCGCCGGAGACCCTGTCCTAGCGACTTTTCCCTCCTACCCACCAAGGTGCATGGTCACGACTAGATCCATGGCTTCTCATCATAACACTGTTGACCATCAAACCGACCCTCCCAATCCGAACAACCCACCCCAGTATTTCATCGAGCTTACCAACAGTATTAACCGCATGGCCGAGCAAAATCAGGCCCTGATAAATGCTTTACTCCAGCGAAACCTCCCCACTCCTCCACCACCACCTCCAGATATTCCACCCAATCCAGAAACGACCCCGGGCCACACTGCTCCACAACCTTATCCACCCAACCCAGAAGGTCTACAACCTCCTCCTCCTCCGCAAGTAAACCTACCACCTCCACCTCCACGCCCGTCAGTCGTGGTACCAGCTCCTGAAGGGGAAGACAGCAGCGTCCAGCCCCTACTGACCAACCATGGTGACAACATTCCCCTCTGTGACGCCGAACTCCGAGCTATGAAGCTCCAACTCCAAGGGGTCATGCAGAACATTCAGCACCAACCCTCCGTCACCTCCAACTCACCGTTTGTTGCCTCCATTCGCGACAAACCCCTGCCTGCCAAGTTCAAGATGCCCACCATTGACTTTTTCGATGGTACAACGGACCCAGTCGACCACCTAGAGACCTACCGCACCCTCATGATCCTCCATGCTTTTCCTGATGAGATCATGTGCCGAGCTTTCCCCGTGACACTGAAGGGGTCAGCTCGGCTGTGGTTCAACCAGTTACCATCAGACTCCGTCTCCACCTTTCAACACCTCAGTGACTCTTTCCTAAGCCATTTCATCAGTGCCCAGCGCCAGCAACGTCCGGCCACCCAACTCCTTAACATTCGTCAGACTGAGGGGGAGTCGCTGCGTAGCTTTGTTACCCACTTCAACACTGAAGCCCTCCAAGTGGCGGAAAATGACGACAAGGTCATCCTCACTGCTTTCATGGCCGGTCTGCGGTCGTCCGATTTCCTTTTCTCCCTTTCTAAAAACCCCCCGACCACCATGGCAGCCCTACTCTCCAAAGCCCAAAAATACATGAACGCTGAAGATTCATTGGCCGCTCGGCAGGAGCCAATCACTAAAAACCCTACCCCCAGAGACAAGAGAAAAAATCCAGAACCCAGAACCGCCCAGTACAATAGCCCAACACCCCACTTTAACGACCGACCTCCTCGAGCTGACCGGTCGACATCCAACTGACCACCCGGCCGGTTCGAACGGTACACCCCCCTTAATTCTCCCATGGAACACGTCCTTAATCTGATCCAACGAGACTACCCCCTCAAATGGCCCTTGCTGTCCTGAACCCCTTCCAATCGGAAAGATCAGTCCAAGTATTGTCGTTTCCACCAGGACCATGGCCATAACACGGACGATTGCATCAATCTCAAGGATCAGGTGGAGACCTTGATACGTCAGGGGCGCCTCAGCCGGTTCACAGACATTCATCCTCAGCACAGGCAACGAACCGAGCCCCACAGGAACAACCGCCGACGCACCCCACCCCGACCACCAGCCTAACCTACTCAAGGCCATGATCGACCTCCCCAACAGCCTCGGCCACAAGGTAACCCGCCCCCGCCTGTTGGTGAAATGAGAGTTATTTCAAGTGGACTTGCCTGCGGGGGACCATCCCGCTCGGCTCAGAGGGCAGAGCTAAGGAAAATAAGGCAGGGCTCAGACAAGGCAGTCGCTACTGTAGACCGACCCTCCAAACAGCCCAAACAGTGGACAGAGCCCATCACCTTTACGGACACCGACTGTACAGGCATCCGTTACCCACATGATGACCCCCTTGTCATTTCGGTCGTCCTCTCCAACTACAAGGTCAGACGAGTTCTCATCGACAACGGTAGCTCTTCAGACATCATCTTCCTCAACTGCTTCCGCCAGCTCAAGATTGGGGAGGAAAGCCTGTCTCCGCTCCAAACCCCCCTGGTCGGCTTCACTGGTGACCGTGTGACCTCCATTGGTTCCATTGACCTCCCATCACCATCGGCGAATACCCACGACAGGCCGCGAAGTTGCTCACCTTCCTTGTGGTCGATTGCCCATCTGCCTACAACATCATCCTTGGTCGCACCGCCCTAAACGCTTTCCAAGCCATCACATCCACCTATCACCTTGCCCTCAAGTTTTCCAATCGATCTCGGTCGAACAACAGAGGAGAGCGCATGGCGTGTGGAGTGTTATGTTGCCTCACTTAAAAAAGTCAAGCTGAAGGAGGCAATGATCATTGAAGGACTTGACGTCCGGGATGAGGACGAGCTGGTCAGAGGAGAACCAGTGGAGGAGCTCGTTGAGATCCCTATTGACCCCACCAACCCACTTAAAACTGCTAAGATCGGCAGCCAACTATCCCCCCAAGCAAAATTCGATCTTACTGCCCTTTTGACCGAGCACAACGACGTCTTTGCTTGGACCCATTCAGACATGCCCGGCATTGACCCCTCCTTAATAACTCACCGCCTCAGCATCGAACCTCATTTCCGACCTTACCGTCAAAAGCAGCGTATTTTTCACCCAGAGCGCAATAATCTCATAGCCGCAGAAGTTGACAAACTCCTTGAGGCTCAATTCATCCAAAATGTAGACTATCCTAGGTGGCTGTCTAATGTGGTTCTAGTCCGCAAGAACAATGGCAAATGGCGACTCTGCGTCGATTACTCTGACCTAAACCGCGCTTGCCCCAAAGATAGCTATCTACTCCCCCGCATAGATCTGCTGGTCAACGCTACGGCCGGTCACCAAATGCTCAGCTTCATGGATGCTTTCTCTAGGTACAACCAAATCATGATGCACTCATCCGACCGGGAACACACATCTTTCATCACCGACCGGGGTACCTACCACTACTGTGTAATGCCGTTCGGACTGAAGAATGCTGGGGCCACCTACCAACGGTTAGTCAATGCCGTTTTCCACCATCAGATCGATTGGAACATGGAAGTGTATGTGGACGACATGCTAGTCAAGAGCAAACTCTCCACTGACCATCTGATCGACCTACGAGAGACCTTTGCCACCCTTCGCAAGTATCAGATGAAGCTCAACCCAGAAAAGTGCGCCTTCGGCGTAGGATCTGGAAAGTTCTTGGGATTTATGGTCAGTCAGCGCGGCATTGAAGCCAACCCTGAAAAGATCAAGGCCTTGATTGAGATGCAGTCACCCAAAAATGTCAAAGAAGTTCAAAGACTCACTGGCAGAGTGGCGGCCCTCAACCGCTTCATTTCTCGCGCAACAGATAAGTGCCTACCGTTCTTCAAAGTTCTTCGGCAGAATTTTGAATGGACAACTGAATCCGAAGAGGCCTTTCAGCAGTTAAAGCAATGCATGGCCAACCCCCCCTTCTTTCACAAGCAATTACGGGCGAGCCCCTCTTCCTCTATTTAGCAGTATCGAACACCGCCGTCAGTGCAGCTCTTATCAGGGAAGACGGTTCAGTCCAACGGCCGGTCTACTACATCAGTCGAGCTCTCAGGGGAGCGGAGCAGAATTACCCATTGCTAGAAAAGTTGTCCTTAGCCTTGGTCACCGCCTCCAGACGACTTCGTCCTTACTTCCAGGCCCATTCCATAGTGGTCCTCACCGACCAACCCCTAAAGAAGGTCATGCAGCAACCAGAGCTTTCTGACCGACTCATGCAGTGGTCAGTGGAACTCAGCCAGTTTGACATCTCCTACCGTCCTCGCATAGTAATCAAGGGACAGGCCATAGCTGACTTCATCCTGGAATTCACCAACCCTACCCCAACCGCTGCCTCTCCACCCCCACCAACTCCTGCCGACCCAGAAGACCCCCATTCTTGGACTCTCAACGTCAACGGGTCATCCCGGAGGGAAGGTAGTGGGGCGGGCCTTATCCTCACCTCCCCTGAGGGTGGCTATTTCAAATGCGCTCTCCGCCTCTTGTTTGATGCCAGCAACAACGAGGCCGAATATGAGGCCTTGATAGCAGGACTCCGCCTTGCCAAGGACATCGGTGTCAGCCACATTCAGGTATTCAGTGACTCCCAGCTTATCGTCGGCCAGATCACGGGGGAATTCGACGTGAAGGAGGGCACAATGCGGGCTTACAGGGATCTGGCACTCCCTCTTGTTCGCCTCGTCAATACATTCCACATCAAGCACATACCTCGGGCAGAAAACTCCAAGGCAGATGAAATGGCTCAGTTGGCCTCCGCAGACCAGTCCGACCTCAGCCACGGCATCCGCCTTGAATACCTGGCCCACCTAGCCATCTCACCCGACTTCCAAGAAGTGCAGTTTCTTCAAAATGAACCCATCCCCTGGGCATCCGACATCACCCTATTTTTGACAACAGGAGAACTCCCGGATGACCAACAGCAGGCCGCCAAGGTCAGGGCCCGGTCGTCTAACTACGTCCTGGTCAATGGCGTTTTGTACAAACGTGATTTTTCATGACCATATCTGCGATGCCTCAGCTCAACCCAAGCAACCTATGTAATGCAAGAAATCCATGAGGGCATTTGTGGCAATCATTCGGGCGGCAGGTCTTTGGCCCACAAAATACTCCGTACTGGTTATTTCTGGCCGACACTCAATCAAGATGCCATTGATTTTGTCCTCAAATACGATAAGTGTCAGCGCTTTGCCAACATCCCCCATGCTCCTCCCACTGAACTGATTACGCTCTGCAGCCCGTACCCATTTGCCAAATGGGGGATCGACCTGGTTGGTCCGCTCCCCACTGGCCGAGGCCAGACCAAGTTCGCAATTGTTGCCATTGATTACTTCACCAAGTGGGTAGAGGCAGAGCCCCTCGCAACCATCACCGAGCGGAACACAACCAAATTCATTTGGCAATCGATCGTTTGTAGATTCGGCGTCCCTCAATTTGACAACGCTAAGTACAGGAAGTTCTGTGCCGACCTCCAGATTCAACCATGTTTCTCCTCCCCCGGTCACCCCCAAGCCAACAGCCAAGTTGAGGTCACCAACCGTTCTCTCCTGAAGATCGTCAAGACTAAGCTTGAAGCTGCTAAGGGACTTTGGGCTGAGGAACTACCGCATGTGCTATGGGCTTACCGCACCACCGCTCGGACTCCCACTAGGGAAACCCCTTTTCGCCTAACATATGGCGCTGAGGCGGTTATTCCAGTGGAAGTCGGCCTATCAACCCCCAGGGTTTTGCATCCGGATCCAGCGCTCACTAAAGAGCTCCATCGAGCGGATCTAGACCTAATTGAAGAACTCAGGGAGACCACTGCTGTCAGAATGGCCTCATACCAACAAAAAATGAGAACACACTACAACCGCAAAGTCCGACCGAGGGAGTTTGTCGTTGGGGACCTAGTCTTGAGAGAAGCAACCCTTGCCACCAAGAATCCGACTGAGGGTAAATTGGCAGCCAAATGGGAGGGACCTTATATTGTGAAAGCCAGACCACGACCAGGCACTTACCGGCTTCAGGATCTGGAGGGTCGAGACCTGCCACACCCCTGGAATGCCGAACACTTAAAACGTTACTTTCAATAAACTGTTACTTTTGTGTTATTGTATTTTCTTTTTGAACAGTCACACGCTCAAACATCCTTGTCATCCTTTTGGTGCAATGTAACTTTCTGATATTTATACATTCCAATCATCTATATGGTGTCTCAATGACGTTTTAGTTCCAGTAAACTTCAGCCATACCCAGACTGAGCACTTCAAAAGCCTCAGCCAGACCGAGCACTTTCAAAGCCTCAGCCAGACTGAGCACTTCAAAAGCCTCGGCCAAACCGAGCACTTTCAAATCCTCAGCCAAACTGAGCACTTCAAAAGCCATACGCAGACTGAGCACTTCAAAAGCCTCAGCCAGATTGAGCACTTCAAAAGCCTCGGCCAAACCGAGCACTTCAAAAGCCTCAGCCAGACTGAGCACTTCAAAAGCCTCAGCCAAACTGAGCACTTCAAAAGCCTCGGCCAAACCGAGCACTTCAAAAGCCTCAGCCAGACCGAGCACTTTCAAAGCCTTAGCCAGACTGAGCACTTCAAAAGCCTCGGCCAGACCGAGCACTTTCAAATCCTCAGCCAGACTGAGCACTTCAAAAGCCATACTCAGACTGAGCGCTTCAAAAGACTCAGCCAGACTTACCACTGAAAGCCTCAGCCGTAATAAACATCCCAAGTCTCAACCAGGCAGCGTGCCACCAATGCAGGTCCAGAACCTCAATTCCATCATCAGTGAAACTCCATAATTATGGCCTTAATAGGACACTCAGTCACGATTAGATAGTCACAATTCCAAGCCAAAGTTTTTGGACCACTCTTTTCTTAGTCAAATTCCAAAAACGTTCTCACATATTTCATTTACTAATCAGATTATTTCCTTCACCATCTAGCATAACTCCAATCAACCACTCTCATCTATTAACTTTTTATACAAGTCCAACTTTACTCTGCATCAAAGAGTTCTTTACACTACTTTGTATTTCACCGAATTTTCATACAACTCCAATTCCACTCTGCATTGAGTTTTTACCTAATCCAATTCCACTCCTCCTTAAGTTTTTATACCAGTTCAGTTTCACTATGCATAAATAAGCTTTTAACTTTCCTCAACATTGAATTCTTATTACACCTCTGTATAGATTAAGTTCACACTGACTTATACACAAGCAAACACAATCGACTGATAGAAACAAATAAATTCTTATTTATTCACGAAAATGTATTCACATGTCTATTACATCCAACAAAATAAAAAACAAAAAAACAAAAAAAAAAAAGAAAAACAAAGAGGGGCTCTCCTCCATCTTCCCCAGTCACTCTTCTTCACTAGATACCAGGTCTTCTTCTTCAACGCCTTCATCCAGGGGGGTCTGGGCCACATCATCCTCTCCAATCGTTACACTACTAAGGTCAAGTTCTGGGAACAGCTCCTCAGCTCTACGCTTGAACATTTTCCACCCACTGTCCCAGTACTCAGCCATTTCATGTTTGTAGAAGTCTGACTGCTGGAAGCTTGCAATGACTTCAGACTCAGTTCTCCCCCCAGCAGTCGTCCTTGATGGGCCAAATTTCAGATTCCGTCCCACTAAGCTGGCGAGTGCAAGATATCCTTGCCATCCGAAATTTCGAGATCCTTTGAATCGCTTCCATCTGCGACGCACAGATCAGGGTAGGCCACCCTCTCCGAGGCTGCCTTCGCCTTCTCTTCGTCCAGCTCCTTCATCAGGGTCGCCTTTTCAGACGCAGCCTTTGCCCTCCCCTCCTCTAACTCCTTCGCTAGCCTCTCCTTTTCCGCCACCGCCTTGGCCTTCTCAGCCTCCAATTCCCCCTTCAAGGCCTCCTTCTCTGCTTCCCACATCTTCTGCAAGCTTTCCCTCTGCTCCACCACTCTGGCACGCTCGCCCTCCAGCTCCTTTTGCAGAGCATCGACCTTAATATCCGCCTCATCTTTTTGCCTGACGAGCTCTTCATTATTGCTCATGGCCTCCTCATGCCGATCGACCGCAATGGCGCAAGCTCTTTGGGCCTCCTCCAATTTCTTCTTCTCGCCAGTAAGTTGGAACTCGAGCGACACAACCTGGCGGCGTGTATCCTCCAGCTCCACCTTGACCGGCTGCAGATCACTGTGAGCAGTTGCCCAGCTTGCACTATCTTTCTTCAACTTGGCTAGCTGAGCCTTAGCCTCATCAGCCTTAAGTTTAGCAGCCCCTGCTTTTCTCAGCAGAGCACCCGCCAGGGTGGTTACCTCCATTTGAGCGGAGCATAACCTCCTCAACAGGTCGGCCTCACTGAATCTAGACGCCGAGCGCAGAGCTGACTCTTCTACAATCTTCACCAGGCGGTCTGCTCCTGCCCTGGCTGGCCCCTCCTCTTCATCCAGCCGTCCAGCCACCGCACGGGCATGATAAATTGCTGCGGCGAGACCGACTCCCCCCTCCTGGGGATCAGAGCCCCTTTGGGTCTGGTGCCCCACACTTGGCTCTGCACCAGTACCCCAACGCCTACTTGTATTGCGGGGGCAATCTCTACAACCTCCAACATTGGGGTTACCCCCACCACCTCTGGGGCATCCTTGGCCACAGAGGTCTCCACCACGCCTGGAACGACCTTAGCCTTTTTGGATCCAGGCTCTTCTGCAACCCCCTCCAGGGCACTTCTCTTCTTCTTTTTCTTCCTCTTCAGAGCCTCCCCCTCCCTTCTGGCTTGTTCTTTCACAGGATCAACTAGGGGTGGTCGCGGCTCAAAACTGCTTAAGTCCTTCCCCCTCAGTGGCCTTGGGCGCGGTCGGATCCTCTCCCGCGCGATCGGTTGAGCCGATCGGCCTTCTTGCGCTTCCTTAAACTTTTTGGCATTGGCTAGGATGGCCTGATCCTCTGCCTCCTGAGCTTCCCGCCTCGCTTCCAACTCGCTTGCCGAGGTCCCATCGGTCGGCGAAGGCCCCAACCTCGCCGAACAATGCGGGCCGTGAACGAGCTCGTCCTATTTGACCTTCTCCCTTTCCCTCCACTCCTTCACCCTCTTCACCCTCTCCTCTGCCGCTGTCCTCAGTCTTGCCTCCATCGACCTGATGGGCACCTTCCAGATGGTGCGCGCCCCAGGCCCCCCATTGGCAGGCACATAGAACCATCTTGGTCGCCACCCCTTAATCGACGACGGTAGCCCCGCCACCAACCCCTTCCCCATTACTGCCTGCAAGGTAACCCACGTCTCTTGTTGCCCTGAGGCTTTATAGCAGGCGAAAAATTCATCTACTGTCATGGCCTCCCCTCCATTTGCCTTTGGCCATGCGCTTGCACAGGCCAGCAGGATCTTCCATGCATTGGGCATCAGCTGGCCCAATGCTACCTCCAGACGGTTGAGCACGTCCACTACCACTTGAGGCAGTGGCAATCTCAGTCCACCCTTCAGAGCCTCCTCGTACAGGGAAAACTCTCCTGGTCTGACGTCAGACGGCCTCTCCGTCGATGTTGACAGCAATAACTCCACCTCCATCGGAATCTGGTATTTTTCACGCATAGCTTCCAAATCCGCTGCAGTAACCGTTGATTTATCCGTCTTTGTGTGTGTGGCTCACTTTGGTGCCGATTAGCTCCGCAATGCTATTATTACGGTGGAACTGCGGAATCGTGCAACCGCTTCCCCCGCCCTCTCCATCCTATACTGCTGCGCCAACTCTACAGCATCATCCTCCCCAAGCGGATCTACCCTCACAGTCACAGCTCCCTCTTGTGCCATTTTTAGGGTATGTTTGCGAATCGTTTCTGCTGCAGGTGCAAGAAAATCGAAGAAGTGTCGCAATGGTGTATCGTAAGCAACAAATGAAGAAAGGCTTGGAATGTTTTGGTTCTTTGTAAACAAGTAGGTGAATCGAATGATGCCAAAAGCCCACGGTTTGCCCGTATTCCAAGGATCCCCATTAATTTTCGCCAGTTTGAAAACTTTTCAAATCATTCGCCAAAACTGTCTTTTCAACCCCATAATGACCTATCGTTTCATTTTTGCTCCAACGCCTAACTTACCCCACGATCTTGCCACGTGTCTGGCCACGATGCACTGCCTCCTCACCTTCCCCTGTCTTTTCCACTTCAAATCCTCACCTCACACGCCACCTCTTGAGCCCCACGCCCTCGCTCGGCGGACCGTCGGTCGGCCAGCCGCTGTCCGCCTCACTTTTCACTTCCTCCCTTCGGATCTCCGCTGCGATCGCGGCCACAGTTTCTTCCGCGGCTCGGCATGATCAAGATTTCACTCGGCATCCCTCGCGGTTGGCCCTCCTCACCCCTCACGGACCGCCCTCCCACTCGGATCCCCTCGCGGCCGGCACACCTCACGGTCGGTCCACTAACTCGACCCCCTCCTAACTGCCGGGCACATCTTCCTCACTACTATTCCCTTCGTTGGACTGAAGCTACACTTTGGAATGGGGGACTACTGACAGGGATAAGCCCATAAAGGCCACAGCCCACAGTGAACAAACCCAAGCCCACCATTTGGACCCCATTGCATAACCCGTTTAGTAAAGTCCAGATACCGAGGCGTGAAGGGCCAATGGCACTCGGACACATGGCAGGTTTAGAACAGGCTACATCGGCAGACAAAGATCTGCAAAGTTATTGCCACAACACATCACCATTAATGCAGCCCATCACAGCATTTATTACGACAACACCTCCCCGTCGGAACAGCGCTCCCTTCCCCTGCACAAGGTAAGCTACAGCACAGGCTTTCGGCGAGGGGGGCTCGTCGGAAAGGACAGTGAAATGATTACCAAAGGATATAAGCAAACACTGAAGACAAGAAGAAGGTTAAGCTTTTCTATCCCCAATCTCTCTCTACATACTTCATCTCTTTTCTACTTGCTAACTTGCCCGTCGGAGGGTTCGCTGGGGGACTACCCCGTTCCCCATTGAACTTACCTGCAGGTCATCTAGTGGACTTCCTCACTCGGACGTGAGCTTGAGGAGCTTGGGTCGGTCCAGCCCATCCACCGGGACGAACTGCTTTATCACAAGCAAACCTTATTTAAGATAGTGATAAATATCGACGTTTAGTGCCCTTATTTCCTTTATAAACTTCACTTGGTGTTCTTAATTGAAGTTGATTGGGTATTTAGGCTGTTTGTTTGGTAGAAAGAGTCCCCAGTGTTTCTCAAGTTCGGATTCTTTTGATCCTCATTAAACATAGCAAAAATGTATGTTTCTATAGGCCTTCCCGGCTTTTTTGGGGTCCCTCCTTTCACATGAATCAAATTGTTATTGTAGGTCCTTGCATTATCAATTGATGTAGCAGTTCCACCAGCTGTAGGCCATCCACTCTCAGACACAACAATCTCCAAAGAGCCACCACCCGCATTCTCAAGAGCCGAGTAAACGGCATCCAACATAGCATCAAACAAATTTCTGTACCCAAGTGAGCCACCTGTCACCACAACCGAGGGAGCTGTGAATAGAGCGTAATCAAGACGAATGTCTTTGGTGTTGCCTGCATAACTGAAATACGGGTACAAGTTAAGGAGCAACGGGGCACCATTGTTCTTCAAGAAACCAATGATTGGGTCAAGAAACGATCGAATTTCAGGCTTAAAAGAGCCTTTTGATGGAGGAAAGGAATTTCCAAGTAATCCAGTAAAGATGGCAGTGGAAACTTTGATTTGGTTCCCAAGGCCAGCTGCAACAATAGCGGTGCGCACATTTCACATGGCGGGGAGAAGAAATGGCGCTGTGTTGGGATTTGATGGATCGACTTCATTCCCAACCGCGATGTACCTGAATTTGACATTGCCATAGTTTTTGACATTGTTTTGGACCAATGTATTTGCTTCGGCTTGGTTAGAAGCTAGTCTCCGGAGATCAGTGTTTGGAACACCGAGCATGAGCTCGATGTTGGAGCCTCTAAGGGCTTGGAGAGCAGCTTGGTTTGGGTCATAGAATCGCATTCTTCGGATGCCTTTTTGGTTGTAAAGAGCTACAACATCTTGTTGAGATGGTAATCCGCCGCCGTTCATTCCATAGCAAACCCCTGTTTGGGCACCTGTAACATTATATTAATTAACAAAATAGTAAGAGTCATACATTAATCTTTGAATATATGGAAGTTTGGGATTTTGAAAAATCATGTGGTTACCAATGTAAAGAAACTAACCAAATAATTTGCATTCCTGCCAAGAAATAAACCAATTTTCTTGAGAATTTTCATATTACAAATAGACAAGTGAAATGATTATGACATATTGATTTTGCAGGTGTGGGTATTGAGTGGCACATAACTAGTTTCACACGACCCATATTGAAGTAGTCTTATATTGGCAAAATAATCAAACAGTCCTTAAAAGGGTTGATGTGATGTAAGAGTCCCTCTCCCTCAAACTAAATCCTCCCCTATACAAAAATAATAATAATAATTACCCTAGTTTTGATTGATTTTCTAAAAATTAAGTAGTTTATTTTTTGTTTTTAGTGATTTTTTAATATCTTAGATAAATTTTTTACTTTCTAAATGCATATAACTTAGAAGCACTTAAAGAGTAAAATATTTATGAAAAAATATGCTAAAAATTCAATAAATGCATTAGAATACGAAAATATATTAATTTATTTTATTTTTTTGGGTATTTGATGACCTTTTTAAATATTTTTTTCATAAATATTATATTTTTTAAGTATATTTAGGTTAGATGCATCTAAAAATAAAAAAATCTTTAAATATTAAAATTTTTGATAAAAACAAAAAAAAATTAAAAAGTAGGCTGAATGTCTTGGAAGTCAAATAAGGTAAATAAAATTTAAAAAGAAAAAAAAAATCAACCACATCTAATAATTATTATTGTTATTGACTCTTCTCCGTATGTCACTCAAATTTTGTATTTTTTATTTAAAAACCCTACAAAATGGTTTCGTTTGGAAAGTCAAGTTTGAGATTTTTTTTACTATTTTAATCACAAAAAATAAAATAGATTTTTTAACTTAATAAGATAAAATATCACATCCAACTCATAATCATTACATTCCTTCTCTCATAAAAAAGGTCCAAAGCGCCAAAAGCCTTTCTCAAATAAAACTTTTTAGCTTCAGGCTAATATAGTCAAAAAATCAAAAAACTAATTCACTTCCCAAACGAACCCAAAACAAATATTTAGTGTAATCATGACACCATTTAACTATTTTTCATTAACTTAAGCTATGTTTGGTTTTAACTTTTTAGCTCAAAAAGCATAAAAAGGCAAAATTGGTTACATAAGTTAATAAGACAAATGTCACATTTAAATCATAATTATTACACTTTTTTTTTCACAAAAGTCAAAAAAAGCTAAAAACAAAAACCAAACGAGACTAAAAAAGTCAAACTAAAATAACTAAAAAATCAAAAAAATCAAACTATTTTAATTCTTTCCAAACGAAGACTTAGTCTCCACTAGCGTAATATAAAAAAATTTATCTTATATTGCGATATATGAGAACAGTCTATAAAAGAAAGAGAAAGATAAAGAGAGACGTATGGAGAGTGAAACCTGTTAGGTCTAGGGTAGCCATTAATACCCCAAGGAGAAGCATTGTAGCAATCATGAAAGACATTTTACTAGAAAAATGTAACTTATAAGTGAAGAAGATAAAGAAATGAAGCTAAGGCAATATGCAAATGTGTTGCAAAACACTACGAACTTGGTTCATTTTATAGAGAGGAAGAGGCTTTGATCTTGGGGTCTCAAGTGATCAAAGTCCCCACCACACTATTTCCAAGTCAATCAATTCCATGGAAATATCTAGCAAGAAAATTCCACAAAAATACACCAAATGCAACATCATTTAATGTCCTCTTCTGGAGTTGTACCAAGTTTTTGAAAAGTCTTTTTTTTTTTTTTGAAATTTGCTTCGCGAAAGAGTAAAAAAATTCATTTTACAAAATAAATTAGCAAACTCATTTTTTCTAAAAAAATTACCTTCAATAACAAAAAAGCTATTCAAAAAGTCAGTAAATATATACCAAACAAACAAATTAATTTTTTTAAATATTAATTTTTTTGTAAACTTATTTTAAGGGTAAATTACAAATACATCCTTTCAGATTTACTTAAAATATGAATTGCCTAATGTGGTCTGAAAAATTATAAATACCGTTCTGTTAAAAATTTTTATTTAACAGAATTAATTAAAAAAATAAAATTTCTAACCATTCACCTATATAATAATAAAATTATCTGAATTATTAATTGAAATAAAATTTTAATATTATTAAAAATTGTTAATTAACTTAATGATCTATTAAAAAAGACTTATTTGTAATAAAATTAAAAATCTTAACAAAAATGATTGGGAGCTCTAATAGGAATGGACTCCACTATGATGTGATGTTTTGACCTTAGTTTTTATTTTTTATTTTTTATTATTCTCTACCACATTATTAGAGCTAAGTTAAAACTCCAAAATTAGGGAGATGTATTATTTTTCAAACTTTAAAAAACATAATATAATTTTTAAAATCATAAAAATAATTTATAATTTAAATAAAAGACAGAGTTGATAATTTATCCTATTTTTAGGCCAAGTTTGGCTACTACAAAATAATCCATCTTTTTATCTTTTTATCTTTTTTCATCACATCACCTCCCTATTTTTCTGGACATCTTTTTGTAAAAAGACAAAAAATACACTTATTTAGATCATTCCAAACAATCTCTTAGTAAAGTCCCGATGGAAGCAATGACTTCATAAACCAAGGGGTTGTTTGGGATGACCTAAATAAGTGCACTTTTTGTCTTTTTACGAAAAGATATGTAGAAAAGTAGAGAGATGATGTGATGAAAAAAAGATAAAAAGTGTGTACTTATTTTGGGTTGCCAAACTTCCCCCAAGTCTAGTGGCCGCCTCTACCGATGGATTTGGGGTGGGTGCACCCTGATGTGACAGCAAAAGCCCACCGTTCTGGTGGGTTGATTTATATATATATAAAGGGTAAATTACACTGACACCCTTAAGGCTTATATTTATTATAATTCTTCCTTTCATCTTTTAGAAATTACATCTCTCATTGAGGTTTAAAGTTCAATTACATATTCTCTCTCAGCAATTTAATTTTTTTAAATATTAATTTTGCCCTCATTGGGTAAATTACATTGACACTCCTCACATTTTAAAAATTATAATCTCATCCCTAAGATTTAAAGTAGCATTACTAATTGCCCACTCGGTTAGTATTAGTTGAAAAAAAATTCATTGAAAAAAAAAAGTATTTGAAAAAAAATTGTTAGTAAAATTTTGAATTTTTGTTTAAAAACCAACGTAAACTCATTTTTTTGAATTTACGTTTTTTTCTCAAATTTACAAACTATGACAACCATTTATAAATCAAAAAAAATATCAAATAATTTTTTATGACATTTTTTAAAATTTTTGTAAATATAAATTGAAAACTGAAAACGAAATGATTACCAAATAGGTTTCAGATTGTAAAAATATCGTAAAATTGACAAATAATTAAATAAGCTACCAACGTAAGAAATGATTTATCAAAAGATTCTTAGGCTATGTATGGTTTGATTTTTAAAAATTAAAAATTAATTTGGTTAAGAAAAAAAAAAAAAAAAAAAATTTATCATCTAAAGGTAAAAAATAATTGTCATTTTAACTTTTGGGCAGGTTATATACATACGTATGGTTGTTTCAATTTAATTTGTAAAAAATTATTTCTAACCACTCGAAAGATAAAAATTATATGAAAATGATAATTATTTTTTATTTTTTATTTCTTAACCAGATTAATTTTTAATCTTTAAAAGAATTTTCTAAAAATCAAACTATACATAGCCTAAGAATCTTTTGATAAGTCATTTCTTGCGTTGGTTACTTATTTAATTATTTGTTAATTTTACGACATTTTTACCATCTCAAACCTGTTTGGTAACCATTTCGTTTTCAGTTTTCAATTTATATTTACAAAAATTTAAAAATTGTCATAAAAACTTGTTTGATAATTTTTTTGGTTTATAAATGGTTGTCCTAATTTATAAATTTAAGGAAAAATAAAAATTCAAAAAATGAGTTTATGTTGGTTTTTAAACAGAAATATTAAAAATTTTACTAACAAAAATTTTTTTCAATTTATTTTTTTTCCAATTAATTTTTTTTCAATGAATTTTTTTTTCAACTAATACTAACCGAGGGAGCAATTGGTAATGCTATTTAAACCTTAGGGAGGGGATTATAATTTCTAAAATGTGAGGAGTGTCAATGTAATTTACCTAGTGAGGGCAAAAATGATATTTAAAAAAATTAAATTGCTGAGGGAGAATCTGTAATAAAACTTTAAATTTCAAGAAGAGATATAATTTCTAAAAAATAAGGAAGAACTGTAATAAACATAAACTTCAGAGAGTGGCAATGTAATTTACCCATAAATAAACAAACTGATGAAGCAAGTACGTGTTGCAGCCTACTGTTAAAGTGTTTTGTTGTTTAATCCAAACTACAACGTTTCAAATTTTATTTTATTTTTTTATATAAAAAAAAAAAAACGTTAAAAAAAAAAAAAACTGTTCCACGCTGCTTGCTATTGTGAATAAGTTTGATTAGTTTTAAATGAAAAATAAAAAAAGGAAATAACACCACAGTGTAATAGTAAAAAAATATTATAAATCAATAATAAGGTTTACAAATTGCAATAATTAAAATATTATATTTTTTTTATAATTTTGTATTTTTTTTCTGGAACCACTGTTTTGTTATTTCCAACCAAAAAAAAAAAAAATGAATAGATTTCACATCTATTAAAGAAATTGAATGAGTTTGATTAGTTAAAATTAAAAAAAAAAATAAAAATTATATAGAAATTATGTTTTATAATATTTTTGTTTACCTCAAACACACTTCTCTATAAAATAAAATTTTAAAAATTAAAAGCAAATCAATGCTAAACATAAGAACTTAAAATAAATGGAACTTCAATTATACAATTTGTAACAATCATATAATAAAAAACAAATTCAACATGTAACTACAAAATATATCATATATATATATATATATATATTAAAAGTAGTATTTTTTGCATGCTTATGTGACATATTATAAGGATTTACTTTTTTTCTAAAAGAGTTATGATAACATATATTTTCTTGAAGGCGGATTATACTAACAATTTTTATAATTTGAAGCTTGTGCTACTTTCGTCTCTGACTTTTCAATTGTAACACATTTGATCCTGAATTTTGAATCTTGTTCTAAATAAAGACAATTGAAAATATTATTGCTTAATTTCAAGGGAAAAATCATCAATTTCATAAAATATAAACTAATTTGATAAAAATAAATATCAAAAAAATATGTTTTCATTTTTAAAAAGTATTTCTACCCACAAAAGATAAAATTATGTAAAATTGATAAATATTTTAGACATTTATTTATTTATTTATTTTACCAAATTAATTTTTATTATGTGTTTGGATGATGATTATGTAATGGGTGATTGTTAGAATTTTAATATGTAATCGATATATTTAATATATGGAATATTTTTAGTTTTAGATTTTTTGATTTAATAAATTGGTTTAATAATGATATCAAATTTGTCGCCATATTTAACTTTTGAAAAAATAGAAACAAATTAAATGAAAATAAAAATAATCACCCATTACATGATCATCATCCAAACATATAATAAAAATTAATTTAGTAAAATAAATAAATAAATAAATGTCTAAAAGATATATCAATTTTACATAATTTTATCTTTAGTTTGTAGAAATAATTTTTAAAAATTCAAAAATATTTTTTTGACATTTATTTTTGTCAAATTAATTTATATTTTATCAAATTAACCATTTTGCCCTTAAAATTAAGCAATGGTATCTTCAATTGTCCTTATTTGGAATAAGATTCAAAATTCAAGGTCAAATGTATCACAACTGAAAAGTCAGGGATCAAAATGACACAGGCCTCAAACTATAGGGACCGTTAGTGTAATTCACCAATTTCTTAATTACATATAGAGTTCTACACAAACCCGGACATAATTTAAATTATACTAACTTTATCTATTTTTATATATATATTCTGTTTGACAAATATTTTTTTCCATATATTTTTCATTATAAATTGAGATAATCCACAAACCCAATACCAATTTTGCATTTCACGTTTTTCTTCTTAATTCTTTCGGGAATATTAGGACTTTTTTTTTTTAATGTTAAACTGTCTCTTTTTTATTTTTCTTATTTTTATGTACATTATTCTATACACAATACCAATTTTATATTATTCTATATTATGGATTTGTCATTTAAATTTTATAGTAATTCTATATATAAAATTATATTTTATTTCCCACATTATTTTATATAATCACAATTTATAGGAGGAAAAACATGCACAATAATGATAATCTTAAGGAATCTCTAAACTTTAGATTTGTTGCTTGCGTTACTTTTTCAATTGTTAAACAGTAAGTTGTTTTATATTTTGATATCATATTATAGATGATTAATTACTTCACACACTCAGATGTATCTATTGTTTAGATGTTTTTATTATTTTTTCTTTTTGGGTTAAAATGTTGTTATGTGATTTTTTTCTTGATTAGTCGTTGTTGAATTTCTTTTATATAGTTGATATTTTAATTTAGGGAAAATCGGTCTAGGGTCCCTCTCCCACTTTTCGTAATGGAAGAGATCCATAAAATTATTTTTTGATGTCTAAGGTCCTAAACATATATCAGACAAATTTCAGTCAAACCCACCACCATTCTTACCCATAACCACCGCCATTCTGATCACCATTTCCATTTCCATTCCTATTTCCACCACCGCTGCTTCGCTCCCAAACCACCGACACAGATTGAGGTTTACCGTCTCTACATTTATATCGCAAAGGCTGTCTCGAAATCACAACGAAGCCGAAGACGAAGCCGGTGAATGTTGAGTCCGCTCCCGATCTCACTTCTCTTTCCACTGTTACGCGATCCGGAAGATGTGTCGGTGGAGAGGTTTAGGGAGGTTTAGGGAGGTCTTCTTCGGCTCAGCTTCCACAACTGCACTCGCGGTTTCAGCCACCACTACCGCCGCCACCGGCTGTGGCGGTGATCGGACAGAGAGAGACGAGCGTTTGGCAATGGAGATGCGAGAAGGGAGAAAATAAAAGGTGTGTGGATTTGTAGAGTTGCTTTGTTTTGGAATCGGAGAGGCAAAATAGAGAGGAGTGGTGGTCATCGCCATTGTTGCAAACAATTGCAGAGCCTCTGTGTGTATGTAACATTTCTCTGAAAACTAAGGATTTTTTTTTTCTTCTCCGTACCTTTTGGTTCAACTGTTGAGATCTAGAAGCCTTGGATGTAAGTAAAAGACCATTTCTTTAACTACAGTCATGATTTTAGTATCAGATTACCCTTGGTATAAGAATTTCTCTGGAGAGAAATTCTCAAGTCCAGAGAAATTTGGTTAAAACACAGACTGAGAATCCAGAGAAATTCAGAATTTCTCTGGAGAGAAATTCTCTGGATTGAATTTTCTCCATCAACCACTCCTCCAGTCAATCAATGCATCAGAGAAATTCTAGGAAGGATTGGGCTAGAAAAATTCTGAGAAGAATTGGACCAGAGAAATTCAAAATTTCTCTGGACTCAGCCAATGCATTAGAGAAATGTTGAGAAATTCTAGGAAGAATTGGGCCAGAGAAATTCTAAGAATAATACACTATCATAGTCTCTGCTATTTGTGTAACAATGTATGCTTCAAGTAATGCTCTTATCTGATCTTTCATTACAACTCTATTCATCAATGAAACACCTATTTCACGCTTTTTAATTCTTAAATCAGTTTTGATCGACCATTATTGGCTCGATTGGCTCAACTTATCCATTATTATACTGGTTTTGTTTTTTTATCCCCCCAAAATGGTCGTGTATCTTTTACATGGATTGGGTGATTTCAGAAGAAAAGAATATTGGATTGCTAAAAATGAGAGAAATTAGGGGAAATGAGAAGAAAAGTAGAGAAACTCATCCAGAGAAATTTGGTCCAGAGAAATTTCTCTAGGCCAGAATCTATCTGACCAATTTTCTCTGGACTGAAATTTCTCTGGATCAAGATTGAGGGACCTTAGACATTATGAAAATATTGTTGATTGATCTTGGACATTATAAAAATATTTGGTGTCCTTTATGCTATAAAATCATAATACCAAGGACCTTAAAAAAAAAACCCCTTTAATTTAATTAAGAGTATTTATTTTACATTCTTATAATTTAATATATATATATATATATATATATCATATAAAATCATTACATGATAATCCAATTATGACATATTTATATTTAACTTTTTTAAAAAATTAAATATAATTTCTATTTTTACATATTTTTATTTGTCAAATGAATATAAAAGAAAATTAAATAATTAGAATTGCTTTTAATTTTATGTTACTAATTCTTTTTTTGATTTAACTATTATTTTCAATGTCAAAATGAGTATTTATTTTATTATTTAATATATATCATACAAAATTATTATATAATAATTACACTTTTATAATACGATAGAACTAAAATTATCAAAATACACAAATAATTTAACTAAAATTAATATATATAAGTATTTAAGTAACAATTTTATAAAACTATAGCGCCAATATTAAAATTAAAATTATTCTTTTATAACACACATTGATTATCAAATATTTTATGGAAAAAAAAATAACACATGCATTGCACGGGTCAACTGTTAGTATCTATCTATCTATCTATACTATTATTAAAAGTGAACACCACAGTTGGTGTCTATGAATTTTTTTCTCTTTTTTTGCCAAGTAGCCTTCTCTTCTTGCACCAAGTGTCAATTTTTCAACCCAAAAATAAAAATAAAAAATAAAAAATAGTAGTTAAAAGAGAGTCACAAGACTTGAATCTAAAATCATTCAGTTAGCATACTTAAAAACACTTTCATCACTTAAATAACTTCACCTGGTGTCCATAAACTTCATTCCCTTCCCTCCTTTTGTCAAGTAGCCTTCTCTTATGGTGCTAAATGTCAATTTCTGAACCCAAAAAGAAAAAAAAATAAAAATAGTAGTTAAAAAAGGGGCACAACAAGATTGAAACCTACGACCATTTGCTTAACTTGAAGAAAAAACACTTTCGTCACTTAAATAACATAAAAAAATATGTTATCAATTTAAAATTAAAATTTATATTTTAAGCACACCTATTAGCAATGGCAGAGCCACAGCAGGGCTAGAGGGGTCACGTGCCCCCGTCAGTTTTTATTTTTTATTCTTTATTTTTGTTCACACATAATATGTAGTTTATTTAGTACTCTTGAGCGTCATGTGGTGTTATTTATATGGTTATCTAAATTAATAATATAATGTCAAATTTTATGAATGGAACATACTAACTCATTATTGTTAGGTAATTAGAAGATAATAGGTGAATCACTTAGTGTAAATTGCGATTTCTTATATCCAAAATACCACGTCATTAACACCACATAATATTTTGAGATTATCTAATAATTTCTATTCAAAACACATTTTTATAATCAATACTATCTCTCTAATATTTTTCTATCAAATAAAAATTATAAAAATTTTATAATGATTTGTGCTATAAATGATTTGCTTCTATTTTCTAAAATTAAGAATTTTAATTTATAATTTTTTATACTAAAATTACATACTTATATTACTATTGTATTTGAATTACTTCACATTATTATAAAATTTTGATTAGTTGGCTCCGCCCTGCCTATCAGGTAAGCTTACACCCCTAATATATGTATAACTATAGGAACCAAATTAAATCAAAAAGGAAAAAACCACAATCCAAACTTTTAATTTCAAAATCATTAAAAGGAGTTGTCGAAACAGGAACGTTGTTTGGACTAGACAACAAAACATTGCTGATAGCTGGGACGCAACACATACCATCAGATTTTTTTTTATTTTTTTATTTTTTATATATAAATCAATTAGGGGTGAGAGGCAGATATTTTGATCCGCTCAAACTGATTGAATCAAACTGATCTGCTACATTTTGGAAGGATGCATAATGATGAGCAGACGGTGACGGATTGATTTTTTCAATCTGCCTAGTTTTGAACAGATGACAGATTTGAGGCTATTTCGGCCGCAACCAAACCGTCAAACCGCGAGCACCCCTAATAATTTGTAAGACTTTGTATTTTTAATTTGTTTAGATATTCTGTTTGTGTTTTTAATTGAAAAAGAATTTAGATATTCTGTTGTGTTTTCAATTTATTTTTCATTTAGAAATTCTTTTATCAAATGGTAAGGATTGATATTTGATATTTTTGTGTAGAAAATATAATGCTTAATTTTGTCATTTAAAAAAAATTAAATTAAATAGTTTTTGAATAAAAAAAAGTAATTAAATAGTTTTGATACTGCATGGTTTTCTTATATGTATTTATTATTGGTATTTGACAATTTACTTGATAATCTTTTAGTTATGTTGAGTTGGATTGTTATAAAATATATATATATATATATATATATTGACAAGTTGTTGGATTATATTCAAAATTTGTAAAAGTTTAAACTGCTAAATCGATTAGCATCCATTCGCCAATTTGCTTAATCTGCAACGGTCAATTCGGCGGACGGATATGGATTGATTTTTTTCAATCTGCCCATCCAGTAGACGGATGACGGATTAAAGATTTTCTAGCCACAACTAAACCGCGAACACCTCCAAAATGAACCCACCAAAACAGTGGAGTTTTGTTGTCGCGGCACCCACCTCAAATCTCTCTAGATTATTTTGGAAAATAGATTAAAAGTTAATTTTTTAATATTTTTTAATTTTTTTTAAAACATATAAAAGAGTATATAGATAATATGACTCAAAAAAAGATTAAAACTCAAAAAAATATTTTTAATCTCTTTCCCAAAAGAAACTTAAATAAGGGTGAAATTATTAAGGGACCAGAAATAGCACATGTCTCCTCTTTACTTTTGAGAAGTTACATTTTAAGTTAAAGTTTGAAAATCATATATTTCTTCTAAAATTATATATATATACCATTTATATTTTTTTCATTCTTCTAACAAATTAAGAAAATATTTCATTTTATTATGTGTATTTAATTGATATCTTTCTTTTCATTTCATGTTATTTAAGAGTTCTACACTTTAAAATATTAAGATGATTTTATTGGAGTAATATGTAGTGATATTGAAATAGTTTTAAAATATTAATGATTGATTTTGTTTCACCAAATTAAATTTTATGTTCCTTGGGGTTGTTTGGGGTGTCCTAAATAAGTGCATTTTTTTGTCTTTTTGGACTAAAAAATTGTGGAAGAAAATATGGATGTTTGAGTTAACTTTTTGATTTTTTATGGAAAAATGCGTAATAAAAAATTGTAAAAATTGATTTGTAGGGAAAAATTAGGATTGGGAGTTGTGCAGCCGTAATTGTTGACTTTTGGTGAATATTGTTAACTTTTTAACTTTTTAAGTAACTTTTTGACTTTTTTACAATATGCCAAACTAACAAATTATCTCACTCAATTAAAATCATAACTCTACCACTATATCTATTGATATATAATTAAATGTGTATGCATAGTGAATTTATCTAGTTGTGTGTCGATGCCATCACTTTGTCTGTTGTGCTTGGTTTTCAATGCATGAACTTTCACATTTGTAGCAATACTATCAAAAACATTTCGTGTGATTGGCCTACTTAGAATTTCCAAGTAAATGAAACCATACAACTAAACATATTTATTGGGTGCTGTTGGCTTTTTGGCTTTTGAAGGGTATTTTCGCAAATGAGAGCATGCCAGCAAGGATCAATCAGTCCTTGCAGAAATATTAATTGCCAACCAATTATCAGACGATTGTGTTTTAGTTCTTTCAGCCTCAATGAAGAGGACTTTTACTGGTGGCTTGACTTAGGAGAAATTAAGCAAAATAACAGTTAAATGAAGAGCAATTGAAGTATTTCATTAAAATAAAAACTTACAATGATCCAAACTCAGCCTCGTAAAGGTTTACAGCAACAATCTACTTGAAACTACTCCTATGAACGAAGTGCAGTGCAAGAATTTAAAGTGCAGGAATCTGAAGAGCAGGAATTTAAAGAACAGGAAATGTAAAGACTGGAAATGTAAAACTGGAAAAGAAAATATGAAAAGTAAGACTAGTTTGTATGATCTGAGTCTGGGGTGGGGACTTTCCTGCTATTTATACTTGTCAAGGATGACCTTCGAACGACACTTCAAACTGTCGAACTGCTCCTCCATGATCGTCGATCATGTTGCCTTATAGGTAGTTCCACTACGCCATCACTTGCAGTTGAGCTTTCCTCTTTATATTTGAATTTGAATATGAGTAATCGTTGAAGCCACGTCACCTTGCATCTCTCTACTGATCCAATGCTACTCAGATCACGCGAGAACCAATATTAACTGCCACGTGTACGATCAGGATTGAAGACTTGAATAGTCTTCCTATATTACCCTTACTCTGCCACGTGTCGAACCGTAACTGGCTTATACAAAATATGTAGCCAACATTACCCCCCGCACTAATATGCCCAATACTTGGTGATATTAGTGGATCAAAAGCCTTTTCCCGCGCTTTTAGAACGTGCATGGAGTTTATATTCTGAAAACACAACCGTCATTTATTAATGATCATTTGCATTAACTCTCTTTCAACCCTTTGGAACATCCCAATACCTTAGCATTCGAACAGACTATGGCCAAATCAACTTTTTTCTCTATTGATCAGGCACATGAAGAGCCATTGAGTAATGCTGCTTCCCCTCGACAGTACTTCTATGCATTCATTAGCCACCTTTACCCGCCTTTCTATATTCAGGTCATGGATGCTTTTGCAAATTACCAACCTTTGGATTACGAAAACATTGTCCTCAATCATTCGATTCAGAAAGTTGCAACCATGGACACGGGAAATTCTTCTTCTGATTCACCCTTAGAATGTGAACAAACTGTTTTTAGTCCTTTGATTCAGAAGGTTGCAAATATGGACATAGGAGGCCCCTCTTCACAATCCTCTGCATGGGATAAGGCTGCGGCTTCAGCTTCCTCCAGGGCTTCAGGCTGGTCAAACTGGTCAGGACTTGAGGCTGGGGAATTAAGGGAGCGAATTAACCACCATTTTGTCGAATTCACCGACCCGTTGGACTTTCCTTCACATGCGCGAAGCTCAGTGGTTTACCCGTATGTGCCCATCGACCTCCGATGTAATTTGGAGGACAATTTACTTATAGCATGGTACACATCCTCCATGCCTACAAGGATAATGTCTGCCACCCGATGCCTAGAAGAGGCCCAAGAGCACAATCCATCATCTTTAGCCAATAGGGCGAAACTCTGCTCTTCCGATTGGCTCGATTACATTAATGCCTTTGTTCCTTCTGCTCTCACGCCATCTCCTGAAATGGAAGCATCCACATCTTCTTCTCCATCTCCTGAATTAGAAGCATCTACACCTTTTCCTCCACCAACTCCCTCTTGGCCAGAGAGACTGGGGCTCGCCCTTTCTGCGGATAAGGTCTTTCTTCCTTACATGCCTCCATCTCCCCCTACTCCAGCTGAGCGAAAACAAGCCCAGTTTTTGCTTGCAGCCTTCTCTCACTTGCCTTTTGATGTTCTGGAGGATGATGTTCCTCTCAAGAACTTTTGATGGGCTTATGATATTCTAACGCGGGGTCAGGTCCTTAGCCCCATTTCTCAAGCAGAACTCCACATGTTTCTAGACCAACTCCCATTACTCCTTCACTGGCATCGAACTGCCATGGCAACCGCTTAATCTTTGGACCAACTCTCATCTCTTCAAGTTCATACTCAGTTCGAAGCAAAGAAACTCATCGAGAAATTCGATGACTTCCAGAATAAAGACTCTGCATACGAGGATGACATGGATATGGGCGAACTGGAGCGAGGATTGAAAGAAGCAGCATTTGAAATAAAGGCTGAAGAGCTCTTTTACCAAGTAAGAGCACATCAACTTCAGCAACCAATCCTGGAAGAAATGAAGAATAGAATGAAGAAAGAAAAGAAATTCATCGACCATAGTTGGACAACATTTAATGATCTTGTTATTTATTCCATTTCTTATTTCTATGAGCTTGAACTTGTACCCAAAGAGAGTTGTTCGATGTAATTGCTTTTTCCTTTAACACAACTAAGATTATTTTGGTATTATTTGATTTTGTCTCCATTCTTCTTCAAAAGTAATTTTAGAACTTCTTTCTGAACAAACTCGTCCTTCGAAACTGGACACAATTGTTAAAACACTAAAATCAACATGAATTCTTCCAACTTTTGGAATAAAATTGACAATTTTGCTGATTTTCATTTAGAATCAGTGCTTCGAATTTAACAATCTTATCCTTCGAATATAGATCTAATCAATTCCAATAAGGATGCTGAGATGAATTTTCCAATTTATGGACTATGGTTATCAACTCTTGTTGAATTTTGTTTAGAATTGGTGCTTCGAATTTAACAATCTTTCCCCTCAAAGCCTATTTTAATCATAACCAAAATATAGTCATGGTTAGTACTGACTAGTTTTGCAACAATTCATACTCACAACAATATGGAAACTGCTCTTGGGGTACACTGTTTTAACCGAACAAACAATTCTCTGTGTATATATAAACCAACTATTGGTTTAGATGTTTCGAACAACTATTTACTTCCTCAAAGGTCCTCAAGCTTTGCCTAAAGGGTATTACTTTTGTTAAGAAACCTATTACAGGTCCTTAATCTCTTCGAAGTAAATCCATCCTTTCGTATTCTTACATTTTTAAGCATGTAGTATGTTTCGAAGCCGACTTCTGTATTTCGAAGCCGTTGTTGTTTGATTTTTTGGCGCCAAAATCTGGTTTCGAAGGCAAATATCTTGCTTCGAAGCTGGCATCACCATCCGGAATGTGCTCTTCCCTCCAAAAACTATTAATATCGAAAGAGACTCCTCGCATTCGTACTTTCAATACTTAACGACTTATGGGATATATTTTCCGGACACAAAGGCTTTTAAAACCCTTTTGTTTCGCGCTCTGGAATTACTTGCGCTCTTAACGTACAAACCCTCATCAGTCTTCCACTTCTCTCTACTCTCTTCTTCACTTTCTGAAAAAGCGTATTATCAATGGGTTTTTCTTCATCAAAAGTGCCAGTCATAGAGCGTGTGAGCTCATCTATGGCCTTGAAAAGACTCATTGATGCAGAATGTGAGAAGTACAAGGCTGGGGAGAAAAGCGCTATCGAATGGCGTATTTTTGTCCCTCGTCGCCATGTAGAAAGATTATGTGCTCGGGCCCATATTCAAAGAGATCCTTAATGAGCTCCCAGCCCTATATCCTCGTCTAGAGAACCAATGTCTCCTTTATGAAGGTGGTCTCGACTGGAGGAACTGGAGAATCAATCGCCCTCGCTGATGCTGGCCCACGGTGAGACCGGAGTGGCAAGAATGGTATGACCGGGTCATCCCTGCTAGGACACTGGACCTTCAAGAGCTCTGCCTTCTCGATGCTCTCCGACTATCTAAGGTAACTATCTCAGAGGACCCTTTCTTAGTTCCTGCCGCTTTATGTTTTTGGAACCCTATCTTTAATTTCTTTCAATTTAGATGTGGGATGATGGCCCTTACTGTTCTTGATATTTGCCATCTACTAGGAGTATCCCCTATTGGTACCCCCATTACACAAGATTTCCCAGACTTAGCAGTCCCTTTCTCCCTCCCCTCTCTTAACTCATCTTACAGTGATTTTGTTAAAGCTGAGAATAAAAGAGAGGGCCTGGTAACTGATAGGGAATTCTTTTCCTTCTTATTATATTCACTTTGCAAATTCCTCTTTTGCACCTCCTCCCAAAGAATCATGCCTGAATTTGCCCCTCTTGCCAAAGCCTTTGTTTTGCAGAAAATGGTAGCCTTGGCCCCATATGTTCTAGGCCATGTATATAGAGTTTGTTCCCTCTTTTGTGAGAAACCCTTAGATGCTAATCAAGGGGGGCCATTCTGGATCCTTAAGCTTTGGCTTTTCGCCTATTTTACTGAATTACAATCCAAATGCCTTAAATTTTCTGGGCTACACTCTCTTACCCATGGCATAAGACTGGCCAATGCTTCACTTTCTCCCTCTACTTTTGCATTTTATTTCTCTTTCTTCCATCAACTACCAGCTGCCCTTCCTACTCACTGTTTCCGTCCCTTCGAATCCAGCATTGGTCCAACTTGGTTGAATAATTTCCTAAGTGACAGGCTCTGTGCCTCGCCTGCTCACAAGGATATATGGGCTTCCCTTCTGCTTCCTAAAGAGCTATTTATCGGGACTACGAATCCCAAAGCTTATAAATGCATAGCTGAGCCTTATTGTCCTGCTCAATTTGCTAGACAATTTGGCTTCACACAAGGGGTCCCAATACCACTCTGCAGCAACACCAATTTGAGCCTTACTAAGAGAGATTTGAAGGTTCGGAGGTCGAGGCTAGAAGAGGCAACCTTCAAATTTATAGACGACTTGGCCAATTTTGAGTATACCCCTTTCATTCCTCAAGGTACCGTATTGAAGAGATACCAAAATTGGTGGGTGAACAATATGGAAGTCTCTTTGGCCATTTCACCTCAAAACCTACTAAAGGTGTTGGATGTGCCCAAGCCCAAGGGAGCTGGAACTGTTGCTTCTTCTACTGTGCCTCTCACAACCCAGTCCATTCCTGTTGCCTCAACTCCTCTTAAAGTCACTCGGGCTGCTTCGAAGAAAGGTATGTACCTTTGTTTTCTTTTCTTCGACTTTCTCTATAATGTTGGTTATCTTATTCTTAATTCTTCTTCTGTGAAGGTGGTCAACAGCAAAAGAAGAGGAAACTCCTTGAGCTAGAAAAGGAAATATTTGAGATTCAAGTAGAAGAAGAAGAAGAAGAAGAAGATCAAGAGCAGGAGTCTCCCTTGAAAAGAAGGAAAAAAGTGATTGACTTGGTTCAACAGGAAACAGCTGCTAGAGAAATAGAATATGAGCTCTTTTCTAGGGAATCCGGATCTCAGACTGAAGAAACTGATAAGGAAATTGAGAAGGAGCCGACAATACCAATACAGAGAAAAAAGAGAAGAAAGATAACTGTCTCTCCCTCTGATTTCGTCGAAGACTCTGATTCCGAGACCATTGCCTAAGCGATAGAAAAAAGAAGGAAAGTAGCTGCTTCAGCTACTAACTTGGTCGAAGATCCCGTCCACGAAACAGCTGCTAAGGCCGTAGAACAAGAGTATTCCAAGGCCATAATTATCTTCGAGAGGGCTGAGAAGAGACGGCAGCAACAATTTCTAAGAGATGAAGCAGCTGCTGCAGACGCACTATAAAGGGAAGCTGCAAGAAGGCAACAGACTGCCGAACATTACTCTCTTCACAGCTCTCCCATCAGTGCCAACGTTTCTGGAACAAGTAATTTCTTTCATGCCTCTATTCTTTTCTTGTCGACTCTTTAATATTGAGACTTGACATTACTTTATACTTCTTTGCAGCAACAACCACTGAGTCTATCTCTCAATTTACTTCTCTTTCAGGCCTTGCTCTTCCTTCTCCTTCCAAGGAAATTCCCATTGCTACCTCTTCTTCGAAGGTAGCTGATTCCCTAATTGAGGGTGTTGGTAGTCCTCCCACTCATAATTCATCACCTTTGCCTGCTTCCAGCCCCTCATCGCTTGATTCATTGGTGGCTAAGACCATAGAGACTGCCAAAAATGCTCCATCCATTTCTCCTACCCCCATGCAGTCCTCTGTGCCTTCCACCACAACACTCACTGCGCCCCTCATGTCTATGGATGAGGTTGATATCTTCGAAGGAAGACTAGCCAGTCTCTTCGATGTGCCCTCTACCTCTCCAATAACTAATCTTGATGCTAAGCCATTAGTTTTGGCTGACTCCTTGCTGGAAATTTTTGAGAGCTCTTCTTCCTCCAGCAGCAAACCTTTTGCACCTTCGATAGACTTGGACACGTGCCTAGAACTGTTGATTTCTTTTTCGAGGATCCCCTTCGAGGCTCTGCAAAGGCCTATAATCAGAAATGGGTTTCTTCAATGTTGCAAAATTGCTGAACAGTTTGGCATGAATGTTTCAAGTCATCTATCTCAGCAAAGAACTCATCGCCGATTTTACATCAAGATTTGTCACCGCCAAGGCCGAGGATGAGAAATTGGTGGCGACGAGTTTTGTTTCCCAAGCACGTCTTGAAGTGTCAAAGCAGGAACAACACTCCTCGCCTCCCACTTTTGAGTCCAATTCTTTGAAGGAAAGCTCGGCTTGAAGAGGAGTTATCTCATGAATCAAGCCCTAGTCGAATCGACACTAAGCGCAAATTACCAACCAAGGGGTTGATCGAAAGGAAGAGATGGCTGCGACTATTCATTGTTTTGACATTTACCAGTAGGAAATCTGTTGTACAAAAATAATTAAAACACTGTAATGATTTTTGGGCCAATTTGTGGCAAAATGTACTTAATTCTTTATGAAAAAACAAATTTTGTCCATCATTTAAGTAGTCATATATTCTTGTGCTTAGTGTTTATTTTATTCTTTGTGTTTTCCAAATGGTTGGAAAATAAGGCTTCAAATATCTGCCATTAATCTTTTTGGGATGTACGTAACCATTCAAATTTCTTAAATGGTATGCTCCAAAAGGTAGAACTCTATAAATTTGATATGGTCCTTCCCAGTTAGGTGACCATTTGCCAAACTTGTGGCTTTTAATTCCTATTAGGAGTATTGTTTTCCATACCAAATCACCTTCATCAAAGCCAATGTGTTTGACTTTCTTATTATAATTCTTGGCTGCCTTCTTATTTTGGAAAAGAATGCTATTTAACGCCAAAATTCTAGCTTCATCTATGCTTTCTAACTCCAAACACATACTTTGATGGTACTGCTCATGATCTAACTGATCTTGGCATCTTACCCTCAAGGATTTAACATTGATCTCCACAGGTAACACTGCATCATGCCCATATACCAAGGCATAAGGAGTGACTCATGTGCTTGACCTTGGGGAAGTTCTGTAAGCCCACAATACATCCAACAATAAGTTATGCCAATCCCTGGGATTGTCCTCCACAACCTTTTGTATTCCCTTTTTCAAGGACTTATTGGATGATTCAGCTTGACCATTGGCTTGTGCATAATATGGGGTAGAATTAATGACACTAATTCCAAATTCTGCCACAAAGGATTTTACCATCTTTCCATCGAACACAGTCCCATTATCCATAGTTATAGTTTGTGGGATGCCAAATCTATGGATTAGATCCTTAATAAATCCAATAACCTCAGTCTGGTCTACAGCCTTGTATGGCTTAGCTTCGACCCACTTAGTGAAGTAATCAGTGGCTACTAGAATGAAACAATGATGCTTCGAAGAAGGTGGGTGTATTTTTCCCATCATATCCATGGCCCATCCTCTGAATGACCAAGGCTTCACTACTGCATGTAGGTCAGTTATGGGCACATGCCTTATTGTGCCATGCTTTTGACATGCCTGGCAACCCTTTGCATACTCTATGCAGTCTTTAAGGATAGTTGGCCAATAGTAGGAATGCCTTCGAAGCAACCATCTCATCTTCACACCAAGCTGATGAGCACCACAGATGCCTTTATGAACCTCAGCCATAGCTATTAATGCTTCTTTTGGACCTAAACATTCCAGCAATAAACCATCTCCCCCTCTTTTGTAGAGAGCATTACCATATATCATATATTGCATAGACTGCAATTTAATTTTCCTACTGGCCTTCGAAGATGGACCAGCCAAGTATTGCATTATTGAATGCCTCCATTCTTGTTCTTGTAAGTCATTATGATTGACTTCCAAGACCACATTCCTTTTATTCAAAGGTGGTATCAATTTCCGATATGTTGTTTGGCTTATGTTCCCTTGGGCATTATCCCTTCTCTTGAAGTTCGAAACTTTCTAAGCCACATCATTAGCTCTATTATTCAAGAATCTTGGAACATGAGTTACATTTGCTATTTGAAATTGAGAAAGTAGGTGTAATGCAACAACATAGTATGGTAAAATGCTTATGCTTTGACACTTGAAAATCCCTTTCACTTGGTTAATCACCAATTGAGAATCTCCAAATATGTTAACTGCATGAACTTGTAATCCAATGAGAATTTCTAGTCCCACTATCAAGGCTTCATATTCAGCTTGGTTGTTAGAACAGGTAGCTTCATCCACTCTGAAACCATGTGTGGTTTCTACCCCTTGTGGAGACCTAATCACAATACCAATTCCAGTTAAGCCATTGGCTTTCGATCCATCGAACCACATTTGCCATGGCTCAACACTAGCCATACCAAGTTCCATTATCTCTTGGCTCTCTGTTTGAGATGGATGATCTGCCAGAAAATTGGCTAAAACTTGCCCTTTGACTGCCCTTTGAGGGACATATTCTAGATGAAATTCTAATAAGGCTAGTATCTACTTGCCAATTCTTCCCCTCAACATAGGCCTAGATAACATATACTTAACCAAATCTGTGGTTGCAATTACCAAGACAGTTGTAGGTAAAAGATAGTATCTTAATTTCATTGCAGCAAAATACAAGGCAAGACACAGCTTTTCAACAGCTGAATATTTACATTCATAAGTATTTAAAAACCTACTAAGGTAATAAACAGCTTGCTCCTTGCCTTCTTCATTATCTTGGGCCAAGAAAGCTCCTAATGAATCTTCTGCTGCAGCTATGTACAACTTCAAGGGCTTATCACCCTTTGATGGCATCAACACTGGAGGGTTGGCCAAGTAGGCTTTGATACCTTCGAAAGCAACTTGATGCTCTGCTGTCCACACAAACTCCTCTTCATCTTTCATCCTTAACAAGAAAGAAAATACTTTAGTTTTTCCTGCAGTGTTAGAAATGAACCTTCGAAGAAAGTTAACCTGTCGAAGGAACCTTTGTAATTCTTTCTTACTTGATGGAGGCCTAGCTTCGATGATGACTTTAGCTTTATTCTGATCAATTTGTATTCCTTTCTTGTGCACTACATGACCGAAGAAGTTTCCAGATGACACACCAAAAACACACTTAAGAGGATTGAGTTTTAACTTGAACCTCCTCATTCTTTCAAAAGCTGCTTCTAAATGAAACAGATGCTCCTCCATGGACTGGGATTTCACTACAATGTCATCAATATAACATTCTAAATACCCTCCAATGAGGTCATGAAAGATAGTGTTCATAGCCCTCTGATATGTAGCTCCAGCATTCTTCAGGCCAAATGGCATTTTAACCCATTCGAAAGTGCCAATATTCCCAGGACATCTGAATGCTGTCTTGTGGACATCCTCCTCTACAATGTAGATCTGGTTATAACCAAAGTGCCCATCCATCATTGATAAAACTTGATGCCCTGATGAATCGTCTACCAACAGATCCACTATAGGTATAGGGTACTCATCTTTTGGAGTTGCTAAATTCAAGTTTCTGAAATCAATACATACCCTCATTTTTCCATTCTTCTTAACTACAGGCACAATATTAGATAGCCGTTCAACATACCTGGCTGTTCTAATAAAGCCTGCTTTGAGTAGTCTGAGAATTTCCTCCTTGACTTTCTGAATTACTTCTGGACTCATTCTTCTTGGTTTTTGCTTGTATGGCTTGAAGTTAAGTTTCATAGGGAGCCTATGTTCCACTAATGACCTATCCAATCCTGGTAGTTCATTATAAGACCATGCAAAACAATCTTTTTATTTCTTCAGAACAACCAACAACTGGTCCCTGTCCAAAACATTCAGACAAGCACTTATGTAGGTGGGCTGCTGCGTAGAATCTTCCCCTAAATTTACTTCTTCTAAGGGGTCTTGTATCTGAGAACTTACTGAAGCCTCTTCCTTGGTTTCTTCTACCTTCGAAGCAACTTTCTCGCTTTGTTCTGCTCCCAGGTTCTTTAGTTCAACCTCTCTGCCCTCTTCCTCATAGACAAAATCTGTCCACAAAGCTTCTTCTTCCTGTATCTCCTGGACTTTTGCTTCAATGTCCAATGCACAGTACTTATCAAGGGTCAAAACTCTGACTTGTTGCTGCTTCTGCTTGCAGCCAATTATCATGGCTTCTCTCTCTTGTTCCTGTACTTTCTGGACTATTGCTTTTACATCCAATGTTAAGAATTTAATCAGAGCCAAGGACTTGGCTTCTTATGCTTCATCTCTTTGCCTACAACCATGCATCATTGTCATCTTTAACGACAACCTCCTCATCAGCACTCTCCTAGACTAAGTGCTTCAGGTGTGTCACTTCCTCATCAGCCGTCACTTCGGCTGAGCCATCAGGTTTCCTTAGTAAACTGAATGGTGTCACTCCCTCAATATACAGTTTGGCCTCTGCAAAGTCTGCACAGGCTATGAAGGGTTGAGGATCTACATTAATTTCCTCTGTCTCTCCATTGCCTAAGGCCATCATAATTTCCTGATGCAAAGAGGAAGGCACACATTTGTTAGTGTGGATCCAATCTCTCCCAAGTAAAGCATTATATTTAGCATTACTGCCGACACGAAGAATCTTTGTCATGCGTCCCCCGGTTCCCACACTCAAGTTAATGGGTAGAATTCCCTGAGCCATCTGTTTGTCTCCAGCAAAGCCAGCGATGGTTGTGTTGGTTGGGATTAATCTAGGATTCTTTTTCCCTAGTTTCTTCAACGAAGATTTCGGTAGTAAATTCACTGCTGCCCCATTATCTATCAGGACTCGGTTCAATTGTATCCCATCGAAGAAAGCCTTGATGTACAAAGGCTTGACATGTTGTGTCATAGAATTCGAGGGATATTCGAAAGGATATGAGAGATTAATGCTCACCTCTTCTTCACTTTCATATTTAGTTTCCATTGGGGTAGCTATTCCAGAATCATCTTGCACCATACTCACTTGTGAGTCTTCACTAGAGACATGAATAGGATCAATTTCCTGTCCATCTTGGTCTTCATCTCCAGCCTGGAACTCATGAGGCAGTATGTGTACCATATTGACTGATACTGGAGGAAATGAGCCAAATTGGATGGCTGACTGTACTTGTTTCCCCTCTTGGTCATCTTGTTTAGTTACTTCAGAAGCATCATCCATGCTGCACTCTGGCATTTCGTTATTAATTGATTCCTTCGAAGGATCTTTCTCAACTAGTTTTTCAACCAAAAATGTTTGCTCGGCCATAAAGGCTTCGAACATTTCTTCCTCCACCATTTCTTTCTTTTGGCTTATGCCAATTTCTTCTTCTGTCTTGCTATCACTCTCCATCAGAGCTTTCTCCAATCCTGCTAAGCTAGATTTCTCTCTGGCTTTTAGTTCAGAATGAGCCTTGGCCAACTGTTCCCTGTTGCAATCCACCTTACTTCGTAGAGTTGTCTTTGGAGTATGGTCAGACTTTAGAGTCTTCTTTCCTTCTGTCTGGACCAATGAAGAGCTTTCTCCATTTTCTTTCATATCTTTCTGGTACTGAGTGTACCTGCGTTGAATCTTTCTCCTCTGTGATCTCGAAATGACTGGGACCATATCTGGTTCCTTCATCTTTGGGTGTTTAAGAAATACCCAATTGTTCGGAGCCACCAAAGGAGGTTTAACCAGCCTTCCTTGGTTTCCAACATCTCTCTGAGTGGGCACTTCCCTAGGCTTGTTCTGCATCACAAACCAATCTGGAACTCCAGGTACCCACGAACTTACTGACTCAGATGTTGAACTGCTTCTTTCTACCTTCGAAGCCATCTTCGAAGTTGGTTGTGAAGGCAATTGCTTGGCTCTATCCTCAAGTTTCGAGCCTGATTCAGGCCTTCGATGAAGGTGGACACTTTCTGTTCTACGTGAGGTTGGTCTAGGGGGCCAATCTCTGGCTTTGACCCCATAACCTAAACTCTTCTCCAATCTTCTTTCAGAATGACTGCTCTCCATTCTGTAATAGTTAGGTGGCCTAGACTCATACAAGGGTCTCTTGCCTTTAGCATGCATTCTATCAACTGCAGGCTTGACCACTAATGGTTGCTGCCTAACACTAGCCGGATACGGCCTTTTATTATAAGCATTGGTTGGCTTGGGACACCTCTGCACATCCCTGTAATATTGCTTCCCATCAATTGGAAGCCCCTTCAACCATTTATAACTCAGTCTGCACCTGGGACACATCCTTTGCATTACTGCTGCCTCTAAGGAATCATCATCCAGTGATTCTTCATCAGAGTGTTCCCTCTGGTGTGAGAAACCTTGTCCAATAACTGGCAGATTTCTGATGTCCTTTTTGATGGTTGTCTGGTTAGCAACATGCATCTGCACATTGACTTCTTCCAATTCTGTCAAGGACAAGTTCTGGAAGTCTGACATAATGACATTGGCTGCCACCTCTCCAACTTCTGGAAATGGATTACTGTCGATCTCCATGGCCTTTTCTACTTTGGCAGGGAATTTCAAACTTCATTTTCGAATTTGTTCTTGGATCTTGTCTCGAAAAACAATGCAGTTTTTAGTCAAGTGAGACCAAGAGTTATGCCATTTACAATATACTTTTCCCTTAAGTTCATCTGGAGATGGCAGTTTTACTCCTTTAGGTAACTTAAGGAAGTTGGCCGCAAGCAAATGATCAAAAATACCATCTGCCTTTGTTAAATCGAAAGAGTACTTTCTGTGAAGGTCTTTCTTTTTAAACTACTGGTCAATTGTTGTATCCTTATGAATTAATGCTTCACAGATTACAGGTTCTTTCCCCACAATCTCTGCTGCATCGATCTCATAATTAGGATCTCTATAGTATGTCTTGTACGATGCATTATTTCGATCCTGTTCCTCCTCTAATAATGCTTCATACCTAGACACCTTATAAGTTAGTTCCACTAGGTCTCTGAATTCAGTTGAGTCAAACTTCTTTCGAAGCCTGAACTCCAAGCCATTTGGGGCCAATCTTACGAATTCTAGCTCTGGCAGGATAACCCTACATTTATTTCGAGCCCTTTTTAAATCTGGCAACAAACTGAGTAGCCTTCTCTTCAGGCCTTTGACTCAATCTTGCCAAGTCTGCCATGGAAACTTCTGGCTCTGATTGGAAGAATTGGGCATGAAATGTCTCTTCCATTTGTTGCCAAGTCTGAATGGAGCCAGGTGTAAGGTTAATGTACCAGACAAATGCTCCCCCAGTTAAAGAGTTTGGGAATAATCTCAACTTCATATAGTCATGATTAGTAAATTCACCACATTGAGCAGCAAATCTAGCAATATGCTCTATTGTTGATTGGTTTCCACTCCCATAGAAAAGGGTAAAATCAGGTATCCTGAACGCCCTTGGGTATTCATGTACCCTATCCACCCATTCTGGGTATGATTTTCTGTATACAAGAGTCTGGACCCCCCGAGCTATCGGTCCACACATCTCCCTAACAATATCAGCAATTTGGTCCCTAGGGACCATATTTTGTGCCTGCTGAACCACTATTGGAGGGACAAACACAGAATTTGGTGGACAAACTTGTACTTGTGGTCCCCTTGGTCCATAAGGTGGTACATTTGGGACTGGTTGTCCCTGTGGTGCAGGTTGCTGTTGGGGGTGTGGGTAACCCCTTTGAGCCTGTCCTACGAAGGGACCTGCGAAAGGTACTGGAACAGGTGTCGTGTCCCTTCTATTTGTGGGAAAACCTTCCAACCCCCCGGGTATAAATTCGAATAAGGGATTATTGTATCCCCTAGTGCCAAGTATGGCTTCGAACATGGGATTTGTGACCATTCTTATGCCAGCTTCTTGTACTTGACTAGATCCACCAATTTGTATGGCTTCATCGTTGAGTACTGAGGCATTTTGGCCTGCTATAGGCCTCGAAATGGGTTTTTACCAAGACTGAGGTGGTGGTCTATCATAATTCTGATTACTAGTTTGACCATTAGAATGTCCATTAACTTGCATAGGCTGTTTATCTCTAGCCAATCTTTACTGAGGGACATTTACTTCCTCCGTATGTCTTGCATTTGTTGGTTGGTGGTTATTCATTCAATCCAAAAAGGATGTTGCCCACATTTCCATTGTGTTCATTAATTACTGTCCCATTACATCTACTAGGCCATCCCATGGATTTACTGGCTGAGTAGATAGAACAATGGATGGTCCAATTCCTTGGTTTCGTCCAATACTATGAACATGTGGTTCTTGTCCTGAAGTACTGGTCTGTTCAACCACAGGTTCTGATAACATGGGAGTTTCCACAGGATGTGTTACCACATTATCCTCTAGATTAGGTACTTCTACCTCTCATTCTACGCCTTCTTCCAAGCATTCATTTTCTCCTTGTCTTCTTCGTCTAGTCATTTCAATTAGTCCCACCGGGCGTGCCAAAAATATATGTTGGCTTTTTGGCTTTTGAAGGGTATTTTCGTAAATGCGAGCGTGCCAGCAAGGATCAATCAGTCCTTACAAAATATTAATTGCCAACCAATTATCAGACGATTGTGTTTTAGTTCTTTTCAGCCTCAATGAAGAGGACTTTTACTGGTGGCTTGACTTAGGAGAAATTAAGCAAAAAAACAGTTAAATGAAGAGCAATTGAAGTATTTCATTAAAATAAAAACTTACAATGATCCAAACTCAGCCTCGTAGAGGTTTACAGCAACAATCTACTTGAAACTACTCCTATGAACGAAGTGCAGTGCAGGAATTTAAAGTGCAGGAATGTAAAAAGCAGGAATTTAAAGAACAGGAAATGTAAAGACTGGAAAAGAAAATATGAAAAGTAAGGCTGGTCTGTATGATCTGAGTCTGGGGCCTTTTTCTGGGGACTTCCCTGCTATTTATACTTGTCAAGGATGACCTTCGAACTGCACTTCAAACCGTCAAACTGCTCCTCCATGATCGTCGATCATATTGCCTTATAGGTAGTTCCACTACACCATCACTTGCAGTTGAGTTTCCCTCTTTATATTTGAATTTGAATATGAGTAACCGTTGAAGCCACGTCACCTTGCATCTCTCTACTGATCCAATGCTACTCAGATCACGCGAGAACCAATATTAATTGCCACGTGTACGATTAGGATCGAAGACTTGAATAGTCTTCCTATATTACCCTTACTCTGCCACGTGTCGAGCTGTAACTGGCTTATACAAAATATGTAGCCAACAGGTGCACTATAATAATGGGGCTGATCAAATTTGAATCCAGATTCAATCAATTTTTTCAAATCTTAAACTAACAATAAAATAATTAAATATTAAGTTGAACTGAACTTTTGTGAAAAGAAAAATAAGAGATGAGAAAAATGGACTTTGCTATAGACTTGATCCATTGGCTATTCAAGACTCGACTCTGATGTTATATTGGATTTATTAAAGACATATAATTCAAAATCAATTAGTAATGAGTAAAATAATCTTGAACAAGTCAATGGCCCTGTTTAGTAGAGCTGTGGGAAAGAGCTTATAGCTTTTGCCTTAACAGCTTATAGCTTATAACTATAAACATAAGCTGATTTCTAACTTATAAATTAAGCTTCTCCTGCCCCACTCAAAGAATAAGTTGATTTCTGACTTACAAAAAGCTATAAGCTGTATTGTTAAGCTAAACCAAACACATCAAAATAGCTTAAATTAAGCTAAAAGCTGAAATAAGCTGAAATTAAGCTGTACCAAACAGGGCCAATATGACTAGGTAATCCCAAGGGGTAGCACGGGATGGTTAGCCACCTAGGTTCCTAATAAGGAATTCTGAGATTCTGACTCCTTCTACGTTTGTCCAATTCACAGGCTTAAGATTGACCTTTAGTTCTTGGTCATTAAAAGATTGACCTTTTTGCTTAAGATTGACCTTTTTTTCTCTATGGACTTCTGGTATTGTATCTTTTGCTTTTCTAGAGGAATTGACCTATACTAGCATATCATGGGTGATGTTGAGTCTCTTAACCACCTTCCATCTTTTTGCATCTCCATGGCTTTCCCCTCTATTCTTTGTAGTCCAAACATGAGGAAAATGATACCTCAGAGTCACCAACCAGGCCATCCTTATTATATTCATGCTTCTCTGGTTCGGTTTCCATACTCTTGAGCGTGTCAGCCGCCAATGAGTGTGCAAAAGAAAAGGAAAAAGAAAAAGAAAAAAGAAGAAGAAAAAATATGCAAAAGAAAAAAATATGCAAAAGAAAGAAAAGAAAAAAAAAAGTGAAAAAGAAAAAAAAAGGGATTCATTGATTGAGGGGGAGCCTCCGCTTTTACTCACCAAATACCCCTTGATTCCTAGTGGTTTGACTTTCCTTTGTTGTGCTTAGATTCTCTTGTCGGAGGTCCAACTTTCATATCATTACTAGGATTTGAATCTAGTGTTTGTCGAACTCCAAGAGTTACACACACACTTTTATCATGGGATCTATGCTTTTCATATATTGCATCACTTTTTTTTATGAGGAATTTTCTAGAGGCTGTGTACATTGTGTTTTCTTGTAATTGTGCTTCTTGGATAATCTTGTGTGTTTCAGGGTACAAATCTAAAATTCTCTACTTGCTCCACTATATTATTTTTGTCGTTTTCTTCATGTTCACTGTTTTCAGTGCTTGTGGTTACTTTTAGTAATGGGGAGTTTGGTTCATCTTTGCAAGGGTTTGTTAGCATGAATACTTTGATTTGTTTTGTAAGGGAGATTGGCTATAGTTGTTTTGCATGTCCTGATATTTACATCATCATATCATGCTTGTGTGGTTTATGATCTTGCTTTTGTTGTTTAAGGGGAGAAAGTTATTTTTCATGTGTCTTAGGATTTCATGTATTCATATCATGTGTCAGGTGCATGTGTATTAGTTTTCATCTATTCATACTACATGTTCTTAAAATCTCCAAGTCGCATCTATTCATGTTTCCCATCTCATGCTTCAAATGCTTCAAGATAATATTGTCATATGTTTATTGTTTTTTTCATATACTCTTGTGGGACTAATAGTTGTTTTGGAGATTGTGGCACTAATATGTTTTGCAGATCATGACCTTGAGAAAGAAGTTGGCTTTTGTTGGCTGTAATGGGTTGGGGTGATTAGGATTTTATTTGTTAGGTGTGTTTTGTCACGGCATTGCCAAAGGGGGAGATTGTTAGGTTTTTATTATTGGCAACCCCGTTTGACAAAACTCCTTTGAGTTGTAATTTTATTCGCATTTATATTTCAGTGAGGCTATGAGTTTATTAGATGCAAATCCAACCCGAATGATGTTAATGCCTTCAAGATTGCCACTTCGCTGATTATGACGGGGGTCGAGCTGCCTAATCAGCTCGCGGGCCGAAGCAAAATGCAAAATTGCATTCAAAATTGTAACAATTTTTAGTTCCAGATTTTCCAGTTTTGGTCTGCCCGCTCTAGCGGGGAAAGTGACGCTCGAGCGGGGTTTACAAGCTCAGAGTATCTCTGCTATGCCTGAAAAAATACTAGATGGTGTGATTCGACGCTCGAGCGTGGAAACCGACGCTCGAGCGTGGAGCCTGTATGAAATCACGGAATTTGAAGTCTCCGCTCAAGCGGGAATTCCCACGCTCGAGCGGACCGTGCGAACCCAGATTTCCAGATTTGTTAAGGAGTTGGTTTTCTTCTGAAACTGGGATTACTTTTGGTTTTCTATAAATAGTTGGTTTTCTCCCAACACTAGAGAATCTCCTCCAGATCTTCTTTTTGGTTCTTAAGGTTTATATCTGGAGATATTTTGTTAAGTTTTCTTTGATGTTTTTATTGAGTATTCAACTCATGGTTTAAAAGAGAGTACATCAAAGGTTTTGTTTGTTATATAAAAGAGAGAGTTGTTCTTCAGTGGATTCTGAAGAATTCGAGCCTGAAGCTTCGGTGGATTCTGGAGTGGCTCATCAGAAAGACAATTCTGTGGTGAAGATGGGGTTGGAAGAGGCACATAGAGGTTGGTTCAATTAGGCGTTGTGGATTCGCTAGATAATTGAGAGTATACCTATATAATTCCTTTAAATCTTCTTAGTGGATTGTTTTGTGGCTGTTGCCCGTGGTTTTTTTTATCACAGTTGGAGGTGTCCAATTGTGATTTTTCCACGTAAAATCGTTGTGTTTCTTTGTCTAGATTGTTTGATTAGGATTGTTATATTCTGCTTAAAATTGAAACATAATCACAAATCAACATCTAGGAGGTTTCTAGATTTTTCAATATTGATCTAAGTATCCGTATAATTTTAACATTATTTAATAGCTAATAGTTTTGTATGCATATTTAATATTTTATTGATTGATACATATCACTTGGGTTATTCGGTGTCTCTACCTAGGTAATCTGAATTTAATTCAAAATATATGTTGTCAAATTCTTTAAAAAAATTAAATTGAACTTGAGTTGTTTATGTCTATACCCAAATTGTAGTCCTGCTTTTAGTAAAAATTAGGATTCAAAACTTTGAAGATTTATCTTGCAAGAAGTCCATTTTCAAGTTGGAATTGGTTTTCCCTTTTGGATAACCTTCCTAAGCTGTTAGGTTGGCATCATGTTCATAGGAGACAAAATCCCTTCCATCATGATCCAAACTTGACTAGGACTTTGATCACTGTTTTACATGTAGGCCTCTTTGGTTGTGTCACGTATCTTGCTCGGTTCACATTGGCTAAGTTGGGTCTCGTGCTAAATTAGGCCTTGTTTAGTGAAGAAGAGGTTTTAGCCAAAAATCAAAAAAGTCAATTATCATTTTATTTATTTTTTATACGTTTTTTTATAAAAAAAAAATTAAAAAGTAAAAAATAAAATAAAATAAAAACCCTTAACCTCCCACACTATGAAGGCATATTCATCATGGGGAACAGTGTCATTAGCAAGCATATTACACCATCTTGAGAAGTACTTCTAAATTGAGTTTAAATTGTGTTAATTGTAAATTTGAATGCTCCTAATGAAATGGTTGAATGGAGAGAAGTGTGGGAGAAGTTGAAAGAAAATGGCAAGTTTCATTTTGTGTAGGGGATTTTAATGAAGGGGCAAATTACCAACACCCTTTCGAGGTTTGATTAAAATATGGATTCCCTCTGAGGTTTGAAAAATTACAAATTACCCCATCAAGGTTTATATTTACATAACAAATGAGGGGGCAATTTGTTAAGCAAATATAAACCTTAGAGGCGGGATGTAATTTCTCAAACCTTAGGGGAAATCCGTATTTTAGTCAAACCTCGAAAGGGTGTTTGTAATTTGCCCAAATTTTATTAATGATGTGGAATTGATTGTTCTTCCATTGATTAGAATAAATTTTGAGAATTTTAAGAATTTTACTATGCTTCATTTATTATAGAGGAATACCAAAAACTTAAATTCTTGATCCTTCATTTTAAATTCTTTGCCTTCATATAAACATCTCTTATTGATACAAACACAATGTTTTGCCAATCCCTCTTTGTTGAGGAATTTTTGTGTGTGGATAGGATACCAACTCACAAGCCTACGTGGTACCCTTGGCCAATTATAATCGGGCAATAACTTTATAAATCATAAATTGTCAATCTTCCACATATGCATTAAAAAAACGGTTTAAAAGTTGCAGAAGTTAACTATCATTTGTCTTCCGCAACAGTTTTTCTCTCTCATCTTCCCCAAAAAAAAAAAAAAAATCACTTATTCTTCTTTTTCTTTTTCTTTTTCTTTTTCTTTTTTTGAACTAGAAAATCCACGTATTTTCACTCTTCCTTGTTCCTTGTTCAGGCCTCTCGGTGAAAAGAAAATTTAAATTCAGAAATCATCCGCCATTATTTTCGCCCAAGTTCTTTTAAAATGTTAGTTGTTGGTCAACATTAATTTGAGCTAGAATCATTGAAGAGTCTAAGAATTGTTTGGGTTAAGCGCTGATACTAGAATTGATTGCAAAGATTACCCCTTGGCCCTTTGTGAAGAACGTGATTTAATGGCCAGTTTATACGTCCTTTACTTGTTGCATTTTTGTATGAGGCTTTAGATATTAGTTCTATTTGGTCTTTCAAGCTTCAATATTAAATTTGTTGAAGCAGGATCTGTAGTTAGGAAAAAAATAGATAGAAAATTAAGATTGATAGTACGTCAGAAAGTGGGATTTTTGACAATATTTATTTGAACGCAAGATCTTTAAGATGACTTGCTGCTCCTAAGTTTAAAAAGAAAGGAGAGAGAGAGAGAGAGAGAGAGAAAGGGGGATTTTGAGTTCAATAGAGAACTTTTTGTAATAAATGGAAGAAAGGAAGAATGCATATCCTCTTTACATTGTGTTTGGTTAAGGGATTTGAAAAGAAATTTGAAAAGTAAAAGAGAAAAGATAGGTAAAATATGAATAAAATATACCAACAATTCATCTAATTTTACATATTTTTTTCCTTTTTCTTTTCAAATCTTTTCTCAAGTTGAATTAATGTCAACCTCATCACCGTTGCGGTCGTCAGACACAGGTTGTCAGTGATTGTATGAAATTTTGGATGAATTCATTGTTGTAGTTGTAGCAATCTTTTTCACTCATGAAGGGATGATTTAAATCACGGCTGGAAAATAGATTTTTAGTGGCGTTTAAAAAACACCACTATAAGTGTCAAAAACGCCGCCAATTCCTTTTGCGACGCTTAGCACCAAACGCCGAGGACGCAGACGTCGCTATAGTTTTGTGGCGTTTTAAAAACGTCGTGATACTAGTAAACGCCGCCAAATGTCCTACTAAACATGTCACTGACGATATTTAGCGACGTTTTGGAAAAACACCGTCATATCTTTTTTTAAAAATATGACCGTTGGTAAGTAGGGTTTAAGAGACGTTTGTAGAAACGCCGTCATATCCCCTTTTTTTTAAAAAAAATTGTGCTAATTTTATTTGATTGAACTAAAAAAATACCTGTAACGAAGCATTAATTCATTTTCTCATTCAATTAATATCCAATCACCATTACTCACAAAATTAACATATCCAAAATCCAAAAATCATGTTTTAACATTAACCACAAACTAACATATATCCAAAAATCATGTCTTAACATTAACCACAAATTAACATATATCCAAAAATCATGTCTTATCATTAAAGTTGTAGTCTTCACTGGTCTACATGCCTACATCAGAACATAAACTGTAATCAGATTCATCAAAATAAACACAAATTAAAGAATTTGTACCCAATACTTCTAAACAGTACTTAAAACTTGAAGAAGCACTAACAAGAATATTTTATCACATACCAAGAAGCACAACTTTTAAATTTATGGATTGGATGTGATGTTTTATCTTATTGTGCTAAAAAATTTATTTTGTTTTTTGTGACTAAAATAGCTAAAAAAGCCCCAACTTTTACTTTCCAAACGAAAATAAAGAGCGAGACTAATATTCCAAGTAATAGCACTGTAGCAATCATGGAATGTATGTCACCAGAAAAATGTAATTTATTATATCTTGTTGTAAAAATGTTGAAAACTCGTCCGTTTCGTAGAGACGGATAATCTTGATTTTGAGGTCTCTAAGAGCATCCATAATAGGATAGCTAAAAATGTATGTTAAAGTGTGTTATATGACAAAAAGTACAAAAAGTGGGGTCCAAAAATGTGTATTAAGGGCATCCACAATGGGATAGCCAAAATTGTTTGTTAAAGTGTGTTATATGACAAAAAGTGATAAAAGTGGGGCCCAAAAATGTTTGTTAAGATGTGTTAAGAGTTTGTTAATTTTAGAAAGTGAGTGGTGGTGCAATGGATGTGTTAAGGGGTGTGTTAAGGTGTGTGTTAAATGTATATATATGTGTATATAATAAATAAAATAAATAAATAAATAATTTAGTTTAATCAAAAATTTCAAGCCTAAAATTAAATTTCAAGTCAAAAAAAAAAAACCCAACATGTAAAATAAAAAAAATAAAAAAAAATCCGTTGACCGGGTCAACCGGCCGGACGTCCGGCCGGTCAACCCGGAAGACAAACAAAACACTTCCCTGCGCTAGCTAAAGCACTAGCCGCAGTTAACAAACCATTTAGCAACTGACGCTTACGAAGCCCACTAACACACGCACTAGTGTGTCCATTGCAGCCCCAAACACACACCATTGCTAGCCAAAACTTGGCAACTGACACTAACAAACGCGTTAGTGTGTCCATTGTAGATGCTCTAAGGTGTGTTAAAAGTTTGTTAATTTTAGAGAGTAAGTGATGGTGTAATAGATATGTTAAGAAGTGTGTTAAGTGGTGTGGTAAAGTGTGTATATGTATATATATAATAAATAAAATAAATGAATAATTTAATTTAATCAAAAAATTTAAACCCAAAAAAAACGCCCAACAAGTAAAAAAAAAAAAATTTCGCCCTTGACCGGTTGACCAGGTGGTTAACCTGGGGTCGACCTGCTACTTTATAAAGTGTTTCGTCTTCCTTTTCTCTCTCTCTCTTGGCTGGCTACAAGGCTAGCCACAGTTAATGCATAAGTTAATAGCTGACACTAACACATCCATTAACACATCCATTGCAGCAAATAGATTGATGCATACACGTATGATATTATCCAAGGAAATTAACACAATTCTATGATGAAATATATATTTAAAAAAATCATATTTATATTACCAAATCATATTTCATATGCATACATATAAAAAAAAGAATTGACATACATAAAAGCTAGCAAGCATTATTTAAATAATAAATAAATAAAACCACACCTAGAGTATTAGTAATTCGATGAAGCTACTCCATCACTAATTAATTTGTAAATGGTTTCTTTAAACTAATTACAATGGAGTCAATTTCAATAAGTTAGGGTTCAATTAATCTAAAATTATATATAAATTTACTTTCAATGATTTTTTTTTCTTCAAAATCTAGTGGGGTAAATTGAACCCACACTAATAATGTATGTGGACCCTCTTGGTCAATGATGGATCCAGGAGGTGCAGATGGGGTGTGGCACCTCCCAAAATGTGAAAAATATTATATATTATACTAAGAAATTTAAAATAATTTAAAATTATGGGAGTTTGTATCCCAAAATATACTTTTACACCCCACCCCATAGTGATAATTTTGGATATCCCTGCCTCTGGTGATCTTCACTACATTATTCCAAAGTCAATCATTCTGTTTTAGTTTGTTTTCAAAATTTGTATTCTAAAAAGTTTTTTTTTAAAAAAGTTAATAATTATTAAATTAGTAAGAAAATAAAAAATAAAAGAAGAGTGAAAATGTCCTGTTAGTATTCATTTTCATTTAACTAATATATTTTTTTTATTAAAAAATAAAGATTTTGGAACCACACTAAACAGATGGGATAGGTCCATGGAAGTTAAGGTATCAAGAAAATTCCACAAGACGCAGGGATGGAATTAGGAGAGGACTATTGGGGGTCATGATCTCCTGTTTCTGTAAAAAATTTTGTTTGCCATAACATTTCTAAAAAAATATATATTTTATTTCATAAATAAAATAACCTCTGAGTATAAAAGATATATATCTCATTTATTTCCTATCTTGCATTTTGTTTTTTTCTACGAGAAAAATTTCTTCATCCGATTAGGCGATTGTTTCTATGGTATTAAATTTTTTTTATGTGTATGTATAATTTATATATCATATTATACATACATGTATGTTTGTATATAAGGTGAAAAAATATTATTTATCTAATCTTTCCGATAATAAAATCCTAATTTCATCCTGACAAGAAAGACCAACTTTCATTCAAACACCATTTAAAGCGTATACCTATATGCTTGCATTATGGAGTTGTAACATAAATATCTTTTAAAAGTCTGAAATTTTTCCTATTGCATTTATTGTAATTAACTTGTAAGAAAACGACTTCATAGACTAATTACAATGGAGTCAATTTCTATAAGTTAGGGGTTCTATTAATCTAAAATTACATATAAATTTACTTTCAATGATTTTTTTTTTTCTTCAAAATCTAGTGGGGTAAATTGAACCCGCACTAATAATGTATGCGGAACCTCTTGGTCAAGGATGGATCAAGGGGTGCAGATGGGGTGATTGCACCCCCAAAAATTTTAAAAAATATCATATAGTATATTAAAAAATTTAAAATAATTTAAAATTATAAGAATTTACATCCCAAAATATACTTTTGCATCCCCATATTGATAATTCTCGATCTATCCCCGTCTTTTGTAGTATTCACCACATTATTCCAAAGTCAATCATTTTGTTTTAGTTTAGTTTTCAAAATTTGTATTCTAAAAAGTTTTCACAAAAAAGAAAAAAAAAATTTAATAATTAGTTTAGTTAAAAAATGAAAAAATAAAAAAAGACTCATTATTTTTATATAATATAATTCTTTTAGATTGAAAATATCTTTTTAATATTTGTTTTCATTAAACTAATATCCTTTCTTTCGTTAAAAAAAAAAAAAAAAAAAAAAGATTTTGGAACCACACTAAACAGATGGGATAGGTCCATGGAAGTTAAGGTAACAAGAAAATTCCACAAGAAGGACCAACTCTCATTCCAACACCATTTAAAGCATTTACCTATATGCTTGCATTAGGTGGACGCAGATCGATTGCGGTCATAGAATTTCTAATCCATTATCTGTCCTTCAATGGGATAGGTCCATGGAAGTTAAGGAAACAAGAAAATTCCACAATAAGGACCAACTCTCATTCCCACACCATTTGAAGCATTTACCTATATGCTTGCATTAGGTGGATGCAGATCGATTGCGATCATAGAATTTCTAATCCATTATCCGTCCTTCAGATTGGAGAAAATCAATCTGCATCCGTCTTCCAATCCGGCGGATGCGGATGAATACAAATTGGTTTTGCAGTTTAAAATTTTATAAATTTTCAATATAATTCAACTTGTGCACTTCAAAAAAAAAAAGTATTACAATCAATGACTTAAAAAAGTATTATAATCATTGCATGCATCATCCATATCATCCACATAAAATATTACATAAAGTTAGGGGTGTACACGGTCCGGATTGGTTTGGTTCTGAGAAAATCCAAGAACCGAACCGATCCTAACGGTTCTGTAATTTTGAGAATCAGACCAGACCGTTACACTTGTAAAATGACGTAACCAAACCAAAAACGGTTCGGTTTTGGTTTATTTCTGTTCCAAAAATTTCTATTTACACAAGAATAAATTGTTAATATTAGCAAAATAATTACTCAAACTAATTGCATTTAACTCATGATAAAAACTAATAATATTAAGGTATTACTTAATATTACATATCTATACCATCCTAATATTATTAAAATTATAAAAAAACTAATTAATAAAAATAAAATTTGATATTATATATATATATATTTTTTAAAATTCGGTTCGGTTCAGTTCGAACCGCGATTTTTTCATAAAATCCATTAACCGAACCGTTTTTACGGTTCTCATATTTCTTAATCCGAAATCGAACCAATTCTTAATAGAACCGAACCAAACCGTATGATTCGGTCTGGTTCGGTCCGGATTACCAGTTTGAACGGATTTTTGAACAGCCCTACATAAAGTATTACAATTTGTGGTTCTTAAAATATAAAAACAATTCAAACCACAAAAACCATGAACAGAGTAGTAGTAGAGATTGTTTGCCTCTGTATTGTTACATCTATATTTGTTTTTAAAAACAAAAACCAACCAACATGTATAATTTTTTTTATTTATTATTTTTAGAGTTAGATTTAAGAACTAAAAAATATAAATAAATAATACATTTATTTTTTTCAATTCAAAAATTATATTCAGGTTGAAAACACTTTTTCAACGAAATATTTAAACTATTTTTCAATTGAAAATACAAACAGAATATCTAAACAAATTAAAAACACAAAGTCTTACAAATTACTAGGAGTACTCGCGGTTTGGCGGTTCGGTTGTGACCAAAGGAACCTCAAATCCGCATCCGTCCAAAACTAGGTAGATTGGAAAAAAGCAATCCACAACCGTTCACTCGTTATCACGCATCTGTCTAAAATGTGGCTGATTGGTTTGGTTCGATCGGCTTGGACAGATCGGTATATCCGCTACTCACTCTTAGCTTGCATTATGGAGTTGTAACATAAATATCTTTGAAAAGTTTGAAAATTTTCCAATTCCATTTATTGCAATTAACTTGTGAGAAAATGACTTCATAACTCGAGTACTTATCCAATTGATGATGAAGAGGGTATTTAAGTATGAATTAGATTTTAAGTTCAAGTTTATGCAGAGTCGTTAACTAATGTTATAATCTAACTACTAAGAATACCTCTATCTGATATGTCAAATCCAATGTGACTGTCCAACAGCTGTATTTTGGCATATTAAGTGAACTCCACCTAGTGTGTTAAAAGTTGGCATGACTTTAGTATCACCCCTTCATATCAATTAGCATGAAGACCACTTCATACCTTTTGCTTTTTCTTTTTCTTTGTATTTTTTCAAATAAAAAAAGACAAATGATACATAAAAGAGTTCAAATTTTAAAAATAATAAAATAATAACTTTCATATCAAATTGACATATGTCAATTTGTCACTTAAATTTTCAAAAAAATTTAAAATACCAAATTTTAAAAATTTGAATAGAAATGCTCTAATATACTGAAGAAAATAAAAAGGGCAGTAGCCGATGTATAGTAGTATAGCCTTCTATTTATTAAATACAAAACAAATACTGCCATTATTGACAGTGAGAATATTCTTGGCACCAACTTATTTTTTAGATTTTTCAAAAGAGAATGATTTGTAAATTGAAAACTTGTAAATAGTTTATATATCGTTCCTTATAAATCAATGGAAAAATTACTTGTAAATTTTATTGGGGAAAGTACCAATAAATCCCAAATTTAAGAATGTTAAATCATTTAGTCCCGAATGTTTTTTGTTGGACTAATAGGTCCTATTTCACTAAAAGCTTACTATAGCCCTTTTAATGTCAAATATTATTCATCAAACATCAAACATTAGCAACGTCAGAATTATTTATCAAACATCAAACATTACCAATGTCATGATTATTCGTATAATTTCGGTGAAAACATTATCAACGTTAGAATTATACATCCAACATCAAACATTATCAAACATCAAACATTATTCGTCAAACATCAAAAACATATTATCAACGTTCGAATTATACATCCAACATCAAACATTATCAAACGTCAAGATTATTCATCAAACATCAACCATTAAACATTAGGATTATTCATCATACATCAAACATTATTCATCAAATATCAAACATAACCATTAAACATTAAGATTATTCATCAAACATCAAACATTAGCAACGTCAGAATTATTTATCAAACATCAAACATTACCAATGTCATGATTATTCGTATAATTTCGGTGAAAACATTATCAACGTTAGAATTATACATCCAACATCAAACATTATCAAACATCAAACATTATTCATCAAACATCAAAAACATATTATCAACGTTCGAATTATACATCCAACATCAAACATTATCAAACGTCAAGATTACTCATCAAACATCAACCATTAAACATTAGGATTATTCATCATACATCAAACATTATTCATCAAATATCAAACATAACCATTAAACATTTAGATTATTCATCAAACATCAACGTTAGCAACGTCAGCATTATTCATCAAACATCAAACATTAACAATGTCAGAATTATCCATCGAACATCAAACATTATTCAACATCGCAAACATCGTAACGTCATTGTGAACAACATCAACATCAGAACATGAAAACATCATCACCAAAAAATTATCATCATCAACAATAGCAGAACGTCAGAACATGAAAACATCATCAACAAAATATTATCATCATCAGCAACATCAAAACATGAAAATGGTCTTGAACAAAAAATTATCATCATCAGCAACATCAGAACATCAAAACATCATCAAACAAAAAATTATCATCATCCAAAATTACCATCATCAAAACATTAGAACATCAAAATATCATCATAAAAAATTATCATCAAATATCTTTCAAGATAGACAAATCATGTCGTTCAGTTTGGAGACCAAATCAGGATCATCATGGGTTGCGGACATTAGAGAACCATCATCGTCACTCTTCGGAGGCAAAACTAGATTTCCTAGGAGGTTGCAACGGCAAATGAGTGAAAGAAAACTAGGGTTTCAAAATCGAGATGTGTGGCGGACTCATCGCAGTACTGCCTTCTCCGATCCAAATCGAAGATGCCATCTCGTTCCAGCGCGTTTGACGCTTTCCGTTTCCGTTCCACTTCACCCGCTTTGTCCGAGTCCGATTCGCCATGACGGAGGGACACGCACGGTTTGTCGGCGATGCGATGGAACGATTCGCTGTTTGTGCAGATCTCCTAAACCACCCTATCTTCATCAAGCTTCTCATACATTCCACAATATCTGGTGATGTTTGGTAAATCATCTGTGTTAAAGTAGTGGAATACTAGTTTGGATGTTGTTTTGATGATGTTTTACGATGTAGTTGATGATGTTGATATTTTTATGATGTTTTTTAGTGATGTTAGTGATGTTTTTTAGGATTAAATGGTTTAATAAAAAACATTCAGGACTAACTAGAGTAACATTTATCAAAATAGGATTTATGAGTAATTTCTCCAATTTTATTTGGAGGAAAGTTATTTTATTTAGTTTTAGAAATTTTCTTTCAAACTAATTAATTCTTTTTATTTTGGATATGTTATATTTCCTTAATTTGGGGTTTGAAAGTTTACTTATTTGCCCTTATGTGTAATTTTGTTTGAATTTTTTCCTAATGTTGGGTATGCATAGGTAAGATAGATTTTTTTTTTTTTTTTTTTTTTTTTTTTTTTTTTTTTTTTTTTTGTGAGGATTCAGTGAAGCGATTTGTAGGTAGATGATATTACCCCGTTTGTGGTGTTATTGGTGTGATGTTCGTCCCTATTGTAACATTGACATTATAACATTGACATTAATTAACATCCAAATGTAAAACTAATGTAATGCATAAAAAAAACTCATTACTATAGTTTTCTTAAACGTAACACTCTAATATAATACTCCAAAAAAATTCTTTAATGTAACACTCTAAAGTAACACATACAAAAATTTCTTATTGTAACACTCTAATGTGACACACAAAAAAACTCCTTAGTGTATTTTTTCCAAACGTAACACTCTAATATAACACAAAAAAAAAAATTCCTTATTGTAACACTCTAATGTAATACACACAAAAATTCCTCAATGTAACGATCTAATGTAACATATGAAAAAACTTCTTGATATATACTTTTTCCAAATGTATCACTCTAATATAATAATATAAAAAAATTTCTTAGTGTAATACTCTAATGTAATACACAAAAAAATTTCGTAGTCTACTTTTTTTAAACGCAACACTTTAATATAACAAATCTATAATTTTAAACTGTGAGTGTTACGTTTGAAAAAAAGTACACGAATGAGTTTTTTTAGTGTTTTTGTGTGTTACATTGGAGTGTTACGTTTGAGATTACACTGATTAAAATATTATGTTTGGAAAAAATACACTAAGAATTTATATGTATATATATATATATATTACATTGGAGGATTATGTTTGGGAAAAGTACACCAAATAAATTTTTTTTTGGTTGTTACGTTGTTACGTTTAGGAAAAGTACACCAATGAATTTTTTAGCGTGTTACATTGAAGTGTTACATTATTAGAGTGTTACATTAGAGTGTTAGGTTTTTGTTCGTAATGTGGGATTTGTTCTAGAATGAGGAAAAATCCAAAGCTTCTATAGTTTAAATTGTCGAAATGTGTAATTTTATATTTTGAGAAAATCACTTTTATCCCCAAAAAATTAAACCAAAATATGTAAGTAACTACATTTTTATGTAATTTTCACTTTAATGAGACCTTTGGATTTATAAAAAAAAAAAAAAGATTAAACCATTTAAAAGATCACATTTTAAAATTTATTGATACTTCATCCTAAATCAATTTTAAAGGATAAATTCTATTAAAGGATTTGTAATGCTTCTAAAATTTATGAATCCTACCGTACACCGCCCTACCCCCGACTTATGTAATTCCGTTCCCCACTCGTTTAATGTTACAACTTACATTTATTGAATTTTTAAAATGTCATTTCATAACTTGAGATCATAACTTAAAAGGGAAAGCATATAAACTTGAAATTTGATAAGTATTGATTTGAGATAGAAGATGTGTGGTTTATAGAGAATGTAGAATCGAAGATTAAAAACAAAACAAAAAAAATCCTACAGATCATCATTTTATGTAATAAAAAATAATAAATATTTATTTAAAAAAACAGAGGTAGTTTTGTTATATGAGTATTATGCTATATAAACGAAAAAGCTCATACATAATAATGTCGTTAATTGTAAATCTTTTATTTTAAAACAAAAACGTCATTGAATATAATTTTATTCACAATAATGATAATCACACATCATTATTGTTAAGTTTTCTATATAAATTTTACATATATTTAGAATTTTCCTTATTATATATAGTACATATAATTGGCATGGGGCAAGGTTACCCTTCCCCCTCCCTTACCCAAATCCTATTGAGTGTTTTTGTTTTTCCAAACTTGATCATACCCTATTAATTATTGAATTCCCAAACTCATTTTATTAGGATTAGAGCCTAATAGAATATTCTTTTACGTTGTGTTTGGTTGAAAATTTTGAGAAGGGATTTGGAAAGGGAAAGAGAAAAGGTGTGTGAAACTAGGTGAAATATAAGTATGTTTTATTCACATTTCATCTACATTTTTCATTTCTCTTTCCAAATCCCTCAACCAAACACAGCATTAATGATTTCTTTTACGCTGTATTTAGTTGGGAGATTTAGAAAGGGATTTGAAAAAGAAAAGGAAAAAGATAGGTGAAATATGAATAAAATATACATATATTTCATTTAATTTCACACACATTTTTACTTTTCCTTTTCCTTTTCCTTTTCCTTTCCAAATCTCTTCCTAAATTCCCTAACCAAACACAACGTTAAGGGATTAGAAACTCAAAATTATAGGAGTTGTTGATTTAGTTTGATACATTTTTGTTTTTCAAGGAGTTAATTACATGTTATGAAGGTGTTATAATTTTTTTTTTCCAATTTATAATTCTCCTTTCTCTCAAAAACAGAAAAGAAAAGAAGTCAATCAAGGTAAATAGGGATAGGTTGGTGGATTAGCCACTCCTTTACAAGCAATGACACTTGAACATGAGTCTCATTGCTATGAAATGTAACTTCTCGTTCATATTCAAAATTCATGCGAATCTCGTCGACAAAGTGAAATTTGACGAAAAACTTTCTTGATCCACCACTATGTTCATGTACTAAATGATGTGTAACGGACTATAATCTTATAAAGTAAAAATAGCAATGCTTTATTTATTGTTACCCTTCATATGGGCTTCTTCATAAACATATAAATGTTTTGCCAATTGCCTCTTTGTGGAAAGAATTACAATCAAGCCTTATTCAACATAGTGTAATACATATCACATTAACTTCACTTTGCTCTTCTTAATTGAAGGTGACAGGATATTTAAGCTGTTTGTCAGGTGAAAAGAGCCCCCAATGTCTCTTAACTTCATCTCCAGTCTTTTGATTCTCATCAAACATAGCGAAAATGTAAGTTTCAATAGCCTTTCCCGGCTTTTTCGGTGTCCCTCCTTTCACATGCTGAATCAAATTGTTATTGTAAATCTTTGCATTGTCAACAGTCATATCAGTTCCACCGTAGTAGGCCAACCACTCTCGAACACAACAATCTCCAAAGTGCCACCGTTTGCCTGCTCAAGCGCGGAGTAAACAGTATCCAACATTGCATCAAACAGATTTTGGTATTGAAGCGAGCCATCAGTCACCACAACCGAGGAAGATGTGAATAGAGCGTAATCAAGATGAATGTTATTATTCTTGTCTGCATAACTAAAATAAGGGTACAAGTTTAGGAGTGTAAGAGGAGCTAATTTGAGCCCACTAAATTAATTGGGCCCAATAGTCCAAGATTGATGGGCTCGGATTTATCGCCATCAAACGGGCTGAATCGCTCTAAGCCTCGAAAGGGTTCGGATCCACGAACTTAGAGACTTACTCGGGTTCGGACTCGAAAAGGTATTAAGCAAGCCTAAAGATCCGAGGCACTCGGACTCGAAAGGGTTCGGATTCACGAACCTAGAGATCCGAAGCACTTGGCTTCGAACGGATTCAAATGCAATCTAGAAGTCGCTCCGTTAATGAATCCCAAAACACTTGCGGGCTCGGAGCTTTCCGGGATCTGCGTACCAGAACCATGGGCGTAATGGAGTTCGAACAAAGGACCCGATCCCGAGGACGATGAGTGAAGATAAATTCACTCTTCGGTTAAACTAGCCTATACCCGGGTCGAGGTGGCACGACCCCGGGGGGTCCCTGAGACTCGGCAATATTTGCGGCAGGGCGTTCTCTTGAACTACTCCTGACCCTGATGCGGCAGGACGTCCTCTGGGACTACCCCTGACCCTTTGGAATGATTGGGGATCATTGGTTAGGTGTGCCTAAGAAGAAGGGTTCGCCGAGGGGTTGATCTCCTCTTCGGGGTTTTTCTCATCCTCGGAGAAGTCACCTCCTCGGAGAAATCACCTCCTCGGAGAGTTCACCTTCTCGGAGAGGTCACCTCCTCGGACAAGGTGGTTAGAGAGAATATCCCCCATATGCCTTGCACATGGGCTCCATCCTACATCATGAGGTGTCTATAAATAGCACCCACCCATAGCTTTAAAAAGGAGGGAATTTTGGAGAGAAAATTCTTGGGAAAGAACTAATTTTCCTTCTCTATTATCAACCTTAAGAGTGAAAGTGGGAGATCCATGGGAGAGCCTTGCCATTATTCTCTCTCTAGCCATTTTGCCTTCTTCTTCACCCAATCTCTTATCTCCATCATCTCATTTACTCTTGTGTTCTTGAGTTGAGACTATTGAAGAATCTAAGCCTCTCATCATTTTCTAGAGAATTCGAAGTTGTTCTTCAAGGATCTTCGAAGATCTTCGAATCTTCTAACTACTTTCTTGAACCCTCTCATACATTTTTGGCGACTCTGCTGGGGAGGCGGATTGGTTAATGGTCTCAACGAGATCTGGAATCCATACAACTCCAACAAGGATGGCGGGAGGAGATGAAGTTCACCAACAAGGATCCTCTAATGGTGGTGATGACAGGACCATGGCTCCAGATCAACCACTTTTGTTTGAAGCCATTCAAGGACTTCAAAATACTCAACAAGAGATTCTTACCACTCTTCAGAATCTCACTCACACCATGTTGGTGATGAGTTCTAATTTTGCACCGACGCCAAACGGAAATCAAATTGGTGGTGGAGCTACGCCCGTTGGAGCGCAAAATCAAATCCAAGGAGAAATTGGCACCAGTCAGCCCATGGCTCATGGCAACACGTCAAGAATACACGCCAAACCAACAGAGGGCGTTAGCTTGTTTCACGCCCGGGCTCCATGGCGTGCCAAGCCAAGATCCAATGGTGACTAGAGGAGGTTCTGGCGTAATGAATGGGGCTCCGGCGACTGTTGGTGTCCAAGCAAATACAAGGGGCATGATGGCGCAAAAGGGAGCTCTGCCCGTACCTAATCTTGTTACGCCACCAGTAAATGTTATTCAAGTACCAGACGGGTCCCCTTTGGTGCCGACAACAAATTTGCAAGCACAACCCAGAGTGGCGGCGCCATGCGTTGGACTTTACGGGTCTCAATTCAATGTCCCATCACCAACTGGCTTGTCTATAGGCGCTGATGGCCATTATCGTCAAATGTCCTCACCAATGATGAATTCGCAGCACCAAAATAGCCAAGTTGCCCCTGGCATAGTCTTCGGGTCCATAAGCCAAGTTCCGGGGATACCACCATCAAACTCTCTCCCTCAACAGTTTCTCACTCTCGCCGATGTGCAAGCCATGTTCGATTTCGAACGAGGCAAGAGGACTTTACCCTCTTTGCCTGATCCGGATGTCAAGCCGCCCTACCCTATTGAGGTGCTAAGTTATCCATACCTTGAGGGGTACACAGTGCCGAAGTTCATTAAATTCGATGGCAAACAAGGAAATGCTCGAGAACATGTTGTGCGATTCATCGAGACTCTGGGTATTCATGGTCCAAACCACATCCTCCGGCTGAGAGAATTCTCTAAGTCCCTCACTGACCGAGCATATAGTTGGTATGTCAATTTGGCCCCAAACTCTGTCCGAAGTGGGGAGGAAATGGTTAACAAATTCCACTATAAGTTCTTTCAAGTGGCGGAGAAGGTAACCACACTTACGTTGTGTAAAGAAAAGCAGCAAGAAAGCGAAGACATCCTTGACTATGTTAAAAGGTTTCAGGACAAGGCTGTGGATTGCCATGAAGCAGTGGAGGAGAGTTATCTGGTTCAAATCTGTCTAGAAGGGGCATTGAGCAGGTACAAAATGTTCCTAGTTAATCACAAGCTACCCACATTCTCGGCACTAATAGAAGCAGCTCGGAACATTAACATCCCTCAGGCTCAGGAGTCCGGATTTAAAGCCAGTTACAAGACTAGCTTCAAATCATCTCGTGGACCTATTGTTGCTGCTGCCTCTGCCCCAGATACTCGAAATTCACAAGGAGGAGGTCATAGGGGCCAGAAGAGGAAGCAATATGATAGTGAAAAGGGGAATGTTTCTTATCCATGTGGAATCGAGGAGGTAAAAGCTTTAGTTAAGGAATGGGTGGCTGACGGAGAGCTAAAATTGCCTTATGTTGAAGAAATGCCATCAAAAAAGGACCGTGAGAGCCCTGAATTTTGTGTCTATCATCGTACATTGAAACATCCGACAGAAAAGTGTTGGACCCTCAGGAAAATCTTCAGAGACAAAGTCGAGGCAGGCGAATTGAGGTTCAAAAAGCAAGGGACTCAAGACATCCGAGAACAACCGTATCCTCAGCACCGAGACAAGGGCAAGAATGTTGCTATGATAGCTTACGAAGGCCCGATGATTGAGGCTATTGCCAATCTCGATGACGATGATTATTATCTGGACGACATCCTCGAGCCAGAGGGTGAGCAAGTTTACTGTGGAAATGCTCTCGATCCAGAGGGCAGAACCTTCATAACTCATGTCGACGATCCCTTTGATCCAGAAGGAGGAGAAGATTATTACGGAAGAAGAGGACACCATGTTTATGTGGCATCTTATTTTGAAGAGACTGAGGAGATGATTAACTACGAGCCTCTAAGAGTGGAAAAAGATCCAGATCACTATGCCAAAACCTTGCAAGACTGTGTAAAGTTCAAGCAATTCTTCGACCAGCTTGGACTTTCCAGGGAGGCAAGAACAGAAATCACCAAGTCTATCATCAATATAGCTGAGGCACACCATGAGGAATGCATGTCGGTCGAGGGATCTATTCCGAGGAAGGCAAAAGAACAACCTAGTGCCATTACTTTCTCCGAGACCGATCGGAAGTATCCTTTTTCTCACAACCGCCCACTTTATGTGACTGCCTTTATTAACGGGGTTGAGTTCAAAAGGGCCTTTCTGGACAGCGGAGCCTCTATCAACATTATGACTCGTGCTACTCTAGAAAAGGCCGGAATTCCTGAAGAGCGCATTGTGAAGCAGCCGATAGTCATCACTGGCTTCGGTTGAGAAATGAGAGTTACTATCGGATGCGTAACAGTTGATTTAGCCGTCGGAGAGATTCGCTCGGCCACCAAATTTCATATTATCGATTCCGAGGCAAATTATCACATCATTCTAGGGAGGACCTGGATGCATAGATATGGGGCTGTACCATCGAGTTATCATCAGTGTGTTAAGGCTAAATGGGGAAAGAAGACGGTGACAATTCAAGCTACAGAAAGGCCTTTCGAGACCCATGAAGCTCATTATTCTGATGCCATCTTCTTCACCGAATTGGCTGTCGAAGAAGTTCCCACCACCTCTAAGTCTCGCGGGGTCAAAATTCCTCATTGGGAGGATATCAAAGATGACAAAGAGCCAGGGACAGAATCAAGTAAATGGCCGATGTCTAGACCAGAAAGTCCGCCTGTTCCTCGGAAGGTGATGAAAGTCCGAGAAGGGGGGAAGATGGTGTACTATTTATGAAGGTGCGGGGAGTCGGTTTCTTCAGTCACCGACTCCGAGTCAAAAGAAGAGCCTCCTGACAATGACATAGTGACAAAGCCTGAAGTGGCTCCAAAATGCATGCAAGATGGGCCGAAGCCTCAGCCCGAACAACTTATTGAAATAGATCTGAGTGATGGACAAGATGCACCGAGGCCGATATTCGTAAGCTCGAGCCTTAGCCCAGAGAGGCGGGAACAATTGTTAAAGTTGATAAGCCGGTACTCAGATGTGTTTGCTTGGTCATATAAGGAAATGCCCGGACTAGATCCTGACCTAGTCTCCCATTATCTTGATGTGTTCCAAAATTCCAAGCCAATTAAGCAAGCTGCTCGAAAATACCATCCAGAACTCGAAGAGAAGATTAAGGAGGAGATTGAAAAACTTCAACAGGCTGGTTTCATCTGGCCAATACAGTACCCCACGTGGTTAGCAAACATCGTGCCAGTAAAGAAGAAGAATGGTCAAATCAGAGTATGTGTAGACTTTCGAGATTTGAACAAATCTTGCCCGAAGGATGAATTCCCTCTTCCTCACATTGACACCCTCGTGGATGCCACCTCGGGACACCAGATGTTCTCATTCATGGATGGATTCAGTGGATACAATCAGATTAAAATGGCTGAAGAGGACGCAGAAAAGACCGCTTTTAGAACACCTCTCGGAAACTTCTTCTATACAGTCATGCCTTTCGGACTCAAGAATGCCGGTGCAACCTACTGTAGACACCCCATTTTTGACCGTCCTCAAGACTTGGACGTCACCGTTGGAGCACTCGGTGATTATCCATGTTTGTGTTTGTTTGGAGTTCCCGGAGTTCTCGGCTACGCGCCCTGCCTCAAGACCTCCGAACTTGTTTGTTTTGTGTCTGGTTTTGCACCAAACACTTGTGTTTTGCCTTTGAGGGGCAGGGAATGCTTTGTGAAGCATCCCTACACACCACCGGCTGGGGCTAGAAGTCACCGGCTGGCTAGAGTTGTCATCGGCACTTTATTGTGCCGGTCGGCACTCTTTTGTGCCGGTCGGCACTAAATTTTGTCAAAATGACATTTTATGCCGGGACACTGCACTTGCTTTCCGAGATATTTTCGCATTTGTGTAATTGTCTTCCGCTCCATACACATGTATGGAGGGATGAGCTTGCTTAGTGGCTAAGCTTGTAAGCTTTTGGCCTATAAGAGGGAAAGCTCTTCCCTTTGCTCAAGGGTTGGCTTCTTGAGAGACTTAACCATTGTTAGAGAGAGCCAAGGTCTGGTTTTAGGTTAGAATAGTTGTATCTATCCTATCTCTCTTTCCTTGTTTAGTACACTAGGTGCTTTAGTTCATACTATTGCACTAAAACACCTAGTGTTCCACCTTCTCCTTGCAACTGAGGATCTAAGGGCTGATTCTTGGAGTTCTTGACTGATTTTGAGCTCAAGGAAGCATCAACCACAACCTTTGTGAAGAGGTCTACAAGGGTAAGATACTAACCCCTTTTTCCCCCATTTTTGCATTCCATTTTTGCCTAGTTTAAAACAGTTTTTGTGCTTAGTGATTAACACATAAAATCTCTGTTTTTAAGTCCTCTTTATTGTTCATTAAGAGTGTTGTGAGGTTTGGGGAAGTTTGACCCCCTTTAGGCTTTGAAAAGGGCCCCATTTTGTGCTATTTTGGAGAGATCCGAGATTTTGGTGGTAGGATCTCTTCACCACTGAAATCTTGAGGGATTTCAGGTGAAGACCATGCCTTGAAGTCTCAAAAAGGGGAGGGCCACCCCCCTCTCCTTGATGTCCTTGAAAAGGACAAATTTTGCTTCCTTAAGGAGCTTCATGTTTGAGTGTGTGTTGAGCATGTTTGACTTATTTTTCATGCTTATATTGTAATATTATAACATGATTTCAAGTTGGTTCTAGCACTCCTTGCATGTTTTGCATGGTTGCTTTGTAATGCCTTATATTGCCTTAACTTGCTCTAGGTTTATATGCCTTCTTTCTAGCATGTTTTAGGCCTAGATCCATGAAGCTTGTATGCTTATTTTGACATGATTTAACTCTGTCCATAGCCATTTGGGTCGATCCCATCATGCATTATGTAGCTCCTTTGCATTTGGCTTGTTGGCCTTGAGAGCATGAGTGCATAGCATACCATGCTTACTTCATTTTTGATAGTTTGGAACCATCTAGCATGTTATTTCAGACTTTTTGGTGTGCTTGTACGCATGCTTTAGTTGTTTCTTTAATGCTTTAAAAGCATATGTTGAATGCTCCATGTTTTGGTCATATTGCATGCCTTTGTATTTGAGTCTCTTAGATGCCATCTAGGTGCTCCTTAGGCTTTGTTTAGGTCTTCTTGTGACCTGTTTTGAGTCCCCTTAGCCTTGTGAGGCTTGGTGGACTTGGCCCTGGTTTAAGCCTTTCATGGCTTGTTTCAAGACTTGGACCATTTGCATGCTTTGTTTAGCTTGCCTTGTTGTATGATTTGGCATCATTTCGTAGCATGATTTTCAGAGCTTTAAGTGCATGCTAGTTGCCCATGTTTGGCCTCTTCAAGTGTGCATAAGAGTTGCTTTTGTATGCCTAAGTCTTGAGCCTTAACCCTTGCATGTGTGTATGTGCATTTGGTCTCATTTTCTAGGCACTTCGGCCACTGATTTTGGGCCCTTTTGAGTTGCCTAATTCATGTCTAAGCCCATCCTCCATGTGGTTTGCATGCTTGCCTTGTGTGCTTACTTAGGTTTGCATTGCATTGTCCATATTGCATGCTAGATCACATGCTTAGGGTTGCATCACATTGACATGCATGCTAGGCCTCTTGAAGTGCGTGTGATAGAGGTTTGGCACCCTTACATGCTTCTTTGCATTGCATGCATTTGAAATCAAAGTTGCACTCTTGGTTCTCCGGGCCATCACGCATGGAAATGCGCGATTGGTGGTCCGGGAATCGAGGCACATGCCCTCTTGAGTCCATAGCATGATGTGGGATGTGTTTGGTGCATACATGCTTTGAATTACATTGCCATGCATAGTTTGTCCTCTGCTGCTGTGAGTTGCAGGATCTGCAGAACATTTTGTGCCGACCGGCACTTTTTAGTGCCGACCGGCAGTTCATCCCCAGCCGATGGAACAATCCAGTGCCGATGGCCAAATCCTTCAGCCGGTGGAAATTCTGTGCAGCCGGTGATGATCTCCAGTACCAAAGGAAGTGTTCCTAGGACTTTGTTAATTTTCAGAGTTGGATAGCCAAAGAAACAGAGGCATACTTGCATGGCAGTGCGATTCCGAGCGAGTCCCGGGCACGCGCGCTGCAGTTAGCCCTCATCCCGAGGCATTTAATGCTTAATTAGATTAATTATTTAATTTAATTAATTTAGTTGATTTGTAATATTTAATTAGCTAGTTCAGTTAATTATTTATTCGGCCTGTATTATTATTTGGTCCCTCTGAGCGAGGGCAAAAATGTAATAAGTGTGCGTGAGTGGGTGTATGTCTTCCAACCCCCATTTCTTTCTCCCTTTTATTTACCTGCTTACGGTGGTAAATTAGGGCACATTTAAATTAGCATACCTTATGCAATGCATGTGTGCATTCATGCATTTTGTTTACATGCACCTGCGGTGACATCATACAAACTGCATCGCAATTTTCAATTCCAAATTGAATACATGCTATTTGATCACATTTCACATGCCATGTTTAGGGTTAGCCGAGCCTATTCTAGATTGCATTTCTGCCTGTGTTGCATTAGCCACTTAACATGAACTAGGTCATGCATGTTTGCTAACCAGTTTCTTGTTTTGGCGCGGAGTACGATGTAAGTATTTTACGCTTTAGCAGATCGCACGCGTGTGAATGTTTACCATGACAGTATGCTTACCATGCGGCTAAGTGCTTACATGATAAACTGTTTGAATGCCTGTGGGTGGAGGTTGGGTTGCCTGAGTTGGAACAACTCGTTGAAATCCGAATTTTAGCCTACATGCGAGTAGCAAAAGAAAACAACACGTTTTTCGAGACAAAACGGATATGCAATGTTTATTTCCAAGTTAGGCAATCTAGTCTATACTTTTGTGTTGTGCGCATCACATAGTAATTCTAGGTTAATAAACGGATTAAGAACGCAGGAAGTTTTCACAAACGGATATCACGGTTAGGCGGTCTAGGTCTTGAGACCGGCGAAAGTGGGGTGCTCATAGTGACCTTCCCGATCGTACCAAGCTCGAGCCAAGACCACTTTGGTGATGACGGACATGTGGCCTTCGCATCGAGTCGTGGTTTCCTAAATTTCCCAATTAAAAATATTTAGGTGGCGACTCAGATCCGCAAAGCAGTCCATGTTTGGCACTACTTTTCAAAAATCTGTTTTCTCAAACGATTTGCCGGATTTGGACTCTTTGGTTCAGATTCAGAACCAACACAAAATCGAGTCCTGCGAACTGTTAGATGGAAGCCCCACGGGCGCGTCTACAGTTTCTGGCGACTCTGCTGGGGAGTTTTAGAGAGCTTGACTCGAACTCGTGATATCCTGTTTTGACTACACTTATGTGTTTCTTTGCATTGCATGTGCATTGGTGCGCCTAGGACACCGTGTTGGCCATCTGCTATTCCTGAGCGGTTTGCCGGAGGCTTGTCTTGTCAAGGCATGTCCATAAGGCGATCGGTTATGGCTCTCTGCCAAGATGGGGAACACAAACCCTGCTTTTAATGGGGCACCCTTTTTGACCATTCGACCTAGTGCATATTCGGAATCCATAGTGACCATTCCAAACTAGGACAGGTTGCTCACCCGATATTAGGTTGTTTGAAACCGCTGCGTGCGTAGTGAAACCCTAGCTCCGGACAAAAATAGGACAGGGAAACCCTACCCCAACATAGGGGTGTATTGGCTCTCATTTACTTGCTATGTGCTTTTAGAGTGTATCTCTACACGGAATGCATATACCAGTTTGCAAATCTGGGCATCCGGCCTGCGGGCACCAGTATCAGTGTTGTTATGGATCAGCTATATCTGCGGATATCAGATTCAGATTTGGGAAGGATGACGGGAACGATTGTCACGACGAACCCGCCTCATGGGTTAAGGGCGAATCGCCAAGAATCATGAGATTACCTACGGCCTCCAGCCAAACCAAAAGTATTTTTAACAGAGTTAATGGGGGCCAAACGGAAGCAATTTAAAACTTTGTCCATAGAGCCGTGCTTACATGCACATCATTACATACATATGTTAATAACTCACGTCAGAAAATGCAATGACATAAATTCTGTACAAACAGGATCACTCGAATCTAAGTCAGCCAAACGAAACTATATACAAACTCATTCAAAGACTTCGCCACCCTGACAAAATATAAATACATAACAAAAGGGCGAAGGCATGTCTCGTGCGTGAGACGCAAGGGCTGACTCCTCAAACCTTAATGGTTCCAAACTGACTTCCCTGAGGCTGGGTCTGGACCTTTCTTGGCTCACCTACAAACACATGAATGAGCATGAGCGAAAGCCCAGTGAATAATATCAAATAAAAAGTTACAACAATATGTAGAACAACATAATCCGAACGGCCTTGGGCCCAATTCATATTTCTAATTAACATATATATACACAATGTAAGTTAAGTGACTGTTGTTCTAAACATACTGGCCTTTTGGCCTCTTTATCTTTCATTTATGTCAAACGGCCTCGCCCACTCATTCATTTCCATCGCCTTTGGCCCAATCGTTCATTTCCATCGGCCTTCGGCCCAATCATTCATTTCCATCGGCCTTCGGCCCAATTATTCATTTCCATCGGCCTTTGGCCCAATCATTCATTTCCATCGGCCTTTGGCCCAATCATTCATTTCCATCGGCCTTTGGCCCAATCATTCATTTCCATCGGCCTTCGGCCCAATCATTCATTTCCATCGGCCTTCGGCCCAATCATTCATTTCCATCGGCCTTCGGCCCAATCATTCATTTCCATCGGCCTTTGGCCCAATCATTCATTTCCATCGGCCTTCGGCCCAATCATTCATTTCCATCGGCCTTTCCATCGGCCTTTGGCCCAATCATTCGTGTCAAAACGGCTCTTAGGCCCACATTTATATCAATCTGGCTCATAGGCCTTCCATTTTAAACTGGCACATAGGCCTTTCATATCAAACTGTCCGCCATTCAAATTAATGAACTTTACAAAACTTACATAAGAGTAAGCGAATGGGACAATAACATAATTTAGATATTACTCACAGTGATCGATTGATTGGTTCGCCCTGGAACTCGACCCTACACATGCCATGAACATAAAAGGGTCACTAACAATTCAGTCCGTTCTTTAATTCACATATTCCTCTTTAGGCTTTATTCATATCTCTTTAAATCATTCACGATGTTTAACATATGCCTAAGAGTGCTTACAAGTGAAAGAGAACAGAAAAATACAACACAACATGCATTTTCAGGATTCCAGGAAACAGGGTCCCGCCGGCGAGACTTCGCCGGCGGACCCTTAGGTCTGCAGAAGTACTGGTTGCCTCCAATCCCCGTTCGAGCGTTCATTCTTCCGCTCGAGCGGACTTCATGTCACATAGCTCCCCGCTCGAGCGCCAACTTCCCCGCTCGAGCGGACATCATGTCTGCAGAAAAATACTGGGAGCTTAATTTCTCCGCTCGAGCGGCCCTTCCCCCGCTCGAGCGGAAGTCAGAATTCTGGAAATTCCAGATCGTGTTCTTGAGCTTCAATTCAATTTCCCAGCTACCATTCTTGCATGCAAGGCTCAAATCTCAAATATAATCACACTAACATGGTATAAACACCAAAACACATCATCATGGAGCCTAATTTCAAGGATTAAACACTTGCATGCTTCAAATTGACACCAACTCATTTCTATCATTCACATTCCTACATTCAAAGCTCCTATCTCCATAAATTGTACATGCATGTGGTATATCACTTTCATCCTTAGTTCACATGATGAAAAGATGGTCAAGTACATGGCTTTCAACCAAAATGCAACATAAGTCATGTGATTCAAGCTCAAATATGCCAATTCCAAACAACTACTTACATGCATGCATATATGGTCCTCCAACTCAACAAAACCAATTCAAAACATGCCCTTGACCATTAATTAACTTTGAACACATAAGATTACACATTAAACTCATGGATTCAAGAATCAATGCTTACCTAGAAGCCCAATCTATGGTTAATTCTTGAGTTGATCTTCAAATGATCAAGCTTTGAGGCCAAAATCCCAATTTCCCTCACTCCCTCTCTCTCTAGCCGACCTTCTCCCTTCTCTTTTAGTTTTTGATCAGCCAAAATGAAACAAATAGGGAGAATAGAGGATGTAGTGCCCTTCTCCAACAAGACCCACTATTGGCATTATAATAATAAGTATTGGGCACTAATTCACCAGTTTAATCAGTTTAATCTGACCAGAATCAATTTTTAATTAAATTTCACCGTAGGCTCTAAAAATTATGCCAATCACAATGGCGTAATCAATTTCGGGTCTTATGGCCGATAAGGCTCTCAATTTAATTTCCGAAGCGGGTTATCAAACAGATATTCCTACGGTGAACAGATAAACACTCAAAATCACATACATTCACATAATGACACATAAAATCATGCTAAACACATAATCATACTTAAATTAAGGACCAATTAGCATAATACGGAACAGGGGTGTCACAGTCTTCCCCCCTTTAGGAAGTTTGGTCCTCCAAACTTAATTTACCTTCAGTTGAAAACAATTCGGAACACTCTCCATTTAACGGTTCCGATCCTTTCTGATAGTTATTCACCTGGTCCCAAATCAAGCAACACTCTATTTTCAATCGGTCAGAGACTTACCTTTTCTGTCATACAAGGCTTGCATGGTGCCATACCGAAACTAGAGTGTGAGCTGTTGTTGTAAACAAAGTTTGCCAACGGTGGACAGATTTTTCCAATTCCCCGGAAATCTAACACATACATTTGGAGCATTTCTCCCGGAATCTAAAAAGTTCTTTCTAATCATACATCGGTTTGCGGATGGAAAATGGCGCCGAATCATAATTCAGTTTCATATCAAATTCATAATCCGTCCAGATCACATACAGAAATCATAAGTCACGATTAAATTTACGTGATACATCCCTTAGCGTTAACAGAATAGAACAGAACATATACACGTGGGGTTACGGATAACCAGTTCCATAAAGGAACCTCCAGATCCGGGTAGCATAACAAGACAGAAGCTGAGCCCCATTGCTGAAACACCTCTTAGAATTTCTGCCTAAAACAATAGATACTAGGACCCCATGCAACCAAACAATCTTGACGATGTAACCAGTGGCTAGTCAACTAGCATCATACAAAAATTTCACAGGGAGGCAATGAGCTAACTTAGTAATTCTACATACAATAACCCAAACGGGACTTATACCTTGGTGCTCAAGGTAGCCCCACAATGAACTTCGTAGTCACATATCCCTATTTCCATTCCGAAGTAGAGAAAGATTGAAGTAGCTCAACCAATACTCGATATTCAACTTTGACTTGTTGGCACTAAACCATCCGGACACTAGTTCAACAATTTCTTCTTCATGATAGGTTGCCAACGTATTTATTTCAAATGTCAACTACTTTACCACAGAAGTTTGGTCCATTTCCCTATCACAGAAGTTCAATTCATTCTCCAACAATCCCGCAATTCACAATCCGACTCGATATTTAATTCAGCGATTTATCACAGTTATCCAAGGTCAATCAAAAGTCTTCAGGAATACAAGGTGGATCCAAATACTGACTCCCGAATCGACAAAGATAACGTCGGAGCAATTACCCACACAATACACATAGTCCAGACATCCCCATAATACTGATTGTAAAGTACAATAACATCGAAGCAGGCAATCTCTGACATAATACACGTGTTCTCAACTTATTCAACAGTTTACAGTTCATAATTCAGTTCAATATTCAATTCCCTTTTCTATCGAGTCTTTCCACATTACCTGATAGTCATCAAAAGCATAATGCAATTCATATATAAACCTCTATAATGGCAAAGGCAGTATCAAAGGAGTCAATCACATGTTAAGCATAAATTACACATCCTCAGGGCCCCAATTACATAATATAATGGCACTGGGCAGGTATTCACAAGGCGTACTGAATTCGCACACTTACGGATAATCAGGATTTCTCAAAGCTTCTTGGATGTCTATAACATCTGCATGATACCAAAGGATGACATTCCGGACGAAACAAAGGAATAATCGTCTCGGAATCAAGCACACCCGTTCACGACCGTCGGTGGCCGACTCGAGATCGATTAGTCAAACCCACCCGTACGAAACCGTCGGTGGCAAAAGGTATCTCAATCAAAGGCGCTACATAGGCTTAACGTCCCCTAGCACGAAAGGACGCCTCAAGAATGTCATCAAAACAAACAAAATGCCATTCACTATAACCTGATTTCCCAAAATCTAATAACATTGAAGCACTACTCTCCCTTACAAAATATATTCTGATCAGTCAAAGACAAATGTTCAATACTGCCTATAATCAAATCAACCTGCCATCATCAGTCCTCATATCGTCAAACCAACCAGGATGGGACAATACACAAGCATCGTTTCTTAAGACACCCAATCACAGGATTTGTACAATTCGGCTCATTTTCAACACATATGTCCTCGATAGTCGGGGGTTGGTTCTCAATGGTGTTCATAGTTAGGTCAACCTGTCATAGCCCACAAAAGGTCTTTCAAATAGGCTAAGTACTCTAAATAGATTCAAGTTTTGGGTCCATCAGTTTTTTCCTGTCAAGAATAATTTGGCTATTTATTTATAGGCAATCCTCAATCCCTTTTTACAAAATTAAATCAGACAGAGGGTCTTATCAAACCAATCTCGACACAGGTCTTGCCAGTTTAAATCACACAAGGGTTCCATCAAATTATATCAAATGAGGGTCCCCTCGAAACAGTACCGGGCAAAGGTTCTATCGGACCAAATCAAATAAAATTTTCTCATATAGGGCAAATTTGGTTCTGTAAGGCATACTTCGTTTGCTTAGGTACATGGTTGATAGTTTCTCGACTGCCCTAAGTTCATCAGTTCCCAAAGTTATATCAGAATCATTCATCACAATAGTTCATATCAATATGTTTCAAATCATGTACAATACAGTATTGTCTACATAAATTCGGGTGTAGTTGCATATGCGTGCAGTTGTTCATGTCAGGAAGTACGTATCATAATCAATGTAGTAGTTTCCAAATAAGTCTTATAGGCAAGAACATGGTGCACAGTAACATATTAAACAGAATTCCTCAGGTACGCATGGTATAGGATTGTTATGCACGAGTCCCCAATTAGCCACAAAAGCATAGATTCATCCGTACATGTGCATGTGCAGAGCTAATCGATATCCCAATACGTATTTCCCAAATTTCCCAAATTGAACATATACATTCAATGAATACGGTCTCGATCTTGTGGTTCCAACCAATCTAAATACACATGCAGCAGATACGGAAGGATATGCCGATTCAAATCAAATAATGTCCCAAGCAAAGACGTACACATGTACTAATTCGAAATCAACCAACACATAAGCAATCTTTTGTAAACAATATAGATACCTGGGATAACAATCACAGTATTCTGAGTGCTTCCTGGGATGAGTGCAATTATTCCATCCTGAGTAACAATCCCTACCACTGGTACGAATCCGGCTGAGGCAGAACATTTATTCAGATTTGCTCAGTTCGGGAACAATTCCTTACCGCATGGTCCATTTTTCCACACCTATAACAAGCCTCAGAAGCCCGATAACAAATTCTTCGGTGTTTCTTACACTGATGGTGACAAAAGTTCTTGCCATTGCGGCAACTGACGTTACTGTCTTAAGATCTCTATCATTTCTTGCACCATTCCTTCTAGTCTATCAAGTCGGGCTGTGGAAGAGCCTTCCAGCTCGCATGCCCTTACTCAATCCACACTCTACATAATCTCTTATTAAGCTTTGCCAAATATGAGAGTGTCCAATACAAAATAAACACATAATCACATTCGTACATAGGCACATCTTTATATTCTCATTTCACATATCGTACACAATTCATCACATACGTAACAGATAATTGCATACTTATCAGATATCACTAAGCAATTATATACTCAAATCATGTTCATTTTTCACATAGACACCCGTAAGCAGAATTAAATGCACATAAACAACTTTTCATGGTTCACATATTCATGTATGTGCATTATATCAAAACAAACTTGTTGTACACATTAGTGTGACAATTCATATCTCATATTCGAATCATGTGTGGTACTTCCTTTAGCGTGACATATCATATCGGTCAGGCATATCAACATATCTCATACATAGGCCACGGTATTATCTCCCCCGGGCGAGGGCCTGTGCCACGGTATTATTTCCCCCGGGCTAGGGCCTCATGACCATAAGCCACAGTATTATGTCCCCTGGGCGAGGGCCTCCGCTAAGGATACCACAATTATGTTCAAAGAGAATTTGAGCAACCACTTATACAAAACATAGCATCTCAGAGAACTTGTCATTTCACATCATCAGAAAACAATTGAGGCTAAACACAGCCTTATAGAGTTCTTATTCTCTATCTGATTAAACTTGCATTATACTTTATACAAAAGATTCGCGAATATGCATATACGAAGGAGTACATATATTTAGATAATTGCAATGCAAGTAGTTCACAAACTTATATTACATAGTTGCTCAAATCGAAATACTTAAGCATATTCTTGATGCTTTCAAAGTTCATATTTATCACATCAATGCATCCTAGATCTTCTCTAGACGCTTACTGCTCTTTTGGACAAGTGTGTGAGTTATTAACTCGTGCTCTGATACCACTCTGTCACGACCCGAACCCGCCCCCATGGGTTAAGGACGTAACCGGCCAGTAATCATGAGATTACCTACGGCCTCAAGCCAAACCAAAAGTATTTTTAACAGAGTTAATGGGGGCCAAACGGAAGCAATTTAAAACTTTGTCTATAGAGCCGTGCTTACATGCACATCATTACATACATATGTTAATAACTCACGTCAGAAAATGCAATGACATAAATTCTGTACAAACAGGATCACTCGAATCTAAGTCAGCCAAACGAAACTATATACAAACTCATTCAAAGACTTCGCCACCCTGACAAAATATAAATACATAACAAAAGGGCGAAGGCATGTCTCGTGCGTGAGACGCAAGGGCTGACTCCTCAAACCTTAATGGTTCCAAACTGACTTCCCTGAGGCTGGGTCTGGACCTTTCTTGGCTCACCTACAAACACATGAATGAGCATGAGCGAAAGCCCAGTGAATAATATCAAATAAAAAGTTACAACAATATGTAGAACAACATAATCCGAACGGCCTTGGGCCCAATTCATATTTCTAATTAACATATATATACACAATGTAAGTTAAGTGACTGTTGTTCTAAACATACTGGCCTTTTGGCCTCTTTATCTTTCATTTATGTCAAAACGGCCTCTGGCCCACTCATTCATTTCCATCGGCCTTTGGCCCAATCGTTCATTTCCATCGGCCTTCGGCCCAATCATTCATTTCCATCGGCCTTCGGCCCAATTATTCATTTCCATCGGCCTTTGGCCCAATCATTCATTTCCATCGGCCTTTGGCCCAATCATTCATTTCCATCGGCCTTCGGCCCAATCATTCATTTCCATCGGCCTTTGGCCCAATCATTCATTTCCATCGGCCTTCGGCCCAATCATTCATTTCCATCGGCCTTTGGCCCAATCATTCATTTCCATCGGCCTTCGGCCCAATCATTCATTTCCATCGGCCTTTGGCCCAATCATTAATTTCCATCGGCCTTCGGCCCAATCATTCATTTCCATCGGCCTTTGGCCCAATTATTCATTTCCATCGGCCTTTGGCCCAATCATTCGTGTCAAAATGGCTCTTAGGCCCACATTTATATCAATCTGGCTCATAGGCCTTCCATTTTAAACTGGCACATAGGCCTTTCATATCAAACTGTCCGCCATTCAAATTAATGAACTTTACAAAACTTACATAAGAGTAAGCGAATGGGACAATAACATAATTTAGATATTACTCACAGTGATCGATTGATTGGTTCGCCCTGGAACTCGACCCTACACATGCCATGAACATAAAAGGGTCACTAACAATTCAGTCCGTTCTTTAATTCACATATTCCTCTTTAGGCTTTATTCATATCTCTTTAAATCATTCACGATGTTTAACATATGCCTAAGAGTGCTTACAAGTGAAAGAGAACAGAAAAATACAACACAACATGCATTTTCAGGATTCCAGGAAACAGGGTCCCCGCTCGAGCGTAGACTTCCCGCCGGCGGACCCTTAGGTCTCAATCTTGGTTGCCTCCAATCCCCGCCCGGGCGTTCATTCTTCCGCTCGAGCGGACTTCATGTCACATAGCTCCCGCCGAAGCGCCAACTTCTTCGGCCGAGCGGCATCATGTCTGCAGAAAAATACTGGGAGCTTAATTTCTCCGCTCGAGCGGCCCTTCCCCCGCTCCGGCGGAAGTCAGAATTCTGGAAATTCCAGATCGTGTTCTTGAGCTTCAATTCAATTTCCCAGCTACCATTCTTGCATGCAAGGCTCAAATCTCAAATATAATCACACTAACATGGTATAAACACCAAAACACATCATCATGGAGCCTAATTTCAAGGATTAAACACTTGCATGCTTCAAATTGACACCAACTCATTTCTATCATTCACATTCCTACATTCAAAGCTCCTATCTCCATAAATTGTACATGCATGTGGTATATCACTTTCATCCTTAGTTCACATGATGAAAAGATGGTCAAGTACATGGCTTTCAACCAAAATGCAACATAAGTCATGTGATTCAAGCTCAAATATGCCAATTCCAAACAACTACTTACATGCATGCATATATGGTCCTCCAACTCAACAAAACCAATTCAAAACATGCCCTTGACCATTAATTAACTTTGAACACATAAGATTACACATTAAACTCATGGATTCAAGAATCAATGCTTACCTAGAAGCCCAATCTATGGTTAATTCTTGAGTTGATCTTCAAATGATCAAGCTTTGAGGCCAAAATCCCAATTTCCCTCACTCCCTCTCTCTCTAGCCGACCTTCTCCCTTCTCTTTTAGTTTTTGATCAGCCAAAATGAAACAAATAGGGAGAATAGAGGATGTAGTGCCCTTCTCCAACAAGACCCACTATTGGCATTATAATAATAAGTATTGGGCACTAATTCACCAGTTTAATCAGTTTAATCTGACCAGAATCAATTTTTAATTAAATTTCACCGTAGGCTCTAAAAATTATGCCAATCACAATGGCGTAATCAATTTCGGGTCTTATGGCCGATAAGGCTCTCAATTTAATTTCCGAAGCGGGTTATCAAACAGATATTCCTACGGTGAACAGATAAACACTCAAAATCACATACATTCACATAATGACACATAAAATCATGCTAAACACATAATCATACTTAAATTAAGGACCAATTAGCATAATACGGAACAGGGGTGTCTACAATTGTTGATAGTAGAGTGCGCGATTGTTCGACTACACCCGTGTTTGATCTTTGAAATTTGAAATCGCTTGTTTTCCGCTTGAGTTCGTGGAGATTCAAAGAGTTAAGTCAGAACAGCTAGTGTCTTCTCCTCGCTGAGGCAGGACCGAACATGATGCAGAACTCAGAAGAGATTGTGGTCATGACGGCCCGTGAGTCAAGGAACCATCCGCAAGATGAAGCTCTTGTTGATATGCCGATCCGCCTAGGTCGCCAGCACACCCAGTCTGGACCCTCGGTTCTATCAGCTCATGAGCCCACTACATTCGAGTTAATGGGGATGATGGGCGAGCTCCAGAGGTCCGTGGCGGATCTCGCCACGGAATGTCAACCTCGCCACCGGTTGCACCGTATCTTTGGAAATTTCGAACCCTGAGGCCCCGTCATTGGGCGGATTGTGATCGAGCTCAATCACCGGAGATGACCTCCACCCACAATGATGATGTACAGTACCAACCCAAACTCTCACCGGTGAGGCGAGGCAAAGACAAAGTGAAGGTGGATGCCGACCCCGTGGAACGACTGCTGTGGGCAGTCCAGGCTTTGAAAGCCGGGGGAATGAGCAAACAACAGGTATCCGCGATTGTAACCAAAATTGTGGATGATGTTTTCCCTACTCTGCCTGAGGGCAGTTCCAGTCAGTCAGAGAATCGGGATAGGCCCCGTCATGCCAAAAAGGTTCTTCCCACTCCCAGCCTTGCATCCGGAAAGGATCAGAAACCCAAGGTCGCACCCGCTAACCCGTTCGCTAGTGCGTCTAGCAAGAATGCTCAGGTTCCAAAGTACCTGCCCCGAGGGCACAGGATCTTCCATCCTCTCTACATGCCTCTGTCTAGGGCACTTCTGATTTTGGCCAAAAAGGGGCATCTTACGCCCCTCGATCCTAGGCCGCTCCCCAAACCCCTTCCAGCCATGATGCGCCGATCTTGTCGCGTATCATCAATCAGCCATGCTACCGACAATTGCTTCCGCCTCCGTCATGAGTCTGAGATTTGATTGATAACAAGGTCATCCTCCCGCCCACCTCGGCCAAATCAGTCACCACAGAGTTCTTGGATTGTGAGGATACGGATACCGAGAACACCGATACTGCGAGTATGTAATTGGGATTCAACTGCCTGCGGGCAATATCTGGTACATTTTTGGATATGGCGTTTGGCGCGCATTTTTAAGCACCTGCCGATACTAGTTTTGTAAAACCTGACTTGGGTGTCGAGCCAGTCTTTTGATTTGTCTCGAGTCTGTCTCATTGTTTTGAGTCAGTCCTTTTGTTTAAGGGTCTGTCTAATTGTAATGAGTCAGTTCCTCTTTTGTATAAGAATACTAGGTGACTTCGGGGTTGTTGCCTCGAGCACCATTTTGTTTTGTAATTACTTCTTTTTTGCTTTCTTTTTGGGTCTGCCTCTGCCGTGGAGCCGGTTTACATCTGGGGAACCTGAATGAAACAGCCGCGGCTATCGTGTTCCCGTACTATTTATGTTGGGCTAGTTGTGCCAGAGAATTCGAACGGGGTGACAGCACATTCCACCTGCTCTTTTATGCCTTAAAAATTATTGTTTTGACCTAAGTTTTTCAAAACCTTTTTGAACACTGCGGTGATAAAAACAAAGGGGAAGTAATTCCTCGGGTTTTGCAAAATTTTGATCAATCTGAGAGAAAGAAAGGCATGTTAAGCTTTTAATGAATGAAATCATACTTGCCGGCGTGAGTACTGAGAAGGACCCTGGCTTGATCCAGACTGGTTCCACACTATCTTCAACACGAGCGATTTGTCGCTTTCTTAAAAACTTTCAAAAACAATATATTTTGCGCAAGTCTCGCAAAGACCTGTGTGGAACCGCTCTTGAGATTGTGCAGCCCAGGATCGCTCCCAGTCTCAAGTTTCGATTCATCTGTTGCAAACCGGATCCGTTCGAAATGATCAGTGCCATGAACGCTCAGTCAAGCGGCCCTCGCAAAATGAAAGCAAGAGGCATCAGAGTCCGATCAGGAAGATCAGATCCCACCAAGCAAAGCTCGAGAAGTAGCCGTGATGGGCCTTTCTGCAAATCAACACAATAACCGTTCTCCTAGATATAGAGAGGCTTCAATCTCAAAACCGTTTGGCATGGGCTTGCTACACTTTTACCTTTGAGAGGCTCGCTGGGCCGAAAACCCGGAAGGGCGACCCAGGCAAAAGTTAGAGCAAAGTAAAATACAAAAAAGAAAAAGAAAAAAAAAAGGGAAAAAAATGCAAAAAAAATATACAAAAAAGAAATGTAATAAAAAGAAGAAAAATAAATGCAAATGCGAAAAGAAAAGAAAAAGAATGAAAACGAAAAACATAGCTCGCAAGGTCGAAAACCCGCATTGGGCACCTTGGCAAAAATTAGAGCCTAAAAATAGTGAAGGTTAAAATACCCGAGTGTACCTTAACCGGAACTACGTAAGGCTTGATTCCCATGTTTGGGATACGTAGGCAACTTCATCCTGAAGTCCAGCCCCCAATGCTTCCATAGCGTCTCAGTCCATGTCATGGTTTTGATCACTTTTGCCCTCTCCGAATCCAATGCCCCGATTGCAGCAATCCGGAACTACGCGATTAACTTCCTCTTCAAGCCAAACCACCAACACCTTCCAGGTGACTGTGTCCATATATTGATTCAAGCCATCTTCGACTTCTCCGCGTCCGAAGGTCCGATCGTCATCGACAAAGACTGGCTTACAACATGCCGCGGCATCATCCAAACAAGGGGCAACTTTCCGTTGCCCTCCGTTGCCATAAATTGCCCTGAGTTACCGTTCAAACCAGGGGCAACTTTCCGTTGCCTTCCCCCCCCCTGTTTTAAACCAGGGGCAATTTTCCGTTACCTCCGATCCGAGGTTGCATATCTCGAGGGTAAGTTCCGCGCTCGTTCGAGCATTGGCTGTTTGCAAAAATAGTTTTTGAAAATTTTTACTGAGGTTGACTTATTTTCTCGAAAACTATTTCGTTTTCAAAATTGGATCATGTTTGGACCCAAAAAGGAGAATTTTCAGTGCTCACAGCCTGATTCGCATGATTTTCAAATCAAAAATTGAATAAGTGTGTTAATCCAACTCTCATTTTGGTCAAAACTGTTTTGGGAAGAAAACAAAAAAACGGTCAAAATGACGAACTAGGGGCACGATTGAGTCAGGTCCTCTATCTTCCCCCCCGTTAACCTGATTGCCCGAGAGACACTTTATCCGCCAGAAAAAATGGCTGCAAGCTAGTTGCGTCGGGCGTGAACCCGCAACTTCCTATTCGTCTGTCATTCACCCTGGGGAGGGATGCAAAATGAGAGAATAAAGAATAGAGAGGAGTAAGTTGAGAGAAAAGTGAGAGAAGGGTTTTTGTGAGAAAAACCGAGCTTGAGGGCCGAGTGATGTGAGAATCACAAATCAGAAAGGGTGGGAGGTATACCCGGAGGAACTGGCTTCTCAAGATTTCAGGTCTTGTTATAAACACGTCTGTGTGTCGTGTCTTTTGATTTGTCGACCTTAATTTTCGCTTTGAGTCTTTTCCGAGCATGTCTCGTTATGTCAGGTCGTGTGCCTTTTGTTTCTTTGTTTGAGTCTGTTTTGTCGTGTCCTACGGTAGGCTCGATACCCCGGTCGTGAAACTCTTTTTCAAAATCGTTTGTGCTCGGAATGTTGTGCCATTCTCTACATTTATGCGAGGCAGGAGAAGAAAAGGAAAAATTTGGGACATCCAAGTGTGTTTCAACTTCAACCGTTTTAGCTTTCGTGGTCCGTCTTGTCAGATTGGGTTGTTTGTTCAGGGTTTGCTGTGTGCAGAATGAACCATATGCTGTGTTATGGGCTGTATGCAAATCAATCCCCAGCAGATTAGTCCCTAGCAGAGTATGGGTTGTGAACCCAGTTTTGAGCAATGGTTTGTATGAGCTGTTTTGCCGTCTAGTTGGTTGGTTATTTGATTATCACAGTGCAAGTGTTCAATTGTCAGACAACAAATCAATATCATTTACATTTGAGGTGTAATATGATGCAATGCAGTGCGGGATATGAAATATGCTGATACAGACCAATATAACATTTTTCAGATAAAAAGTTTGTTCCATATCATCGTCTTTTCAAATACAAATTTTCGAGAAAAGCAAAAACCTGCCTGCGGCAGTACATAGTACTCTATCTACCAAAAGAGAAAAGTACAAGAAAAGAAATAAAGAAAAGAAGCAGCAAAAATCATCATCATCAGCAGTAGGCCCCATGCCTAAGGGTCAGTCCTCGCCCTCTTAGGAAGCACAAAAAGCATCGTCGAGCTGCCATCGCAGAGCCGAGCCCGAAGCTATCCGGCCTCCTCCGCAAATGACTCAGTCCCCGCCTCCGACTCCCCATCTCCTGGAACTGGAGCTCGTGAGCTGCTCCCCACATGACCACGTCCCCCTCTGGTACGAGGGAATATCCTGCCATCCCGAGTAGAGACGGGAGGCCCAGCTGGAACAGTGTCACCCACTGGAGGGATCGGGAAAGGAGGCTGAAAATACAAAGAACAAACACATCAGAAAGCCGTGAGCAGTTTATCAGTACAGAATGCAGTGTATGAGTACAGTGTGTGAAAGCCGTGAGCAGTTTATCAATGTAGAATGCAGTGTATGAGTACAGTGTGTGAATGCTGTGAACAGTGAATCAGTGCGAGATGCGAGACATAAGCATGTATGGCTGTGGCGGTTTATCGATTTTGTGCAATGTAGCAGACAGCGAAACAGAGTATGATTTGAGACTGTGATCAGTAGAACATACCGGCAGGCTGTAGACGGCCAAGGCGTCGAGAGTCCGCTGCAGCATCCCCAGCAGGGAGGCATTCAACTCCACAGACTGACGGGTATACTCGGAGGAAGCCTGCAAAAGTATTAAATACATCAGTATTCTGTGGGATATCTGAATGAACTGAAATGAAATAACAATGCAAACTGCAGAAATAAAGTAATACATACCGGAGGCAAATCGGGAATGCCGGCCAACTCGTGACCAGCCGGAGGAGGAGCAAAAGGGATCTGGTAGGTCTCCCCACTCTGCCCCCTATAAGTCAACATAGTAGGTAGAGCGGGCCAGCCCGTCCCTCGTCCCCTCTGCACTCCCCTCCTGCCGCGAGCTCGAGCCCTCTGTGACGGCCCCGCTCCTGCTCCTGTCTCTGCCCGGGCCGCTGGCGCCGCAGGTCTCGCTGGATCAGCTCGGGAGCCCCTGCTCAGAGGCCGCATGATGAAGGTCCGGACGTACTCTGAATAGTCGCCCTCGCCCCTGTCAGCGTCAATGTCCACGGCCCAGCCAAGGGTGTAGTCCTCCATCTGGAAGTCAGCCCTCGATCTCCCTCATGCGCTGGGGAGGATGGATCGGCACTATCCGCTCCGGCAAGCCTAGGGGCTGGCGATGAAACGCCACCAGTACCAGTTCGATGCATCGGGCCCTCCAGGAGAATCCGGTAGCGCGAGGTCTCGATGGCGCCGGCATACCGATCTCGTATCACCGCTGGTAGTGGAGCCCACGGCTGCCAGATGACCTGAAATGAAATACAGTTGATTATCTACTGATATAGAAATGTACGCTCGAAAGCAAAGCTTAAACGGACTGTAAGTAAAACATACCTCGGTGGGAGTGATGGTGTCGAAGAAACGGCGGAAGAAGCTGAAAGTCTCCCGCGGCCTCCGGGTACACCTCCCGTCGTAGCGGCGTGAAAAGGGGACAACCGGAGGAGTCTCCGTCTCCGGTACTGGCTCTAGCCTGGGAAAGTAGGCATAGACCCACAACTGCAAAACAGACGTCAGTATGATTATCAGAAAAGCAGAATACAGAATAAAGCAGAAATAACAGAGCCGTGTGTTGAGTATGTGTGTGCCGTGTGTACAGTGTACAGTCAGTATAAAGCAGAAGTATGTGTGTGCCGTGTGTATGCGATATCTGAATTGTAAAGGCATAACAACGGTGTGCGAGGTATGAGTCTGAAAGTCTGAGCGAAATGTAAAGCGAGAGGAGAAGACGTACCTCGGGCTCGATAGCCTCCCAGCGGTATGCCGCCACGAGAGACTGAGCTCATATTACCGTAAAGGTTGGCCAAAGCCGCCCCGATCATCTTGCACAATCCTCTCGACGCCCACCAAAGCGGAGTAAGCGGAGAACTTGTGTTCGCCCGATCGGCAAACAGGGTGGTCCCCAGCAAAAACATGAGGAAGCCGCGTGCATATCTCTCAGCGGCCTCCTGGGTCATCGGAGCTGCGTCCACCAAAGATGGTCCACTTTTCAGCTCAACCTCGAACCAGAGTAGCGGGCCGAACCTGGGCGAACAAGTGGCGGCGCCTCGCCGAAATGAACTGGCGGCGATCCACTCGTCCATGTCTGTGTCGAAGGGGATCGGATCACCCCCCACCCCGATGCCAGTGAGCATCGAGAAGTCGTAAGGGGTCATCGTCATGTCCCCGGTCGCTGATAGATGAAAAGAATCGGTGGTGTCCCACCACCTCTCTGCCAGAGCGGCAAGAAGAGGTCTACAAGCAGAGAGCCTGGAGAGTCCCCTGCAGAAGGTACCGAAGCCGGCCCGATCCACAATGCGGCTAACGGCGTCAGGCAGCTCGGCGTACCAATCGCGAGCGGTAACGTTCCCATACCCGCGGAGAGTATGGGAGTCTCCCTGTAGTCAAGAAATTGCAAAGCCATATGAAGATATGCAGTTGGTATAAATCTGGTATGCGTGCAGATTATTTTTAAAATTCAAACAAAAACCGGGTGCCGGTGTGTTTGCAGTAAACTACAATGTGCGATGCGTCAGTGTGTTTTTGTTTGAACGGTACAAATCTGTGTAAGCATCGTGCACGTGTGTACGTTTCTCAGATGCAAGCAAATGTCGTTTGATATCGCGGTGGAATACGACTGTGATGTGTCAGTGTTTTTTGTGAGAAATAGCATACAGATATGGTGCACATGTGCGCATTTTTTCAGATTCAAGCAGATAACGGGTCATCGTGTGTCTGCAGTGAGCTACAGCATGTAATACGGTAGCGTGTTCGAGTGGTTCGATTCAGTGCAAAACTAGCATGCGTGCAGGTTTTCAGATTCAAATAAGCACCGGGTGTCTTTGAATTTGCAGTGCAATGTGTGCCGTGTGTTTGAGTGCTTGAGGCCAGTGTAGTGTGTGTGCATGTGCGTCGGCCCCAAACAGATGTCAGCAGTGAGTTTGTCTACAATCAACTACAGTACAGTACATCAGAACTAAGCAGTTAATGGGTTCAGTTAGCTATGGCAGTTGACAGGAAATCCTACATTGCAGAAAATAAAAGACCAGAATGTTACCTCGGCGGCGCCCGGCGAACAAGTGAGAGGCGGCTCATGCCAGAAGCTCCGGATCCAAAGCCCTGTCGAAGCCGCGGAAATGGCGAAGTCCATCGGGTGGTAGCACGTGGATGGCCGGGCGATAGGTCGCCGGATCGAATGGGCGCTCGCTCAACGGGAGGAGCTCGACCCCGGGGTCCATCTCATGGTCCGGGGGAGTCCCGACATGGGGAACATCGTCTGCCATGGGTAACGGTGGTGAAAAAAACGACCGGAAAATGAAAACCGGGGTAGAATACGAAAAGTCAACCGACAAAGTCAACCCCGAGAGGGTCGGAAATGGCCGGAAGGGTCGGAATGTGAAAAGGCACGAGAATGAAGAGAAAATCGAGGGGAACAAGTCCCGAAAAGGCGGGAATGGCGAAAAATGCACCGAAACAAAGTTTTGTTCGGGTGAAAATGTCCGAAACGCGAAGAATATCGCGAATCCGACGAGAAAACGGGTGTGAAACGCGAAGAAATCGGCGAAAAATCGAAAGGAAAACACTCTAGAGAGAGAGAGAGGGAGAGTTTTCGGCGGAAGAAAGTGAAAAGAATAGGGTTTCAAGCCCTATTTTAAAAGACCCGAGGCAAAATGGCAAAACTGCCCCCGATCAGCCATTTTTGGCCGGTCGGCACATTATGGTGCCGGTGGATAAGTTTAGGCAGCCGGTGGCAGCCGGTGACCACCCCACCCAGCCGGTGGTCTTCCCAAGGCCCTGTTTAGGCAAGTTGAGGAGTTTTGGGTCTTCATAGCTCAAGAAAGTACAAGAAAATGCATCCCCGATGCTCAACCGGCCTCCGTTTTGACTTCGGACCGTCTCTACTGTGCGTGACGCTCAATTTCAAGTGAAGATTGTATCCTTTTGCATCCTTTTGTCGTTTACAGAGATTTAAAAGTTGTCCCGTGTGCGTTGCGTGCATCCATCACATTGTTCGGCGCATCATATCGCGCCATCTTGCACGTCCCTTACGACTTGCACCATTTTGCATTGTCGTGTGGCATGCGTGTCATACTCTCTCATCTTGCATCTCATAATGATCCACGTGAGGTGTACTACCTCACGTGCTTCATTTCGCATTTCCCCTTGATTCACGTGGGGTGTACTACCTCACGTGCTTCATTTTGCATTCCATTTTGAGACACGTGAGGTGTACTACCTCACGTGCTTCATTTCGCATTTCACCTTGAGTCACGTGAGGTGTACTACCTCACGTACTTTGTTTTGCATTTCATTCTCCATCCAATGAGGTACGCGTGCCTCATGTGCATTTCATTTTGCCTGGTCCGCGGGATCGAAACACGCACTGGTCCGGCGGATCAAAACACGCACGGTCCCATGACCAAAACACGCCGTCCAGGAGACCTTAAATCCTTGGGAGGTGCAAGACCTTCGGTGCATTAAGGTGCACCTCGTTACATTCATTTCGCATTTCATTGCATCTCGAGGCACGTACGCCTCGTTTTGCACTTCATTTTCCATCAAATGAGGTACGTGTGCCTCATTTCGCATTTCATCGCATTTCGAGGTACGCGTGCCTCGTTTTGCATTTCATTTTCCATCAATGAGGTATGCGCGCCTCATCATGGTTCATTTCATTCTCATTTGTATTGTTCTGCACCCCTTGTGGCGCGCGTGTCACATTCGCATGATTGCCCCATACGGGTCCGGCGGGACCTTAAACATGCCATACCGGTCTGGCGAGACCTTAAACACATACGGTCTAGGAGACCTTAAATCCTCCGAAGGTGCAAAACCTTCACGCATTGTCATCATCTCGTCAGCCGCGCATTGCCGCGCATCTTGAAGCCACGACATCCGGGTCTGGCGATACCTTAAACACGCACGGTCTAGAAGACCTTAAATCCTCGGGGAGGCGCAAGACCTTCGGTGCATTAGAGTTGCCCCTCATTGCATTCGGCATGCATTTCATCGCGCCGTTTGGGGCACCCTCATTGCACTTCATTTTCCATCCTTTGAGGCACGTGTACCTCATTGCACTCCATTTTCCATCTTTTGAGACACGCACGTCTCATTCGCCTCATTTACAGCCGTGTGCGTGTCTCATTTGCATCATATGCACTTTAAGTGTTGTGTAACAGTTGCCCCCAGGTCTGGCGAGACCTTAAACACGCATCGGTCTAGAAGACCTTAAATCCTCGGGAGGTGCAAAACCTTCGGTGCATTAAGGTGCACCTCATTGCATTTTGCATGCATTCCATAGCGTTGTTTTGCGCATCTCATCGTTGCCCCGTCTGGTCTGACGAGACCTTAAATACGCACGGTCTAGGAGACCTTAAATCCTCTGAAGATGCAATTCCTTCGGTGTTTGTCGTGCCCGAACGACTTTCGGTGGTCTGGTAAAGCCACCCGTCTGTGTTTGCAGTGAGTTCCTAGGAGACCAATGGGGACGGTGAAAACTAGAGTTTGAATGGCTTATGCCTAGAACGCAAAGGTTCGGAATTTCCGAGACTAAAGTCTGGTTTAAATACCCAGGGGGATGTACCCTCGGCTTGAAATCTGTATGGAAGCCCCATAGGTTGAGGCGGCGTGTTTACGCCTCAATTCTGGATACTGAACCAACCTAGTATATCGCCCCGTTGGTAGAATAGGGAAAACTGCAATCGCAGCCATTGCATCATACTGCATTGTCATGCATCATTTGTAAATATTGCATATGTCATGCATTTTCAAAAAACAAAAAAACAAAAACATGCATTTCATGCATCATTAATACTATTGCATATGTCATGCATTTCAAAACAAAAACAAACAAAACAAAACATGCATATATCATGCATTTCATTGTAGTATAGTGCATATGTCATGCATTTTCTGTAGATATCCATTTCCATTGCATTATAGTTGCATGCATTTACTGCATCATCTTCCATCTATGGCTTGCGCCTTTCCTTGTTGAGCTTGGTCTGGTATGTGCCCTTACTTTTCACGTTGAAGCATGGTTCATGTGCATCGCGCCTATTCCTTGATGAACTTGGTTTGAGGTTGCGGCACCTTTTCTGTGTTAGACATGGCTTGTACATGTGCATGCCTTTCCTAGGCAAAATACGGTTTGGCCCGCGTGCCATACCCATTGTATCCATTTCCATTACATTGTAGTGTAGTCATTGCGTCCGGCATTAGGATCACTATTCTCACCCCAGCGGGTCGTTTCCCCACTTATGTCATCCCACCCAATACTTGTTCTTGTGTCCGTGCGAAGTACTCATAGATCAGACATCGTTCTATGGGAGACGGGCTTGTCACTTCCATCAATCTATTTGACATTTGTGTGGTTTCGAACCGCTTCGGTTTGAATCACGATTCAATTGCCCTGCATGTAGTTCGCATTAGTTTTAATTGCACTACATTTTCATTTGCATTATTCATACATAGTTTTGTATATATTGCATATCATTCATCATTCGCATTGCATATGTCATGCATGTTGCTAACAATATTGTACCTGTTAAGTTTGCTTTCTTTGCAGGCACGATATTGTATGTACGGCTCATTTAAGGCCGGCGCGACCGGACGAGCCGCACAGGTATTGTATCCTCCGAGTGAGACGTTTGAGAATTGCATAATTCTCTTACATCCTTTCTGCATTGTAGTGTAGATTGGTGCATGCTAGCTTATAACTGTTGCATGTGTGCTTCGTTACAGCTTTCTTTGCATGATCATAAGTTATGCTCGGCTTCTTGCATTTTTAATTGCATTTTGCCCCTGCCTTCGGGCGCATACCTTGTTTTGTCTTGCACGTTTGTCTAAGTCTTCGGCCTTGTCAAAAATGGGCCGTCTCTGGGCTTTGACATTCACCCCCGTCATTGTTATGACTTCCGAGTTACGTCAAGAGAGGCAATCAGAGACACCCCATTTTTGACCGTCCTCAAGACTTGGACGTCACCGTTGGAGCACTCGGTGATTATCCATGTTTGTGTTTGTTTGGAGTTCCTGAGTTCTCGCCACGCCACGCCTCGGGACCTCCGAACTTGTTTGTTTTGTGTCTGGTTTTGCACCAAACACTTGTGTTTTGCCTTTGAGGGGCAGGGAATGCTTTGTGAAGCATCCCTACACACCACCGGCTGGGGCTAGAAGTCACCGGCTGGCTAGAGTTGTCATCGGCACTTTATTGTGCCGGTCGGCACTCTTTGTGCGGTCGGCACTAAATTTTGTCAAAATGACATTTTATGCGTGGGACCGTGCACTTGCTTTACGAGATATTTTCGTGTGTGCAGGTGCATTGTCTTCCCCTCCATACACATGTATGGAGGGATGAGCTTGCTTAGTGGCTAAGCTTGTAAGCTTTTGGCCTATAAGAGGGAAAGCTCTTCCCTTTGCTCAAGGGTTGGCTTCTTGAGAGACTTAACCATTGTTAGAGAGAGCCAAGGTCTGGTTTTAGGTTAGAATAGTTGTATCTATCCTATCTCTCTCTTTCCTTGCTTGTTTAGTACACTAGGTGCTTTAGTTCATACTATTGCACTAAAACACCTAGTGTTCCACCTTCTCCTTGCAACTGAGGATCTAAGGGCTGATTCTTGGAGTTCTTGACTGATTTTGAGCTCAAGGAAGCATCAACCACAACCTTTGTGAAGAGGTCTACAAGGGTAAGATACTAACCCCTTTTTCCCCCATTTTTGCATTCCATTTTTGCCTAGTTTAAAACAGTTTTTGTGCTTAGTGATTAACACATAAAATCTCTGTTTTTAAGTCCTCTTTATTGTTCATTAAGAGTGTTGTGAGGTTTGGGGAAGTTTGACCCCCTTTAGGCTTTGAAAAAGGCCCCATTTTGTGCTATTTTGGAGAGATCCGAGATTTTGGTGGTAGGATCTCTTCACCACTGAAATCTTGAGGGATTTCAGTGGTGAAGAGCATGCCTTGAAGTCTCAAAAAGGGGAGGGCCACCCCCCTCTCCTTGATGTCCTTGAAAAGGACAAATTTTGCTTCCTTAAGGAGCTTCATGTTTGAGTGTGTGTTGAGCATGTTTGACTTATTTTTCATGCTTATATTGTAATATTATAACATGATTTCAAGTTGGTTCTAGCACTCCTTGCATGTTTTGCATGGTTGCTTTGTAATGCCTTATATTGCCTTAACTTGCTCTAGGTTTATATGCCTTCTTTCTAGCATGTTTTAGGCCTAGATCCATGAAGCTTGTATGCTTATTTTGACATGATTTAACTCTGTCCATAGCCATTTGGGTCGATCCCATCATGCATTATGTAGCTCCTTTGCATTTGGCTTGTTAGCCTTGAGCATGAGTGCATAGCATACCATGCTTACTTCATTTTTGATAGTTTGGAACCATCTAGCATGTTATTTCAGACTTTTGGTGTGCTTATGCATGCTTTAGTTGTTTCTTTAATGCTTTAAAAGCATATGTTGAATGCTCCATGTTTTGGTCATATTGCATGCCTTTGTATTTGAGTCTCTTAGATGCCATCTAGGTGCTCCTTAGGCTTTGTTTAGGTCTTCTTGTGACCTGTTTTGAGTCCCCTTAGCCTTGTGAGGCTTGGTGGACTTGGCCTGCTTAAGCCTTTCATGGCTTGTTTCAAGACTTGGACCATTTGCATGCTTTGTTTAGCTTGCCTTGTTGTATGATTTGGCATCATTTCGTAGCATGATTTTTGAGCTTTAAGTGCATGCTAGTTGCCCATGTTTGGCCTCTTCAAGTGTGCATAAGAGTTGCTTTTGTATGCCTAAGTCTTGAGCCTTAACCCTTGCATGTGTGTATGTGCATTTGGTCTCATTTTCTAGGCACTTGACCCGATTTTGGGCCCTTTTGAGTTGCCTAATTCATGTCTAAGCCCATCCTCCATGTGGTTTGCATGCTTGCCTTGTGTGCTTACTTAGGTTTGCATTGCATTGTCCATATTGCATGCTAGATCACATGCTTAGGGTTGCATCACATTGACATGCATGCTAGGCCTCTTGAAGTGCGTGTGATAGAGGTTTGGCACCCTTACATGCTTCTTTGCATTGCATGCATTTGAAATCAAAGTTGCACTCTTGGTTCTCCGGGCCATCACGCATGGAAATGCGCGATTGGTGGTCCGGGAATCGAGGCACATGCCCTCTTGAGTCCATAGCATGATGTGGGATGTGTTTGGTGCATACATGCTTTGAATTACATTGCCATGCATAGTTTGTCCTCTCATTGTGAGTTGCGGGATCTGCAGAATATTTGTGCCGACCGGCACTTTTTAGTGCCGACCGGCAGTTCATCCCCAGCCGATGGACCAATCCAGTGCCGATGGCCAAATCCTTCAGCCGGTGGAAATTCTGTGCAGCCGGTGATGATCTCCAGTACCAAAGGAAGTGTTCCTAGGACTTTGTTAATTTTGAGTTGGATAGCCAAAGAAACGAGGCATACTTGCATGGCAGGCGATTAAAGCGAGTCCCGCAGCTACGCAGCTTAGCCCTCATCCCGAGGCATTTAATGCTTAATTAGATTAATTATTTAATTTAATTAATTTAGTTGATTTGTAATATTTAATTAGCTAGTTCAGTTAATTATTTATTCGGCCTGTATTATTATTTGGTCCCTCTGAGCGAGGGCAAAAATGTAATAAGTGTGCGTGAGTGGGTGTATGTCTTCCAACCCCCATTTCTTTCTCCCTTTTATTTACCTGCTTACGGTGGTAAATTAGGGCACATTTAAATTAGCATACCTTATGCAATGCATGTGTGCATTCATGCATTTTGTTTACATGCACCGGGCTCGGTACATCATACAAACTGCATCGCAATTTTCAATTCCAAATTGAATACATGCTATTTGATCACATTTCACATGCCATGTTTAGGGTTAGCCGAGCCTATTCTAGATTGCATTTCTGCCTGTGTTGCATTAGCCACTTAACATGAACTAGGTCATGCATGTTTGCTAACCAGTTTCTTGTTTTGGCGCGGAGTACGATGTAAGTATTTTACGCTTTAGCAGATCGCACGCGTGTGAATGTTTACCATGACAGTATGCTTACCATGCGGCTAAGTGCTTACATGATAAACTGTTTGAATGCCTGTGGGTGGAGGTTGGGTTGCCTGAGTTGGAACAACTCGTTGAAATCCGAATTTTAGCCTACATGCGAGTAGCAAAAGAAAACAACACGTTTTTCGAGACAAAACGGATATGCAATGTTTATTTCCAAGTTAGGCAATCTAGTCTATACTTTTGTGTTGTGCGCATCACATAGTAATTCTAGGTTAATAACCGGAATAAGAACGCATAAAGTTTTCAAAAACGGATATCACGGTTAGTAGAGGCCGGTCTTCGGACTGGCGAAAGGGTGCTCATAAATGACCTTCCCGATCGCACCCAAGCTCCCAAGCCAAGACCACTTTGGTGATGACGGACATGTGGCCTTCGGCACTGAGTCAGGGTTTCCTAAATTTCCCAATTAAAAAATATTTAGGTGGCGACTCTGTAATCTGGCAAAGCAGTCCATGTTTGGCACTACTTTTCAAAAATCTGTTTTCTCAAACGATTTGCCGGATTTGGACTCTTTGGTTCAGATTCAGAACCAACACAAAATCGAGTCCTGCGAACTGTTAGATGGAAGCCCCACGGGCGCGTCTACACCTACCAAAGGGCTATGACTGCAATCTTTCATGACATGATCCATCATGAGGTGGAAGATTATGTTGATGATCTAGTGGTAAAATCCAAGAAAGAAGAAGACCATCTCCAAGACCTTGAGAAGGTATTCAAGAGGTGCCAGAAATTCAAAATGATGATGAATCCTCTCAAATGTGCTTTCGGGGTGGCGGCCGGGAAGTTCCTTGGGTTTCTTGTACATAGGCATGGTATCAAGGCAGATGAAGACAAGGTCAAGTCTATCAAAGCAATGCCTCCCCCACATTCTCAGAAGGAGTTAAAAAAGTTCCTCGGGAAGGTGTCTTATATTCGGAGATTTATCCCAGCACTGGCAGAGATCTCTGCACCTTTCAGCTCTTTATTAAAAGGAGATGCCAAGTTCGAGTGGAACCAAGAGCACCAAAAGGCCTTCGAGAGAATCAAGGCAGCCTTGACCTCGCCTCAGACCATGATAGCCCCGCAGCCCGGGGTGTCTCTAATGTTGTACCTAACTTCAACCCCCAAGTCCATAGGAGCATTATTGGTCCAAGATGTAGACGGAGCAGAACGCCCGGTGTATTACATCAGCCGGAAGATTCGAGGAGCAGAAGTCCGATATACTCCGATAGAGAGACATTGTCTAGCTTTGGTATTCACCGCCCAAAAGCTCAGACATTACTTCTTAGCACATCAGATTCAGATTGTTACTAGAAGTGATCCAATCCGATACCTCCTCAGCAAGCCTGCTCTAACCGGGAATGTGGCAAGATGGTTGCTAGCACTGGGTGAATTCGAGATCACATGTGTAGCTCCCAAGGCGATCAAAAGCCAAGCCTTAGCTGATCTCTTTGCTCAATTTCCAAGTGGTGACTATGAACCAGTGAATGAAGAACTAAGAGGAGAGGTACATGCAGTTATGGCTTCCGAGGAAAGCTTTTGGACGTTGAGCTTTGACGGAGCAGCAGCTGGAGGGAAAGGAAGAACCGGGATAGTCCTTACAAGCAAAAGTGGGGAAAAGTTATATTTGCCTTATAAACTGGATTTCCATTGTTCGAATAATGAAGCCGAGTATGAGGCTCTTATTTTAGGCTTGATAGCAGCTGAGAAGCACAATATCAAAAAGATTCGGATTCGGGGGGACTCAAAGCTGATAGTGAAGCAAGTTTCAGGACAGTTCGTCTTAAAGGAGCTTGCCTTGGCCACATATCGAACAACAGTCCAAAGGCTTCTTGACAAATTTCAGAAGGTCGAAATAGAGCATGTGCCTCGCTCCGACAATAAGTTTTCAGATGCCCTCGCAACATTAGGGGCAAGAGTTGACATTCCAGAGGAGGAGGCAACAATTGTTATCAAGAAGAGAACAGAACCTTCAATAATACTTGAAGACAAAGACCTTTCGGAGGACTAGAGAGCAGAAGTTCTCAAACAACTCAGAAGCAAAGTTGGCAAAGTTGGAAAACTGACTATGGCCAAGCTTGCCCAATTCATAATAATTCAAGGTGAACTTTACTTCCGAGGAGGTACTGGATTCCTAGCCTGGTGTGTTGGCCAACAAGAAGCAAACTTCCGACTACAACAAATTCATGAAAAATCCTGTGGGGATGGAGATATTAGTCTGTATAGAAGGATCCAAAGACAAGGCTATTATTGGCCCGAGATGGAGAAGGCCTCGAATCAACTACAGAAAGAATGCCCCAAGTGTCAGTCATACATCTGGGAGGATGAGAGTTGCTTTGAAATTGATACCCCTGACTGGAGACAAGTCTACATTGACTATCTCAAAGAGGGGACACTACTTGAGAGCTCGAGGGACATTGCGCACCTCAAAAGAAGAGCAAGGCGGTACTTTCTTGATTAGAACAAGCTTTACAGAAGAAGCATTGAGGGCACTCCCCTGAGGTGTCTCTCCAAGGAAGAATCAGATCTAGTCCTCGGAAGAGCCCACGAAATTGAACATCAAGGAGGGGCTCGACTGTTTGAACAACTTATACACCTTGGGTATTATTGGCCTACCATGGAGTCAGATGCGTCCCATCACGTAAAAAGGTGCCAGACCTGTCAGAAACACGGAAATTTGATCCATGTTCCAGCCGTAGACTTGCATAGCATCCAAACGCCATGGCCGTTCCATACCTGGGCTTTTTGTGATACCCCTATTCTGTAATATGTTAAATTGGCCCTTAATTTGAGTATGATTATGTGTTTAGCATGATTTTATGTGCCATTATGAGAATATGTGTGATTTTGGATTTTTTATCTGTTCACCGTAGGAATATCTGTTGAGTAATCTGCTTTGAAAATTTAATTGAGGGTCTTATCGGCCATAGAACCCAAAATTGATTACGCCATTGTGATTAGCAAAATTTTAAGAGCCTATGGTGAAATTTAATTGAATATTGATTCTGGTCAATTTAAACTGATTAAATTGATTAATTAAGTGTCCTATTATTTTATATCAAAACAATTGTTGGAGGGACTTTTTACTTATGGCCATATACTCTCTCTCTACTCCTTTTTGGAACTCAAAATCTGAGTTAGACTGTGGAGAGGAAGAGAGAGTCGGCTGTAGAAAGAGGAAGAGAAGAGAATTGAGCAACTTAGCTCAAAGCTTGGGAACCTTGAAGATTATTCAAGTTTTGATCATAGATTGTGAAGATTAGAGCTTCTAGGTAAGTGAACTTATGAATTTTGTTGTAAATGTGTAGATTCAAGTGTGTTTGAAGATCAAGAAAATGAGATGAGTTGGTTTTGTTGATGTAATAGCCCTTGTGCACATGCATGTAAGAAATTGCTTTGAATTTGCATGTTTGAGTTTCAAACACATGATTTATGTGAGTTTTGAGTAAAGCTCATGTTATTATCACCAATTTTGTCATCTAAGATGGAAATGAAAGTAATACATCACATGCATGTACAATCTATGAGGATAGGAGCTTTGAATGCATGAATGTATATGATAGAATTGAGTTTGGTGTCAATTTGAGACATGCATGTGTTTGATCCTTGAAATTGAGCTTCCTAATGGTGTAATCTTGTAAGGGAACCATGATAGCATGATTATATTGGAGATTTGGGCCTTGCATGCAAGAATGGCAGCTGGGAAATTGGTTTGAAGCTCAAGAACACATTCTGGATTTTCCAGAAATTTGAGTCCCGCCAGCAGAGGCTGCTTCGGCGGATAAAAGCAGGCTCCGGCATTTTTTCAGATATGGCTCCGCCGGCGAAGTTGACGCTTGAGCTATGAGCGGGGAGGTCCGCCGGCGGCCGATTTCGCGCTCGAGCGGGGAATTGAGGCAACCAAGATGCCAGACTTAAGGGTCGCTCGGCGAATCCCACGGCGGGGACCTGCTTCAGTAAATTCTTGCATCTTGTGTTCAGTTTTCCGTTCTCTTTCACTTGTAAGCACTCTTAGGCATATGTTAAGCATTGTGAATGATTTATAGAGATAAGAATGAAGCCTAAAGAGGGAAATGTGAATTTTGAACGGATTGAATGGTTAATGACCCTTTTATGTTCATGGCATGTGTAGGGTCGAGTTCCAGGGCGAACCAATCAACCGATCACTGTGAGTAATATCTTGACAAGATATTCATAGTATGTCATTGTTTAATTGTTACTTCTGTGTAAGTTTTGCAATTCATTGAATAATTGGGCCAAAGGCCGATGGAATTGAATAATTGGGCCAAAGGCCGATGGAATTGAATAATTGGGCCAAAGGCCGATGGAATTGATAATTGGGCCAAAGGCCGATGGAATTGAATAATTGGGCCAAAGGCCGATGGGAATGAACAATTGGGCCAAAGGCTGATGAAAATAAATGATTGGGCCGAAGGCCGATTGACATGAATGATTGGTAGAAGGCGTTTATTCATGTTCCAATAATTGCATATGTACTCGTTTATTTGATATTATTCACTGGGCATTCGCTCACGCTCATTCATGTAATTGTAAGTGAGCCAAGTGAGGACCAACCCCAGCCCCAGTGAAGTCAGCCGGGAACAGCGGGAGTTTTGGGGAGAGTCAGCCTTGGGTCTCACGCACGAGACCAAACCTTGCCCCTTTTTGCTATGTGTTTGAATTCTGTCGTGTTGGCAAAGATCTTGTGTATATTGTATATAGTTGCTAGGGGTTGACTCAGTCTAGACGATCCTGTCTGTACAGAGGTTTATGCTACTGCACTTATGATGTGGGTTATTAACGTATATGAGTTTGGTTTGTTTTGTTTTGTTTTGGTGTGCATATAAGCACAGCTCTATGGACAAAGTTTTAAATTTTTACTTCCGTTTGGCCCCTTTACTCTGATGAGTTATGTCTGCTTAGTATGGAGGCCGTAGGTAATCTCCGGATTACTGGCCGGTTATGGCCTTAACCCTTAGGGGCGGGTTCGGGTCATGACACTTTTGATCTGATAGGGCCCATCTCCACACCTTCTAAGGGGTACAAGTGGATTCTCGCAGCCACAGAATTGAGCACAAAGTGGGTCGAAGCAATTCCTCTGAAGAACGCTACGGGCCCTGCAGTCGCGAACTTCATCAAGGAGAATATCATTTGTCGGTTTGGAGTACCAAACACCATCCTCTCGGATAACGGCACTCCCTTCATAAACAAATATGTGAAGAGCCTCCTAGAGACTTATCGAGTGAAGCATCACAAATCCACACCCTACTATCCAAAAGGGAATGGGCAAGCGGAGGCCACAAACAAGACACTGATAAGGATTCTGAGCAAGATGATGGATGAATTTGGGGGGACTTGGTCTGAACAGTTGATAGTAGCCTTATGGGCATATCGTACTTCAAAGAGAAAGCCAACTCAAGCAACTCCTTACTCCCTTGTGTATGGGTCCGAGGCAGTGTTACCTATAGAGTTGGAAACACCATCTGCTCGGATGACTCTCGCCTCGGGGATCGTATTGGAGCCTCGAACCACTAGATTGGAAGCATTAGAGGAAAAGCATGACAGAGCTGCAAAAGTCATGGAAAGATATCATGCGTCTATTGCCCGGGCCTACAACCAGACTGTGGTACCAAGAAAATTTGAAGAAGGTGATTTAGTATGGAAGATTGTAGACCCAATCATGCGAGGACAACCCTTGCCCAAGTTTTCTCCAAAATGGAAAGGGCCCTACAGGGTGGTTCAGGCAAGCTCAAGCGGGTACTACAAGCTTGTAAGGGTTGAAGATGGCTTCCGAACTGGCCCGCTCAATGCAAAGTTCATCAAGCATTACTACCCGTAATCTATGTTGAAATTCATTTTCATTTTCTTACTTTGTCTAAAAGTTATATTTCCCTTACGTCATGAAGAAGCTGGTTTTCTTTATGGTGTATGTTCAATCCCATCACTTGCAGTGAATCTATTATACTTTTGTCAAAAAAGTTGAAGAATTAATGAGAATATTTCAGCTTTTATAAACATGTGCGTAGGATTGTTCTTTCCATTGTATCATTCGAAATAAATATTTTATCAAGTAGAATGAGAAAATAATGCGAACATATCCAAACAGCAGAGTGTGCCTCTAAAGTCTCCAAACACCCTCGAAGAAGCTGCCCGTCACATCTACACCCGAAGGACAAACAGCAGAGTGTGCCTCTAAAGTCTCCAAGGCCCGAGCATAACCCGACTCGAGTTCACGAAGAGTTGCCTTTGTCTCATCTATAGAGGTCTGATAAAAGGCAAGCACAGACATAAGTTCCACCCGATAACTGGCGTTCGAAGCCATATCCAGGCGCTTCCGAAGCCACGATAAGTCCACTTGATGACGCTTCATGTCAGAGATCCCCTGATACGCTGTCTCGACTACTTTCCCATTAAGGTCACATAACTGTTGCCTATCCAAGCTATATAAGATAGTGGCAAAAGACTCGAGAAGAGCAGTCTGAATGAGTGGACACTGGCAAGCAAATGAAGCAAAGGTCTCCGGGTAACTCGAATGCACAAGCTGTAGAACTGAAGCAAACTCAGGAGCTACCCAATAATGGAGAAATGATACTTTGCCAGAAGCCGAAGGAGGAGTTGGGGCTGGAAAGCTGCTAGTCTCAGGAATCTCCCCAATGTCTATCGGGTTAGATGAACCACCCGGAGGGGTAACTCCCGACGGAGGCCCCAAGCCTGAGAATGCGGAGCGATAAGGGGAAAGACCAAAAGCATCACTATCAAAGTGGAAATCACTGAGATTCAAGTCCAAAACATTCGAAAGCACTGGCAAGGAAGAACCTCTGGTAGTCGTCTCAAAGGCAGGTATCCCCCCTTGAGAAGGAGAACCACGAGGAGTCACAAAGAGAGTCGGAGTAGAGTCCGAGGCAGGTGAAGGCAGGACCCCGGTAGCAGCCAACACTGGAGCAGAATCTGAGGCAGGTGAAGGCAGGACCCCGGTAGCAGCTAACACTGAAGAAAAGATAAGGAAGTCTTATTAGGGGTAGGGAACAGTAAAGCCATTTGAGTAAAGATTTCTCACAGGTAGAAGTAAATGACAAACTTCAGAAAGAAAGATTACCAGAGGGAGAATCAATATGCAAAGCCGGAGCAACTGAAGGACTCCTAGCATCAACAAAGTCACTGGGCCGTATAGGGAGCACCTGATCGATCTCAATGTCTGATGAAGCCTGAACAGTAGCAGTCATCCCTGAAGAAGAAAGGAGGGCCGGAGGATGAGAATCACCATAAGTGCCAGAGCGAGTCTCAGAGATTTCTAGCATATCCACCTCCGCACCATTCCCAGAAGCGCACCTCATCTCTACATTGCTTCTAGAAGCATGGCCTGCGACATCAATTTCTGTGGCATCAGTCCCTCCAGTAATCTCAACATCAGAACGGTGAGCCCCAATAACCTCGTCACCAAGATAGCGCTCCTCTCACTCTGGTAGAGGCGGTGATGGCATCGTGGAACAAGGTCACAAAAATGATCGGAGGACTCAGCCTCATCATCATCATCGTCGTCATCTATAACTGCTATACGAGAGGTGCGCATCTTCACAAGTCTTGCAGACAAAGGTAGGGTGTCGTCCAAGTCTGAGTCCGACCTGGGGGAGGCAGCATGGCCAGGAGCTACGGTACTGAAAACGTCAACAACCATAAGGTCCTACACAACGTGGGCAAATAAAAAGTGTTCATTTAAGAAGGTATAGCCGCAAGAAGGAAAGTAAATTCAAATAAAAAAATAAAAAAAAAAATTTCGGTTACCTCATGGAGCCTTTTGGAAAGGCGAGGAGCGGAAGGACTGGCATCAGAAGCCCTCTTGTGAGCCACCTTCTTAAGGCGGGTCGTCCGAGGACCAGAGGCCTTATTCAAAGGGACTGGCTCTGGAGAAGCAATTGCCAAACTAGAAGCAGACGCCCGAGCCGGAGGGTCAACTGGAGCAGATAAGGTAAAGAAACTCTCGTACATGTGATCAGATTTCCGGCTCTTAGGCAGCCGAAGAGAAGAGTCCTTCTTATAGATCGGTGGAGGCAAACATATGGTCGATCTGCTCTGGACAAATGTAATAAACGCATCGATATTCTTCCGCCAATATCGCCTGAAAGAGGGGGTGAAACCCCCTACTCGGCTCAAGTTTGGCATCGTCAAAGACCCGGATATAGGAAGCACGGTATGTACGAGTCCGCGGGTAAAGTGCCCGTAACTCTCCGAGAAAGATAATGAAGGAGGTGCTGGCCCCGGGGCACATTGGTCAAACCCGAACTGACATGCTACACGGTCAGGTCTATAAATGGCACTATCAACGCCTTCCTCATGCCATACCGGTAATGAATTCGGACGGATCATGATCAGCATATCAACAAAAGGTGCAGGGATGTTCTTCGGCAAAGGAAAGGACACTGAGCGGGAAGAACCATGATAGATAAGTGGTGTGGCCACACCTACCGGTGGGCATACATACGGCCGTGCCACAAAGCGCCGGGGATCATCCACCAGAATATTCAAGGATGAGGTGGAAATGGTACGTGACCAACGTGTAATCAACGGCTGGCAAGACTTCGCTTTCTCAAATGTCCGAGACCCATCAGTATCGAGCACGGGGATGCCATCCTTATCCACTATCTCCCGAAGAACCTCTGCCTCGAATACAGTCGGAGCAGGGGCAAATTTTGGGAACCTCTTAAAGAAGAAACAAAGCAGGAATTGGCTGTGAATGAAGGAGACAGGCTCATATCGACCCACAGAGCGAACCATATCTCGATATAATAGATCCAGCCGATAGTAGAGATTCCCAAGAAATAGTGGAGCCAAAGGGATCCGATCTCCTCTGAAGAGCCTGACTGCCAAGGGGAAGACGAAAGGATTGAGGGAATCCGGAGGTGTGCTCGGAAGAATGAAGAATGAAAGAAAGCAAGCCAGAAATCCCAAGAAATGGAGCCTGGAGCCATACATCAGACCGGCCTCATACTCCCGAGAGTCAGGGTCAGCATCTCTGGCCAAGGGCTGAAGATCCTTGAAGAAGTGGCGGATCCATGCAGCATAGGAGGCACGGTCCGTCCTTACTCGACTAGTCCTCCTCGCTGAACCATCAAAAACGGAACTCCATCGGCCACAAGCTTGAAGATTTAGCTTCAGAGATTGGATCAAAGAATCATCTTCGGGGGGTGTCTGCTCAGGGTCGAAGGCATCAGGGCCGGTCACTTCCAGACGCATCAACATAAACACATCCTCAAGGGTGGGCCCCATCTCGTGCTGGCCAAGTATAAAGGTGTGTGTCTCGGTGCTCCACCGAAGAGCCATGGCCTCAAGGCTAGCATTGTTACGCCGGATGGATAGGGAGCGAGATATTTTCACCAGGATCAATAACCGAGCCTCCTGAAGCCGCTGACAGAGGCTCTTGTCTGAGAGGACATCATTGACCCACTCCTGCCAACCAAAAGGAGGGTTTAAGAAGGCCTTGAACTGAGGATAACAGTATGGAAAGTCCTCTCGCTCAATCCGGAAGCGTAGCACCGAGGAAGGAGAAATAGAGGCCTCATGTCCGGAGTCAGTGTCCTCGGTGAGACATAATGGAGCTCCCTTCGGAGTCAGAAGAGAAGTGGTGGAGGTAGCCGCCCGCCAGAAGGGGTCCTTCCGACCAAAGTAAGGAGATTTCCTCCACTCAGATGCCGGAGGTACATCCCTCTCTTTCATGAGAGCCGGTTCCGATGACCCCGGGACAACTGGTTTCTTTCGAGAAAACATGTGACTAAAAAAAAAACAGGTATAAATTGCAAGGAGGTGACCGTATTAAAATTCAGAATATTGGAATTAAAACAACACGTTTGAATGAAATTTCAATATCAACAATTCATCATCTCGGGTATTTTTCAAGCTCAACAAATGACAGTACCAATATGTGTATCAACAACATACAGATTATCGGTTTCTATCGTCGATGAGAGGTGCAATATCATAGGTCGTTTTGCGATAAAGTTCAACCGGGTCAATTTCTCAAAGTCACTATGTTCCATATTAAAGGTCCAATTTGTACGGGGCTCAAAATTTGGACAAAGTGAAGTTCAATAGCAAATTTCAGGACCAAGATCAAAAGCATTTTGTATTTTTCATCCGTAGCAAGATTCAATGGGTCGTTATGCAAATTACAAGAATGTCCTTTCTAAAGTCCATATTCATAAGCCCAAGATTTTCTCTCTCCATGTCAAAAATGGAGCTCAAATACTAGTCAACAAGTTATATTCGGCCCTTTCTCGGTGATAAAATTCAACAAATTATGTTCAAGCCAAGCCCCTCAATAAGGTTTCAAGTGCTAATGTATGTTTCCATATGGCCAAAATCACAGTGTTTGAGCTTAAAAAAAATGTCATTGGGATAGCCACAAAAATTGAGTCCATATTCAGATTCAGTTTTTTTTTTATTTATTATTATTATTATTTTTATCAGATTGCTTGAGCCCTCTACATTGCCACAAAAATATATTTATATATATTTAAATACATTTATGTTCGGAAGAGGGGGCCGAATTTCATACTTACAAATTTGGGCAGTTAGAGAGGTGAAATCCGAAGCCGATACAGGAAATTTAAGCTGAAATCAGAGAGGCTTTACAGACTGTAATCAACAAGACTGGGCTAGGCTTGACAGGACCACACACGTTGCGTTGAGTGGGCGAACGTGCGTGGTCGGCATCGGACAAGTTGAAGCCGGAAGCAACGCTGGTATCACAAAAGAGTCGGCAACCACACACGTTGCGTTGAGAGGGCGAACGTGTGTGGTGTGCGTTGGAACCGTGGAAATCAACAGTGACTCTCACGAAGGCCGACGGCAATGGCTTGTGTGACCTTTGGTTCGGAAGTTGTGGAGCTTCGTTGAAGAAGAAGAGTTCAGAGAGAGAAGGAGGCCCGAAATGGCTGTGGGCAAAAAGATCAACAAAACAATAATATATGGTCTTATTCTCTTTCTCAAAGAAGAAAAAATCGTCAGTAGAAATGAATTTCTAGGAAGCAGCAGCGGTGGTATAAAGTCAACAAATAATTTGAAATGTAAATCCTCAGATATTTCTGGAAATAGTCTAGAGATATACCATAAATCAACAACAGACACAGTGGTGAATCAGCTCACAGAAGCAGTAACAGGTTTCACGGTGAAGCGCAGGGCAGTAGTTCCATCGCTTCATTAGACATACTTATCAGTAATAGTTGATCGGGTATTTTGCAAATGTGCTGAGAGATTGGTGGAAAAGCTCAAAACCAATGTATTCAATGGCTCTGCTGTGAACATGGAGGAAAATTTTTCTCAATTAACTCTCGATGTTATTGGTCTAGCACTATTCAACTACAATTTTGACTCCCTTACCACTGATAGTCCGGTTATTGATGTTGTTTACACTGCGTTAAAAGAAGCAGAGGCTCGTTCCACTGATCTGTTACCATATTGGAAGATTAATGCTTTGTGTAAAATAATCCCAAGACAAATAAAAGCTGAAAAAGCAGTTACACTGATCAGAAAAATTGTTGAAGAACTCATTAAGAAGTGCAAAGAAATTGTGGAAAGTGAGGGCGAAAGGATTAATGAAGAAGGAGAATATGGCCGAGGCAGACATGAGCGAAATTGATGGTCGTGTGGCGAAATCGAGCTTCGGTGTGCCTAGATCTCTGAGAAGCTGCGTCGATGAACCGAAGTAGAACACCAACGGTGAGCAGCAGCTTAGGTCGCGACGATGGCTGGGCCGCGACGTCTGCGGCGGTCGGAGCTGGGCTAGGTCGGCGGTGTTGCTTGAAGCTATGATGAAAATTAGTGTACAAATTGCAGCAGTCCCTATTTTAATGGAGATCAAAACACGAAGTTATTTGTTAATTGGATGCATAGCTTTGGATTCCATAAAAAAAAAAAAAAAAAGTTGGTGGTCTCGGCAGAAAGAGAAAGAGCCGAAATGGCTGTGCAAAAAGAGCAAGGATCCTCTAGAGTGAAATTTTCCTAAAGTTTCCCAGAATGCTACATTGTGTGGTTGAGATTTACTGGCAAGTCACATCAGAAAAATTGATGTGACTTGCCAGTAAATCTCAACCACATAATATAGCACTCTAGGAAACTTTAGAGAAAAATTACTCTAGAGGATCCCAATTCGTGCAAAAAGGCTAGATGGTCTGGGCGGATGGAGGCAAAAAGAAAGAAAAATATATAAAAAAGAAAGGCAAAAGTTTGATTCTGATGATGATGTCCCTCAAAAGTGCCAAGGCTAAGGCTATATATATATATAAAATAAGCCTACGAAAATTATGGAGCATTATTCGGATTTGAAATTGTACAAGTTTATTGAAGAAAAAGTAAGTTCAAAGTTTGACTATAAAATAAAAAAATGTGGGCTTTAGTTTTCAAGAATAAAAAAATGATTGATGATAAGTGCTTTAAGTGCTTTATTTTGTCTTGGAGTGGAGAAGTATTCTGCGCCTTAATTTTTGACTTGGAGGCCTTGGATTCGGACATCTGCAGAATTAAAAAAAAAAGGTGATCAGCCTTTTGATTTTATATGTTTCAAGAAAGGAAAAGAATTATTATTATTATTTTCTTTGAGTAGCCAAGTTGGTTTTGTATTAATTAGATGTCCAGGTTGGTTTGGTGGAGAATTAAATAATTCAAGTTTTGATTTTCTTTTTCTTTTTTTTAAAAAAAAAGAAGAAACTGATTTCATTACAGTCAGGGGAGGACATCCCCGATTACAGAGACTCCAAAAAAAAAAAAAAAAAAAAAAAAAAAAAAACCAGAAATACAAACAAAACAAACCCAAAAAAAAAAAAAAAAACACACAGATCTTGTTCTTCTTCGTCGTCTTCGCAGATGCCGACCACATGCCAGCTTCATTTACTCGACTCTTCCGTCGCGGAGCTCTTCCTTTTTTTTGTCATCCTTGAAGGCCTGCCTCTCAATGTTTCCGCAAAAGAGTTCACTTTTCACGACCATCAAAGAAAAATACGCCGGCGCTTAATCGTCCGCATAAGTGGCTTTGTCGTTTTACCTCTCTACTCTCTATGGAGGTAGTCTTCCGTTTCAGTTCTTTGTTCTCTGCCTTCAGCGCACAAATCTCCGCTCGTGCATCCTTATACATCTGCTGAAGCAGATTGAGTTGGGCATTAACCCGATGTAGCTTACTCGTCCTGTTTTGCAGACGATGAGACAAATTAGTGACATGACCCTTTGCTTTCCATACACGACTTCAACGTGAGGTGGTTGGCATCAATATCAGTTTGAGCAGCCATCACTTGCTCAACTGTTAGTGTGGGAAGACTGTGATGCGTAAGAGCAGGGGCACTTGGCCCAGAGGAGCTTGATGGATCATTAAGATCCGGAAAAAGAGAGAGAGGGCGAGACGAAGCCATGTATAAGAGAAGAGAAGAAAGAAATCACAGAAGAATGGCAGAAAACAGAAGAGAAAAAGAAGAAGGAGGAGGACGATGAAAGAGCGATAGAGAGGATGGAGAAGAAGAAGAGAGCGGTTAAGAAGGGTGATGAAGATACTGAAGAGAAGAAGAAGACGAGAGAGAAAGACAGAGGAGGGAGAGAGCCGAGGAGAGCCTGCAAATCAAGGCCTGCTTTTTGTCGGCCAACTAACGCAAAAGCTAGGCCTCGTGTCAAACGCGTGTATCGAAAGAAGAGAGAGACGCAGGAGAGTTGTGTACGCATATATGTATATATATTGTATAGTTATGTAATATAGATATTTGTTTGAACATTTGAGTCACAGGTGTGGCTTGGGTTCAATGGTTTGGCTTAGTGGTTAAGGACTCGGAGGCCGAGCTTGAGGTCAGGGGTTCGAAACCCCGCATTCCACATCCATGCATTTTTTTTTTTGCGTATGCTGACGTCAGCAAACGGAATATGCCTTCTCAGTAACGGCATATTCCCACTGACGGTTGCAAACGGCATAGTCCCCACAAGTGTATATCTCCGTATATGTCTGTGTGTAGATCCGTATATGTCTGTGTCGTATATACCTGTATATAATGTGAAGCATGGCTGACGAGGTGAAATTATGCATGTCCGAGAAAACTACAATTTCTCATATACGCAAGGGGCAAATGTAAGAGGAGCTAATTTGAGCCCACTAAATTAATTGGGCCCAATAGTCCAAGATTGATGGGCTCGGATTTATCGCCATCAAACGGGCCGAATCGCTCTAAGCCTCGAAAGGGTTCGGATCCACGAACTTAGAGACTTACTCGGGTTCGGACTCGAAAAGGTATTAAGCAAGCCTAGAGATCCGAGGCACTCGGACTCGAAAGGGTTCGGATTCACGAACCTAGAGATCCGAAGCACTTGGCTTCGAACGGATTCAAATGCAATCTAGAAGTCGCTCCGTTAATGAATCCCAGAACACTTGCGGGCTCGGAGCTTTCCGGGATCTGCGTACCAGAACCATGGGCGTAATGGAGTTCGAACAAAGGACCCGATCCCGAGGATGGTGAGTGAAGATAAATTCACTCTTCGGTTAAACTAGCCTATACCCGGGTCGAGGTGGCACGACCCCGGGGGGTCCCTGAGACTCGGCAATATTTGCGGCAGGGCGTTCTCTTGAACTACCCCTGACCCTGATGCGGCAGGACGTCCTCTGGGACTACCCCTGACCCTTTGGGATGATTGGGGATCATTGGTTAGGTGTGGCTAAGAAGAAGGGTTCGCCGAGGGGTTGATCTCCTCTTCGGGGTTTTTCTCATCCTCGGAGAAGTCACCTCCTCGGAGAAATCACCTCCTCGGACAAGGTGGTTAGAGAGAATATCCCCCATGTGCCTTGCACATGGGCTCCATCCTACATCATGAGGTGTCTATAAATAGCACCCACCCATAGCTTTAAAAATGAGGGGATTTTGGAGAGAAAATTCTTGGGAAAGAACTAATTTTCCTTCTCCATTATCAACCTTAAGAGTGAAAGTGGGAGATCCATGGGAGAGCCTTGCCATTATTCTCTCTCTAGCCATTTTGCTTTCTTCTTCACCCAATCTCTTATCTCCATCATCTCATTTACTCTTGTATTCTTGAGTTGAGACTATTGAAGAATCTAAGCCTCTCATCATTTTCTAGAGAATTCGAAGTTGTTCTTCAAGAATCTTCGAAGATCTTCGAATCTTCTAACTACTTTCTTGAACCCTCTCATACAAGGAGCAATGGGGAACCATTGGTCACCAAGAAACTAATAATTGGGTCGATGAAGGATGGTCGAATTTTGGGCCTAAAAGAGCCTTGTGATGGAGGAAAGGGGTTTCCAAGCAATCCAGTGGAAATGGCAGTCGAAACCTTAATTTGGATTCCAAGCCCTGCATTGACAATGGCGGTGTGCACGTTTTGCATCGCGGGGACAAGAAATTGAGTCATCTGGTGTCGATGGATCGACTTCGTTACAAATGATATACTTTATTTTGACATTGCCAAAGTTTTTGACATTGTTTTGGACCCATGTATCTGCTTCAGCTTGGCTTGAGGCAAGTGTTTGGAGTTTAGGGTTTAGAATGCCGAGAATGAGCTCAATGTTGGAGCCTCCAAGGGCTTGGAGAGCTTGTTGGTCTGGGTTATAGAGTCTCATTCTTTTGGATGCCATTTTGGTTGTAAAGAGCTACGACATCTTGCCTAGATGGTAAATTATCACCATTTGTTCCATAACAAACTCCTATTTGGGCATCTGCCTTATGTAAACAAATTAGTAACAGTCATAAGTTTGGTTTCTACTATAATTGCTTACAATAGTTGAAAGAAGATAATTTTCCGGGAAAAGAAAAAAACATTAATTTTTTTCATGTTTGACTGTGACTTTAAAACTAATTTCTTAATAGTTGTGATGATAGGCGGGGTGTTGTAGTTTGCACTATTATGGTCCACTACGGTACTGTCTTAGTGATCGAAATTATTAAATTGTCAAATTCGTTAAGCAGCTCATCCATAAAAAAAATTAAATTTTTGAATTTTTGGTAGTAATATGATCAATTTATATTTGCATGAAAAAAGGGACAGTATATTTTTAAAAGGGCAAATTAAGACGATAGTTCATGTATTTTGATTCTTATGTCATTTTAGTCTCTGTAATTTCAATTGACTCGATTTTGACCCTAAATTTATTATTTTGTTTCAATTTGATCCAATTTATTATAACTTGTAATATGTTTTTATAAAAAATACATGTCATATTTTTAATGACAGAATTATAAAATTACTCAACTCAGTTAGTTAATCTCAACTAATTTAGTAATAATTTTTTCGGAAAAAAAAACATTAATAATATTATCAATTGAAACAAAATCTAAAATTAAGGTTCAAAATCGAATCAATTGAAAGTGTAAGAACCAAAATAACATAAGACGTAAAATATAAGGATCACTAGTGTAATTTGACCTTTTCAAAATCATGTTTGTCATTCAAATTTTTTATACAAAATGTGATCTGATCACACATCTGTTGAAATTTGATCAAATCAATTTTTTTTTTTGTATGATTAACCTACTTGACAAGTTTTACAATTTGAATACAGGTCCACATAGTGGGTCCAAAGTAGTGCAAATTGGACCCATGGACTAGAGGCAAGCCTGCTTGAAAAAAAAAAACATTTACCAAATAAATAAATAATCATCATCAATATCTAATAATGACACTTGTTTCTTTGCTCTCCCCACAGAACCTAAGGATGTCCACGGTGCAAATTGGTTCGGTTTTGAGAAAATTCAAGAACTAAATCGATCCTAACGGTTCTGTGATTTTGAGAACCAGACCAGACCATTACACTTGTAGAATCAGCCCAGAACCAAACCGAAATAACGGTTTGGTTTCGGTTTAGTTCACGGTTCCAAAAATTTCTATTTACAAGAATAAATTGTTAATATTAGCAAAATAATTACCCAAACTAATTACATTTAACTCATGATAAAAACTAATAATATTAAGGCATTACTCAATATTACATATCTATATCATCCTAATATCATTAAAATTACAAAAATCAATTAATAAAAATAAAACTTGATATTATATATATATATATATCTTTTAAAATTCGGTTCGGTTTGGTTTGAGCCGTGATTTTTTCATAAAATCCATTAACTGAACCATTTTTACGATTCTCATATTTCTTAAACCGAAATTGAACTAGTTCTTAATAGAACCGAACCAAACCGTATGATTCGGTCTGGTTCAGTCGGAGTACTGGTTTGAACGGATTTTCGAACAGCCCTAACAGAATCTTCAAATTTTAATAGAAATCCTACAATAGAGAGAGAGAGAGAGAGAGAAAGAGATATACCTGTTTGGTACAGTGTAAACATTAATACCCCGAGGAGTAACATTATGGCAACCATGGAAGACCTTTCACCAGAGAAATGTAACTTATCCATGGAGAAGAGAAAAAGGAAATAATCTACTAATTTATGTTACAAAAACGCTATGAACTTGGTCCTATTTATAGAGAGAGGAAGAGGCTTGAAAGTCTCCATTCAACTACACTATATTTCCAAGTCAATAAGTCTCATGGAAATTAAGCTAACAAGAAAATTCCACGAAATCCACTAAATTCATTTACAACACCGTTTAACGCTGCATCTCTATCTTTGAAAGTCATGAAAATTTTCCAATTCCAATTTTGTAACTAACTTGTAACAATGATTCCATAAACCAAGACTAGTAGCCACCTTAAATTTATTAAACGCGGTAATAAATGTCCACATAATGTTATCGAGTGGGTAAAACTATTTCTGAAATTAATTTTCATGATCTATAGCAATGTTGAAAAATAATTATATTAAGTGAATGTTTTTCATTCCTCAATCCTTTTATCTCGATGTAATTTGCATTCTTGAGTTCATAAAATTTTGTTTGCCGACAAAAAAAAAAAATCCTCATGAACAAATCGCACCACTCATTTTCCATAACCTTCCAAACTTCACTATGCTAAATCATTGGTGACAATTCTCAATAGTATATGTGGGGAAATATTTTGAGAATGATAGCATGTGACTAAGGTGATGCCGAAGTGTCAGCCGAGGTGCCACGTGGCCAGGTCATGCTAGCCGAGATGATCTCAGCTAGGTCGAGGTTATCTGCGGAGATGCCAGAATCCGAGATAAGCAGATAAGGGATAAGAATCCTAGACGAAAGAGGGTTCTAGTTTGGATAAGGATAAAGCTCTTAGGGAGTTTATCCCTATCTAGTTGAGAGTCTAAGATATACATTATGAGCTTGAGTCCTATGAAGTGAGGCTTCTAGGGGATTTGGGCACTAATGGCTACAAAAGAGAGACACTCCCGTGGGTCTAAGGTATGTGTTTTTATACTTTGAACAATGACTTGTGAGTTAGACTTTGATTTGAGATCTTTGAGGGATTATTGACTTGATCGCCGAAGTCCCCCTAGGTAGCAAACCACCACGGTATTCTCTTCCTCTTGTTATAGGTTGTTGGGCTTAATCCATTCTGTCAGTGCTCTCCAATTAAGTTCCCCTTTAGTTGTGTGGTCGAAAATCAACACTTACAGTACAATTGACTTAGTGAAGATAACAAAATGCCAATGCCAGTCTCTCTGTCTCAAATGACTTGTCCATGTACATTAATTATCTCCTTCAACATGTTTGTGGGGTTTTGGCGTATATCCCAAGTTTTATCTTGCAAAGGTGCGCTCAAATCCAAAAAACATTAAAAAAAAAAAAAAGAGTATATCTACACTATGTGCGTTATAGGGAAGTGTGGGTCCATGTGGTGGAAGTTAGCATTTGTGCAGATCACCCTACTGTTGTAGCACGCACTAAGAGATTTGTTGGTATGTCACACTTATAAAGTAGGTCGAGTTCCTAACAGATCAATGTGGGATGGATTCGGACCCCCACATTAACCCCCCAAGCATGTGGATCCATGTGGTAGAGCTAGGTTTTCCACAGACGGCGCTATTTGTGCAGACCACGCTATTGTCACAGCATGCACCGAGGTATTGTCCGCTTTATACCACAGTGGCCGGTACAATTTTGTTCTTCCTTCACTAAAAAAGGCCTCTTGGAAGTTTGTGGATATGTTACATTTATAAGGTAGATCAAGAGTTCCAAACAAACCGATATAGGACGGATTTAGACCCCCTACAAAAGGGACTTAGAATTTTTTTTATTCTTGAGTGAAAACATATTAACAAAAATTTTAAAAAGAAAGTAAGAATCATAATATTAGTTTTTATCAGCATAAAAAGGTATTAAAAAAATAAAAATAATATATATATATATATATAAGTAAATATTTTCTTGTATCCACATTAAATTGAAAATTTTAATAATTATTGTCTTCTTGAATCTAACCACTTCATGAACGCTCAAGTATTGTGCAACATTACCGAATTTGAATTTAATTCAAAATTTCGAATTTCTAGTCAAGTCAATTACCCAATTCAAAATATATGTTGTCAAATTCTGGAAAAAAAAATTAGATTGAGCTTGAGTTGCTTGGGCTAAGTCTACCCAAATTGCGGTCCTACTTTAGTAAAAATTAGGATTCAAAACTTTGAAGATTTATCTTGCAAGAAGTCCATTTTCAAGTTGGAATTAGTTTTCCCTTTTGGATAACCTTCCTAAGCTGTTTGGTTGACATCATGTTCGTAGGAGACAAAATCCCTTCCATCATGATCCAAACTTGACTAGGACTTTGATCACTGCTTTACATGTACGATCTATTTTGTTGTGCCACGTATCTTGCTCGGTTCACATTGGCTAAGTTGGATTTCGTGCTAATTAGGACTCGTTTAGGAAGAAGAGGTTTTAGTTAAAAATAATAAATTATGTAAATAGTTTTTATAGTTTATATGATGTGTTAATTTAGTTTATATTATTTTAATTTATTTGATTTTATCTCTTAATTTAACAGATTATGTCTGAGAGGGAGATCCATGACCTAATAATGGGCCGAGCTAGTGGACCGGAGTCCGAGCCTCTGCCCCGGTCACATTTGGATACATGTTGGACCAAGGGGTTAGTCCGGTCCAATAGGGGGACAACTTTGAGCTGTTAACCTAGTAGAGATGTGTGTTCTGCTGAGTTGGACATAATTTGTCCTCGCAAGACCAGATTTGGCTGAATAGAAGCTCGATCGTGGGCATGGAGCTCGGTTAAGCCCACGACTAGGTTTGATCGATGAGGCCAGATAAGTAGCGCTGTCCCAAAGGAAGGTCGTGGCATCGCACTGAGCATAGCTCGGTAGGAAGTGCCATGTGGCACAGTAGAGCAGTAAAAAGAAGATTTCACAATCCATACGCGCCAATACCACTTGGCGGTGTCGCCATTTGGTGTTTGGTTGTACTAACGTCCATACGTGGAGGGATATGCGAGGGGAACATATTTACGCGTCAGAAGGAGATGGACAAAGAGGAACACGCAGAAACTATATAAACGGTGCTGCGTCTCTATGCACATGTCTGGAACATCTGATCACCAGAGCTACCTACTCATTTGTCTCTCTCTCTTTCTTCTTCTCTCTTAGTGTGCTAACTTGACCGTCGGAGGGTTTTTTCGGCAGCACACCGCCAGGTAGCTCACCGTTTTTGTGTTCTCAAGTTATTCGGAAGGAAGTGCAGCTTGGACATGAAGAGTACAGAAAACGATGAATATTTCCTCCTCATATAATTGGCGCCATCTATGGGATTGGGAAACTTTCAATGAAATCCTTGATTGCCCAACCAACTTGGCAATCACACAATATAAGCGCGGTCTCCCGGTCAGATATAGACTGCAGAACTTACTTACCATGAATCAACCAACGACCATGGAGTTGCTGATGCAACATATCAACGAGCACATCCGAGTTGAGGATGATGCGACCGCGGTTACCGTGAAGGCAAATCCGGTGGCGACGGACAAAAGAGTGGCCGGAAAAGTTCACGTAGTTGGACATGAGGCAAACCTTCCGAGCAACCGTAACAGAGAATCAGATCACGGTTCCAACCACAACAACTAGGGTAAGGGTCGTCGCAACAACCTAGCTGACTACCCCCGTGATGCCGCGAAAGATGCAAAGAGAAAATTGAACGCCCGAACAGGCATCACCATGGTTTTCAAGATCCCTATCTACCACATACTTAGCTAGATCCGTGACGAGGCATACGTCTGGTGGCCAGCTAAGTTGGACGACGCGCAACGAGGCTTCAATCCGAGGTACCGTTGCACCTATCATGATAAGCATGGGCAACGCACCGAGGATTGTGTCCCCTTAAAGCAACATTTGGAAGAGTTGGTAGCAGCCAGACACCTAGATTGCCATATTGATGGAGACGCCAAGGTCGCGCTACATGCTCAAATCAAGCCAAGCAATTTGGCTACTCTAGAAGCACACCCCCCCAAGGCATAATCAATGTAATTCACTGCATCGTTGAGCTAGCATGGGTATGCAAGCTCCATGGGATGATCAAGAAGGCAGAACATATGAGAGAGGTTTTGTCGGTCCAATCCGTCGTAAAGAAAGGAAAGACCGAGGTAAAAGATATGCTTAGCTTTTCAAGCAAAGATCTTGAGCACATTTAGACGCTGCACAATGATACACTAGTGGTCACGCTTCACATGAAGGACTTTGACATTAGGCGCATTCTGATCGATCAAGGCAGCTCAGTCGAAATAATATATTACGACGCCTTCAAGCAACTCAAGCTCAACGACAAGGACTTAGCCCCAGGGACCTCACCATGGTTGGCTTCAATTCACAACCAGAGTGGCCAGTAGAAAAGATCATCTTACTGGTCAAAGCAGGGTCAGTCATCAAGTAAATAGAATTTTGGGTGTTAAAGATGCCCTCAACATATAACTTGATCCTAAGCGGTGGCGTCAACTTACCACCAAGTCATGAGGTTTTCCTTTACTACCGGACTAATAGAAGAAGTCTGGGGCGACCAAGTTATGGCCAAGCAATGTTTCATGGCCGTAAATGGGAGCTAAGTTGCCAAAGGTTTCGTGCAGATGATCGAAGAACTGGAAGATCAAAATGTCCTAGATGATGTGGGTACCAGAGCCGAGGAGAAGGCGATTGAAGACCTGGTAGAGGTCTGGATCAACGAGGACAATCCTGAGAAGTTCTTTCTTCTAGGATCCACCCTCACCACCTAAGAACGACTAGAGATGGTGAACTTTTTGGTGGCAAAACATCGAAGTGTTTGTGTGGATGCCTTACGACAGGCATCGACCTAAGCTTCATTTGCCGCTAACTCAATGTTTTTCCTGATGCTCGACCGGTCATCCAACGAACGCGGAGGTCGGCACTTCATTACGCCGAGGTGGTGGCTAAGGAGGTAAAGAATTTGTTAGAAGTCGGAACGATCCAAGAGGTGCATTACTCGTGGTGGGTCTCTAACACTGTTGTGGTGCCAAAAAAGAATGGAAAATTACGGGTTTGAGTCGATTACAAGACGGTTAACCGAGCTTGCCCTAAAGACAGCTTCCCCTTGCCTCGAATTGATCAACTGGTATATCTCACAACTGGACGTAGGAGATTGAGATTTCTAGACGCCTACTGTGGCTACCACCAGATTGCTATGCATGAACTAAACCAAGAAATCATTTCTTTCACAACCCCAAGGGGCTTGTTCTGCTACAGAGTTATGCCATTCGGGTTAAAAAACGTCGGGGCGACCTTTCAGCGGATGGTCACCAAAATGTTTGCTCCCTTACTTGGCCGAACGATGGAAGCATATATCAACGACATGGTTGTGAAGAGCAAATGTAAAACTGACCACTTAACTGACCTAGCGGAGATGTTCGCTATCCTAAAATGGCACAAGTTGCGTCTGAACGCATCGAAATGAGCCTTTGGCATGTGGTCGGGGAAATTCTTGGGTTTTCTGGTTACCAACCGTGGAATTGAGGCGGATCTCTCTCAAATCAAGGCGATACAAAAATTGAAGCAACCCAATTCAACGAAGGACGTGTAATATCTTGTTGGGATGGCAGTCGTGCTTAACCGATTTATAAGTTGGTCATTAGATTGTTGCCTCCCTTTCTTCCAAGCCTTAAAATCGAAATTTTCATGGGATGAAGAATACGACAGAGCTTTAGTCGAGCTAAAGATGTACTTATCTTCTGCTTCGCTCTTGGTCATGTCGGAGCAAGGCGAAGAACTTTACCTCTATCTGGTCGTTTCTTAACATGCGGTTAGCGCGGTCCTAGTTAGAGCGGAAGGCATACAGCACCTGCCAATTTTCTAGATGAGCAAAACCTTACTCCCAGCAGAGTCAAGATACTTGCCGTTAGAGAAGCTCGTATTGGCACTAATGATGGCCTCTAGAAAGTTGGCACATTACTTTCATACACATACGATTGTGGTGTTGATCGAGTTTCCTTTGAAAGCCTTACTTGAGTGAGCAGACTTTTTCGGTCGAATCTTGAAATGGGCAATTGAGTTAGGGCAGTTCGACATCAAGTTTCAACCAGCGACTGCCATCAAGGCTCAAGCATTGGCAGACTTCGTTCCAAAATTCTCGCCTGGGATTCACCCAATTTGCCCGGTGGACCTTACTGGCGCAACTAAGTTGAGGGAGGTAGGCATCGTGGAAATTGCACAACCATTTCCCATCCCGATCCACACCAACTCTTCTAACAAGGCAAGCACGGAAAGCAACATGGCAATTGTGCGCCCGATCAGTGAGCCACCACTTGGAGAACAACCACCTTTTGGCAATGCGCTGGTGGATTTGGGAATAACAGAGCAACCTGTTGGATCCAACACTGCATCGCTACAGGGTGGATAAAGGCATGCAAGTTGCAATTGTTAATGGCGCGCTTGCCGCGAAAAAAGCCGAGTAGCCGAGTATCCCAGAACAATTGAACGTTCAAAAGTCCTAAGACCCCGCAAAATATTAGGCATAGTTTTGATCTCACCAGATGGACTAACCATTGAACACCCCATCACACTGGGATTTCCAACGTCAAACAATGAGGCTGAGTATGAAGCATTGTTAGTTGGATTGAAAAGCGCGCTCCGACTGAAAGCATCCGAGCTAGTGGTCTACAGCAATCTGGAGAATACAAAGCCAACTATGATAGAATGGCCAAGTACCAAACTCTGGTGAGAGAATAAATCAAGAAATTTCAAGCCATAAGAGTTCAACAAATTGGCCGAAAAGATAACGGCCGGGCAAATGAGTTGGTCGGTTTGGCTTCCATGGCTGACAAATCAATACCCAGCCCCCTCTTGATTGAGTTCCTCCCAAGACCCAGCATAGAAGACTCAGAGCAGACAGAAGTTGTCTGTACCGAGCTAGGTCCTTCTTGGATGGACCCTATCATCCTTTTCCTTAAAGAAAGAATCCTACTGACCGACAACAAAAAGGTGAACAAAGTCCGGGTGAAATCTGAGTTGTTTTGGTTCTCTCCATCAAGCGCTTTGTATAAAAAGTCATTTACCGGTCCACACCTCAAGTGCGTCTATCAAGCAGAGTCAATGCTTTTCTTTTTGAGATCCATGAAGGAATGTGTAGGAGCCACATCGACACGAGATCTCCAGCCTACCGCACTATCTCGCAAGGATATTGGTGGCCGTGCATGCAAGTAGATGCGTAGAAATACGTGAGAAAATGTGAGAAGTGCCAGAAGTTCGCCCACTAGATTCATCAACCAGCCAGAGAGCTCATTTCCCTCACAAGTCCTTAGCCTTTTGGAATGTGGGGGTTTGACATAGTGGGACCACTCCCAACTGCACCGCGCAACCGCAAGTTCTTCATAGCGGCGACAGACTACTTTACCAAATGGGTCGAAGCTACCAAATGGGTCGAAGCCGAGCCCCTGGCAACAATCAAAGAAAAAGATGTGAAGAAGTTTGTTTGGCAGAATGTGATAACGCAGTTTGGGATCCCCAAGGCGCTGATCTCCGACAATGGCACCCAATTTGATGAAAAGTTGTTTAGGGGATTCTGCGAAGAGTTAAAGATAAAATTCTACAACTCTACGCCAACCTACCCTCAATCGAATGGCCAAGATGAAGTGTCAAATAAGACCATTCTGGATGGACTGAAGAAAAGGCTAGAGAAAGCCAAAGGAAAGTGGACCGAGGAGCTTCCAAATGTCTTCTGGGCCTACCGAACTACACCAAGATGCTCAACTAGAGAGACCCTTTTCTCCCTAGCATATGGCATGGAGGTAGTCATGCCACTAGAGATCGGCATGCCCACCATCCGCAGTGAAAATTTTGAACCATACTTAAATGTCAAAGCCATCACCCTAGAATTGGACCTTGTAGAAGAGCGTCGAGAAAGGGCACTAATCCACATCGCGACATACTAACAAGAGTTATCCAGGAAGTATAACAAGACAATCCACCCCAGGCAATTCAAGGTTAGGGATTGGGTTCTAAGGAAGGTGATGGGCAACACCCTAGTGCCAGGTGAGGGAAAGCTAGGGAAAAATTGGGAAAGGCCTTACAAGATAACAGGTCTGGCGGGCAAAAGGGCATACCACCTAGAAGATTTGGGCGGCAAAGCCATACCTCGGCCATGGAACGCGGCTAATTTAAAATTGTATTATATCTGATTTGAATTTTCAATATAATTTTTGTAGAGGGCAGATGAACCCCTCTATTTTTTGGTGTAATTTTGTAGAAGATCTGGGAAATTTACATATAATAGAAACGGATTACTACACTTAAAAATTCTGTCATGATTTATGACCTATAACGACCAAGGGTCAACTTGCTCCCAGCCGAGAAGGTTTTGCCCGGCTGAAGAGTTGAAAAATTGTTTAACTCTCAACTCTTAGCCAAGGAGTTTCTGCTCAGCTAAGAGAGTTAATGAACTGTTCAACTCTTACTTCTTAGCCGAGATGATTTTGTTCAGCCAGAAGAGTCGATGAACTCTTCGACTCTTGCTTCTTAGTCGAGGTGATTTTGCCCGACCAAGAGGGTTGATGAATTGGGCAACTCAAGGTTCTAAGTTGAGGTGATTTTGTCTAGCTAAATGAGTTGATGAATTGCTCCTCCAAATTTGTAGCTAAGATGTTTTATCCGGCTAAATGAGTTAGTGACCTGTTCAACTCCAAGTTGGTAGCCGAGGTAATTTGCTCGGCTAAGTGAGTTGATAACTTTTTCTTTTGGTAGAGATGTTTTACCTGGCAAAAGGAGTTGCTGAATTCTTTCTCTAAATTTGTAGCCAAGGTGTTTTGCCCGGCTAAGTCAATTGATGTCTTCAACTTCAATTTTGTAGCCGAGGTGTTTTGCTCGGTTAAATGAGCTAACAAACCAAATTTCTGGCTGAGATATTGTGCCCAGCCTAGAAAATTAAAGTTTTGTTCAACTTTTTAATTGTGACCGTGACGATTTGCTCGATTAAATTAATGGATGATTTGTTCAGTAAATATTGCATGGTTTCAAGAAAGAAATACAAAATTGCAAATGACAAAGTTGAATATTTTCATTGATTGAACGTTTAAGTACAAACGAAGGAGCAAATAGCCCGGTTACAAAAAGCAAAAGGATAGCAAATAAAAAGCTAAAATATGGAAGGGGGGATAGATCAGCAAATTCATCTCTAGATCCGGCCGCAGTACTCTCCAGGTCAACCACGGCGGTTGAATCGCCGCACTCTCTTTGGTCAGCTTCATCCTGGTTGCCTTCTCCTTTGACCTTTGCCTCTTCTTGTAAAGAGTTGAAGACGTTGTTAGTATAAGACACCATATAGCCTGACAAGAAGACGGGGGTGGAGAGGTGAACACCTCGGTCTCGAGTCCCTGGTCGAGCTTCTCGCAAGTTGCCTTCCAACTGGACTTGAAGAAGATGTCCTTGATGGCTTCGACTTGCTTTGTGTAGCTTTCATCGGCCTCTTTGAAGCCGAGGTTAATGGCCTCGTCCATCGCCTTGTCCTTCATTTTTTTCACTTTTTCGAGCTCGGCCCTCAAGGCATCTCTCTCCTGCTCGGCTCTGCCGAGCTGGCCAAGTTCCTGGCATTGTCAATGTTCATGATTTCGAGTAAAGCCTTAGCCCGACCCAACTCAGCCGAGATATGCGGCGTTTAGGTCGTTCACTTTCTATTGCAGATTGATAATACGGTCCATGATGAAGTATTGTTTTTGGATAGCCTACAAGAAACTAGAAGTTAGCCTAATCAAGCAAGAAAATCGAGTGAACAGTGGAAAAAATTTTGAAGATCACTTACCCTCGTCATTGACTTTACCGCGGACATAACCATCCAAGTATTTGGCACGTGTTCGGTCCTGACCATGTCTTCCAGTAGAAGTAGGGACTTGACAAGATCAAAAGCGAGCAGATGCTCCTTCTCCCCCTTCACAGAAGCATTCGTCGGGATTTATTTTTCCCGATATTTCAACTTCGGCTGCCAAGTAAAAGCTGGCTCAACCTCGATCACCTCGTGTTCGGTATTGAGCTCGGTTTCCAGTGCCATGGAGGGATCAACCGAATGGGCCCACCCGACGCGACTCAATGTTTGGAGCGGCCGTAAAAGCCAAAGCAATCACAGTCCCCGAGCTCTGGCCAGCGGTTGGCGTAGGAGGTAGATTGCTTGGTTGCTCAGTGAAAGTGGCGGTGATGAGGTTCTTAATTCGGCTCTTCTTTGCCATTTCTTGCTCCTTGGTCAACCGGATTAGGGGTACATCTAGCACAGTTAGGTCAGGTGGGGGAGAAAGCACCCGAAAGAAATCAGTAATCTTTTTCTTGTAGGAAGCCGAATAATTGCAAGTCGGCACGTAACTGAGGAGCTCGTAGCAATCTCGGTGTCGGTATCTTAACGCAGCCCTGATTGCCTCTTCGTTCGGGTAGAGATAGTTGGCTTGTAACTCTTCGATAGCTGTAAAAGGAAGACGATTAGCTCAACATTATCAACAATGATAAAAGTAATTGATTAGGCAGCTTGGCTTACAAGAAGAATCGAAGTCCTTGCTGATGTACCAACAGGGTACGTCAACTGTTTCATAATTACCGATCACCCAGAAAAAATCATCATCGTGCATGTCCTTATCTAGTGTGCCGGTCACTAATCGCTCTCTGCCCGATCTTATTTTCAAATAATAATTGTAGCTATCTTTCGTTCGACCGAGCGTGTATTAACGCAGGATCTCGGTCAATACTAACGGCAACCCTAGTCGATTGTTCAACTCGGCCACTCCATTTTTGATCCTATGAGTGTTGGTAGATACTTGTGTAGGAGCCAGCCTAATGCATCTCAAAAATTCGCACATGAAAGGCTGCACCGGGAAGCGCAGCCCTCTTTCGACTATGTTTAACACAGTGAAGGGGCAGGACTCTAACCTACCCAATGGGTTATGTCCTCTGAGCCGAGCTCCAAATGTACGTCAGTTTGGATGCCATACTCCTCTCGAAATGCGGCCAGTGCACCCGGCGTGTTTACAATGAAGTTATAGCGCCCCATGAGAGGCCGGTTTGGTTAGCCCAGCAGGATTAAATTACGAAGCTGTGCACGATGGCTGCTCAATCTTTGAAAGCCCTTGTGTTGGTGTGCCTGGCCCCTAGGATTCTGCAGTTAAAAACTAAGTGTAAGTGGTAGCGCGATCACGCAAAGGGGCTAGATTTTTGCTCGGTCAGTTGAGCATGATTGCAACTCAGTCTTACGGACAGAGTGATTAATAAGGTCGGTCGCGCGATCAAGCCCGATATTAGCTCGATCACGCGATTGCTTTACATTACCTAGCTCTGTCACTTATCCCTCTAACCACGAAAGTTACCTGATTCGGCCATAATTTGGATCAAATTAGGGTTTATAGCCCGATCAGGCCCAGATTCTCACATGTTCATCATAGGAGATGATGAACAGTGCAAAACTGGAGGCACAAAGGCTCTTGATGTCAAAAATGGGGTAAAACCCTAGCTTAAGCTAGTTTTTAGCAATGTATGGCTATTGTTATCATGCCTTAAATACTAATGTGGGGATTAAGGTTCAAGAACATCAAGAACAAAAAGAAAAGAAAAAAAAAAAAAAAAAAAAAGAGGTCATAGAGGAGTATGCAGAACTTACCAGATCAGAGCAACAATTGAGATTCCAAACGAAGGGAGGTGTTCCAGTGGTAACGGCGACGGAGAGCTTGTGAAATGAAAGCTCTAGTCTTGATGCCAAAAGCAGGGACTGAATCTGGGATGCTCTGTCTTATCAGATTCACGTCGGAGAAGAAAATGAACAGTGAAAGTAGGAAACAGAAAGCACGAAGAGATGTGCGATATATATGAAGGTGGAAGCAGCGCCAAAGTTTGAATCTGAGGGGACGGTGTGGGATAGCTGGATTGGCAATACAGAACCAATGGACGAGTGACATGTGTACTAAGAGACCGGTGTCAGTCCTCAAAAGACAAATTGGACAGACTAAGCGCCGGCCGGGCAAGTCATAGGGCCGAGTACAAAGGTTAGCACGGATGAAGGTAATAGACTGATTTAGGAGCATGGGCAGAAAGTGACCGAGTAAGGAAATGAGCTCGGCCTATAAATGTAATCCCGATCACGCCTACGTGGACAGAATTAAGGAGCAATTAAGAGCGAGATCCATGACCTGATAATGGGCCGAGCTAGTGGACTGGAGTCCGAGCCTCTGCCCCGGTCACATGTTGGATACACGTTGGACCGAGGGGTTAGTTCGGTCCAGTTGAGGACAGCTTTGAGCTGTTAACCCGGTAGAGATGTGCGTTCTGTTAAGTTAGACAAATTTGTCCTCACAAGACCAAATTCGGCTGAATAGAAGCTCAGTCGCAAGCGTGGAGCTCAGTTAAGCCCACGACTAGGTTTAACCGACAAGGCCAGATAAGTAGCGCAATCCAAAAGGAAGCTCGTGGCGTCGCATTGATCATAGCTCGATAGGAAGTGCTTTGTGGCACAATAGAGCCGCGAGAAGAAGATTCCGCAATCCGTACGCGCAAATATCGCTTGGCGGTTTCGCCATTTGGTGTTTGGTTGTACTAGCGTCCACACGTGGAAGGATAAGAGAGGGGAACATATCCACGCGTCAGAAGGAGATGGACAAAGAGGAGTGCGCAAAAACTATATAAACGACACTGCGCCTACATGCATGGGTTTGGAACATTTGATCACCAGAGCTACCTACTCATTTGTCTCTCTCTCTCTCTTCTTCTCTCTTAGTGTGCTAACTTGACCGTCGAAGGGTTTTTCTGATAGCACACCGCTGGGTAACTCACCATCTCTGTGTTTTCAGGTCATTCGGAAGGAAGCGCAGCTTGAACATGAGGAGTGCGGAAAACGATGAATATTCTTCCCCGTACAATGTCATTTTAGGCCAATAATAATGCTTGTTAAGTTTAGTGGATGGAAAATCTTCACAATGTGTCAAATTTATAATTACACTTGAACTCAAATTTTATTTTGTAGATATATATCTGAGAGAAAGAAAGTAGAGAGAAAAACTGATTTTTGGTGAAAAGAAAAAGAAAATGTTGTTGGGTTTGTACACACACACACACACACACACACAGAGAATAGAAACAACGGTTAAATCTCTGTCACTTTATAACTTAATGCAGATGCAACCAATCTCAAGCTTTCACTACAAAAAAATTGACTTTTTGCGACGGCAAAATACCGTCGCAAATACTCAAAATGCCGTCTCAAAAGGTTTTGTTGCGACAACAGATTACTTTTAGCGACGGCAAGTGAGTGGTCGCAACAAAGGGGGTCGGAAAAAGGTTTTAGCGACGGCACGTGCCGTCACCTTTTTTTTGCGACAGCAAAGTTGCCTTTTTGCAACGGAATTTTTCTGTCGCCATTAATATGAAAAAATCTGAGATTTTTTTAGATGGCACTATTTTGCCGTCGCTAAAGGTGTTATTTGCAACGGCAAAAAATGCCGTCACTAAAGAATTTTTATTGCGACGGGATACCTGCCGTCGCTAAAAAAATATTTGAGACAGCACGATGCCGTCGCTAAAAGAGTATTTGCGACGGCTAAGAGTACCGTTGCAAAAGGCTTTTATCTCTATTCTGCCAATATCATTTGCGACGACAATGTGGTGCCGTCTCAAAAAAAAAAAATTGCAATAAAATTATTAAAAATATGAAAATTACCTGTATTAAATAAAAAATAATTGAAAAAGAAACCAACAATTGCATAATAATATAAAAATTCTAGTATAAAAATAACAATTCATCCATAATAAAAATATTCTTGCATTCATTCATTACAACACCTTAGCAAAATTATCCCACTACAAAATATTGCATAATACATACACAATGTTTAAATACATAATGTTGTTCACAATTCAAAATAACGTAAATCAAAAACAAAAGTTTCCCTCATGATTCTTTCATGGGTAACAAAAGTAAAAGTAAATCGCAATCTTCACATGCCTGTATTCTACAAGAAGCAAACTGCTACTCGGGAAATATCTAAAAACAAAAAATAAAAATAATTAATGACAATATAATTATGTGTTAATATTTTAATTACAAAAAAACATAAAAAAATTAACTACTATATAATTACAAAGATAATTAAGTAAATAATTTTGGCTAGACTGAAATTCGGCTCTAACTCCCAAACCGGGAACCCGATTGGAGTCCTGTCTTCTCCCACAAGTCTCTCGTGCCTAGACAGTCGTGTGTGCCAAGTTTCATGCTAAACCGACGCCGTTTGGTGATTTTGGGGCATCAACACCTCCAATTCAAATTTCTTAAGGAACTAGTTTGCCTAGAGTGAAATCCGGCTCTAACTCCCAAACCGGGAACCCGATTGGAGTCCCGTCTTCTCCGACAAGTCTCTCGTACCTAGGCGGTCGTGTGCGCCAAGTTTCATGCTAAACCGACGCTGTTTGGTGATTTTGGGGTGTCAACACCTCCAATTCAAATTTCTTAAAGAACTAGTTTGCCTAGACCGAAATTCGGCTCTAACTCCCAAACCGAGAACCTGATTGGAGTCTCGTCTTCTTCCACAAGTCTCTCGTACCTAAGCGGTCCTGTGTGCCAAGTTACGTGCTAAACCGACGCCGTTTGGTGATTTTGGGGCGTCAACACCTTCAATTCAAATTTCTTAAGGAACTAGTTTGCTTATAGTGAAATCCGGCTCTAACTCCAAAATCGGAAACCCGATTGGAGTCCCGTCTTCTCCCACAAGTCTCGTGCCTAGACGGTCGTGTGTGCCAAGTTTCGTGCTAAACCGACACCATTTGGTGATTTTGGGGCGTCAACACCTCCAATTCAAATTTCTTAAAGAACTAGTTTGCCTAGAGTGAAATTCGGCTCTAACTCCCAAACCGAGAACCCGATTGGAGTCCCGTCTTCTCCCACAAGTCTCTCGTGCCTAAGCGGTCCTGTGTGCCAAGTTTCGTGCTAAACCGACGCCATTTGGTGATTTTGGGATGTCAACACCTCCAATTCAAGTTTCTTAAGGAACTAGTTTGCTTATAGTGAAATCCGGCTCTAACTCCCAAACCGGGAACCCGATTGGAGTCCCGTCTTCTCACACAATTTTCCCGTGCTTAGACCGTTGTGTGTGCCAAGTTTCGTGCTAAACCGATGCCGTTTGGTGATTTTGAGAGTCCCGTCTTTTCCCACAAGTCTCTCGTGCCTAGGCGGTCCTGTGTGACAAGTTTCCTCCTAAACCGACGCCGTTTGGTGATTTTGAGGTGTCAACACCTCCAATTCAAATTTCTTAAGGAACTAGTTTGCCTAGACCAAAATTCGGCTCTAACTCCCAAACCAGGAACCTGATTGGAGTTCCGTCTTCTCCCACAAGTCTTTCGTGCCTAGACGGTCCTGTGTGCCAAGTTTCGTGCTAAACCGACGCCGTTTGGTAATTTTTGGGAGTCAACACCTTCAATTCAAGTTTCTTAAGGGCCTAGTTTGCTTATCGTGAAATCCTGCTCTAACTCTCAAACCGAGAACCCGATTGGAGTCTCGTCTTCTCCCACAAGTCTCTCGTGCCTAGATGGTTGTGTGTGCCAAGTTTCGTGCTAAACCGATGTTGTTTGGTAATTTTGGGACGTCAACACCTCCGATTCAAATTTCTTAAGGAACTAGTTTGCCTAGAGTGAAATCCGGCTCTAACTCCCAAACCGGGAACTCGATTGGAGTCCCGTCTTCTCCTACAAGTCTCTCGTTCCTAGACGGTCATGTGTGCCAAGTTTCGTGCTAAACCGACGTCATTTGGTGATTTTGGGACGTCAACACCTTCCAATTCAAATTTCTTAAGGAACTAGTTTGCCTAGAGTGAAATCCGGCTCTAACTCCCAAACTGGGAACCCGATTGGAGTCTCGTCTTCTCCCACAAGTCTCTCGTGCCTAGGCGGTCCTGCATGCCAATTTCGTGCTAAACCAACGCTGTTTGGTGATTCTGGGGCATCAACACCTCCAATTCAAATTTCTTAAGGAACTAGTTTGCCTTAACCAAAATTCAGCTCTAACTCCCAAACCGGGAACCCGATTGGAGTCCCGTCTTCTCTCACAAGTCTTTCGTGCCTAGGCGGTCTTGTGTGCCAAGTTTCGTGCTAAACCGACGCCATTTGGTGATTTTGGGGCATCAACACCTCCAATTCAAGTTTCTTAAGGAACTAGTTTGCTTATAGTGAAATCTGGCTCTAACTTTCAAACCGGGAACTCGATTGGAGTCCCGTGTTCTCCCATAAGTCTCCCGTGCCTAGACGGTTGTGTGTGCCAAGTTTCGTGCTAAACCGACGCCGTTTGGTGATTTTGGGGCGTCAACACCTCTAATTCAAATTTCTTAATGAACTAGTTTGCCTAGACTAAAATTCGGCTCAAACTCCCAAACCGGGAACTCGATTCGAGCCCCGTCTTCTCCCACAAGTCTCTCGTGCCTAGGCGGTCGTGTGTGCCAAGTTTTGTGCTAACTTGACCCCGTTTGGTGATTTTGGGGTGTCAACACCTCAAATTCAAATTTTTTAAGGAACTAGTTTGCCTAGAGTGAAATCCGACTCTAACTCCCAAACTGGGAACCCGATTGGAGTCTCGTCTTCTCCCACAAGTCTCTCGTGCCTAGGCGGTCATGTGTGCCAAGTTTCGTGCTAAACCGACGCCGTTTGGTGATTCTGGGGCATCAACACCTCCAATTCAAATTTCTTAAGGAACTAGTTTACCTTGACCAAAATTCGGCTCTAACTCCCAAACCGGGAACCCAATTGGAGTCCCGTCTTCTCTCACAAGTCTTTCGTGCCTAGGCGGTCCTGTGTGCCAAGTTTCGTGCTAAACTGATGCCATTTGGTGATTTTGGGGCGTCAACACCTCCAATTCAAATTTCTTAAGGAACTAGTTTGCTTATAGTGAAATCCGGCTCTAACTCTCAAACCGGGAACCCGATTGGAGTCCCGTCTTCTCCCATAAGTCTCTCGTGCCTAGACGGTTGTGTGTGCCAAGTTTCGTGCTAAACCGACGCCGTTTGGTGATTTTGGGGCGTCAACACCTCTAATTTAAATTTTTTAAGGAACTAGTTTTCCTAGACTAAAATTCGGCTCAAACTCCAAAACCAGGAACCCGATTCGAACCCCGTCTTCTCCCACAAGTCTCTCGTGCCTAGGCGGTCGTGTGTGCCAAGTTTTGTGCTAACTGGACCCCGTTTGGTGATTTTGGGGCGTCAACACCTCAAATTCAAGTTTCCTAAGGAACTAGTTTGCCTAAAGTGAAATTCGGCTCTAACACCCAAACTGAAAACCCGATTGGAGTCCCGTCTTTTCTCACAAGTTTCTCGTGCCTTGGCGGTCGTAATAGAACATCCTCATCCATGTTACAAATAGGCGTAGACTTCCAATATCTTAGGGAGCAAAATAAAATTGAATGTCAACGCTTACCCCAACAAGAGGTTTGCAAGAAAAACAGGACAAATAATAAATTATTACCTGGAATGGTGGGTGGCGACCTCTGCTCTCCATAACCAAGTTTTGCAGGTATTTTCAACTTGCGCTTCTCTCCTATGCACATGCCCAACAGTCCTTGGTCCCATCCTGTGAGAAAGTAATTTTTTCAAACAAAAATATATTTCACTAGGATGTTGGAACTTCACTCAGTTGAATCGTCCATAAAATGTGAAACCCTTTAAAGGGTAAGCATGTGTTAAAACCCAATGCCATAAAAAACAGGCTTCTTAAATACCTCATATTTTGGTCATCCGAATTTGGCTGAAAATTGTAACCTACGTCTAACTCCAGTTTTCAATTTGTTTCCAAGTTTAAAGGAAATAGCTGAACATTTGCAAAAATAGCAATTGGCCATTAAATTATACCTTTAATCACTTGACCACTGCCAAGTTCAAACTCAATTGGGTCACCCCTTTCAAAGCGGGAATCGAAAACAGATCCATCTGTGAGTTTACCCTGCCAATATAAGTGGAAACCATCATTAGTAAGAAAATGACAGGTAGATCAGAAATGTAGCATTGGTTAACGGTTAATCTTTTTTCCAGCAAAAGTCACATGAAGAATTGAATGTATGTTCTTTATAGTACAAGATGGCTAGTAATCAAACATATGCATTTATAGATGGTGGTCTGAATCTTACATATCTTCAGGAATGTATAACACTGTAAGATATATCACACCATCAACAACAATCAATTGACATGATAATCAACCATACACGATAGTCAAGATCATATATATTAGGACATATAATAATACCCAATTTGTCATAATAACTAAAAAAATAATAGCCAAGGTATTATGAATTCCAAGTATGGAAAAACGACGTAACAGGTAAAGGTAACCATGAGAGGCTATGGTGGAAATCCTCCACATGATGCTGCTCAATATGCATACATTAATATAGAAGTACAACATGTGCATACATATACATGTGTAAATATACATACATTGCATAATAATCAACAGTAAACCACACCCAAAATTCTCAATGCACAAAGTAAGATAAAAATTGAAATATCATTGTCTCCAAATCTGGCATTTTAAAAGGTAGTCACAGGAGGTGATGGGGGACTGTCGACATGATACATATACATCACTAGATATTCTGAAAAACAGCCCTTTTTAATGGGTTTGACTCCAACTTTCTATATGGTATTCCATCTGCTTTTAATAGCTCCTGTGCTTTGTAGGATTTTTAAGGCTAATTCAAGTTCCTATGAACTATTTTTCAGCAGTGAATTCAGCTTCCTAACTTTTTTGTAAAAATATCACGAAAAACTGAGAAATGATACATAGAAGTTCAATATATGCACAAATACTACCTCAGTTCTTCCATCACGCATCATATTGATAGCAGCAATCTCAATTATGTTGGCTAGCTCTGCACCAACCATTCCATCAGTCATACTGGCAAAAGCCATATAGTCCACATCCTCAGCCATTGGCTTCTTACGAGCATGGACCAAACACAAGAAAAGATAAAAAAAAACAGATGATAAATACAGAAGCTGGTGCTTATAACCACAAGAAATATTAAAAAGAAATCCAACAGTCTTGCAATGGAACTGAATAGCAGAGCATGTGCATATACTGATAATACATCAGAAGAACCTGGCCTTCAAAATTTCCATGTGACCTATTAACCCAGGTTTAGGAATATATATTTTTTGATCAAACCATCTTGGTCTGACAAGTGCTGGATCTAGAACGTCTGGTCTATTTGTTGAAGCAATAGTGATCACTTCTCCTCTTCCTTCAAAACCATCCAAGCACACAAGAAGCTAATATACATAGCAAACTCAAATGTTAACATCAGCCCACATATAAATCAGCCATAAGCAGCATCATTAGATCAAATTCAAAGAAAAGCAATAAGCACAAGCCAACCTGATTGAGAGTAGCATCACGCTCTTGTCCACCAGAACCCTTAATTAAACCACGTTCCCTTCCAACAGCATCCAATTCATCAATGAAGACAACAGATGGAGCCTATGTCAAACCGACATAACAAAACTTACATGTCAAAAAATTATCACAACATATTCAGAACCTGAGACAGTTAACCAAACTAATGAAAAGGAGACAGACGTTGGGTGAATCAATGATGATACTGGAAATCAGAGTTAGAAAACATCACACATCATGCCATCATGTAGAAAACTTTTTTCAGAACACATGACGAAAGAAAAGAAACTGCTTCAAAGATGCTAAAAAGAATGATTACATTTTCCTTTGCTTCTTGGTAGAGTGCTCGAACACGAGAAGCACCAACTCCAACATATATTTCCACAAACTGTGAAGTAGAAATGGAGAAGAAATTTACACCTGCCTCACCAGCCACGGCTTTTGCCAATAAAGTCTTCCCCACCCCAGGTGGACCACAAAGAAGTATACCACTTGATATAGCAACATATCAAAATATAGATATTTCAACACAACATATCAACCTGAAGAAGGATTTCATAGAATTAGTACAAATATATGTTACGAAAAAGTGTTATGCTCTTTTGAAACAATAATAAGAAAAATTGTTGCATTCAACTATGAAGTCAACCGCAGATCAAAAAAAAAAAAAAAACTATGGAGTCAACCATGGCATTGTGATTGTGGTATTCACATCTTAAGGAGATATATAAGAACGCATCTAAACAAAGAAACAAAAACAAAAAACAAAAAACAAAAATCCCAAAATGAGAGTATTGATGTATGGTTAGTTATGAAATGACAATAAGTACAAATAAAAATAAATAAATAAATGCATTCATGAAAAAACTAGATGTAGCACCTAATAAACTGAATATTAAAATGTATCAGTAACTTCCGTCTCAACTTGAAAGGAATAAGTATATGATACAGATTAAAGCGACTGCAAGGTATAAAGTACAACAAAACATATGAAAGAAAATAAATATGCCTGAAGATTAAGCAAACATAGGTCCTACATAGAGCTGAATGATATGAGAAGTGTACAAACCACTAGAGTTGGCATAAGGCTTTGTTGTTAATGACTCCGTAAAGTGCTGAGTTTCTGAACTATAGTCGCTTTCTCATTTTCTACTCGTTTGAGGGTTTCATTAGTCGTTACAAGGTCTGTTTGAAGCTTGCAAGGTCTCATTAGTTGTTCCAATGTGTACCGTGCAGACATAGCATGTGCACCCACCACTAGTCATTCATTATGACCACAATGAAACAAAGCCCCCCAAAATATAGAACAGAAAAATAAATATGGGTCAGTTACACTTTTCACCCTTATAGTTTGACTCAAAATTCACTTTCATCTCCATAGTTTTAATTTGAATAATTCAATCCCTACACTTTAAATCTAATTTCAATTTGATATTTCTGTCCAAATTTTTATTAATTTTTCCTATGTATACTCCCATAAGTTGGTAACAGCATTTTGCTGCTAGATAATATGTTGAGAGAGAGAGTTCCTATTTGAATAGAGGTAAGGGGAGAGGACTTTTTAGAATGGCCCAGCAAATGAAGGATGGAAGGAGAATTTATAGATTAGTGAAATTCCTAAGCCAAGACTGTATGCTGTATATAATAAAATTTTACCATGTGTAGTGAGCAGTAGTACATCAATAGTAGGGTCTGAATTGAAAGCCTTTACAATATCAAAACGCTTTTCTGGTTCAACTGATCCATCAAGCCGCACATATGTGACGCTGCTTTACAACAAGTACAAAATTATTAGAACAATGAAACAAGTCAAATACAAATGTGAGACCTTTTTTTTTAACAAAAGGAAATGGCAGTTATCATTCTAGCCAGTGAATATATATTCGTTACAGTTACTCTATAAGTCCTGCAAGTATCAATGAGTAAAACATGACTTGAGGTGATCAAAAGAGGCCTCCATAAAATGTTGAACTTCAAGCATTCATCTTTTGTTGATTTGACACTAATAGATATCAGTGGGGAGATACAAGGTGTAGTGAGTTTTTTACCTTCAATATGAGCATGAAACCATAAACTACGACTTGATGAAACCATTAAATGACCAACCATTATTTTTCCTTCAATATAAAATAAAGAAGCAGAGGACTCACCACTTCATATATTCTTGCTATTTTAAGGCAATTAGGTACGTTTATAATCGACTAAAGAAACAATTTATGCACACATGACTGCAAATTTGGTACAACTAAGTTATGGTTGATGGGGAGGACCCTACCAGAGTGTAATGCTGTTAGAGCTAAGTCTGCCAAATGAAAATGGAGTCAGATTTTGTGCTAGACAGTTCACCCTCAGAGAGGAGAGTATGTCTTGGTTTGATGACTAAGAAAATGATACATCAATATTTACCCCCCTTTCTTTTTACCTCCTACGTGGATTCAAACGAACCATATGTATAAATATAGGACCTATCATATCTAGAAAATAATAAGGTTCACTATTATTTTTCAAAGGATCATGCTAATGAAAGCCTATAGTCTGTCTTTAAGGAGGAGGTAATACCAAAATAGTTAGAATACTAAGCACTTTTTACATATTTTTATACACATTTAGCACGTATATCAAGACTAATACTAATCACTGGGTGATCATTAGCATATATTTTTGTAAATATGGTGTGTACATGGTGTTTGTTGTGCCGATCTGGAAAAAAAAAAAAAAAAAAATTATCCAGTGATAAATATGATCCACCAAGCCATTTCTTTTTTTAAGGCCATAACTGTGCACAATTTCTGAAGACGATGTAATCAAGGTGGAGAAATCAGAAGGCTCTGCCAAATTATGCAACAAACCGAAGGAAGGAGATATATGATCAAAGGCCAATTTGAGAATGGTCACCTCTAGGCACAGTTTCAAACCAATGACACCCCCAAACAACAATGGAGAAAAAAATATATTCAAAAAAATGAGAGGGCTTTGGATGTAATTAGAGAGAGAGAGAGAGAGAGGGCATACAGTCGTCACTCGCCGTCGTCGTCGTCACTTGCTGCTGCTCGTCGTCGTCGTTGATGACCGTCATCACTCGCTGCTCCTTCGCTGCTAGCCGTTGTCGATCACCGTCGTCATCCGTCACCGTCGTTGAATTTTGGCTCAAGGGTTTTGGGGATTTTGCTTCAAAATGGTTTTGGGGATTTTGGGGAAACACATGACCGCGAATAGGCTAAAATGAGCGGGATAGAAAAAATTTCATTACTTTTGCGACGACGTACTTAAACCGTCACAAATGATGAATCCTAATAAATAAAACGACGCTATTTTAACAAGTCTTTTGTGACAGTAAATGTTCCCGTCTCAAAAAAAAATTTGCGACGGTACATCAGGCGTCGCAAATGTTTTTATGTTTTTTTTGTGATCATTAGCGACGGGGTCACCACCATCGCAAAAGATCATTTTTTGAGATGGTTTGAAAATGCCGTCGCAAAAGACCATTTTTTGAGATGGTTTGAAAATGCCGTTGCAAAAGACCATTTTTTGCGACGGTACATATACCGTCACAAAAAGTTCCATGTTATTTGGGCTGTTTTCTTGTAGTGTTTAGCAAGCACGGGGGGCAAGTGTTGGGTTGGAATTGGTGAAAGGTACCAAATAATTATGCCAACTTGATACCTTATTTGTATACAAAAATTTCTCCTATTTGTGAAAGAATTACAAGAAAAATCCTTATTTAAGATAATACATAAACTTCCCTCGCTATTTTTTCTTTATTAATAAAGTTGATTGAGTATTTAGCTTTAGCAAAAAAATTAATATCTAGTCATAACATATGCGCCTCATTAAAAGGTTGACACTCTATTTGAATTGTAAGATGAAAAAAAAAAAAAAAACAAAGGAAGGAAATTTAAGACTTCGTAACAAGAAAAAACTTCCTCTCTCAAACTACAACTTTTGACATAGCAAAACAATAACAACAAATAACAGTATTTAATGATAAACAACATGGGAAAGTCTACAATGTGCACCTTATAAAAGGGCATATGATATGCACTTATTGTATGGTCCATAACGTGCCACATCATAAAAAATGACCTGCTAAACCGGTCATGTAACAGGTTACAGAAAGAATCATAACTTTTTTTCAAATATCATAACAGTATTACAATGAATCATAACAATGTCATAATATTCACCAAAGTGTCATAACAAAGACACTATAAATCATAACAATATAATGACAACTCATAACAAATATAGTTTTTTTTAATCAATTATCATAACATTTGAATCATAACATTTTTTTATTATGATTCACCATGACAAATCATAACTTTTGGTAGTAAAATCATAACTTTTACTAAAATGAATCATAACCATAACTTTTTTCTCCACAATCATAATAAGATTAACAAAATGTCATAACTTTTATTAATCACTACAAGAATTAACACTTTTGCCGACCAAAAAATTGGTCGCTAAATGCCCATTTTTGGTCGGCAAAAGTTATCCACGACCAATTTTTTTGGTCGCTACTTTGGTCGTCAATTGAGGGTCGGCAAAAGTAATTCGCGACCAAAATTTTGATTGGTCAGCAAAAGTTAGATTTGCCGACTAAATTTTTGGTCGCTAAATATTTAATTACCGCGACTAATTCATTTTGTAGCTAAAACACTTTGGTCGCGAAAAGTGATATTTTCCTGACCAAATATCTTAGTCGCCAATTGACACATTTCGCGACTAAAAAGTTTGGTCGCCAATTATCACATTCAATGACCAAAAAGTTTGGTCGCCAATTGTGACATTCCACGACCAAAAAATTTGGTCGTCATTTGTTACTTTTTGAGACCAAAACTTTTGGTCGGCAAAAGTGAGATTCCACGACCAAGAGCTGTTTTGGTCGGCAATAGATGTATTTTTTGCAACCAAAACTCTTGGTCGGCAATTGTCATTTTTTGCAAAAAAAAAAATTATTTATTTGTCCCGACTAATAAATTGGTCGCCAAAAGAAGGAAAACAATACACCTGTAATTCCTAATAATTCATTCAATCCATAATATACCTATAATTTTAAAGCATCATCCGTGATGTGAATGACACAATGATTCATCACATCCCTTTCATCGTTCATGAGACTTAAGACTCTACAAATTTTGAAAACTAGGAGTGACAGAAGTCTAGTAAGGCTAAAGGGTTGATTTACCTGGAAGAGAGTTACAAAACCAGGGATCAAAAGTAAAAGAGAAGAAAAGTAGCCAATCATATGTAAAGTTACAAAGAAGAATAATCAACTTTGCCTTCTAAACTAAATATGTCATTCTTGTGCTAATGGTCATAGGAGATCATGAAGAATCCAACTTAAGAACCCATATCTCTTGTAAGAGCATATACGACATGCTGACAGAAATCTACAAAAAACAAACAAAATTTAAATGAAATCTTACAACAATCAAAGACAAAAGCTAAGAAAATAGAAGAATATATTATTATAGAGGAAGAAGAAGCAACAAGAGATTCGAGCAGGTACCTCATTAGCATCAACAACAAGCCCATTCATCAAGAGGCAGCATTGGAGCTTAACTAAACCCAGCTTAAAAACAAACATGGAGCTCTCTTGAGATAGTTCAGTGAAAGTTTGCTCTGTTTCCAGTTTTAGTAAAGCATCTTGAGGTGGAGATTTAGCCTTTGGTCTACAGAATATAAGTACATTTGAGTGGTAGACTACTAAAAGGAACAATCAACCAAAAGAAATGGAGAACATCTACATCAACCTCAATTGGACATAATAAGACGATGATACAATAATCAACTCTTAAATATGCATGCAGAATGATCAGAAACATTATGTACACATAACAATGAACTCAACTGTAAAATATCTTTCAAACTTGCAATAATTTTAAGTTCAAAATTTAAAAATAAAAAAACTTACAATAATGTTTCAACAAATGCCCCTTCCACATGATGCATTTCAGGAGCATCTTCTGTAGGATCTGCTGACTCAATCCGTAATTTATTTATCCGCCATATAACAAGTAAAATGGAACTCAATCTAGAGCAATTTTGAGATGAATTTAATGATGCTACCCTGAGACACATGACGCACTCACAAGACATGAAAAAACAAGAAGCTTTAGAAATTGCCAATTAATTGGTTTCACACACATCCAGAAGTGTGCACAGGATTACACACCCAGACCCATTAAAGAATCTCCTAACTTTCTCATTAAACATTGGTGACATTTCTATCTAAATAGAACAGAAGTACCAAAACCTTTGCGACAAGGCGTTAGTGAGTTGAGTTTCCTCAAATTACCAGTACCAGAACCTGGTAACAGTAAGTAACGCAATAAAATTGTATCATTTTATTTTTTGTGATTTTTTGAGAATATATTATCTGATGAATTTGTAGTTTTTCTTATTTCTTTAATCACATATTCAAGCATGCCCTTTTTAACAAACAATTTGAAGTTTGGACAGTGCATAAAAACATGAGATGGAGGTAAATAGCAATTGCAAAATTAGCATGAGACAGGAACTGCAACAGTAAAAAGGTGATATCAAGAATGTGTTTTACCACTCATTTATGTTTATTGGCCTTTGATCCTAAGAAAGAGTCTCCATAAAGTTTTTATATTCATGATTCATGAACTTCTTTACTTGTCCAAAGATTTGTGGTCTTTATATTTTGTTTCAGTATTTTCAGAGAATAAGAGAAAACATGAACCGGCAAAACAACAAAATGTTGAGAAAGAAACAAAACTGAGAAATGATTTCTTTTACATCCCAGAATATGCAAATAAGAATAATATAGATTCCAAAGTCATACATTGCTCAAAAACTGGAAAGCCATGTGAATCCCGTGATGTTCCTTAATTTAAGTAAAAAGACGTATGATCTGCAAAACAGAGTCATGATAACAATTTTCATTAGCATCACAATAAATTTATGGAATAAGTGGACAAAACACAAAGCACAAAAGCTGCTTACAATGATTTCGTTTGTAAGATAGATCATGAGGTGTTGCAACAAAACTTTTAAATAAATAAATAATGGATACCAAATAACAGATCTACTGACATGTTTTAAAAAGTCCTTAGAATTTACTTCTACGACTCTCAGTTAGGCCAACCTACACCTGAAACATTACTCAGCATAAATAAAAAGTCTGCTAAAGCTTAGTTCTAACTTAACTGACTGCAGTTCAAATACCTTATCCCTATCTCGCCTCTTTCTATGATTGTGCTTTTCTACAATACAATTGAAAAACACAAATATAACATAAAAAATAATTAAAAGCTTCATTTCATATTGGGAAAAGATCAGCCAAACTTCAAGTTCAGGCCACTATGACCAAGTTCAAATTAGGCTCCACCAATAAATTTCAGGATGGGCGCAGGTGGCAGCTAAGCCCAATTAAATATCTGGAGGACTAGTAGCAACCTCTTGTTTACAAATATATGCAACGGCATGTGATATCAGTCACCTCCGGCATTACTGGTTTGCAAAATAAGGCAGAACAATCCCTTAAAATTAAAGCCTAGATAATAGAACAGAAATGCTCATCATCATTGAAATTCATAAAAAATTTGACAACAATTCTTATTCCTTGCTCCAGTAAGGCACAATGCAACACTATCGAGAATTATGTCAAAATACTTCCTCTAATCTGGCAAAGTCACATCAGTGTGGTTCAAGAACAGGCATCGGATCAAGGGTTACATGTTATCTAAGGTAATATTGTCCTTAAACCCAATTGACTTGCAAATACGCTCAATGTACTTTTAGTTAGAAGACATTATCACAAGCATTGAATAAGATAGAGAGAAGCATTACCAAACTGGATACATCATCACTACTCATGGGAGCTGCTGGGATTTCGCCATCATTCATTTCAGCCTCTAGTTCATTCTGTAATATAGTCATTCAAATGGAGGCATGCAAGTCAATCTGCTATAACAAAACTTTGCAAGACTACAGGTCATGACCTTATCTTTTTTGTGCACAACAATGTGTTTAATTTCAGCCTTCTCATTGACAACCAGCAAAAGAAAACAAAGCTAATAAAGCATAGAGCATAGGCAATTTCATAATTAACATATGTGTTAGTATTTTACAAACTTTGAAACATATTGACCACTGGGGTCGAAAAATTGTGGGTTTTATCCCTTTAATCAAATGAAGAGAACAAAGTACCTTCCTCGGTGCTTTAAGTTAATGTTTCTTGCTCGTGAATTGGATGGATGCTTGCTCGGTGCCACTGAAATGACACCCTGTAACAGCAAAGTTCTTTTATAGGCACTAAAGGCTAGAAAATACTGCAAAACTGTTGTATGCTTGGACATACCTCAGTCTATTTTGTTTTAAATACATATGCAATGAGTTTATCAGTCTATTGTGCAACCTATTTTTCTTTCCTTGAAACTAATTTAAAGAAATACACATTAGAATTATGAAGAATGTCTTATATTTGATTTTGGAAACTGTGGCAGGAGTAGCATTTGAATGTGAGTACCAACTACAAGGCATCGTTGGGTCAAATTTAAGTCACACCCATAACAAATTAAATATAATATGAGGCTACTTATCATGATCATTCAATTAGGGTGCTCCATTTGTTGATTAAGATATAATCAGATAATCATGGTAGATGATCCATAATTATGATCCCATTGATTAATAATTATATCTTGTACCCAGAATTTCTGTTGTATTGAACTTACCGAAGTTTGGGAAAAGCCAGAAGTCCTGGAAACATGTGATGTGAGGGAATAGTCCAAATTTTCACAGGACATTTCAGTTGATTGAAAACTAGGCGGTCCTGAAAAATCACTGACGTCTATAGCGGAATCTTGATTGGATGAACTCCCTTTGGAGCGAGACCAAAGATCAAGATTGCACATTGGATGTTGCAGTGAAGAAATCATTCTGCTAGTTGAATGTTGAGGCGAAGGCACAAGGCTGTTCGAGGTCGAAAGCTTGTCACATGAAGTTAACTGCATCAAATCATTGTTGCGGTTAAATGACATTGTGCTGGAGCCTCCACTTTTCCAACTCCTGTAGCTATTACTTCTGTAATAGCAGGTAAATATCGAAAAATGAGAAACCAAAGTGTTCTAATATGGAAAGATTACTTAGGAACTTTGGTTTAAAATTTGTCCGGTGGACTTTTTGTTTCAGTACTACAAACCATAAACGCCTTAAACTTAACCGGCGAAGAGGTTGACAATATTCCCCAAAGCCCCTGTTTTGTTTAAGTTTAAGCCCCTGTTTCAGGCGAAGTCCAGGGTAGGTCTTGTTCGCAGGGATGGTCTTCGAGGGATGCCCTTCGAGGGCGAAAAAGAGTGTCTGCGTGCTGTCTCCAAAATAGGGGCTCTGGGGAAAAAATCCAGAAGAAATTTGAAAAAACGTAACCGGCTAAAGAGGTTGACAATATTCCAAATCAAATTAATGAGTGGCTGAGATTAATTTGTAAAAATCTAATGGTTTAAAATAAATGTGTATATGATATGTATATCTTATTAAGGTGCACATCTTCACAGCTCCCAACATAAAAAGGGAGACCAATATCCCAAGGAATGGCATTGTAGCAATGATGGAAGGTCCTTCACCAGAAAAATCTAATTTATTCATATAAAAACATTGAAAACTTGCCCCTTTCATAGAGGGAGAATCTTGATCTTGAAGTTGTGTTTCGTTTGAGAATAAATTATTTTAATAATTTTTTATTTTTTTATTAAAATATGATATAAAAAATTAATATAGTTAGAAATAATTTTTTAACTTTTTATAAAAAGATGTGAAAAAAATAATTTATAAAATAAAAAAATTAATAAATTCACATTTTTACCCTTTGACAAGGCCTGTTGTTTAACCCGTGAATTTCAATTCACTTGACCTGTTATCAGGTGAAGTGACGTGGCACACTGATTAATGGAACAACAATGATTGAGACTTCGTTTTTTTGGAGATCCCACAACCTCTTTGGATCTCTACTATTGATGGTGTGAACTCCACACATACATCAATAATAAAGATTCAAAAAGAATTATGAGAGTCTCCAAACAATAGAAGTCTCAAACATTTTTTTTAATGGAATACATGAAGTGAGAAACATTGGGTGTTTTAGAAAGTTGGTAAAAAGTTGACTTTTGACTTTTTACCAAGCTTTTTAACTTTTTGGAAAGTAATTTGGGAAGTTGGTAAAAAACTTATTTTTTATTTTTTAGCTTAATATTTATTTATAATGTCAAATCAAAATAAAATGACCAAAATACCCTTACCTAACATAAAAAAATTATTTTTTTATTTTTTTGTCATAAGGCCTAATTTATAATTTTACACCTGCATTTTTTACCCTTTTCAAACCAAATTTATTGCGTTTTTGGCCGCTTACATTTTAAAAAAATGATCAAAAACGTGATTTTTATGGCCCTTCCCAAAACGGCACAGGGTTGTGAGGAAATCATAAATATTGGACTTCACCATTTTTTTAATTCAGAAAAGGTATTCATAGATAGGTTTGTAGGATAGGTTTAAACAATATATATCACGTGATTTGAAATATATAAATAGATTTATAGGATAAAATAACAGATTTTTAAAATTTTTTTTAATAATTTTTTAATTTTCAAACTAAAAAGATATGATGCTAAAAAAGCGTAACTAGTGAAAGTTTCCAACCCCAGGTCAAGTTTGTCAAGTTGTTAAAAAGTTAAAAAAATTATTTAAAAAATTAAAAAGTTATCACTATTTATCAAAAGTCAAAAATTACGATTTACAACTCTCAATCTTAATTTTCCTCTATACACTAATTTATACAATTTTTTAATACACATTTTTTCATAAAAAGTCAAAAAATTAACCCAAACATTCATATTTTTTTTTCAAATTTTAAATCTAAAAAGATAAAAAATACACTTATTTAAGACACCCCAAACAACCCTTTACAAAGTCAAGAAGCACGTGAAAAATCCAGCTAACAAAAAAATTCCACAAGCACCACCAACGTCATTGCAATCATTACAACTGTTTAGGGAATTCAAAACGGTGTAATTTATTATAAATTAAATATAAAAATTAGAAGTATTTTTTATTCAATTTTTATAAATTAGTTTATTTAAACTCTTTCTAATTAATAAGTTTGTATTTTGTATATTTAATTTTTATCAATAAAGACTTTTTTTACTAATAAAAAAAATTATTTTAAACAGTCTGATATAGACTTTCAAAATAAAAAAACAAATTATAAGCAATTCAAATAAACTATGCCAAATAAAATAAAATAGGTCCTTAATTTGTCAAGGAGAAACACTAGCTTACACACACGCAATATCAAGGTCTCATATATATATATATATATATATATTTAAAACTCATATTCATTTAAAAATTAGATTTATAGGTGAAGAGTTCATCCAAAATATACATTAAAACCCATTTTATCTATTATTATTATTATTATTATTATTATTATTATTATTATTTATATTGAATATGAAACTCTATTTTTATTATTATTATTATTATCTCCAAGTATATATAGAATGATATGATTGCATTGGGAATTAACATTTGAACAAAATGTCCATTTAAACAAAATTTAATTACAAAAATATTAATGCATGTAACATAATTTTGTTGATAAATTTTAGGGTAAATTACACTAACACCTCCTGAGGTCTCGTTTGTTTCCAGAGATAGAATGGAGGAAATTGATAGTGAGAGGATTAATAGTGAGAGATTGTTAGTGAAAGGATTGATAGTGAGGGGATTAAGTAAAATTGTGTTTGTTTTTATGATAGTTGTTAGTGTGGAGATTGTTAAATTATTTTTATATAAAATAAATATAAAGTAATAAAACAAATAAAAAAATACAAAAATATTAAACATTAATGTTTTAAAAAAAATGCCCAACATGTAAAAAAAATTAAAAAAATAAAAATAAAATAAAAAATTTCAAAATAAATAAAATAATGATTTTTACTTAACAAAAAATACAAAAAATTAAACATTAATGTTCAAAAAAAAAAAAATGCCCGACATGTAAAAAATAAAAAATTTCTAGTCCGTCGGACTATTTTTCTAATACCAAGTCCTACAGGCCTATCATAATCCCCTCCCCAAGGGGATTCGTAGTCCAGAGGGGATTACGAATCCCCTCTCTATCTCTCAAAACAAGCATGTTATTAGTGGATTCTACCTCACTATGAATCCCAATTCCTTCCCTATAACCCAAAACAAATGGGGCTTGAGATTACTATTTAATACATATCATCCTCACATTTAAAAAATTACATTTCTCATCCTAAAGTTTGTAATCTCATTACAAATTCCTCTATGAATTATTGATGTCATGTCCTAAATTTTTCTAAATTACCATTTGGCCTTTTTTCTTACAATTTCTTCTTTCTATCATCATGACTATTTTCTACAACCTTCTATCATTAAATTCTACTTGAACATATATATTCTTATTGAGTGATAATATACAAACATAAATTTTATATAAAATTTTTAAACACAATGATATACCTTAATGATGATATTTCACTTTAAAACAAAACATCCATAAACATGATTTATATTTATAATAATATCACTATCACAACATTTTTATAATATTTTTTGTATAAATTTTTATATATGAATATGGTTTTTAATTTTTATTTCCACCATTATATCTAGATTAGATCAATTTAATCTAGATATATTTAAAAAGTATAAAATTTTTACAAAAAACTTTTTAAAAAAATCTATTGAATACAACAAAATAAGATAATGTATTGAATTTTTGTATTTTTTTTATATTTTTTGTCTTTGAATTAAAAAAAAAAAAAAAAAACACACACACACACACACAAAAAATATTATACTTTTTAGGTATATCTAGATTAAGTGTATCTAAGAATTTTTTAAAAATGCTAAAAATATTTTTAAAATTTAGTAAAAAAAAAAAAAAACTTAATTTTTTGTGTGAGTTTAACTAAATAAGATGATTGTTATTTCCCTTAAAATGACATGAACAAAATATCTTGTGTTATTTTATTATTTTATATGTATAAAGGCCATAAAGGCTAAGAGGCAAATATGTCATTTTAATTTGACAGAGGGGTAACTTTAATTTTACAAATGTGAGAAAAAATTTGTATTAAACAGAAATCTCAAAAGGTGTCAATGTAATTTATCCTAAATTATATAAAAAGATAATAAATATGCTAAACAAGTAAATTGCCAAACAAGATGATACATGTTCTTCTAAGAAAATAAGTATGCTACTTATTTAGCCTACTTTTTGTGCCTGTTTGGCAGAAATTATAATCAGCTTATTCCAGCTTTCAGCTTAATTTAACTATTTTGATGTGTTTGGTTTAGCTTATAACTTATAGCTTATAGCTTTTTGGAAGTCAGAAATTAGCTTATTCTTTGAGTGAGGCAGGAGATGCTTTAAGAATAAGCTGGAAATCAGCTTAAGCTGAAAGTTATAAGCTATAAGCTGTTTAGGCATAAGCTATAAGCACTTTCCCACAGCTCTACCAAACAGGGCCTTTGTAGCACTCTTATGCTAAATACTTAGGTGCCGTTTGGTAACACTTACATTTTCAGTTTTCTGTTTATATTTACAAAAATTTTAAAAATTCAAATAAAAACTTGTTTGATAAATTTTTGATTTATAAATCAGTGGTCTCAGTTTATAAATTTGGCCAAAAAATATAAATTCAAAAAATGTGTTTCCATTTTGTGTTTTCAGTTTTTTTTTTTTTTTTTTTTACCACCCAACACTAGCTAGCATCCGCCACTATTTTCCACCAACGTCTTCCGCTACCACCACCCACCCCCCACCACCACTTGTCATCACCACTCACCACCCACCTGTCACCCACTCGCCACCACCACCAGCCACTGTTTTCCACCACCGTCTTCCGCCACCACCACCCATGACCCATCCCCTACCACCACCTGCCATCACCGCTCACCACCCACGTGCCACCCACAAGCCACCACCAGCCACCTGCCACCCACTCGCTACCACCACCCACCCCTCGCCACTACTACTACCACCCACCACCTACCTGCCATCCCCCCGTCACCACCCACCACCCGCCACTACCATCTACCGCCCGCCACCACCACTCACCACCCACCTGCCACTACCATCTACCACCCGCCACCACCAGCCACCCGCCACCCACCAACACTAGCCACCTACCACCCACCCGCAACCCCTACCCACCACCCACCACCACCACCACCACCACTTGCCACCTAGCCGCCACCACCCACCACCACCACTGCTATTCGCCACCACTTGCTACCACCACCCACCACTCCCATCCGCCACCCACTTGCCACCACCACCCACCACCCACTACCACCACCACGACTCGCTACCACCTACCACCCGCCACCGTCATCCACCCACCCACCCACCATCACCACATCACCACCACCCGCCACCACACCACCACCCACCACCGTCACCCACCCACCCACCACCACTCATCCGCCACCACCCACCACCACCCGCTACCCACCACCTCCTGTCACCACATTCTACTACCGTCTTCCACCGCTACTTTCCACCACTTGCCATTTCTCACTTCTTCTTTTTTTGTTATTTATATTTTTAAATGTTTTTAAACATTTTGTCAATTACCAAACGCGTTTGTAATTTATATTTTTCTAAAAATAAACAAAAATCAGTTTATAAAATTTTTATAAATAAAAACTGAAAACGTAAACGTTACAAAACAGACCCTTATATTTAGCATACTTATTGTCTAAAAATTTATTATTAGAAAAATTTGCATGTTCTCCTAAGACCAAAAGATTGACTTGGTGGATGTGTGACTCTCTTATTAGGTGATGTTATCCCTGCGTTATACAATTTTCCCTTCCTTTCCCGTACTCTCGATTGTAAAAAAAAAATAATAATAATAAATAAATAAATAAATAATTGCATGCACCTAATGAAGTGGTTGACAATAGAGAAGTATGGAAGGAGTTGAAAGACTATTTGGGAAGGTGAAAATTGGCTTTCTTTTACTAAAATTTATAAAAAGACAAAATAAATTAAAAGGTAAATTACAAATACACCTCTCGAGATTTGATTAAAATACGAATCACCTCTATGGTTTTAAAAATTACTTTCTTCTCCCTGAGGTTTCTAATTTCATAACAAATTTTCCCTTTTATTAATAAATCATTAAATCAATTAACAGTTTTTAATGATGTTAAAAATATGTTTCAATTAATAATTCAGGTAATTTTATTATTGTGTTGCAGGGCAATTATAAATTTCATTTTTTTAATTAATTTTGTTAAATAAAAAATTCTAATAAGGGGGTATTTGTAACTTTTCAAACCACAGGAGTAATCTGTATTTTAAGCAAACTTCAGGGGTGTATTTGTAACCTATCCTAAACTAAAATAGCCAATAAGATAAAATGTCATATAAAATCTATAATTATTTTATTTTTTGTTCACAAACATCACATCTAATTACAAAAAAAAAAAAAAAAAAAAAAAAAATTGTGGCTTCATCAAACCACTAGTCGATCGGTCAGACGATTGGCCAATAGACTGGCCAGTATAATTTTTTTACAAATTTTTGCCTTGAGATAGTCATCTAGAAAGACATCTAGGGGACATCCGGTGGTAAAAATCTAACTGCAATAAACAGGCATTTGATAAAAGGCACATTGGTCCTCAGTTTGATGAAAACAAAGTGAAATCCTGTATTTGATGCCGTTGAAGGAGTAAAAATTAACTTTTTTTTATCAAATTTAAATTTGATGATAAATTTAATGAACCATTAAAGATGATCTAATTAAAATGAAATTGGGAAAATAAGTGAAAATGAACACGAATCAGACAAACAATCAATATTCTATGGACATGAGATCACTGTTGTGACCCCCTACTGTACCCCCTGCTGTGCCTAAAACGGCACAGTTTCATCCTTTTTTTTTTTTCATACTCTCATTATGTTTTTTGGCATGATAAATTACATTTTACGCTAAAACCTAAATCCTAAAATAAAAAAATTAAATTTTAAAAATTAAATTCTAAACCCTAAACCCTAAAATAAAAAAAATAAAATTTAAAAATTAAACATAAACCCTAAACCCTAAATCCTAAAATAAAATAAAAAATTTAAAATTAAACCCTAAACCCTAAAATTTTAAAAAAAAAATTAAGAATTAAACCCAAAACCCTAAAATAAAAAATAAATTTTAAGAATTAAACCCTAAACCCTAAAATAAAAAAAATAAAATTTAAAAATTAAACCTAAACCCTAAACCCTAAATCCTAAAATTAAAAAAATAAATTTTTAAAATTAAACCCTAAACCCTAAAATTAAAAAAAAAATTAAGAATTAAACCCAAAACCCTAAAATAAAAAAATAAATTTTAAGAATTAAACCCTAAACCCTAAAATAAAATAAAAAAATTTAAGAATTAAACCCTAGACCCTAAATTCAAAACCCTAAATGAAAAAAAAATTAAAAATTAAACCCTAAATCCTAAAATAAAAAATATAAATTTTTATAAGAAGAAAAAAAAAAAAGAGGATCACAAGGAAATTAACACAATTCCCTAATGAAATATATATTTTAAAAAATCATATTTATATTGCCAAATCATATTTCATATGCAAAGCTAGCCAGCATTATTTAAATAATAAATTAAAAAAAATCGCACCTAGAGTATTAGTTATTCGATGAAGCTACTCCATCGCTGACTAATTTTTAAATGGTTACTTTAAACTAATTACAATGGAGTCAATTTCTATAAGTTAGGGTTTCAATTAATCTAAAATTATATATAAATTTACTTTCAATTATTTTTTTTCTTCAAAATCAAGTGGAGTAAATTGAACCCACACTAATAATGCATGTGGACCTCTGGTCGAGGATGGATCCAAGGGGTGTGGATGGAGGCGATTCTACCTCCAAAAAATTTGAAAATATCATATATTATATTAGGAAATTTAAAATAATTTGAAATTATAGGAACTTGTATCCCATAATATTTTTTCACACATTCATAGTGATAATTCTGGATCTATCCCTGCCTCTGGTGGTCTTCACCCCATTATACCAAAGTCAATCATTTTGTTTTAGTTTTGTTTTCAAAATTTGTATTCTAAAAAGTTTTCAAAAAAAAAAAAAAAAAGCGTTAATAATTAATTTGGAAAGAATGAAAAAAATAAAAAAAAAAGACTCATTATTTTTATATAATTTTATTCTTTTAGAGTGAAAATATCTTTTTAGTATTTATTTTCATTAAACTAATATCTTTCTTTTTTTTTAAAAAAAAAAAAAAGGATTTTGGAACCACACTAAACAGAGGGGATAGGTCCATGGAAGTTAAGGTAACAAGAAAATTCCACAAGGACCAACTTTCATTCCAGCACCATTTAAAGCATATATATACCTATATGCTTGCATGATGGAGTTGTAACAAAAATATCTTTGAAAAGTTTGAAAATTTTCAAATTCCATTTATTGCAATTAACTTGTAAGAAAATGACTTCATAACTTACCCAAGTTATCATAAAGAGGGTATTTAAGTATCAAGATGAGTTAAATTTTAAGTTCGAGTATGTGAAGAGTCGTTAACTTACGTTGTAATCTAACTATTAAAAGCATCTCCATCCGATATGTCAAATCCAATGTGATAATCCAATAGCTCTATTTTGACATATCAAATAAACTCCACCCTATGTACCAAAAGGTAACATGGCTTTTGGTATCAAAAGACTACTTTATGCATAAAAGAGTTCAAATTTTAAAAATAATAAAATAATAAATTTGTCATATCGAGTGAAAAGTTTTCATATTAAATTGAAATATATTAATTTGCCACTCAAACCTTTATCAAAATTTGACATACTAAATTTTGAAAGATTGAGTAAAAATGATCTAATATACTAAAAAAAGAAGAAAGATGAAAAGAGGCTAGTAGCCGATGTAGAGTAGTATAGCCGTTGATTTAATAAATACAAAAACAAATGCTGCCATTATTTACAGTGAGCATATTCTTGGCACCAACTTATTTTTTACATTCTTCAAAAGAGAAATGATTTTGTAAACTAATTAAAAACTTGTAAATAGTTTATATGTCGTTCCTTATAAATCGATTTAAAGGGTAAATTCTATTAAAGGATTTGTAATGCTTCTAAAATTTATGAAACAATTAGGATTACATTTATGTAATTCCTGCCGTACACCGCCCTACCCCCACTTATGTAATTCCGTCCCCCACTCCGACTTACATTTACTGAATTTTAAAACTGTGATTAAGATCATAACTTAAAAGGGAAAGCATACAAACTTGAAATTTGATCAGTATTGATTTGAGAGCGAAGATGTGTGATTTATAGAGAATGTAGAATTGAAGATTAAAAACAAAAAAAAAATAAAAAATAAAAAAATCCTAAAGATCATTTTATGTAATAAAAAATAATAAATATTTATTTAAAAAAACAAAGGTAGTTTTGTTATATGAGTATTATGCTATATAAACAAAAAAAAAAAAATTCATACATAATAATGTGACTAATTCTAGACTTTTCATTTCAAAACAAAAAATTATTAAAAATGACTTTATTTATAATAATAATAATAATTTCACATCATTATTCTCAAGTTTTTTATATGAATTTTACGTATATTTAGAATTTTCCTTATTATATATATTACTTATAATTGGCATGGGGCAAGGTTACCTTTCCCCCTCCCTTACCCAAATCCTATTGAGTGTTCTTGTTTGGTTTGAGTTTCGGAGATAAATTTTAGAAAAAAAAATTTCAAAAATTATTTGGTTTGAGTTTTTCTTAAAAAAATTTCAAAAACACTTTCTCTCTTTTATACATCAATCAATCACTTTTTCTCTCCTCTCTTCTTCTCAATCACTTTTTCTCTCACACACATCTACTCAATTCTTCCAAAATATCAAATCAACCCAAACTCCCACAAAAAATTTCTCTCTCAAAATATACAACCAAACAAACCAAAAAAATTTCTAAAACAACTCTCCCAAATTTTTTGGATTTGGACTCTTTGATTTTTATTAGTTTCACATTGCACTTATGAGATTAGATTCATAATCATGGGAGTCTGAACTGTAGGGCTTTCTTTCGAACCTTCCGAAAGGGGGTGCGAAAAAGGCGAGCTACAATTTTTCATTTTCCCACTTTTCTCTCTTACTTTTTCCTTTTCTCACCCATCCTTTTATGATCTCATGATCCCATATTCCTCCCTCTTTTGTTTTTATTTTTTTGTTTTTTCTCCAATTTTTTTTTTCTCTCTATTTGTTTATTTTTTTTATTTTCTCTTTTTTATTCAATATATTTTACACATATTTTCATACAATGTATGTATGCCCGTAATACATTAAGACATTACGGACATATATACAATTTTCATATAATTATATAAACAAAAGTATTATTATATGTATGTCTGTGGAAATTGTATGTATGACAGATACATTTATCTATCTAGCTATGTATTATATAAGCAAAAATTAATTTTCATGAGTTTATGAGAATTCTAAAATTTTATAATAAATTTATGAATTTATTAATTTAAATAATATTAAAATTACAATTACATTTTAATCCTAACATTATTTATATCCAACTTTTAAATATGAACATACGCTAGTTAATTAATATATCAGGATGCGTATAACAGCACCAATTTTAAAATAATCATTTTACGTATAATTTATAAGTTAATTTTTTTTAATCAAAAAAATAAAAAATAAAATAGAGAGGTGATGGTGTTGCCAAATGAGCTCGGAAAAAAAACACACACACACACACAAAACCACTTTCACAATAGAATCAGAAATCATATGCTTGGTTACCACCTTTTAGAAATACTTTTCAGAAAATTTTACTTTCTTATTTTTCATATTTTTTTGTTTTTATTGAATTTTTTAATATTTTGAGCAATTTTTTTAATTTTTAGACATACCTAACATAAATATACATAACAAGTAAAAAAAAAATTTGAAAAAAATCTTTTAAAAATTCACTAAATACCAAAAATATAAAAAAAAATACGAGAATTCAGTACATTTTTTGTATTTTTGTGTATTTATTAATTTTTAAAAATATTTTTTCACAAATTTTTTACTTTTTAGATATATCTAAGTAAGGTGCATCTAAAAAAGTAAAAAAAAAATATTTAAAAATTTAAAAATATTCACTAAAAACAAAAAAACACGAAAATCAAAAAACTCAATTTTCAAAAAACTTAACTCAAAAAACTCAAACCAAATACACTGATTATTGTTTTTCCTCTTTCTGGATTTTCCATTTTTGCTTTCCTTTGGAATCATCAACAACCAATCACCGATCATGTCCACAGCAATTTCTGAGCTCTCTTTCTTTTCTTCAATCAACCGCAGACTACATCTACACACTCGGCCATGCCCTACCGGTCGTTCGAAGGTGAGAGTCCTGCTCTCAAAACCCCCAAACTTTTTCAGACTCCGTTTGGTTCCCAAGAAAATGCTAGAAAATTAAATAAATTTGATTTTTTTTATTGGGTTATATGCGATTTGCGGAGGTAAAACCTCTACTCAACTATTCAGTCATTTTTTGCCTCCAATTTGGGGGTTTATACTTGTATTTGTATTGGGTTCTTTTTTGATAAGTCCCATTTATAATTGTTTAGTTCCATAAAACCCAAACTATTTCTGAATATTCCATTAGGTCCATTAATTGTAAACGGACGAAACAACCCTCTCCGTCTCTCCCGCGTGTAACCGATTCTTCAAAACCCATTCCTATTCCAACTATTCAATCCACAAAATTCCCAAAACAAGAACTCAATCCACGAAACGATACTCACATCGCCTCCAAAAACCCTAGATTCACATCTCCTCACCAACGTCCTCGTCGTCCATCGTCGATCGTCGACCATCGACCCCTGATTCCTCTTCATCTCACCACTGCGAAGGTTCACATCGGAAGGAGCGTGCTTCATCATTCGAATTTCGCCGTCCATCGAAGTTTATTTCATCCACTGAGTGTGATCCATACCCACCAACAATGACGAACAAAAGTAAGTACTACCATTCCACCTTCTGCTTTTCAATCATAATGTCATCACTGATGTATACATCCACCTTTCTAGTTTTCCGGATTTGAATTCGTAAACATAGATGTTTTCGGAATTGATTTTGTAAAAATAGATGATGTCAACATTCACATAAGCGTTGATTACTGGGTAAACTTACAGTAGTATACACTGCTGTGAATATTCACAGCAGCGTATAATGATGTGAACATTCACATCAGTGTATAACGATGTGAATGTTCACATTACTGTCAATGTTGATATTGTTCATTGTTGATGTCCACACAATTTCCAAACTTCAGTCAACAATGTGATGGAATGTGATGTAAACATTCACATTGTGACATCAATGTTGGACTTGTTTGTGTCATTGGGTGTAGTTTGGTGCTGTTGGTTCCCCCCTTTGATTTTTAGCAAATTATAAAATAATGTGATCAACCATGTAAACATTGACATTGCCCTGTAACTATTGTAGTTTTCAGAATTTATTTGGTACACATGGATGATGTGAACTTGCACATTAGTGTTCCTTATTGGGTAAACTTACAGTAGTAGACACTGATATGAACATTGACATCATGTGAATGGTCACATTAATGTCAGAACCCCCAAACTTCACTCAACACTGTGATGCATTATGATGTAAATATTCACATTGCGCCATCAATGTCCAAGTTGTTTGTGTCATTGGGTGTAGTTTGGTGCTGTTGGTTCTCCCCTTTGATTTTTAGCAAATTATAACATAATGTAATCACCCAGGTTAACATTCACATTGGCTAGTAACTGTTGTCATTTTCTGAAATTATTTTGCAAACATGGATAATATGAACATTCACATTAATGTAAATATTCACATTGTGACATCAATCTCCAAGTTGTTTATGTTATTGGGTGTTGTTTGGCGTTGTTGGTTCCCTCCTTTGATCTTTAGCAAATTATAACGTAATGTGATCACCCATGTGAATATTACATTGCCTTGTAACTGTTGTCATTTTCGGTATTTATTTTGCAAACATGGATGATGTGAACATTGACATTAGTGTTGATTACTGGGTACACACTGATATGAACATTGACATCATGTGAATGGTCACATTAATGTCAGAACCCCAAAACTTCACTTAACACTGTGATGCATTATGATGTAAATATTCACATTGCACCATCAATGTCCAAGTTGTTTGTGTCATTGGGTGTAGTTTGGTGCTGTTGGTTCCCCCCTTTGATTTTTAGCAAATTATAACATAATGTGATCACCCAGGTTAACATTCACATTGGCTAGTAACTGTTGTCATTTTCTGAAATTATTTTGCAAACATGGATGATGTGAACATTCACATTAATGTAAATATTCACATTGTGACATCAATCTCCAAGTTGTTTGTGTTATTGGGTGTTGTTTGGCGTTTTTGGTTCCCCTCTTTGATCTTTAGCAAATTATAACGTAATGTGATCACCCATGTGAATATTTACATTGCCTTGTAACTGTTGTCGTTTTCGGTATTTATTTTGCAAACATGGATGATGTGAACATTCACATTAGTGTTGATTACTGGGTAGACACTGATATGAACATTGACATCATGTGAATGGTTACATTAATGTCAGAACCCCCAAACTTCACTCAACACTGTGATGCATTATGATGTAAATATTCACATTGTGCCATCAATGTCCAAGTTGTTTGTGTCATCGGGTGTAGTTTGGTGATGTTGGTTCCCCCCTTTGATTTTCAGCAAATTATAACATAATGTGATCACCCAGGTTAACATTCACATTGGCTAGTAACTGCTGTCATTTTCTGAAATTATTTTGCAAACATGGATGATGTGAACATTCACATTAATGTAAATATTCACATTGTGACATCAATCTCCAAGTTGTTTGTGTTATTGGGTATTGTTTGGCGCTGTTGGTTCCCCCCTTTGATCTTTAGCAAATTATAACGTAATGTGATCACCCATGTGAATATTATGTAATATTTGAAATTGGATGTATGCCAATGTTGGTTGGTGCCTAATATGAATTTTAATTGTTGGCAGAGGGACTACATCACAGCTTTGGTGCACAACATTGGACCATCATCACCATTATGGACCAACTTATCAAGCCAAAATACTTCGAAAACAATCATATCAATGGACATCTGTCCTCAGCAAGCACCAAATTCGTAAGCCTAAATCGATTTCTACACATGTTCCACAACCATTACCCATCTAAATTTCAAAATCTAACAACAAGTTCGCATTTTCAGGGTGGATTGTGGGCCTGCAGTTTGTTACATCATGAGGGCGCATGTATACCGTGAAGACATTGTTGTCAGCCTAGCTCGCTATGAATGGTGCAAAATAAGAGACTCATTAGTACACCTTTTCCTAAACCACAGAAAGACAGTGCAATGTGAAAACCTATAGGTGGGGGTTGTCCACCTATCACTGTTACCCAAATCTGTTATCCACATTTAAGACAATTTAGTGTCAGTAGATTTTTCATATTGGAGCAGACTAGCTTAATTGTAAATCAAGTCTATGTCACTGCTTGTACAGATATTTTTCATTCAATATATGTATATGCATTTTCAGGCCTATTTTGCATTGGTCATGCACATTGAGATTGTATTTTTTATTTTTTTTTGAATGCACATGACATGATGTGAATGTTCACATCACAGAATGATCGTGTACTTTCTTCTGTTTTAAACCATATTACATGAATGTGAATATTGCTTAAAGTGTTCAAGTAACACAATATGGCAGGTGTGCGTATGATATTTCTTAACACAAGTCAATATTCGCATCTAATAACTTGATGATGTGAATATTCACATCATAACTTTTGATTATGCGAATGGCAACAACGATGTCATGAATATTCACATCTTATGAGTTGATGATGTGAATGGTTACATTGATGTAAACATTCATGTCATCTACTTCGATGCTGTTAACAGTAACAACAATGTGAACATTCCCAACACAGAAATGTTTGAAAGATCAACAATGTGAACATTCACATAATGTGATTATATTACACCAGTGTTAATGTTAACATCATGCATTCATCCAAAACACAACCAACATAAATGTCATATTGGTACCATAAAAAAGTGAAAATAAAATACAAATCAAATACTAATGCATCAACTTCTTCTTATGGTGGCAAAATCTCCGTAGTGCATCAACTTCTTCCTCAACCCCCACACGCACCAATCCCAAACTACTTGACTAACCAATATCACTTTTCAACTCAACCACAACTTCTACATGTTGTACCCCCATTGATTTAGCAAGCAGTAACATGTTCTGAAATTCTTCCTCATTCTCCAAATCACACCTATTAATCCCAGGTAACTTACAAAACAATGAAATAGAACCAGCAGACAACTCCCCCCATTTTTCACACAAACAGTCCACCAAACGCGAATAACACAATGCGCGGGCAGCATTTATTACAGTGGTACTGCAACCATATGTACACACCAACATCATAAAGCTATCCATCTCCTGTAAAAACAAAACAATACAACAATTAAAAATAATCCAAACCGATATGAATATTCACATTGTGCGAAAATTAGAAGCATACAAGTACAGTTCAAGTGTTAAATTCATAATTCACATTAAACAAGATATGAATATTCACACCCATACAAAAGCCTCATTAAGCAAACATCAAAAGTAAAAGTGAGAACATTCACATTCTTCACATGATATGAACACGATGTAAACATTTACATTGACACATATACTCTGAATTATAGAAGATCCACATTCATCACTAATCTCATGACCTCCCCTCCAAAGGATCATGATGTAAACATTTACATTGATCCATATACTCTCCATTATATCACTCACACAGAGCCTTCTTACGCAAAACTTAAAGTAAAATGCAAACATCGACATTCTTCACGTAATACTAACAGGATGTAAACATTCACATTGTTCCACACACTCTGAATTATAGAATATCCACATTCATCACTAATCTGATGACCTCCCCTCCACAGGACCACGAAGTAAACATTCATATTGATCCATTTACTCTCAATTATATCACTCACACATAGCCTTATTAAGCAAAACTTAAAGTAAAATGCAAACATCGACTTCCTTCACATAATACTAACACGATGTAAACATTCATATTGTTCCACATACTGTGAATTATAGAGTATCCACATTCATCACTAATCTGATGACCTCCCCTCCACATGACCATAATGTAAACATTCACATTGATCCACATAATCACAATTATATCACTCAGACATAGCCTCATTAAACAAACATCAAAGTAAAATGCAAATATCCACATTCTTCACGTAATACTAACATGATGTAAACATTCACATTGTTCAATATACTCAATTATATCGCTCACACGAGCCTCCTTATGCATACATCAAAGTGAAAGGAATATTATAACATTCAACATATATCCGAATGACCTCCTCCACGAGCACGTATGATGCATGTAATTGAAAAAACAGAGCATCCAATCAATATCAATCCAAGAACAAAGCATCTGATCCATTCTACAAATCAAAACAAAAAGTGAACATGTATTCATAACTAAAATGATACTAACCTTAATCATTCAATCCTACAGTCGTCCAGAAACTCAAAAACAATCGCCGGCGGTTATCTTATACCGAAAATGATGTAATCAACACCGCAACTTCGTCCTCTTCACTTGAAAATCACCATACCAGACTAGAACAGCAACAATCGAACCCTAGCACATCAAAGCCTCAGAACGATAGAACGCCAGCATGCAAGATAGAAACGAATCGATTTGAATTAGAAATATAGAAACTGCCAAAACTGAATAACGAAATCACAGAAACGTGTGTTACGTATTAACACAGTGTATATATATATATATAAGGGCATAATAGTCCACGTATAAATATGAAATTAAAAAAATGGACTTTATGGAATAGGAAGAAAACTATATGGGACTCATTGGGATATAATTTTTCTTTGTGGACTTATTGGGATAAAACATCTCTAGATGGGATTTATCAATAAATTGCCCATTTGTATTAGATGTACAAAATAAATTCAAATTCCCAGCTTTTTATTATGAGGGTTATTTTGTCTGCAAGAAATCCTCAATAGGAATATTTTCATTTGCTAAAATTGGGTGCAAGTTTTACTAATGAGTGATTTATATTTTTGTCCTAATTTTTAGAATTTGCAAGTGGTACTGACTGTTGGAAATCTTTTTTATTTTGTATAGGTACTGGCTGTCGTATAGACGAAAAATATATTTAAAAATATATATTATTATTTTTAAAAGATAAATTTGATAAAGTAAAAATATTACTATTATTGAAGTGTTTTAATTTTTTCATAAATGATATACATTGAGGATTTTGCAAAAATGTTATCTAAGAGATTGTTATAAATAATAATAATAATAAAAAATGGTCTTTCTTTGGGCAGTTCATGCTACATCGAATGGTCTTTTATGTTGTGTTTGTTTCATAGGGTAAGAATTCGAAAATGAAAATATGTATAAAATGTAAGTGAAATATAATTATGTTTCATATATATATATTATATATATATATTTTTTTTTTTCTTCTAAATCTCTTCTCAAATTTATAAACCAAACGTAGCCGCTTGGTCAATAACATGAGAAATCAAGTGTAAGGGCAGACTGATTGGGTATTTAGGCTGTTTGTTTGGTAGAAAGAGTCCCCAGTGTCTCTCAACTTCGTCTCCGGGCATCTGATTCTGATCAAACATGGCCAAAATGTAAGTCTCCATAGCCCTTCCCGGCCTTTTCGGTGTCCCTCCTTTCACATGCTGAATCAAATTGTTATTGTAGATCCTTGCATTGTCAACAGATGTACCAGTTCCACCAGCCGAAGGCCAACCGGTTTCAGACACAACGATCTCCAAAGAGCCACCGCCCGCCTTCTCAATCGCGGAGTAAAAAGTATCCAGCATTGCACCAAATAGATTTTGGTATTGGAGCAAGCCATCAGTCATCACAACCGAAGGAGATGTGAATAGAGCGTAATCAAGACTAGTGCTATTCGTGTTGCCTGCATAACTAAAATAAGGGTACAAGTTAACAAGCAATGCCGAACCGTTGCTAACCAAGAAACCAATGATGGGGTCGATAAAGGATGATCGAATTTCGGGCCTAAAAGAGCCTACTGATGGAGGAAAGCTGTTTCCTATCAATCCAGTGTTTACAGCAGTGGAAACTTTAATTTTGTAGTCAAGCTTTGCCGAGAGAATGGCGGTGTTCACCTTTTGCATCGCGGGAAGAAGAAATTGAGCTGTGTTGGAAGATGGATCGACTTCATTGCCAACTGCGATGTACTTGATTTTGACATTGCCATAGTTTTTGACATTGTTTTGGACCCATGTATCTGCTGCAGCTTGGCTAGAAGCAAGTGTTTGGAGATTGGGGTTTGGAATACCTAGAATGAGCTCAATGTTGGAGCCTCCAAGGGCTCGGAGAGCTTGTTGGTCTGGGTCATAGAGTCTCATTCTTTGGATGCCATTTTGGGTGTAAAGAGCTACAACTTCTTGTCCAGATGGCAAGTCATCACCAAGCATTCCATAACAAACTCCTATTTGGGCATCTGCATTTTGTAAACAAAACAAATTAGGTTTGTACTATAATTGCTTAATGGCATATTGAATTGTTAATTACATACTCATCTAAAAACTTAAACTATTAAAAAGCAAGAAACAATTTTATTATATATATATCCTCAAATACTTACAATAACTTTAAGCTTGTAGATTCAAATCTCGAGACAACCATTTTATGTATTATGTCAAAGGTTAGGTATATACTTAGGGTTGTTTTGGAAAGATGGTTATAATCAACTTTTTGGTGAAAAGCTGCTTATAAGCAGTTTTTTTGTGAAAGAGGAAGTGGGTTTTAATCTGGGAAGTCCCAAAATATGCCTTAATCTTTTTCCTTCCAAACACATATTATTGTATACTAATTGACCGTTGTTTTTTTTTTAGCCTCAAATACTTACAATAATCCCAATTGAATTCTAAATCTTTTTGAAGAATATAAGAAAGATGGAAACGAGACGACCCGTCACTAGTGAAATGCCCATAACATTGCCCTCTGTGGGTATGGGTGTGGATGGCGCATAAGTAGTGTAACAAGACCCATATAGTAAAAGTAGTTTTCATTTGGTAAAATATTAAATTAGTTCAAAAAATCAACTATATCTAATGATAACGCATGTTTCTTGGCTCTCTCCACATGCCCTTCAAATTTTTGATAGAAAACCTACAATGGGATTATGGGATACACACGAACAACCTATTAGAGAGAGAGATAACAACAAATAAAAGTTTTAAGGATTAATTTTTTGTCCCCAAAAGTGAATTTTGATGTAAGAGGTTATTTGAAAAGTTCAAAAAAAAGACTTTCAACGACAAAATTTTAAAATTATCATTAATAAATACATTTTTAAGGGCAAAATAATTTAGTCCTAGTAGATTATCTTTTTAGACAAATTTTGATAAAAAAAATGATAGTAATTTATTACTAAATGTGTAATTTCGTCGCTAAATATACAAAAATGACAATTTTGACAACAAAATATTTCTTCCTTAAAAGTGATTTTGTTCATAAATTTTTATATCTAAAATCTTAGGGCATGTTTGATTGGAAGGATTAGAGCATGGGATTGGGATTATTAATCCGTAGGCTCAATTATTCCATGTTTGTTTTGACATTTTGTTTTAGGATTATTAATCCAATGGATAATTAATCCAACAAATTTGTAGGATTATTAGTAATGGGTTAGGGGTGGGATTGTGAATACCACACTAATTTGATAGGATTATTAATACCTCACTATTAGTCTTGTGGAATCAAACATGGCCTTAATGTGTTGTGTACAGGGAGAGAGGGGGAGAGAGAGAGAGAGAAACCTGTTTCATCCAGTGTAGCTATTAATACCCCAAGGAGTAGCATTACAGCAATCATGGAAGACCTTTCACCAGAGAAATGTAACTTATCCATGAAGAAGAGAAAAAAGAAAACAATCTGCAAATATAAAGTTGCAAAAACACTTTGAACTTGGTCCTTTTTGTAGAGAGGAAGAGGCTTGAAAGTCTCCGTACCACACTATTTCTAAGTCAATAAGTCCCGTGGAAATTAAGCTAACAATAAAATTCCACAAAAATACACCAACTTCATGTACAACACCATCTGCATCTCTATTTGCTTGCGTAGTCTTCTTTCGGAGTTGTATCTATCTTTGAAAAGTCTGAAAATTTTCCAATTCCATTGTAAATAAATTCTAAGAATGACTTCACAATCCAAGACTAGTAGTTGCTACCGATTATTCAACGCATTAATAAGGTCCACATAATTCACTATAACAAATAATTGATTTTAGAAAACAAACTCTTACACCTTTAAAAGTAAAAAATTTATTGCAAAAAAAATACTAGAAGACAAATTTTAGTAGTCATAAAATCATCTTAGAAAGTCAAGAAATGATGTTTAATGACAAAATTTTAAAAATGTCGGCAATAAATGTAGGACAAAAGTTAACATTTTGAGATAAATTTTGGTCCAAAAGATAGTAATTCATTACTAAATGTTCCAATTTCGTTATCAAAAATACAATTACATAACGCAAATATTTAATCATTAAAAAATAATTTTATTTCTAATTTTTACCTCTAAAAACCATTGATGACAACTCCCAATAGAACCATTGACTGAAGATAACAAAATGCCAATGGCAGTCTCTCTTTCTTAAATGACTTTCCATGAAAAGAAGGCACATTGACTATTCATTCTCTTCAACACGTTTGTGGAGTGTTGACCTATATCTTTAGTTTTATCTTAAAAAGGTCGATGTGTGTTATAGGGGGGGACTTGAAATTTTTTATTTAAAAGGAGTGAATATAAATTGATCAAAATTTTAAAAAGAATGTAGGGATCATAATATTAAGGGTTGTTTGGGGTGTCTTAAATAAATGTACTTTTTGTCTTTTTGAATTAAAAAATTGAGGTTGAAAATATGGATGTTTGGGTTAACTTTTTGACTTTTTATGAAAAAATGTGTAATAAAAAATTGAAAAAATTGATTTGTAGGGAAAAATTCGAATTGGGAGTTGTGCAGCCGTAATTGTTGACTTTTGATGAATAGTGTTAACTTTTTAACTTTTTGAGTAATTTTTAGCTTTTTGGTTTTTTTCATACTATCCAAACTTGGCCTTAGTTTTTATCGACATAAAAAAAGTAAAAATTAAAAATAAAATCAAAACATATATACGTAAATATTTTCTTGTATTTACATTAAATTATAAGATGCATGTTTTCTTATATTAAATGCATCTACATATAGTGGTGCATCTACACAATTTAATTGAAAGTTTTAATAATTATTGCTTTCTTGGACCTAAACACTGTAATGACTAATAAAATATTATGAAACTTTAATATTTCTCTTTCTTCAAGAAATATAAGATTAAGCTTATATGTAAAAATTAAAAATGTATTGAGAGAGAAAATAAAACGGAATAATATTTAAATATTTTATTTTTTATGTGAGACGGAATTAATTGATTTTTTTATTATTTTTTTTCATGGGCAATCCTGTACACATCTTCTATTACATTATTGGGCCGAATTTGAAAAACCAATCAACACCCACCCTATATAATTGGGCCCAAATCAAATTATAATTAAATTATGTATTAATTCACAAACTTAGGTATGATCAATATAGAAAGGTTGATCACTTAAATTTCTTTAAAAATTAGAAGGTTTAAGATTTATCCTATTTAATTTAGAAATAATAAACAATAAATATTATTATAATGATAATTTTATTATTTTAATAATGTCAAACTAGCAATATGTCAATCACTTCAAGTCTTATTCACTGCATCATCTCCTTTTAAAAGTGACAATTAAATCAATCTTTATGCGTTTAAGTTATGTCTCATACAAATTGTAGCTCGGCTTTTCGCGCCCCCTTTCGGAAGAATGAAATAACCCTTACAGTTCGGACTCCACTTGTGTTGGTTCTGAATCTGATTTCACAAGTGCAATGTGAAACAGTGGAAACACAAAAAGAGTCCAAATCCGGCAATTGTTTTTGGAAAATCGATGTTTGAATCAGATGCCAAAAATGGACTGCTTTGCCAGATTTCAGAGTCGCCACCTAAATATTTATGGGAAATTTAGGAAACCCGTGACTCGTGCCAAAGGCCATTAGTCCGTCGTTACCAAAGTGTCTTGGTTCGGGAACTTAGGTATGAGAGGGGAAGGTCAATAATGAGCACCCCACTCACCCGATCAAAGATCGGCCTCTACTAATTATGATGTGATTCTTATGTACAATATATGTTCTTATTCTGATTATTTAATAAATCCTAACATTTATTATGTGAAGCATACAAGGTATAGACTAATTTGCTCAAATTGGAACAATTCAATTTCATGTTTGTTTCTCGAAAAGGGTTTGAATTTGCCACCCTTAGGTGGGCTTAAGGTTTGTGACTCTTAAAACGTACATTCGTTGAATCATTCCAATTTAAGCAACCAGCCTTCATCCACAGGCATTCAAACAGTTTATCATTTAAGCAATTAGCCTCATGGTAGGATGCTAAACATAATAAGAAAATTACACACAAATGAAATGCTAAAGCATAAAAACTCACAGATTGACCGACGTCCCTCGAACAACTACAAAACAAAAGTTAGTAAAATATGCATGATCTTATATACAGAATCCTAATGCAATTCACTCATGAGATGCACTAAAAATTTGGCTTCTAGAATATGGCATGTGAAACATTGCAAAACATGTGATAGCGCACAAAATCATGGAATAATCAATTGAAGCATAAAGATGCAAATTTAGCCAAACCTTATGCATGGATCATGGATGTAAAGCAGGGATATGCATGACATGTCAAGATATATACATACACACAGTTAGGGAAAGCGATAAAAGAATGGGATAGAAAGAAGCGGGGTAGGGGAATTATTACAATACTTGAATTATTACAGATCCGAATGAGGGAGGGAGGAGAGAAAAATAAAATAAAATAAAACCTCACAAACACTCAAAATAAAAATAAAATAAAGAACTTTATCACTGGCATATTCCACTCCTTTTCGCATGTCCCGAGTTCCGCAACACCATATGATTCACATTTTCCAGATTCAAGCGGCAACCAAGGAACGGATTTGAAATCTGACTAGCATAGCTTGCATGTTACATTCTATCATTCATCCACTCGCCACCTTTTTTTCTCTTTTCAACGATGCAATCCGAGAGAGAGAGAGAGAGATGGCAGTTTCTCCCTCCCTTGTTCCCTGCTGGGTCTGTGTGTGTATGTGCTGTGTGTGTCTGGTCTTGTGTATGCCGTGAGTGTGTGCATGGTGTATGGGATGTGTATCAGTGTGTGTATTGGTGTGAGTGGTGGCAATCATGCATGGGTGTGTGAGAGGTGGGTGTGTGCATGGTGTATGGGATGTGTATCAGTGTGTGTATGTCGTGAGTCTATGGCAGTGTGTCTGTGTGAGAGTGAAGGTGGGTGTGCATGGGAGGTGTATGGGTGTGTTAGAGAGAGAAGAGAGAGAGGTCCCTCCATGGTGCTGCTGTGTTAATCTGCATGTGTTAATGGTGTTCCTCCCTAACCCGTGTACATGTGTGCCTGAGTGTATTGTGCAGGGTGAAGTGCCGAATGAATCGGCAGTCTATGCCGTGTGTGTGTGCTCAAGGGTGATGGGTCTCTCCCTCCTTGCTGCCGTGTGTGTACTAGAGAGAGAGTGCCGTGGGTGTGTGCATGGTGTATCAGTAAAAGAGTGGCTTGGTGAGAGTGTGTGATTGTGTGGGTGTCTGTCCCGTGCATGTGTGTGCATGTGGGTGTGCATATGTGTTGTGTGTGATGTCTACGGTGGTGATGCTGGGTCTGTGTGCCGAGAGGGAGAGGTGAGGAGGAGAGAGCCGTGTGGTGTCTTGTGTTGTGCATGTGTATATATCAGTTGAGGGAGGTGTGTGCTGCTGGGTTGTCCATGTGCGTACATGTGTGTGTTTAGTGAGGCCATGGGTGTGTAGCTGTGAGGGAGGGTAGCTGTGAGGGAGGGAGAGAGCCCCCGCGGGTGTGTGAGTATGTGTGTGTGTGTTTGAGCTGCTGGGTCTCTCATGGCTGTGTGCACAGCTGTTATGGTTTTTTAGAGAGTGTGGGTAGTGTGTATGCCGTGATGGTGTGGTGGTGAGTGATGGAGGAGAACTGCCGTGAGGGAGGGAGTATAGAGAGGTGCCGAGATGGAGAGGGTAGAGTTGGGTTTGTGGGTGTGTGGTGAAGCATGGATGCACAATCTGATCAGCCTCTCCTGGCTGGAGAGGAGTGAGAGTGAGATGTATGGCTATGGGTGTGTGCCGTCCCTCCTCCCTCTCTCTACCCGTGTGTGTTCATGTTTTTGAGAGAGAGGGAGAGCCCCGTTAGTCTCCCTGTTTCTTCTCTCCTTCATTCTTTTTTATTGATCTCTTCCCTCCACCAAAAAGAGAACCCATCCGGGAGAGAGAGAACATGCCACTCAGTCTCCCTCTTTTTTTTGTTCTCCCTCTTTTACTTCACATGCAAAATAATAATCCAATGTCACTTCTCCTCCCCACCGCCTTGAATCTCCATTTTTTTATCAAAAATATTGTGCTTCTTTTTTTTATATTCTTTCCACCGAATTGAATTGAACACACCCCACCCATCAGCATAATCATCATTCATCCTCTACCCGCCAAAACATACTCATTATCATTCCACCACAAATTTTTCATCATCATATATGTCATCTGTCCCAAACCATCTGACCATACTATCTTTGTTTATTCTTAGTTTCTTCTTTTTTTTTTATATTTTGTTTTAATCAAATATTATCAAATATTTATCAATTTATATAAAACACACCTAAAATAAATGTACACACACATAAATTTATATAAAAATATAAAATTATAAAATACTACAACTTAATAAAATATTAGTGATGGCCAAAATAGGCGAGGTTTGGGATTAAAGTTTCAATTTGATTTTTATGCTGAGAAATTCATAAAATAGCACATTTCAATTTTCATCAGCGGGTGGTCAAAAGAAAGTGCCCAAGTCTTAGGGGCGGTCAAAAATGGGGTGTCTACACAAATGTTAAATAGTTAAACAGTAATACTACGGAGCTTGAATCTTTCCTTCTCCGAATCCCCCCGAATTCAAAACGATGTCGTTTCGTCGTTTTGATTTTTTTTTTTTTCAATAATGCAGAAGAAGAAAAATCAAAAAAGAAGAAGAAGAAGAAAGCAGGAGGAGGAGGAAGATGAGAGTAGCAGAGAGAGACAGGAAAAAAAAAATCATCAACAACAACATCATCATCATCATCTTCAGATCTTCATCAACATCATCATCAATAACCATTTATTTTCAGATCCAGAAAAAAAAATAATAATCAGATCCAGAACATCTTCATCATCAACAACATTTTCATCAACACCACCATTATCATCATCAACACATTTTCAGGAAAAAAAAAAAAAAAAAACTGCGATTGATCTGAAATCGGAGGCGGAGGCAGAGGCGGCGGCAGCGGCAGCGGCAATCGACGACGGCCTCGACCCTCGATCGGCGGAGGTAAAGGCAGACACGGCGGCGATCAACGACGACCTCGACCCTCTCCCTCTCTCCGTTCCCTCTTTCCCTCTCGTCTCTTTCTCTCTTTCTCTTTCTTTCCCTCTCCTTCTTCCTCTCTGCATTTCATATATAAAGAAGGGAAGAAGAAAAAGAAAAAAAAGAAAAAACTGCCCAAAATGACGTCGTTTTGGGCAGTCGGGGGATTCGGGAAAGAAAAATTCGGGAGAAAAATCATTTTCCTTAATTAAAATGTTTTATGCAATAATTAAAATCTCAAATTTTAGTCTCTATTGTAACTTCTTAAAGAGAAATGTTTTACTCTCGTATTTTATTATTTTCAATTGCACTTTTAATGAGACGATAGATAATATTAACTAGCCAATTTTTTTAAATTCCTCTCTCTTTTTAAAATTATTTATCACAATATTAAAAATATGATTATAAATGATGAGATCAGAGAAATAGTAAGGGATTGTTTGGGATAACCTAAATAAGTGTATTTTTTGTCTTTTTACGAAAAAATATACAGAAAAATAGAGAAGTAATATAATAAAAAAAGATAAAAAAATAAAAAAATAAATTATTTTTGAGTTGCCAAATTTAACCTCAAACTCCTCTCCCAATAAATGTGGATTTATTTATTACAAGATTTGGATTATGACACTTACAATGACAGGCTTGACCAGGTAAAGAGAGGCGGGCCATGGTGCACAATTCGTGACAAGCGGAAGTTCAATGTAATAAGTTGACTCAATAATTCGTATGGAAAATGAGTAGGGGTGGTAATTTAAACCCGGTCTGACAGGATTCGATCCCCTATCCCGATTAATATGGTTTTTTTAAAAAAATACCCTCAACGAGAATGCTATTAAAAAAAAATTCCCGGTCACTTTCGGGCCGGGAACGATGATAAGAAATTTCACCCCGGCCCCGACCCCGGCCCCGCTCCCTATCCCCTTTTCTGCCCCGCCTAATATATTTTAGGGCTGGTTTGGGGTACCCTATTTCAGCCAAAAAGTCAAAAAGTTACTCCAAAATCCAAAAAGATATCACTATTCACCAAAAAAAAAAAAAAAAAAAATATTTTTTTCTGCCCAAAGGACAGACCGAATTGACCAAAGCACAGCCGGCAGTGCATATATACAGAAATAATTGGGTGTGATTGGCACACTCACTGCGTTTGGCCTGTGGGGGCTATCACGGGTCCCGTTTTGATAATCTGAACCGTTAAATATGTAGAACTCATCGAGTACTATATGTCTGCAAAAAATCACATTGATCGGATATCGATAACTATATGATCAGATCAGTTATGTAAGACAAATGGATGGTGTTATAATTAATGATTGAAAAATAAATATATCTGATCAGATAGCTATCGATATCCGATTAACGTGATTTTTTACAGATATATAGTGTTCGACGAGTTACACACTTTCAACGGTTCAGATTATTAAAATGGGACCCGTGATGACCCCCACGGACCAAACAAAACTGTCCAATGTTTTATACAAAAATTAACCAATCATTTCTAATCCCATTAATACTCAGCCGGTTGTACAGAGGTGGTACGGCTGGGCCCCACTCCTCTCCAATCATCTCTTACACACCTTTTTTATACAATTTTTTAATACACATTTTTCCATAAAAATCCAAAAAGTTAACCCAAACCTTCATATTTTTTTTTTGTCTTTTTTAGTCTAAAAAGACAAAAAGTGCACTTTTTTAGGACACCCCAAACAAGCCCTTAATATTATGCACTGCACTCATCTCTCTCTAATATAATATATTATGTACTCATCTCTCTCTAATATATATATATATCCTCACCTACCTACCCACCGATAATATATATATATATCCTCACCTACCTACCCACCGATATAGGTACCACTGATATATATCAACTCTCTGCCCAAGTTTGGCATCCTTAAAAAAATTTAAAAAGTCAAAAAGTCACTATCATATTTAAATCACATCATCTTATTTAAATCACATCACTTCTCTAACACATCACTTCAAATTCAACCAAAATTCAATCCATATTTCATAAAAAATCAAAAAGTACACATATTTAGTCTTCTCAAACTTGGCCTCTCTCTCATCTACTAACAATCCCAAAACAAATACACCTCCTCTCCTCTCTCTATCGATCTCTCTCCCTCTCTGCCGCCATGATCGATTATCTCTCAAGCTCTCACTCTCGCACTGTTCTACTCTCTCACTCACTCTCGCACTGTCCGCGACGCCGATCGGCCTCCTCCGTCGTCCATGGCTTCCTCCGTCGTCGCAGTCACAGCCATCCATGGCCTCCGCATCTCCGATCGTCCTGCTCCTCCTTCGTCCACCACAGATCTGTATGTGTATCGTCCTCCATCTGTATGTATACATGTATGTATACACAAATCTCAAATCCGATCTGTCCATTTTTATTTTTTTTTTGGTTTGTGATCTATTAATTATGTTGTTGATATGTTGATGTTGAAAATGATACATTGATGTTGATGATTCTGTTGATGATGTTGTTGTTGTTGATGGTGGTGTTGAAACAGATTTGGGGGGCGGGGAATTTTCGGGTTCGGGAAAACCCGATCCCCGTTGGGGGCGGGGATGGGGACGGTGGTAGGTTCCCCATCTGGGATCGGGGCCGGGGCCGGGGAGATTTTCACAATCGGAATCGGGGACGGGGAGTGGGATCCCCGGCCCCGCCCCGTTGCCATTCCTAAAAATGAGTGCGTCATTCTTTTGGGAACTCAACCTCTAGGTCCGTTTGTTTTGGGTTGTAGAGAGTCAGATGAGATTAGGATAAAAATAAGATTTATTTAGTGTTGTATTTATTTATAGAGTTGGAAAATAGATTGAAATGGAAGAGGGGATTAGAATGGAAGTTGGAAGTGAGATTGGGATGAAGGAGGTGGAAATGATATTAGAAAAATAGTCTACCGGATTAAATTTTTTTTATTTTTTTCATGTTGGACATTTTTTTTTGAACATTAATGTTTAAATTTTTGTATTTTTTTATTTTTTTTATTATTTTATATAAAAATAATTTAATAATTTCTATACTAACAATTATCAAAACAAACACAATTTTACTTAATCCCCTCACTATCAATTTCCTCTATTATATTTCTGAAGACAAACGGGACCTAATTCACATCATTTATATATGTATATTTGTAGGGTTCACATTATAAGTGATGTGGATTACTTTAAGAATCGTAGAAATTTCAAAAAAAAAATGAGTCTTTTATCATTGTTATAATTCATATAATTGACTTTTGAAATAGTGTGAAAGTTACAAAATTTGATTGCGTTGAACACTGCGTCCTTTTTATTTATTTATTTATTTATTATATATATCATTGATCAAAGAACTATAAATAAATAAATGATGATATTCAAATAAATATAAAATAAATTCAACTATTCTCATTGTAGTTAGGGGTGAACAAATATATGATATATTATTTCAAACTTGACTGAGCCTGTTATTGAGCCTCTATGAAGCACCTGCATCTAAAATAGTGTCAGACACCGGTACGCACAAGGTCACGCTGCACTGCAAGATGGCCGCACGCTGCATCTGCACGGAAAACCACCGGGTACTTCTTCCTCAGTTGGGTACGGCTCAATGCACGGAGGGGTACGGAGGCATTTTAGGTGCGTTTCGGGTACGGCGGGGGCAAAAACCAAATTTTCTGAAAAATTGAGGGGTACCGGAGCAATATTAAGAAAATTTTTTTTTAAAAAAAGAGGAAAATACGTGTATACTGCCCTAATCCCATCAAATTTGTTGCCCTAATCTCATCGAAGCAAAGAGAGAGGCTTCGACCATCTCCATCTCCACTTCGAAACAGCAGACTACGAAGCCCTCACCCTCGTCTGCGACCCTCGACTTGGCCTCGTCATGCGACTTGAAGCCCTCGTCTGCGACCCTCGACTTCGAAGCCCTCGTCTGCGACTTCGAAACAGCAGAGATTGATCGACCCTCATCCTCGACTCGTCTCGTCTGCGACTTCGAAACCCTCGACCCTCGACCCTCGACGCAGGTATGTATATCTCTTCTCTTCACTTCACTTCATCTGTATTTATTTATTTATTTTTCTGGTTTCTTCTTTAGTTATTAATGCTGAAATGAAAATGATAATAAATATTAATAATAAATAATCATAAATAATAATCATAAAATTATTAATACTGAAAATGATAATAAATATTAATTATTATTAATCATAAATAATAATCATAAAATTATTAATATTGAAAATGATAATCATAAATATTATTAGTTATTAATAATAATTAAAAATTACATCATCTTTATTTATTTATTTTTTTTTCTTGTTCCTTTTTTAGTTATTAATACTGAAAATGCTAAGAAATATTAGAATCATAAATGGTAATAATCATAAATATTATTATTAGTTATTAATAATAAAAAAATAGAGATGAAAATGCTAATAATAAAAAAAATTAGTTATTCCTCAACAGAATGTTAATAATCATAAATAGGTTGGATCTTTAGCTTTATAATTCTCTTTTTAGTTTTGATATTTAACTTCAATTTGTAGGTTAGATCTTTTAGCCATAATTATAAAAAATAAAAAAAAATAAAAAAATATCGGCGTACCGCAGCCGTACCCGTACCCTACTTTTTTGGGATTTTGCCGTATCGGCAGGCATCTGCACTGCACTGCATCAGCACTGCACCAAGTGCTTCTTAGAGCCTAATTTAATTATTTTAAACCCATTCTTAAAAGTGTCTAAATCTCAAATCTATCCACTTTTTAGATTATTTAGACCGTTTTAAAATTATTTAGATCGTGAAGGGCTATTAAAGTTATTTAAATCGTTTTGCTCATTATTTAAATTTAAAATATTAACAAAATTCAGTTATAAAATAAATATAATTTTTTGACAAACTTTTTAATTTAAGTTCTAGAAATAAGTATATATAATTATTTTTCTTTATCTTTTATTAGCTTTTAATTTATTTTGTGATTAAATAATATAAAAATTAAAATGAATATTTTGTAACTGAGCGGGTTCAGACTGAGTTGGACTAGAAATTTTTATTCCAAACGTAAGTTGAAAATTAAATGAGTTTAAAATATTAGTGTAGTTCGGTTTTATAAGTTAAATATTTTTTGGAAAAGTACAATTTGGTAGAGATTTAGAAAAAGAAATTACACATCAATAATAAAATTTATAAATATTAATAATTAAAATTTTAAAATTTTTCAAAAATTTATTGAATTGTAATTTTTCCAATATTTTTTATTCAAATATTAAAATAATATCTACTAGGGTGGGTTGGGTTGGGCTGGGCTCAAGTTTGCGGGCCATTAGGCCCATCACCACCCAACATGAGGGGGATTTTATTTACACTAAATTATTAAGTACTTTCAATTTCTCAGTACACTTTATTCAATTACTTAGGATTTTATGTTACTCGCGGTGCACCCTATAATTTTTCCTAAATTATCCTTCAAGCACGCCAAAATAAGAACAAAGTCATCATGTTCAAATTTACAATTCCAAACAATATGATTTGGTTCATACTTTCAAGTCCGAACATGTTGACTTTGTCCGTATCTCAAAATTCAAATAATAATGATATTAAATAGGTTGAATATTTGTTTTTACATATAAAAAAAAAAATTTACCTTGATATTTATGTGAATATATATATTTTATTGACAAAAACAAGTATATTGATGAACCATCACAAATACAATTGAGAGAATACATCAAGCCGTTGGGAAAGAGACATGAAGTTTGAGTTATCAAACAGAATTAGGAATCAATTTAAAGCAAGTACGGAAAGATAGAAGTCAAGGAGAGAATCTAAAACATGTTAAAAAAAAGGAGCGAATCTAAAACATTAAGCTTTTGTTTGGTAATGATTTTTTTAGTTGGTTTTTTGGTTTTTTGACTTTTTTAGCCTCAGATTTTTTTGTTCATTTGGTATTATTGATTGGCCTTTTTGGCTTTTTAGCTTTGGAATGGTGAATTTTTTTTTGTCATTTTGTATTCTTTGACTTTTTTTTTTTTTTTCTTTTCCCTTTTGTGATTTTTTAGCCTAACTCAAAAACTAAACAACCCCTAAAAATAATACAAAAAATCAGAATAAGAAAAGCAGCATAATACTCCCAAAAATATCCAATCTCGATCAAGAGTAAGCAGGGAGATGAACTAGCCGGGTCGGGAAGGATGGAAGGTTCATCTTTTGAATGTGATGTTTTTTTTTTAAATCATACCTTTAGATATGATGTTTAATAGGTTGTGTCAAAAAATAATTTTCATTATTATTATTGTCATTCATTGTTTAATTTTGTTCAATTTTTTTTTTTTATTCACAAAGATAAGAAACAATAATATTAATGATAATGATGAATTTTAGTGGAGTAGTTTGGAGTTTTGTAGTGAGAAAGAAGAGGAAAAGAAAATAATGAAACTTGAGGAAGAAGATCAAGAATACGTATATGTGATTAGGGTGTAGCATGAGAAAAAAAATTCATTTTAAGGTTTAATATATAATGTTCTTATTAATAAATTTACCTCAAGATATAATGGCCTTATTTGGTTTGTTTTTCTGAAAATTTTTTGGGAAAAATTCTTTACAAACAAATTTTCAAGAGTAATCAAACCAAATAATTTTTTCCAAAAAAAAATCTCAAAATTTTGTTTGGTTACCTACTTTCCAAAATCACTCTCTCTCAGACACATCAAATCAATCATTTTTTTTGAAACTCTTCCAAAATAATTTTCCAAAACCATTTCTGAAAAAAGGTAAACCAAACAAATTTTCGTACTTTTTATCTCAAAAATTACTTTACAAACACAAATCAAACACACTTAATAAGAATTAAAATTTCAATATTTTAGTTAGATGTACTTAATGATTTTTTTGGTATAAATAGAATCCCCCAACATAAAAGTACAAGATAGATCCACACGGCTAATTAGTGCTACACATCAATTAATATACTAATTAATATGTCATTATGACATTAACATTTTAAAATTATAAATATACTCACCATACAAATTATAAAAATTATGTTACGTAATTCATTAGTACATATACGTATAACTTTATTTAATAATAATAATAATAAAATAAAAAATAAAAAAGAAGAAAAAAACTTTCAACCAAACAATCACAAAGTCGCCTTCTTCTTCCTCCTCTTTCTCGATTTTCCATTTTTGTTTTTTGGTGTTTGATTTTGGAATCAGCAACAAGCAATCACCGATCATGTCTTCGGTAATCTCTCAGCTCTCTTCCTTCTCTTCCATCAGCCGCAGACTACATCTACACACTCGACCATGCCCCACTTTTCGTTCCGAGGTGAGAGTACTGCTTTCAATACCCCCCAAACTTTCTCAGATTCCGTTTGGTTCCCAAGAAAATGCTAGAAAATTTAAAAATTTTGAATTTTTTTTTGCTGGATTATATGCGATTTGATGAGGTAAAACCTCTACCCAACTCTTCAGTCATTTTTCGCCTCCAATTTGGGGGTTTTATACTTGTATTTGTATTATGATGTACAAAACAAATTCAAATTTCCAGTTTTTTATTCTGAGGATTATTATGTCTGCAAGAAAAGAATAGGATAAATTACACTGCTAGTCCTAAAATATGGTTTCAATTTGCTCAATTTTGACCATTAATTTTAGATTTTCCGTCAATTTGGTCCTATTGATAATGCGGTTAGGATTTTTCACAGAAAATTTTCTCTGAATTGGTTGAGATTAAGTCACTGAATTGATCAAGTTTACAATTTTGCTCCTAAAAGCATGACAAGTGCTATTTTTGTGTGCATTTGCCATAAAAAAAAAATGCTAAAAATTGGAATCAATTGGATTAATTTGAGACAAAGTAAAAAAATTCCGGGTCAAAATCGATCAAACTGAAATACAATGACCAAAATGACACAAGAGCCAAAGTAGAGGAACTAACAATTTAATTTGCCCAAAGGAAAATAAATTTAATTTATTTCTCAATATGAATATTTTCATTTGCTAAAATTTTGTGGAAGTTTTACTAATGAGTGCTTTATATTATTGTTCTAATTTATAGATTTTGGAAGTAGTACCAACTGTTGGAAATCTTTATTTTGTAGGTACTGGTTGTCATGAACAGTGATGGAAGTGGCACAGGGATATCGGGTTCACAGACTAAGACCAATCTGAGTTATACTGCAGATGCTTCAAGATCACATGTTGAGGGGTCAGCAAAGTCCTATGCAACTACATCAGAAAATGGCAATGGAAAAGGGATGAATGAGCCGGTACAAGGACATGCTGTCACCCAACAGATAAGGGCAGCAAAGATCCATGATTTTTGTCTTGGCATTCCTTTTGGTGAGTGTGCTTTAATGTTGGTTTAAAACTTCTGGTTTTTCCTCACCTAGAAAAGCCTTTTAGTGTGTCCTGGCTGATGTGAAAACTACTTGTTAGATGAGCTATAATGTAACTCAAGCACCTTCATTTATGAAATTGGTTAAGGATTTGTTGAACATGTTTTCATTCCCAATTTACGCATTAAATTCATAAAGTATGTAAAATGCATATATTCAAAAATCATTTGCAACTTGCAACCTTTATTATTACTTACATAGACATCATAGAGAAGTGACTTAGCGTCACAATCGAAGGCCTCTTCTATTCTTTACACTTTCTTGGTTTCACCATACTCGCATCATTTTTGGTTTATATAATACTTCAGTTTTATGATGTTCTTGTTGTTATTGTGATATGGTGGGAATTCTTGCTAGTTTAGCATTTGTAGAATGTTATGTATCTTATGATGTTTTGAGATTGTGCACCAAAGTGAATCACTATCTTTATTGTATGTATGCATAAATACATAGCACATAATATCATGAGTCAAGTGATGATGTGACCTTGGACATTCGAGAGTAAAAACGAGACCTGGGCCCACAACATTGTAAAATTTTGTCATTTCTCGTATAATATGTTTGACTAATTCAAACAATTGAATGACATTGACATGGGAATCTCATTATTCTTGGTAATATGATTCCCATTCCCTCTGCTTGATTAGTCTCTGGAGTTATGGACAACATTTTTTGTGGTGTTTCCATACTTGATCAATTCTTAAAGTGCTTTTAGACTCTAGAGAATTCTTAAGGTGCTTCAAGGAGATCATATATTTAATCATAGTTTCTATGCTCAAAAGGATATGTGATAATGGTATCTTTAACATAGGGTTTGTCAAGTCTCTTACCTTAGCCATTTCTCGTGGCAGTGAGGCTTTTGCCTCGTATGTATTTTGCATGACACATGCCTTCCAGCAAGGCATGAGGTGTCACAGAACATGCAAACTAGTGTCAGCTTGATGTGTCGATGAAGTTGTGTGATTGCACTATAGGCTTCTGCCAGATTTTTGCAATGATAACCACCAGGTGGTAGGCATGAAGACATGGCAAGCACAAGGTGGCAAGCATGAGGTGGGAACGTGCTTGCTTGCATGCATGGAGAGGTGCTGTTGCCAATTGTGCCGTCCACTTGAGCAGTTAGCTTTTTTTTGTCTATCAACATATAGAAATTATATAGGTTGTAAAGGTTAAAGAAATAGAAAAAAATGGAGGAGCTGAAGACAGGTTACGTTTGAGCCTTACAATGGGAACATATGAGGAATATCACCTAGAGGCTGTTAATACAACCCCATTTTTTTTTTTTTTTTTGGTGCGTGTGTGGTAATTTTGGAAACTTTGGAATCTTATCATGCACAATTGCATATTTTGCAATTTTGAGGATTCAATTGATTTATAAACTTTATGCTGGTAATTTGACTTTCTGTCTGCTTCCAATTTAGTTTAGGACTGGCTTTGCTGCAGAGGGTAGTAGACAGCTAGGTAAAGATAGGGAAGGTGTAAGTTTATGGTTTTGTGTTCTTAGCTTTATTGCTGGTTCTTTATCCTAAACAGTTTTCTGTGTTCATATAGACTATTGAATTGTTAGACTGCATCATAAGTTAGTGTAATGATGATCCATGTTAATTTTATGTTCAGTGTATCCAACAGAGGGACAAACTTTTTTGCTTGTTTGTTCATAGGTGTCGGTTTCTTGTGCTAACTAATTGGTTTTATGTTGTCACTTATTGATTGTGTCTTTCCATAGGTGGGCTTTTTTTAAGTGGGGGGCTTATTGGTTTTATATTTACAAGAAATCTTACTACTTTACGCACCGATGCACTCTTTGGAGCTGCTTTGCTATCCCTCAGCACCTTAAGCTTAAAGGTCTGGAGACAAGGAAAATCTAGCTTCCCATTCATACTAGGACAAGCAGGTATCTACTTCTCTTGTGATTTAAGATATCATGATATCAACTTCTTTTATATTTTTTTGCTCTTAGATTCTTGTATCTTTTGTTGGTTTCAAATTTATGTTTCTTATCTAGAAGAAAAACATAAACTATGCAGCCCTCTTAATGGTAATTTTGTTGCACTTTTTATGGCTGCCATTGGACTAGCTTGTGAGAAGATTTTAGTGGTTCATTTATACTCTACACTGTAACTTTTCTTCTCAACTAATAGTCCAGGACAAGTTTGTTAGATGAATTATATAAATTTTTTTATAAGTAATGTGTATATATTAATGAGGCAAGCAAAAAGGAACACAACAACCTATGTCACCTATACATCAATCTACTCAAAAGATTAAAAATTTCAAAAATTGGTTAAAAACCAAATTTACATCGCCCAAGAAACAACTATACTAAAAATGGTTTTTCAATTTAAAGATGGGATATTCCAAGCCATCAAACGTACTCTGATTATCCTTTCTCCAAATGATCCACATCAAACCCAAAGGAAGACTCGATGAAGTGGTCTTAATCAAAGTAGACCTCACCCCTTTTGATAAATACTGTCTCTTCCAGCCTGCCAGACGCATCTGGAACCTTTCTACCTCTGAGTTCCAAACTGAGTTTGCCTCAAAAGAGGATCCAAGAGGGAGACCAAGTATAAAGAAGGCAAATGATCAACTTTACAGCCAAAAAATATTTTTCAAAAAAAAAAAAAAACTTTACAGCCAATGCCCCCACAGGGGGAACCTCTCCAACTGGAATAAGGCTAGACTTCCCCAAATTTACTTTCAAGCTTGAAACTACCTTGAAGCAAATAAGCAACATTGATTACCCAAATACTGGGCCTCAGTCCCACAAAAAATAATAGTGTCATTTGCGAGCAAGTGAGAGACCTTTAAAAGGGGAGCCATCAAGCTGCTCAATGTGAAAACCCTCCAAGAAACCACCTTGCACTGCCTCTCCATCATCCCACAATGTCATTATTATCCTCAAAGATACTAAGTATGGCTCTTTCATACTTCTTGTAAGCTCCAAAATACAGAGTTTGCCAAGTGTTTGAACAAGTTCATAAGGTCAATGATTTTCCATCATTTACATGTTCTAGTAACCGGTGTGCTTGTCTTCCATGTGCATTGTAAAAACAATCAAGATAAGTGTTTTATAAATTTATGTTGATCTTCATTTCTCTTTGTTTGGATGTTCTATTTCTGATCTTGCAGTAATTGCTGTGGCACTTCTTTGGAAGAACTTTCAGACCTACTCTATGGTAGTTTATCTCATCACCACTACATCATTTTCCCTCATTGGCTAGCTTATTCTTTATATTTAACTATAAGAATGATATTGTGATTGCAGACAAAGAAACTGTTCCCAACAGGCTTTTATGCTGCCATTAGGTACTTAAATATCTCTCAGTGTTTCTATTGACGAAGTTTAGTTACTTTCCGTCATGAGCTATATCTTGCTAAAACGGTCTTCTGATCTTTATTTGTGTCAGTGCTGCAATGCTATGCTTCTATTCCTATGTGGTTTTGTCCGGAGGAAACCCACGACCAAAAAAGTTGAAATCATCTGTCGTTGCCCCATCATAATCAGAACCAACGAAGCTCATATAAGATTTGAGGTTTACAGTTTGTTTTTTTTTTTTTGGCTTGTGGCTTTCAAGTGAATGTGAAGGTTGTTTTGTTTGTTTGACATGAAGACTTGGTCAGTCATGAGAAGAGGGGAAGTGTAATCATAGAACCGGGTTCTAATTTGTAGGTTGCTTAAGTGAAAATTAGAAGAAAACTATTTGCCGTGTGACCTATGTTCTAAAAAATAAAAGGAGGAACAGTTTGATATGTTCTCATGTAATCTACATATGGATTGATATAACTTGCATGCAAATTGTTGAAAGAAACTTTTGAATGGGTGAAATAATAGTGTTATTGAAATATGACTAACTTGCAAAATAGTTTCATGCAGTCGGTTGAAAAAAAGAAGGCTACAAAGTTTTGCAAATTTTTTTTTATGGGTAATTAAACAAAAAATGGTTTTTTTCCTTTACTAATATGTATCTATTTCCTTCTTATTTTCCTAAACCACTAAGAAATTACTCAGTTCTAAAACTATCGGTTTAGATTTGGGATTGATCAAATTTTTCTCTCTTAGCCGTCTCACTTTCAAAATAAGAAATTTCACATTTTTTCCCAAGATGAAATGATTTCAAATCATCATCTAATGTAAGAATAATCGTGGATATCACACTTACTGATATTTTGCCTTTTTGCCTTTTAAAAAACTAAGTGTCATTTTGGGAATATGGTAAAAAGTTATGTTTTTGGACAAAATATCTAAAAACGTGGCTGTTAAAAACGCCAGAAAAGTCATTTGGCAAGTGTCAAAAACACAGCCGTAAAATTACAAATTATGGCCTATGAAAAAAAAATAAAAAAATAAATCTCTTACGTTGGATAAGGGTATTTTGGTCATTTTAATTTGATTTGACATCATAAATAAATATTAAACTAAAAAGTAAAAAGTCAGCTTTTTACCAACTTCCCAAATCACTTTCAAAAAAGCCAAAAAATTTGATAAAAAGTTAAAAGTCAACTTTTTACCAACTTCCCAAAACAACCCTACGTAGTCATAAAAGTTCAAGGGAAATTAGTGCTCTACTTATTCCTCGCTTGAGCATTATCATGTTTTAAAACATTTTATTTTTGTAACTTGTTTAAAGAAAAAAATTTGAATTTGAATTCTCATAATGGTGTGTTTTATTCTACTTTTACAAATTTTCATTAAAGTATGAATCATATTTTTATAATCAATTTTAATTTATTTAAAATATTATCTTTATATTATATAAGTTTACAAATTATATTAAACTATAGTATAACCAATTGAATAAACATTATGGCATAAGATTTATTATTTTTTATTTTCTTACATTTGGTAAACAATTCAAAAAAGCTTGTTAAATATATTTGGTAAATAACGGAAACAAGTTTTACTATCCAAAAAAAGGGAAACAAGTTTATTATTACATCAAAAATTTTTTTTTTTTTAAATTTTAAATCCTAAATCTTAAACAACTTTACATACTAGTTTTTTGAATCCTAAAAAAGCTTAATATTTATATCTCTTCTAGTATTTTTATGTGAATTATTACCAAATATATTTTTAAAAATATAAAATTATATAAACTAATGAATCAAATGTCATAACTCTTTTAATCTTATTATACTTTTTTATTTAGAGATTTTTCTAAATTTCTACAATTAAAGAAAATAATTTAAATCGATAAAATTAGAATAAAAATATGATTATAAAAATTTAAATTTTTTTATAAAAAAAATAATTATAGGATTAAAATAATATTAGGAGAAAACTAATTGATAGTATTTATTTTTTTTTTTTAAATTTCCCAAAACTTAAACCCTAGTGTTGAAGAAGGTCCTACTAGCTTCTTAAGGGGTTGTTTGGGGTGTCCAAAATAAGTATATTTTTGTCTTTTTACACTAAAAAATTGAGGAAAAAAATATAAATGTGTAGGTTAACTTTTTGACTTTTTATGAAAAAATATGTAATAAAAAATTATAAAAATTAATTTGTAGAAAAAAATTAAGATTTAAAAATTATGCAGTCTTAATTATTAACTTTTGATAAATAATATTAACTTTTTAACTTTTTAAATAACTTTTTGACTTTTTAACCAAACTTGGCCAAAATCTCTCTCTCTCTCTCTCTCTCTCTCTTACTTCACAACTAACCAAATAAAAGCTATACACCAAACCAAAAATCCTCTGATCCCCCAAATTCTTCGGCACCGACTCACTTTTCCGGACAATTTCATGACCTCTCGCCGGTGATGTCTCCAGCGGTCATGGATGTCCAATCTCCCCTCACTTCCCCACCCCAAATGCAACCAAAACAACAACAATCGTTCACTCCGCTAAACCCTAACCCTAACCCTAACCCTATCTTCCCTTTCGATTCGGGCTCGAATCTCCCTGAGCAGCATCGAAGTTCGAACCTTGGCTTCTCTTTGGAGGTGTGGGAGAATTGGGTGCCAATGTGGGATTTGTGTTTGGTGCTAATAAGAGTAGTTCTTTAACGAATTCGGACTTGGAAAGGAGACAATCCAGTGGAAATGTGCAACAGTTGGGTGCTGATGAGTTTGGGGAACTCAATTATGGGGGTTTTGTGTTTGGTGTGAATAAGAGTAATTCGGATTCGAATTCACATTCAGAGCATAAAGAATCTAGTGGAGGTGTGGGAGAATTGGGTGCCAATGTGGGATTTGTGTTTTGTGCTAATAAGAGGAGTTCTTTAACGAATTCGGACTTGGAAAGGAGACCATCCAGTGGAAATGTGCAACAGTTGGGTGCTGATGAGTTTGGGGAACTCAATTATGAGGGTTTTGTGTTTGGTGCCAAAAAGAGTAATTCAGTTTCAAATAAAAATTCAGAACAGAGAGCATCTAATGGAAGTGAGGGGCAAATGCATGCCGATGAGTTTAGGAAATTTGACAGTGTGCAATTTGGCTCCAAACCTACCACTTCAGTATCCAGTTCAAATTTCGAAGCAAGAGAACCCAGTGTAAATGTGGAAATTTTTGGCGAGGGAGGGGGGACGATGAAAAAAGAGAATAAGGTAGAGTTCAGGAAGCTAGATGATCAGTGTTTTGTCTTTAGTGGAGATTTAATGTCAAATTCAAATTTGAAAAAGAAAGAATCTCATGAAAGTGTTTAGAAATCGGCTTCTGATGTAAGCGGAAGATGAAATTAGATTTTGGGAAATTAGATAATATAAGTTTTGTGCTTTGTGGTAATTGGAGTGAACTGACATCAAACTTTAGATTCGGTGAAGAGTGAATCTAATGAAAATGGAGGAAAATCAGTACCAATTGGCAGCCAGAAGATGAAACTTGGAGCACAATTGGGGCTGTCTGATAATGTTGGTTTTAATTTTAGTGCTTGTTTGAAGAGTTCATCATCAATTTCAGATTTCAAAAAGAGAGAATCCAGTGAAAGTTCTGGGAAATCAGACTTTGAGGATGTTGGAAAGATGAAAGTAGATATTGAAGTAGGTTCTGTTGTAAATAATAAAGACAATTTTGTATTTGGAAGTAGTGTTAGTAGCACCGGTGCTTCTGGGACAAGCACAGCACACAAACTCTCAGATGAGATGAAGAAATTGACTGTTGATGATTGTGGAAAGATTGAATGTTCAGACAATGCTGAAGATCCTAATATTAACTCTTACGGCAGTTCTAATCATGTCTTTGTGTTTGGAAGTGACAAAAGCCCCCTGGTTTTTGTACAGGAAAAGCAGGAACTACTTCATATGAGCAGGTCAAGGATGCAAATTTGAAAGGTCCTGGGAATGGCAGTGCTGTTGAGAAGATGGAAGGAGTCAACTTTAGAACCACTGACGAGAATGACTTTGTATTTTCAAGTAGTATTGATGCTGCTGGCTCTTTTGGTGGAGGTGAGTGACACGTTATGCCAACCGAAAAGGATAAAAACACAAGTGGGCTGGGAGTTTTTGATGGAATAAAACTGGGGTGTCCTTTTGGAAGTTCTTGGGAGGAGAAGCAGCCAGCAAATGTCGATGAGAAGAGCTCCAATGGCCCTTCTGTCAGTACCTCTACTCCAAAACCATTTCCTTTTCAGGCAGGGCTAAGTAAAATTTCTGATGGACCTCAAGATCAACTCAACAATGATACCAACCTGAATAAAACCTCTAACCAGTCTTTATTTTCATCCAGTGGGCTTGGCTTTGAAGTACCTTCTATGGGCAGATTTGAGAATAAGGATAAATTTAGCTTCACAAGCACGCCAGTTGGATTAGGGGGATCCACTACAGACTTTTGAACATCGAATAGGGATGCATCTTGTTCATTTACAGCAAATCTATATAACGGGTTAAATAAAAAGTTGGAATTTTGTGAAAAGAGTATTTCAATCAAGGACAAGACAGGGAAGAAGACGAGGAGAAAGTTGAGGCAGGCTATTCCAGTTCAGCAGCAATCTAGGCAAAATTGTGTGTCAAAAGAAGGCTCCCAACAAAACCCAGACTCTCCTGCATGCTATTCACCCATGGATTTTTCTCCCTATCATGATAACAGTTGTGCACCCTCCGCTGTGAATGCAACAAGTTCTACATGTGCAAGTGATGAAGATTTGGCAGCTGCAAGAGAAGGACCTAATACCAGTGAAGATGACAAAAAATGTAGAGGGAAACATGAAGAAGTTTCCAAGAATCATTATGAAAGATTTGTTGCTCATTCTTCTTTAGAGGAAGCTGAAACTGAATGCAGTAATTTGAAATCTGAACAGAAAACCATTAACAGGGGTGGTGGTGTTGTGGAAGATAGTGTCAATTCAGACAGGAAGAGGGAAGAAAGTGAGTGTGTAAAGCAATTTTGTTTTGCCTCTAGTGTAGAAGATATCAGTGTGAGAAATTTTACCTTCTCTGTGTCCTCTGCACAAGATAACTTTTCAGCGACGAAGCGCCAAAACCGAAAGAAATATAGGATGAAAGTTGGTCATGGTCCAAATTGTACCACTCCAAGTCAAAAAGTTGACACTGCATCTTCCTCTGTCCAATCTTCACCTCTTGATAGTGGTTATTTGCATCGGATACGGGCACAGGATAAAGAAGGGGATATATTTAGTTCTCAAAGGAAGGGGGAGAACAAATCTAAAGGAGGTGAAGAACATGACAAGAAGGGGTCCACTGCTGTAACTCTGGAAGCCTGTGAGAAGTGGCGAATTAGGTGCTTCTTTCTGTTAGAATATAATATATGCTGCTTTAATAATTAGGTTAGTATAATTATGTTTTCTCTTTTGCTTTAGCCTTTCGGTGGCTGCTACTTGATGTAACTACTCTCTTCTATAAAGAAGAGTCCTTTCAACATTGTAATGAACACAATCAAGAACATCAAAGATACATTATTCTCTGTATTTCTCTCTTTATACATTAATTTTAACATGGTATCAGAGCTATAAGATTTAGGCCTATATTCCTTTCTTTCCGGCGGGCAGCCGGCCGGCAACCATGCCTTCGCTGCCCGCTGGAGTTTTTCCACACATACCACAAACACATACCAGAAACTTCTTTCTTTGTTTCCTCATCTTCATCGTCACTAATTTCTTTCTCTGTGGTCTTCTCTGTCCAGAGGTAGATTAGGCAGCTAATGAACTCAGAGTGCTTCTTCATCGTCACTAATTTCTTTCTCTGTGGTCTTCTCTGTCCAGAGGTAGATTGGGCAGCTAATGAACTCAGAGTGCTTCTTCACAAGTTCCTTCAACTTGGACATACTCCCTGCATTGGAGTTGGCGGATGCATGTTCATCCCCATCAACATCATCAACCATTGAATGCGTGTGTCTCCTTCTAAAGCTCTAAGATATGCTCTTGATATTGCAAGGGGCATGGATTATCTTCATGAATGTAAACCAGACGCAATTATCCACTGTGATTTAAAGCCCAAAAATATTTTGCTGGACACTGGAGGTCAGTTGAAGGTCGCTGGATTTGGTTTGATAAGATTGTCTAAAATATCACCACACAAGGCAAAACTATTGCAGCCCTGAGGCTTCCTTGTTCCTTTCTTCATTGCCGTGACAAGTGTTATCCTTATCATGTGCTTGGTGTTCAGATATCTGAGCAGCAAAGATAAAGTCCACCAGTTCATTGACTGGAGCATCTTCACCAAGCTTATCCATTGCAAAATTGATTTCATCCAGAGAGAAATTCATCATGAGCAAGGATGCTCTTCTGTCATCATTTACTGCATTATGTATATCAGTCCCCTCTTTTGGACACATTTCCCCTGCAATGTTAGGGGAACAGCTTGTGTCCTTGTCATCACCAAACAAGCTTTCCAGAGAATCTGATGATTTGGAATTCTGTTTATGAAGAACCTCTTTTGGATGACTATCTGCAGCTATTTCATCCTTCTTGTTACAAAATGAACCATCCAAAGAATCTGAGGACTCAGATTGTGGTTTTTTTTTGAAGAGCCAACATGCCTTCCGACGAACTCAGATCGACGATCGGAGGGTTTCGAGCATTACTGCTGCGATCGCAACCTCTCCATGGGTATGAGCCTCGCCAACATGGCCAAGATGCTAAGCGCGCCGGACAAAAATAGCCCCTCTACGTTCCTTGCAAAGCCTCCGTTGGCAGCGAAGTTCGTGGGTCCTGCTCCGACAATCGGTTCTTGGATTCCCTCAGTAGCAGCCCAGCTGAGGGCTACTGGTCCTCTCACCATGGCTTACTTGCCTGTTTTTTGCTGCTTGGTCTTCTCCGGAGCCGCCGGTTTCTGGGTTTCGTCAGCCATATCTTATCTTGATCAAACCATAGAGAGAGAGAATTGTAGAGAGAGAGAGAGGGAGAGACATGCTCTCTAGTGGCGGGCCCCAGCTCAAATAATGAACCAGAAAACCAAAACTATGTGCTGGTTCCACTTTCGACCCACGTTATTTCACACTTTTCCTTCTTTTCTTTTTTTTTTTTTTTCCAAACATATCCTCCTCACGCCATAATCATCATGCTGCCCATACACCATCCTCTAAAATAATACTTTATTCCACCCCATCTCCTATTTTATTAATCTATCAATCCCCACTCACATCTGATGTTTCCCACTTTTCTTTTATTTTATGTCTAAAATACCCACCGACAACTTTCACCACTCCCAACTATCATTTTATTTTATTTATTTATTTATTTATTTTTTTAATCTTCCACCAACCACCATTTTTGAACCAAAACATTTTCAAACCCCACTTTATTTTGAAACATCCATTTTCCGTTGGTCATCCACCTCACACCGATCTTTTCCATATAACTCATTCAAAAATATTTTTTATTTATTTTCTTTATCTATTTTTTATTTTATTTTATTTTTATTATTCAACAAAACCACAAAAAAAAAAAAAAAAAAAAAAAAAACAAACAAACAAACAAACAAACAAAAATTCAAAAAAAAAAAAAAAAAATTTACAACCTTGTCATTTTATTTATACGGGGGATCAACCCTGATCACAATTTTACACTAGAGAGTAACAAAAAAAAAAAAAACAAAAAACCAGTTTTACTTTTTTGCCTCTTAAGTTTTGCCTCGGTCTTGAGTCGTCCCTTCGGTCTTTGCCTCCGTGTTTCCCACGCCGAAAGACGCGTTTCACTTCGCTTTCCTCAATGTCACATATGGCGGCCTTCCAAATCTGAGTATCACGGTGGCCTTCCGGTTCCTTATTTTTTCGCTTTCACATATCTCTCGGGCATCCTTATACATGCCCGAAGCGAGCGATTAGTGTTTAAGCTTCTTGACCTCATTTGTTCTAGTCTGGCGGGTCGGCAGGTTGTTGACCGATTATTGTCTCAACACAAGACCTCAAAGTATAATGATTGGCCTCAATATCGAGTTGAGCGACCATTATCCGCTCAATCGACAACATTGGAAAGTTCAACGCCAAGAAACCGGCGCTTGGCGGGGCGCTGGTTGAGGTTCAAGGGCCATAATGCAGGTTGTGGCCTCGTTGAGGTCGAAAGAGAGTAAGACCTGGACGAAGAGGCTATGTTACGGGTAGAGCGGGAAGAAGAGGCCATATTCGGTTGGTTGTAGAGTGTTTGAGAGATATGACTCTCGAGAGAACGAAGAGTCTTTTTCGAAGTTTTTCAATTTGGTTTGTTCTGATCGTGACGCCTCGCCTTTGGTTTAAATAGGCAAAGCGGACCCGGCTACCACGCCGCTCTCAACGAAGACGACAAATCGGCGCTTTTGATGACTTCGACTTTTGATGGTCAGCACGCGTCTTTTGATGGCACGCCTTTTGATGGCACGTCTTTTGATAAGATTGGGCACGCCTTTTGAGGGTGCGACTTTTGTGGGTCCGACAAGACTCTGTAAACTGTCCCGACATTGATTCCGGTTAGCTTTTATATGGGTCCGACAAGACTCAGAATCCCGACATTGATTAGGTTAGCTTCTATAAGGGTCCGACAAGACTCAGAACCGTCTCCGACATTGATTCCTAAGTAGCTTCTTCATGGTCCGACAAGACTCGTAAATCGCCCCGACATTGATTAGGTTTTCTTCATGTGGGTTCGACAAGACTCAAAATGCTCCGACATTGATTAGGTTAGCTTCTACATGGGTCCCAAGCAAGACTCGTAAAAGCCCCGACATTCATTTCGGTTCGCTGCTACAACGGTTCGACACAACCATATAGTGTCTTCACCAACGGTCTGACACGACCATACAGTGTTTCCTATCCTATTTTATTTTATTTTATTTCCCATTTTGTTACTCTTTCCAAACTCAAGTTGGTTGGTTCCTATCCCCCTTGAGTTTGAGGGGGGTTGTTAGAATATAATATATGCTGCTTTAATAATTAGGTTAGTATAATTATGTTTTCTCTTTTGCTTTAGCCTTTCGGTGGCTGCTACTTGATGTAACTACTCTCTTCTATAAAGAAGAGTCCTTTCAACATTGTAATGAACACAATCAAGAACATCAAAGATACATTATTCTCTGTATTTCTCTCTTTATACATTAATTTTAACACTTTCATCATAGTAGTTCATCGGCTTTTGAAACTTCTTCTTTTTCTTTGTTTGTTTTCTAGATTTTTGCTTTAGTTTTCAAATATTATATCTGTAATTGCCGTTACACAATTGGTTCCGCTGCTATGATTGTATCTTTACTTTGAACGCATCAAGTTGTTACTCATGTTTGAAAGTTATGATTTTTATCCGGGGAAATCAAGCTTATGAGAAAGGTTGCATGTCCGAAGCTGAGGAATTTTACACAAAGGGTATAAACTGCGTCCTTCATAGTGAGAAGTCAGGATGCTGTGTTGAGCCACTTGTGCTGTGTTATAGCAACCGTGCTGCTGCACGGATGTCTCGTGGAAGGATGAGGGAAGCCCTAGGGGACTGTATGATGGCTGCTTCACTGGATCCCACCTTTCACAAAGTCCAAATTAGAGCTGCAAAGTAAGACTTTATTTTATGCTCTCTCATATTTTGTGTGCAAAATCGACTAGGTCTGAATTTTATGCCTAATTGTTTTGGGGCATATAATGACAAATCACTTGATGATCATATCTACTAAGTACTAGCGGAAGGAGGTAACAAGGAAGATATTGTTTAGAAATATCGGGGTCTCTTGAACACAGAAATATTGTCCCAGACTTCATTTTAATCCTGAAAAATATCATGGTAACTGACTGGAAATTAGTAAAAGCTATATACAGTGCTATCTGAAACATCTAAAAGGGGGATGGTTTTTGGATTTGCCATCTGGGATAAATGTGAACCTGGATTGGGAGAAATCCCAAGCTTGGAAGAGTAGATGGAGCCTAGTCAAACTTATGGCTGAGGTGGCTTTGTGTTAAGAGTTACATGAATCATATTTAGCAGTTGGAAGATGAGATCTACCATGTAGAAATGTTTTAGTAATCTGGTCCAAAAGACTTGTTTTCAGTGATGGAACTCGTCTCAATGCCTCTTTGTTGGTTTTTGAGTACCACCTGGGACAAATATACCGGTGATGCAAACAGTTTTGCTTCAAGCCCCTGGTGATGTGGTGGATTGGAAAGTTCTGTGCCCCAAAAGATTTCTTTTTGGGTACATCGGCGGTTATAGTCTGGAAAAGAGGGGAATCTTGTCTGTCTAGATACAGGGAAATGAGAGATGAAAATCTGCAACTTTTGTTGCATATCTATCATTGTCACAGCGAGAGAAATGGGAACTGGTGATGCAACTTTTCTTTCTTGTTTCTTGAAAATCTGAAATTCTGTCTAGAGTTCTTAAAGGCATTAGTTTTTTTATTTAATTTTTAATATGTAAAAGAATTGTTCCTTCCTCACAATTCAAATTTTTTGTGGGTATACACTTGTTTCATTTTTTTGTAGTTTGACAAGGAGTTATCTGTATTTTTTTTTGTAAAGAATATTCTAAAATGACCATATTTAATTTGGAGATTATGAATACTTTATATCAAGCATCTTATCCGTTATTTAACTAATTTATGTTTGATTTATTTATTTATTTATATTTATTTTTGCATGTTGAATTGAAGTCTATAGTTGTCCATGTTAGATATTCTATACTGTTGCTCCATTTTAGATATTCTATTCAGTTGTTGCATGGATTTCTTTTAGTGTTGTTGCCATTGTGAGAGACTTGACATACAAATGAGGTATTTTATATTTATTTTTGCATGTTGAATTGAAGTCTATAGTTGTCCAAGTTTGTTAGATGAATTATATAATTTTTTTTTATAAGTAATGTGTATATATTAATGAGGCAAGCAAAAAGGAACACAACAGCCTATATCACCTATACATCAATCTACTCAAAAGATTAAAAAGTTCAAAAATTGGTTAAAAACCAAATTAACATCACCCAAGAACGTTACAAAAAATGGTTTTTCAAATTAAAGATGGGATATTCCAATCCTTCAAATGTACTCTGATTATCCTTTCTCCAAATGATCCACATCAAACCCAAAGGAAGACTAGATGAAGTGGTCTTAATCAAAGTAGACCTCACCCCTTTTTGATAAATACCGTCTCTTCCAGCCTGCCAGACGCATCTGGAACCTTTCCACCTCTGAGTTCCAAACTGAGTTTGCCTCAGATCCAAGGGGGAGACCAAGTATAAAGAAGGTAAATGATCAACTTTACAGCCAAAGATTATTTTTTTTTTATAAAAAAAAAAAAAAAAAAAAAAAAAACTTTACAGCCAATCCCCCCATAAGAGGAACCTCTCCAACTGGAATAAGGCTAGACTTCCGCAAATTTACTTTCAAGCTTGAAACTACCTTGAAGCAAATAAGCAGCATTGATTACCCAAATACTGGGCCTCAGTCCCACAAAAAATAATAGTGTCATTTGCGAGCAAGTGAGAGACCTTTAAAAGGGGAGCCATCAAGCTGCCCAATGTGAAAACCCTCAAAGAAAGCACCCTGCACTACCTCTCCATCATCTCACAATGTCATTATTATCCTCAAAGATACTAAATTTGGCTCTTTCATACTTCTTGTAAGCTCCAAAATATAGAGTTTGCCAAGTGTTTGAACAAGCTCACAAGGCCAATGATTTTCCATCATTTACATGTTCTAGTAACCGGTGTGCTTGACTTCCATGTGAATTGTAAAAACAATCAAGATAAGTGTGTTATAAATTTATGTTGATCTTCATTTCTCTTCGTTTGGATGTTCTATTTCTGATCTTGCAGTAATTGCTGTGGCACTTCTTTGGAAGAACTTTTAGACCTACTCTATGGTAGTTTATCTCATCACCACTACATTATTTTCCCTCATCGGCTAGCTTATTCTTTATATTTAACTATAAGAATGATATTGTGATTGCAGACAAAGAAACTGTTCCCAACAGGCTTTTATGCTGCCATTAGGTACTTAAATATCTCTCAGTGCTTCTATTGACGAAGTTTAGTTACTTTCCGTCATGAGCTATATCTTGCTAAAACGGTCTTATGATCTTTATTTGTGTCAGTGCTGCAATGCTATGCTTCTATTCCAATGTGGTTTTGTCGGGAGGAAACCCACCACCAAAAAAGTTGAAATCATCTGCCATTGCCCCATCATAATCAGAACCAACGAAGCTCATATCAGATTTGAGGTTTACAGTTTGTTTTTGTTTTTTTGGTTTTTTGGCTTGTGGCTTTCAAGTGAATGTGAAGGTTGTTTTGTTTGTTTGACATGAAGACTTGGTCAGTCATGAGAAGAGGGGAAGTGTAATCACAGAACCGGGTTCTAATTTGTAGGTTGCTTAAGTGAAAATTAGAAGAAAACTGTTTGCCATGTCAGCTGTGTCGTAAAGAATAAAAGAGGAACAGTTTGATATGTTCTCATGTAATCTACATATGGATTGATATAACTTGCATGCAAATTGTTGAAAGAAACTTTTGAATGGGTGAAATAATAGTGTTATTGAAATATAACTGACTTGCAAAATAGTTTCCTGCAGTCAGTTGAAAAAAAAAAGAAAAAAAGAAAAAAAGGCAGGCTACAAAGTTTTGCAATTTTTTTTTAATGGGTAATTAAACAAAAAATGGTTTTTTTTTTTCCTTTACTAATATGTATCTATTTCCTTCTTACTCAGTTCTAAAACTATAGGTTTAGATTCGGGGTTGATCAAATTTTTCTCTCTTAGGTGTCTCACTTTCAAAATAAGAAATTTCACATTTTTTCCCAAGATGAAATGATTTCAAATCATCTTCTAATGTAACAATAATCGTGGATATCACACTTACTGATATTTTGCTTTTAAAAAAAACCAAATAGTCATAAAAGTTTAAGGGAAATTAATGCTCTACTTATTCCTCCCTTGAGCCAAAAAAAAAAAATATTTTAATGTAGACAACTACATTTTATTTTTGATAACTAGTTTGAAAAAAAAAAGGTTTGAATTTTCATAGTGGTGTGTTTAATTCTACTTTTACAAATTTTCATTAAAGTATGAATTATATTTTTATAATCAATTTTAATTTATTTTAAATATTATTTTTATATTATATAAATTTACAAATTATATTAAACAATTTGAATAAACATTATGGCAGAAGATTTATTGTTTTTTATTATCTTACATTTGGTAAACAATTCAAAAAAGCTTGTTAAATATATTTGGTAAATAACGGAAATAAGTTTTGTAGGAAAATTTAATGTATTATTGATTGATTGTATTCAATATATATATTTTACAAGACCAAATGACACTCCTTATATAAGAGATATTACAAACATCATCATAACCCATTAAACCCATTATATACCACTTACATATTATATATTTCCACTATCTACCACTATATATTTCCACTATCTACTCACCTAACACACTCACATTTACCTACCACACTAATAGCCCCCCTCAAACTCAAGGAGGGTAGGTACTAACCAATTTGAGTTTGGAGAGAAAGTAACAAAACAGAAAAATAATCTGACAAATAAAAGAAAAGTGGATAGGAGACCGTTGTAGAAGACAGACCGTATGGTTATGGCGAGACCAAGGTAGAAGATGGTTTATGGGGTCATGTCGGACCGTTGTAGAAGACACTATATGGTTGTGTCGAGCCGTATAACCGAAAAAGCAATGTCGGGGCTTTCTGAGTCTTGTCGGACCCATATAGGAGCTAAGGAATCAAAGTCGGGACGATTTCGAAGTCTTATCGGACCCATATAAGAGCTAACCGGAATCAATGTCGGAATTTTCTGAGTCTTGTCGGACCCATATAGGAGCTAACCGGAATCAATGTCGGGACAGTTTACAGAGTCTTGTCGGACCCTCAAAAGGCGTGCCCAATCTTATCAAAAGGCGTGCCATCAAAAAGCGTGCCATCAAAAGACGTGCCCGACAACCATCAAAAGTCGAGCCATCAAAAGGCGTGCCCGACAGCCATTAAAAGTCGAGCCATCAAAAGGCGCGCGATACGCGTGTCGGCCTTGCCTATTTAAACCAAGGCGAGTGATCTGCAAATCATCGGTGAAAAACTCTTCGTTCTCTCAGTAACACTTCGAGAGATAATCAGAATATGTTGCTCTTCAAAATGGCTTCTTCTTCGTTCCGCTACCGAACATAACCTCTTCTTCAGGGTCCGCTCACTCTCTTTCCCGACCTCAATGAGTGCACAAGAGAGATAGCAAGGCGGTTGCCGAACCGCAACCAATCGCCCTGACCAAGCCCTGGTTTCGCCGTTGAACTATCCGATGGTGGCGCTGAGCAGATAATGGTACTCAATCGATATTGAGGCCAATTATTATACATTGAGGTCTTGTGTTGAGACAATGACGGTCAACAACTTGTCCATACCGGCGTGAGTAGAACAACCGAGGTGCAGTAAAAAGCCAAGCTGGCTCGCTTCCAACGCATGTATACGGATGCCCGAAAGCAGATATGTCTTTGAAGGCCGAGAACAAGGAGCTGAAGCGGAAGGCCACCGTGATGCTCAGATTTGGAGGGCCGCCATATGTGACGGTTGAGGAGCAACGGGAAGTGAACGTACTCAGCTGCGTGGGAAACACGGAGGCAGCACCGGCAAGGGACGCCCAAGACAAAGGCAAGAAGAAGAGAACAGCTGAAGAGGCGAAAATATAAGGCCAGTTTTTGTTGTGTGGGTTGTGGTTGATTTGTTTTGGTGAGGTTTTTTTTTTTTTTTTTTTTTTTTTGGTGTAAAAATGTGATCGGGGTTGATCCCCGAGATGAATAAATGACAAGTTTGGAAAATGTTGTTGGTGGTGTTTTGTTTAAGAAAAAATAAAATAAAAGAAAATAATGGATAAAGAAAATAAAGAAATAAAAAGATGGGACTTTAATAAGAGAGAGACTGTGAATTTCCTCAAAATGAGGTCTCGTTCTTGACCGTATCTTCGATCCTTCTTGAACTTTCTTGTGTGGGCCTAATATTCGATTGCGATCCTCCTCATCCAAAACCTCTAGTTGCATAATTTCACAAACCAAGCTGAGATCTGCTATAGATGGCTGGGTGTTTCCCAGCAAAAATTGCTCATTTTCCTTGAGCCAAAATGTCTAAATCTTTTCAAGAGATGCAGACAAATTTTTTTTTTCCAGCTTCGGCAGCTACATGTGGATTTGGTTGAATGCCAAGTACAGGTGCAAATACAGTATTCTGAAGAAATGTAACTGCACCATGGCGTAGATTGGAGTGATGCCAATCCAGCACTGACTCAATCTTAGCTCTTTTGATGTGATCAGTTGGATACCAAAGATCTACAACTCCAGGAAATGCGCAAGCAAGATGTCTGAGAATTGCATGACTCTCAAATAGCTTAAAATCTCCATCCACTATTGTTGGCACTTGTCTCATAGGGTTTATTTCTTTAAATTCAGGAGATAGGTGTTGACGTTTAATCAAGTCAACTGTGATCTCCTCAAAATCAATTCCATTCAACTTGCAGAAGATGAGAACTGCACGAGATGGCTGCGACAATCTATAGTTGTAGACTTTCAGAACTGCTAGCATTTTCAGCACCCAACAGAAGTTGGAAAGGCCAAAGAATTCACCAGATCAAAGAATAAGAGGGCGGCTATACAATGTTTGAAGAGGAAGAGGCTATATGAACAACAAATTGAGCAGCTTGGAAATTTCCAATTACGCGTCCACGACCAGATGATACTGTTAGAAGGTGCAAAAGCTACAACAAACTGTGGATGCATTGAGAAGTGGAGCAGCCGCAATGAAGGCCATGCAGAAAGCAACGAATATTGATGATGTGGACAAGACGATGGACGAAGTAAATGAGCAGACTGAGAACATGAAACAGATACAGGAAGCATTGGCTACACCCATTGGTGCAGCATCTGATTTTGATGAGGATGAATTGGAAGCAGAGCTTGAAGAACCGGAAGGTGCTGAGTTGGAGGACCAGCTTTTGCAACCTACAACTATGGCCCCTGCGGCCCCAATTCAAGGATCAGCAGCAAGCAAGAACAAGAGCAAGATCAAGAAGAACAATTTGTGGCAGCGGAGTGAAGGTATGTGTAGAGGTCCGGCTGGCGGTCAAGGCAAGGTTGCCGCCCGCCGGAAGGCGAAAAACACTAAGAGCTTAACCTATAGCTCTGATACCATGTAGGAAAATTTAATGTATTATTGATTGATTGTATTCAATATATTCATTTTACAAGACCAAATGACACTCCTTATATAGGAGATATTACAAACATCATCATAACCCATTAAACCCATTATATACCACTTACATATTATATATTTTCACTATCTACCACTATATATTTCCACTATCTACTCACCTAACACACTCACATTTACCTACCACACTAATAAGTTTTATATAAAGAGAAACAAGTTTATTATTACATCAATTTTTTTTTTTTTAATTTTATAATTTTAAATCGTAAATCTTAAATAACTTTACATACTAGTTTTTTGAATCCTAAAAAAGCTTAATATTTATCTTTTCAAGTATTTTTCATGTGACTTATTACCAAATATATTTTAAAAAATATAAAATTATATAAACTGATGAATCGAATACCATAACTATTTTAATTTGATTATGCTTTTTATTTAGAGATTTCTCTAAATTTTTATAATTAGAGAAAATATTTTAAAACCGATAAAATTAGAATAAAAATATGATTATAAAAATTGGAATTTTTTTTTAAAAAAATTTAATTACAGGATTCAAATAATATTAGGAGAAAACTAATTGATAGTATTTTTTTAAAAAAAATTCCCAAAACTTAAACCCTAGTGTCGAAGGAGGTCCTACTAGCTTCCTCATATATGAGTCTCACTCACTCTCTCTCTCTCTCTCTCTCTCTCTCTCACTTCAAAACTAAGCAAATAAAAGCTATACACCAAACCAAAAATCCCTAATCTGATCCCCCAAATTCTCCGGCACCGACTCACTTTTCCGGACAATTTCATGACCTCTGGCCGGTGATGTCTCCGGCGGTCATGGATGTCCAATCTCCCCTCACTTCCCCACCCCAAATGCAACCAAAACAACAGCAATCGTTCACTCCGCAAAACCCTAACCCTAACCCTCCCTTCCCTTTCGATTCGGGCTCGAATCTCCCCGAGCAGCATCAAAGTTCGAACCTTGGCTTCTCTTTGCCTTTTGTGCCGCGAATGAGTTCAGAGAGGTCGAATTCTTCTGCAGTTTCGGGGCGTTCGAAGCCGAGGCTTGTGAAGATTAGGAGATAGATGGGTTCTCAGCAAGGGAAGTCTTCAAATAATTCGGGTTTGAATCCTTTTCAGTCTGTTTTGGAGAATTCTAATCAAGTTAACAATGCTACTAGTAGTTCATCAAATGGGTTCAATTCTTTGGTTAGGGATGTGGGTTTTGTGTTTGGTTCACATAAGAACAGTTTGATGTCGAATTTGAATTCGGAAAAGCAACAATGTACTGGAAGTGCGGAAGGGTTTGGGAGCTTCAATAATGTGGGTTTTGTGTTTGGTGTGAATAAGAGTAATTCGGATTCGAATTCACATTCAGAGCATAAAGAATCTAGTGGAGGTGTGGGAGAATTGGGTGCCAATGTGGGATTTGTGTTTGGTGCTAATAAGAGTAGTTCTTTAACGAATTCGGACTTGGAAATGTGCAACAGTTGGGTGCTGATGAGTTTGGGGAACTCAATTATGGGGGTTTTGTGTTTGGTGCCAAAAAGAGTAATTCAGTTTCAAATAAAAATTCAGAACAGAGAGCATCTAATGGAAGTGAGGGGCAAATGCATGCCGATGAGTTTAGGAAATTTGACAGTGTGCAATTTGGCTCCAAACCTACCACTTCAGTAGCCAGTTCAAATTTCGAAGCAAGAGAACCCAGTGTAAATGTGGAAATTTTTGGCGAGGGAGGGGGGACGATGAAAGAAGAGAATAAGGCAGAGTTCAGGAAGCTAGATGATCAGTGTTTTGTCTTTAGTGGAGATTTAATGTCAAATTCAAATTTGAAAAAGAAAGAATCTCATGAAAATGTTGAGAAATCGGCTTCTGATGTAAGCGGAAGATGAAATTAGATTTTGGGAAATTAGATAATATAAGTTTTGTGCTTGGTGGTAATTGGAGTGAACTGACATCAAACTTAGATTCGGTGAAGAGTGAATCTAATGAAAATGGAGGAAAATCAGTACCAATTGGCAGCCAGAAGATGAGACTTGGAGCACAATTGGGGCTGTCTGATAATGTTGGTTTTAATTTTAGTGCTTGTTTGAAGAGTTCATCATCAATTTCAGATTTCAAAAAGAGAGAATCCAGTGAAAGTTCTGGGAAATCAGACTTTGAGGATGTTGGAAAGATGAAAGTAGATATTGAAGTAGGTTCTGTTGTAAATAAAAAAGACAATTTTGTATTTGGAAGTAGTGTTAGTAGCACCGGTGCTTCTGGGACAAGCACAGCACACAAACTCTCAGATGAGATGAAGAAATTGACTGTTGATGATTGTGGAAAGATTGAATGTTCAGACAACGCTGAAGATCCTAATATTAACTCTCACGGCAGTTCTAATCATGTCTTTGTGTTTGGAAGTGACAAAAGCCCCCCTGGTTTTTGTACAGGAAAAGCAGGAACTACTTCATATGAGCAGGTCAAGGATGCAAATTTGAAAGGTGCTGGGAATGGCAGTGCTGTTGAGAAGGTGGAAGGAGTCAACTTTAGAACCATTGACGAGAATGTCTTTGTATTTTCAAGTAGTACTGATGCTGCTGGCTCTTTTGGTGGAGGTGAGCGACATGTTATGCCAACCGAAAAGGATAAAAACACAAGTGGGCTGGGAGTTTTCGATGGAATAAAACTGGGGTGTCCTTTTGGAAGTTCTTGGGAGGAGAAGCAGCCAGCAAATGTCGATGAGAAGAGCTCCAATGGCCCTTCTGTCAGTACCTCTACTCCAAAACCATTTACTTTTCGGGCAGGGCTAAGTAAAATCTCTGATGGACCTCAAGATCAACTCAACGATGATACCAACCTGAATAAAACCTCTAACCAGTCTTTATTTTCATCCAGCGGGCTTGGCTTTGAAGTACCTTCTATGGGCAGATTTGAGAATAAGTATAAATTCAGCTTCACAAGCACGCCAGTTGGATTAGGGGCATCCACTACAGACTTTTGAACATCGAATAGGGATGCATCTTGTTCATTTACAGCAAATCTGTATAACGGGTTAAATAAAAAGTTGGAATTTTTGTGAAAAGAGCATTTCAATCAAGGACAAGACAGGGAAGAAGACGAGGAGAAAGTTGAGGCAGGCTATTCCAGTTCAGCAGCAATCTAGGCAAAATTGTGTGTCAAAGGAAGGCTCCCAACAAAACCCAGACTCTCCTGCATGCTATTCACCCATGGATTTTTCTCCCTATCATGATAACAGTTGTGCACCCTCCGCTGTGAATGCAACAAGTTCTACATGTGCAAGTGATGAAGATTTGGCAGCTGCAAGAGAAGGACCTAATACCAGTGAAGATGACAAAAAATGTAGAGGGAAACATGAAGAAGTTTCCAAGAATCATTATGAAAGATTTGTTGCTCATTCTTCTTTAGAAGAAGCTGAAACTGAATGCAGTAATTTGAAATCTGAACAGAAAACCATTAACAGGGGTGGTGGTGTTGTGGAAGATAGTGTCAATTCAGACAGGAAGAGGGAAGAAAGTGAGTGTGTAAAGCAATTTTGTTTTGCCTCTAGTGTAGAAGATATCAGTGTGAGAAATTTTACCTTCTCTGTGTCCTCTGCACAAGATAACTTTTCAGCGACGAAGCGTCAAAACCGAAAGAAATATAGGATGAAAGTTGGTCATGGTCCAAATTGTACCACTCCAAGTCAAAAAGTTGACACTGCATCTTCTTCTGTCCAATCTTCACCTCTTGATAGTGGTTATTTGCATTGGGTACGGGCACAGGATAAAGAAGGGGATATATTTAGTTCTCAAAGGGAGGGGGAGAACAAATCTAAAGGAGGTGAAGAACATGACAAGAAGGGGTCCACTGCTGCAACTCTGGAAGCCTGTGAGAAGTGGCGAATTAGGTGCTTCTTTCATCATAGCAGTTCATCGGCTTTTGAAACTTCTTTTTCTTTTTCTTTGTTTGTTTTCTAGATTTTTGCTTTAGTTTTCAAATATTATATCTGTAATTGCCGTTACACAATTGGTTCCGCTGCTATGATTGTATCTTTACTTTGAACGCATCAAGTTGTTATTCTTGTTTGAAAGTTATGATTTTTATCAGGGGAAATCAAGCTTATGAGAAAGGGTACATGTCCGAAGCTGAGGAATTTTACACAAAGGGTATAAATTGCGTCCTTCATAGTGAGAAGTCAGGATGCTGTGTTGAGCCACTTGTGCTGTGTTATAGCAACCGTGCTGCTGCACGGATGTCTCGTGGAAGGATGAGGGAAGCCCTAGGGGACTGTATGATGGCTGCTTCACTGGATCCCACCTTTCACAAAGTCCAAATTAGAGCTGCAAAGTAAGACTTTATTTTATGCTCTCTCATATTTTGTGTGCAAAATCGACTAGGTCTGAATTTTATGCCTAATTGTTTTGGGGGCATATAATGACAAATCACTTGATGATCATATCTACTAAGTACTAGCGGAAGGAGGTAACAAGGAAGATGTTGTTTAGAAATATCGGGGTCTCTTTAACGCAGAAATATTGTCCCAGACTTCATTTTAATCCTGAAAAATATCATGGTAACTGACTGGAAACTAATAAAAGCTATGTACAGTGCTATCTGAAACATCTAAAAGGGGGATGGTTTTTGGATTTGCCATCTGGGATAAATGTGAACCTGGATTGGGAGAAATCCCAAGCTTGGAAGAGTAGATGGAGCCTAGTCAACTTATGGCTGAGGTGGCTTTGTGTTAAGAGTTACATGAATCATATTTAGCAGTTGGAAGATGAGATCTACCATACAGAAATGTTTTAGTAATCTTGTCCAAAAGACTTGTTTTCAGTGATGGAACTCGTCTCAATGCCTCTTTGTTGGTTTTTGAGTACCACCTGGGAGAAATATACTGGTGATGCAAGGAGTTTTGCTTCAAGCACCTGCTGATGTGGTGGATTGGAAAGTTCTGTGCCCCAAAAGATTTCTTTTTGGGTACATCGGAGGTTATAGTCTGGGAAAGAGGGGAATCTTGTCTGTCTAGTTACGGGAAAATGAGAGATGAAAATCTGCAACTTTTGTTGCATTTCTATCATTGTCACAGCGAGAGAAATGGGAACTGCTGATGCAACTTTTCTTTCTTGTTTCTTGAAAATCTGAAATTCTGTCTAGAGTTCTTAAAGGCATTAGTTTTTTTATTTAATTTTTAATATGTAAAAGAATTGTTCCTTCCTGACAATTCAAATTTTTTGTGGGTGTACACTTCTTTCATTTTTTTGTAGTTTGACAAGGAGTTGTCTGTATTTTTTTTTAATAAAGAATATTCTAAAATGACCATATTTAATTTGGAGATTATGAATACTTTATATCAAGCATCTTATCCGTTATTTAACTAATTTATGTTTGATTGATTTATTTATTTATATTTATTTTTGCATGTTGAATTGAAGTCTATAGTTGTCCATGTTAGATATTCTATACTGTTGCTCCATTTTAGATATTCTATTCAGTTGTTGCATGGATTTCTTTTAGTGTTGTTGCCATTGTGAGAGACTTGACATACAAATTAGGTATTTTGTTATCGTTATTATTATTGGTTTTTGATAAGTTGTTGATTTTATTAATTTTTCTAGTTGTCAACTTGCACTGGGGGAAGTTGAAGATGCACTCCAATATTTCAGCAAGTGTGTAGAATCAGGGAGTCATGTTTGTTTGGATCGTAGAATTATAATAGAAGCAGCCAATGGCCTACAAAATGCTCAGGTACCGCATTTGATCTTTAACATTGTTGGTGTTGCTCTATTAGGGGTTATTTGTAATGTTTTATTTTTCTTTTTTTTTTTTTTTGTTTTTGCTTTTATTACTATTGGAAAATGGTAACAAAAACTTGTTTGGTATGTTGTTTTTGTTTTGATAAAAGTGAAATAGATTAAAAAATTTGGAACAAAAAAGGCGTTTTATTTTTAGTTTTTTTTCAAAACAAATTTCACTCCCTGAAAATTTCTATTGTTTACCAAAAAAATGTTATCTTTGGAAACCGTCTTTTCAGTTGATTTCTTTGTCAATACAAATGATACTGTGAAAGAAAAATCCATTGAACATCTGTTGGATTAGAAGATTGATATCAAAGAGAATAGATCAATTTAATTTGATCTAGAATGGGGGATAAAAAACCCCTCAGTGCTGTTCCTTTAAGTGACCATTCCATAGCTTAAAGGTTTTTTTTTGTTTTTCTGAATGTCCTTGTGAAACACAAAATAGAACAAGAAATAGATACAAAAATAAGTTTCTATGGCACATGTTGGAGAAAGGAGGGGGAGGGGAGGAGGGGCACGAAGAACCATAACATATCAAGGTTTTTGTGTGCCAAACTACGGATCATCTTATTGGACCCTAGTAATACCCACAAAAAATCTGTTCTGACCTTTTCCAAACAGCATGTTAGAAACTGTTTTTTTGGTGTTGGTCGATGGTTCTGTGCTTCTTGTGTACATAACACTCTCATTTAAGCCAAGTTGGGCAGACATGGTTGATGCATTAATGCCCAAGTTATTTCTCATTTCAGTGAATTGAGATTTTCCTGAAATTTGGAACATACTTGGTATACTTTAAATCCTCCTCTATTCAGGTTCCAAGATAAACTATGTACTCATACTGAAATTGCTACTTTTTTTTTTTTTTTTTTCCTTTCTTTCTTCTATGAATTAGTTATTTTTTAGATATTAAATAGGGACATAGTTGTTATGCTTGCATAGAATTGCAAAAATATTGCACCTAGCTGGACCCCTGTTTGAAAGAGAATTAAATTTGGTACACTCTTGGATATAAAGTGCTTTGTCTCATCATGAAATATAGGATCAGTCACTAGCACTGTACATGGAAAAGAAGTAAGAAATATATGATATATCTATGTACTTTTAGGTAATCCTTATGTTGATTTGGTTTTTTACTACATTGAGACTTTTGACACTAAACTTTCCTTTTGTTCTTCTGCCTTACTAGTTTTTAAAGAGTTTGGATATGAGATCTGGAAAATTCCAATCTGTATTTTGAAGTTTAGAATTCATTTTGAGTTAATCCTGAAATTTTTTTACCATGGTTAATCATATTTTTTTTTCCCTTGTGATTTATTAAAGTTATATATACATGGACAAATGTTTTCTTCTCTCTGTGGATTTAGTACTAAGATAATGCTGTGCCTAACTGTGTGATATTCCTTACTGGCAGAAAGTGGCGGCGTATGAATCAGTGTGCGAACTTTTTTACAGAGAACTTCCAATGCAGCAATTAGTGCTTTGGAAATAATTTCCCAAGTCTTGTCAATAAGTTCTTACTCAGAGAAATCACTTGAAATGAAAGGAGAGGCTCTTCTCATGGTCTGTACTGTATAACAACTTATATGATTCATTTTTCATTTTTTTCATTAGCTGATTTCATTAAGCCATGAAATCAATAAACTCCTATTTGTTGAAACTTTAATTTGTATGTCTGAATCCTGGTCTCAGCATTGGCTTTATTTTGTGTGGCATTTAACAGCTTCGAAGGTATGAAGAGGTGATTCAACTCTGTGAGCAGACTCTTGTTTTTGCTGAAAAGAATTTTGCAATGGTAACTGGTGATAACAACATAGTGAATGTGGATGGTCTTGAATACAAGAACTCATCTATAAGGCTGTGGAGGTGGCTTCTGATATCCAAGTCCTACTTTTATCTGGGAAGGCTTGATGAGGCTCTTGATTTGCTAGAAAAGCAAGAGCTATTGAGATCTACTGAAGACAGGTAATACATAATTTTCATCATATGCAACTATTACTGGACTTCTGTTCAAATAGGACAAACTCGTCTTCAGTTTGAATATGTTGTTTATTTATTATTTAGGCATGGAAGCAGCACTCGGGAGTCATCAATTTCATTTGCTGTCACTGTTCGTGAACTTTTACACCGCAAGGTATTCTGGTGGCCATTCTTTTAAGTTCATTTTGTCACTGTGAGTTTGAACCATGATCCTATATTGCTTAGTGGGATAATGACAACCTCTAAACATGTGATTTAGAATTAGATGTCATTCATAATGCTTTGTGCATATGGCATTTACTACTACTAGATATATACCTTAAAAGGACAAAATCAAACCAGAAAAGATATTAAAAACCCACAAACTAGATGATGGAATCTAAAATGTGAGGGACTCACTCGGCGAGCAGACAAGGGACGAGTGCTAGGAGCCGACAAAGAGTAGTGCTGGTTCAGTGGCGGAATGCATTAAAAGAATATCGAAAGAATAAAATTGGTTGTGGAAAAGTGAGATCTTAGGAGCAAGAAACTCCTAGGGGGGCCTCACTCCCCGCTCTCTTCCTACTTTACTCTTCTATAGAGCCCTCGCTCTGCTGCCCTCATCCCCGCTTGGTGCAACTATGAGTGAGACACGAGCCATAAATTTTATTACCGATTCTCTGCATGGAATATAAATTTATTACCAATTGTCTATAGAGCCTCGCATAAATTTTATTACCAATTGTCTATAGAAGAATGCAGGGAATATAAACTCCTATGAGGGCTCTATACAAGCCTTCTCTGCATGGAATATAAATTTTTTTACCGAATGTCTTGACTGCAGAATGCAGGGAATGAAGCCTTTCAGTCTGGGAGGCATACAGAAGCAGTGGAGCATTACACTGCCGTGGTATCAAGCAGTATCGAATCACGTCCTTTTGCGGCCATTTGTTTTTGCAACCGTGCTGCTGCACACCAATCTCTGGGCCAAATTGCTGATGCTATTGCTGACTGTAGTCTAGCCATAGCTCTTGATGGAAGTTACTCAAAGGTTGGCCTTCAAAGTGTATACTATGCGGGGTGTTAGCTTATTTTTTGTTTTGTTGGAAGAGGTTATCAAATGATTCTCTTTAATTTTCTTTTTTATTGTATTTACTGTTCTTGTTTCTGTTTCTATCGTCGTTTTCTTTCTCCTTTCTGTTTCTGTCATTGTTTTCTTTCTCTCTTTTCCTTTTCTTCTTCTTATGCCTATTCAAGTCCACCTCTACTAGCTGCCTGCATTATAGGATTCAGCACTGGGCAATGGCATGATTTTTACTTAATAAAATTTTATAGCCATTTCAGCATTTTGAACCTTTGCCTGCTGCTAATAACTCCTCAAGTGTAGGTTTTTTTTGTTTATTCTCATTCATGTGTGGTGTTTTGTCACAAGAGATTTGAGTAGGTTGCTATATTCTCTGCATGATATAGTTATGAGCATTATCAATTTCTCTTTTCTACATGGATTTTTTTCCAAACCCCTTCCTTTTGTAAGCTTCTCTTTATTGGTAATTCTGTGCCTGATTGGCCTGGTTCTTGTGCAGGCAGTTTCTAGAAGAGCCACCTTACATGAAACAATTAGAGACTATGAACAAGCAGCCAGTGACCTTCATAGACTGATCTCTCTTCTTGAAAAGCAATCACAAGAAAAGGTTCAACAGTGTGGCTCACCAGACGGATCAGCTGGCGGCAATGTTAAAGAATTAAGACAAGCTCGTCGCCGCCTTTCCTCAGTGGAAGAAATGGCTAAAAAAAGAATCTCCTCGGATCATTACCTCATTTTGTAAGTCCTCTGCATTTGTGTTTCCTTATGATATATTTTATTTCCATGGACTTGGATTTCTGTTATGGAACTTGATTTATTACATAGATTTTGATTGCATATCGATACATTATAAAATTTCGTATTTTTATTTTTATTTTGGTAGTTTATATTAAGTTGTGACTGATGTATCTAGATCTTTCATATTTGATTTTCACACACTTTTTGATGAATTTTAGCATTTTGGAATCAGGCTTGAAAAGTTCCTTATTCTGCTCCATTATTTAAGTTTATCTTTTCATTCATTTTCAGATCATATTTTTATGCGTGTTAATTGCAAATGATGTCTGGTGTTGAAAAGATGTTACCAACAAAATATATAAGCACATTTTGCATAATCAACCATTTCTTTGTAAGATTTTTATTGAAATAAAAAAGAAATCTAGTAATTAACTCATGTTTTTCGGCTTGAGTGTTAGGTGTACAAATTTAATTCTAGCTGGGCCAGCAGCATGGGATGGTCCTAAATCTAATTTTTTTCTAATTCCTATAGTCAGTTATCTGCATATGATGACAGTTTCTTTTTGTACAATATATATCATGTACTATGTATTAGTGGTTGTGCCCCTTTTGGCACTATTAGTTAACAATCTTTTACTTACATAACTTAATCCCCCCCAAAAAATGGTGCTAAAATATGCAAACTATATGTAATGCATGTGAATTTGACAAGTAGTTCTTTTTTCTTCTAGAAACATGGGCACATACAATTAGAACATATTAGAGAAATCTGGAATTAACTTTCTACTGTATATTTTATCTAGAATGTAGCCATCTCTTTCAACCCTTAATCTGATGATTCTTCCTGTTGTATCCAAGTGGAGTTGTCATGTTACTTTTGTGAGATTGAAGTCGTTGAGGCTACCAATGTGATTGTGACCTAATAACTCTGTATTGTAAGCTTCTAAAGTCATTCCTTTTTACAGGGGAATTAAACCGTCGGATGCAGCATCCGAAATAAAAAAGGCATATCGGAAAGCAGCACTGAGACATCATCCAGACAAGGTCTTTGGATTTCTTCAGTTGTTTGTTATCGCTCTGTCATTCTTGTCATTCTTTTTAATGAGTTTATGTTAATATAGGCTGGTCAATTCCTGGCAAGAAGTGAGAGTGGAGATGATGGACAACTCTGGAAGGAAATAGCTAATGAAGTGCACAAGGATGCTGACAGACTTTTTAAAATGATCGGAGAGGCATATGCTGTGCTTTCAGATCCGACCAAGGTATGCTATTAGCAAGATATGTTTTACTTGATGAGGTTTTCTGTGAGATGTGGACCGGAACCTTAGAGTTTATTTATCATACTTTGTTTTTAAACTGATCTGCTTATTGTGTTCTTTAATAATCATGTGAATCTGCATGTTTTGGTCTTTCATTCTGTCAAATTGTCTTGAATACATAAATTTATATAAACTACAAGTCCACCAGATAGTTTCAGACTGAAATAATTGGTTCATTATCCTCTCCATTCGTGTCCTTTCAATCTTGTGAATCTTAGACACAATCAGATATAGCATACTTGAAGAATAAACAGTAATCTGACTATTCAATGCTTTAATACCTCCATGCTAAACACTTGACTCATGAATAATAGATGGGATCTAGGGATAAATGTTTCCTGGTAAGCATTCTTGTGGTAGAAAGAATGGTTATAATCTAAGAAGCACGGACACGTGACACAACACGAATATGACACAGACACGCCGACACGGTAATTTTCAAAAAATACAGGACACGACACATGGGTGACATGCACATAAGATAAAATTTTATATATTTATTATATGTTATATATATATGAATATATCATTCTAAGACAATAAATAAGTGCAATATAACACTAATTTTTATAATTGATGTTATTTTTCTTTTATCATTGTTTTCTAAGTTATTTTGTTCAAACTTATAATTAGTTTTGTTTGTGTCTAATTAATAGACACGTGTGTTTAAGCAATGGACATGTGTATCCTCAAAGTGTCTAAAGTGTGTTCAAATCTAAATTCAATTTAAAAAAAAATGACATGTTTGGATGAGTGTTGGACGCCTATGTTACACGGACTCTTTGGAATTTCGAAGGTACCCATGTCGACACGACACGACACGACACGACACGGGTATGGGTGCGGGATACGGCTCCTTAGAAACGGATACGGCAGAAGAATCGAAAGAGGAGAGAGCAAGGAGAGAATCTGGCCTTCTACTTCAATCTGACTTGATTGCAGAGCATCGATCGATCTGTGAAGTTGATCGATCCACAAAGCTTATCTGCAAAGTCGATCTACTATGCTCCTTCGTCTTCCCCTTTGATCTCGATCTCGATCTCTGTTCTTCTCGTCTCTTCGTCACTCTCTCTCTCTCTCTCTCTCTCTCTCTTCTTTCTTTTTTGATCAGTCTCTCTCTGTCTCTTCTTTTTAATATAATTTGAATTATGTATAATATAAACTATATTAATATAATATTATTCATATTATATAATATTATTTATTCAAAAAAATATTATATAATATAATATATCATAAATAACATAACTTTTATGTCTAAAATTAAAATAATTTATTTTATCATATATAATATAATTTATTTTATGTCTAAAATAATGTTTATAATTTTTATTTATTATTTATTTGTTATTTTTTAAATAAATTTGTTATTCCTTAAACTTTTTAAACTCATCTTCATATAATAAATATATTTAAAAATAACTATTTAACGTATTCCCGTACCCGATACTCGCACTCGAGTCCGTGTAACGTAGTCAGACACATGTCAGGAAAGTGTCCGATGAGTGTCGGTGTCCGACATGGACACGACACTGATATGCCACCTTTTTAGAAGTGTCTGTGCTTAGGTTATAATACAATGATTTTGTAGATTGGACGGCCTAATGTTGATTTCTTAACAGGAAAATTCTATGGAATACCTAAGAAAATTTTCAAATCAGAAGGATAAAAATATGGGATAATTTTTGCATTTGGATCTCTTTTCTGATACTTGTCTTGTAGTGGGCATTGTCTCATTAAAAGACCAACTAATGCAGTATCTGAAAACAACTAGCTGCAGTGCAAAAACGATTTCTGCTAGGACTAAAAAGCCTTGTTTTCTTTAGCTTGGTTCAAAAGACATTCTTGAGTTTTGAGGTTTATTTGCAATTTGTTTATAGTAACAAAAGATTGTCACGATCATTGTGCTGAGTCTAAAAGTGTAATTATGACACTATCTGTTGATTTGTTTCTGTTCTTTATGAGTTGCTGAATATTAATTATCATCTTCAATTTGCAGCGTTCACATTATGATCTTCAGGAGGAATTGAGGAATGCTCAAAAGGAGAGCAATGAAAGCAGAGCTTCTAGAGGACCTTCTGATTATTACAGTTCTCCATTTGACGGCAGTGCAAGCAGGCGATATTGGAAGCAGTCTTGGAAGACATATGGGAACTCACATTCTCAATTCTGAGAAGCTGTAGAAAACGTATTGAAGTAACACTTATATCTGGAAGCTAAGTAGTTGAAATCAAGAAATATCAAATTAACCGACCTACATTCCAAAGTTCCATGGAATATTGGTGGGAGGTGGCTGGCTACTGGTTTGGTAATGTAGGGATGGCCCAATATTATTCTGATGAGGAGTGAAGGGATGGTGGCCTTGCTCTTGTTTTTCTGAGGATAACTTCATGATGAAAGTTTAAGAGCGAGTGAAGATGTAATTATGATTTTTGGTTCTAACTAGGGGGAAAGTCTGCATCTGCAACCCCTTAAAAATTGTGAAAGTGGGTTGGCAAAAGGATGTTGTTTATACAAAATTGTATTATTATACTTTTTTTTAATAGATTTTTTTAAATTGGTTATTAAGTGAGGGATGTCTGATTGTTGTAGTCTTGCAATAGATTGGATGCTGAGGGTAAGATGCTGATATTTTTGAGTGGAAGTACATTTTGTGAGTAATGAAAGTGATGAATTCTTTCTGTAGAGATTTTCTATCAATTGACAATGAGCTTTCGGAAATTGAATCCACTTTTCAGAGTTTGTTTGTTTGTTTGTTTTTTTTTGTTTTTTTTTTTTTTTAGTGAATTTTTTTAAATATTGTATAATTTTTTTTTTAAATTTTTTAGATATACTTAATCTAAATACATTTAAAAATGATAATATTTGTGAAATTTTTTATTAAAAAAATTCATTAAATAAAAATATATGAAAATTTATTACATTTACGTATTTTCTTGTATTTAATGAAATTTTTAAAGATTTTTGTATAATTTTTTTTAAACATAAGTGGATTTAAAAATTTAAAAATAAATAATTAAAATATTTTTAAAAATTATTAACAATTTAAAAATACAAATTAAAAATTTTAAAATTTATTATTCAAAATTAAACAGGGGATTTGTTTTTTTATTTATTTTTTGTTACCACTGTCTAGACTAGAGTCTCAAGTCTTGATTGAAGTCTGATACTGTTAAAAGTAACTCGAAACTCACATCCCAAAGAAAGACCAGATAGAGTCCCGAGTCTAGATTTGAGTTCGATACTGTCAAAAGTAATCCGAAACTCACTTCCTACATAAAGTAGTAACCTCGTGAATTTTAAGTTAGCAGATTATTAAGAGACGGGATTTCTGGAAAGGATATAACTTATCTCAAGTTATCATCCTAATTTGAGAGAGCATTTGGGCTTTGGTAGATCTATTTTGAGACTGACTTCGGTTATTCAAACCATTTATTTTGACTCGTTGAATAGAATATTTATACAAACAATCAAGATCATATGTTTTAATCATATATATATATATTTAAATGAAAGACAAATATAATTTCAAGAATAGTCATCTATTTTTTATAATATAAATTTAATTCAAACATATAACTATCGATATCTAATTATCTTAATTTTTTACACTAATATTCTATTTAACGAGTCCTTAAAAATGAACGGTTTGGATCACCGAAATTAATCGTAAAATAGATTACTAAGTCTAAACGCTCTTCCAAATTAAGATATTTTATGCCAAAATAGGACTACGTATACCATACGTTTCAAAGATTACTGCTATTATTTTAAAATATTGAAAAATTGAAAGTGTAGATTTCTATGAATAGAATTCTGAAAATTCATACCAAAAAAAAAGAATTTGAAAATTTTCATTTATTAGCTTTCTTACTATTTAATGAACTAGGCTTGGTCCAAGGACACTGCTGAGTTATCATTAAATCTAATTCTGCGGAAGCAATCGAAGCTGTTGGGAAGGGCAATTCTATTTACCCAAATTTCAATTTATGTCAAGAGATTTGGGAGTTGTTGAATAAGGATTGGCAGTGCGACCTCCAGCAAATCTAGCGTGAAGTGGATGTGGACGTGAATGTGTGCGCGGACCTCATTGCAAAGGATGCTCTTCGATCGAATGGCTTGCGTGAGCTTTTGTTGAATGCTCCAACCGTTTTGGCAGCAGTGCTTGATAACGATAAAGCAGGGGATTTTAGGTTTGTTTGGTTGTAATTTTCCTTTCTTCGGCTTCGGCCCGAGTTTATTTTTTCTTTTATAAAAAAAACGCAAATATTAATTGGGTATGATTAAAAAATCGGTGATTTCTGAATTCTTGAAAGGGTTGGACTTTTCTAAAGTTATCATCTTAATTTGAGAGTGTTTGGACTTTATAGGTCTATTTTGAAATCGATTTTGATGATTCAAACCATTCACTTTTTAAACTTATTGGGTTGAATATTCATATAAAAAAATTAAAGAAAAATGCTAGGAACCTCAAATGTTTTATCAATATTTTTACCAAATATCTCAGTGTGAGACTCACATCATGTGAGTTTTATGTGGATCATATACTCATGTGAGACATTTGGTAAAAATATTTGGGCAAATTACATATACCTCCCGTGAGGTTTGGCTAAATTACAAATACCCTTGAGGTTTCAGAAATTACATCCCGCCCCCTAAGGTTTGTATTTTCATAACAATTTGCCCCCTAAGGTTTGTATTTTCATAACAATTTGCCCCATGAGGTTTAAATTTCATAACAAATTACCCTCTAATTTGTTATGCAAATATAGCATTCAGAGGGGAATTTGTAATTTCTCAAACCTCAGGAAGTATTTGTAATTTAGCCAAACCTCGAGGGGGGTACATGTAATTTTCATAAAACATTTGGACCCCTAGCATTATTCAAAATCAAATTAATTGGATATCCGTACCTATATATTTGAATTATATTTGTTTTAAAATAATAGACGACAAATATAACTTCAAAAATAACTATTTATTTTTGTAATACAAATTTAATTTAAACATATAATTACTAATATTTAATTATTTTAATTTTTTATATAAATATTTTACTTAATAAATTTTAAAAAATAAACAATTTAAATTATAAAAACTAAACTTGACACACCAGCCAGTCAAATTCTCTTTCATGAGATGTGGCCTTTTCAAAATTGGCTTTCCACTAGTCTTCGAAAATTTCTGATGAAATGATTACAAGATTCTAGTCTCAAGTCCCTTGGTATCAATTTTTTAAGGATAAATTATAAATATACTTGCTAAAATTTGTTTAAAATGTAAATTATTTCTTATAATTTTGGAAATTATATCATACTTTTTAAAGTTTATAATTTCATAATAAATGATTTATTTTATCAATAAATTTAGGGGTGAGCAATGGATATATCAATCTACCCAAACCGACCGAATCGAATCGATCCGTCACATTTTGGACGGATGCGTGATGATGAGTGGACGGTTGCAGATTGATTTTTTCCAATCCACCTAGTTTTGGACGGATGGCGGATTTGAGGTTCCTTTGGCTGCAACCGAACCGTCAAACCACGAGAACTCCTAGTAATTTGTAAGATTTTGTGTTTTCAATTTGTTTAGACATTTTGTTTGTGTTTTTAATTGAAAAAAAATTTAAATATTCTGTTGAATATGTTCTATTGAAAAAGAGTTTTTAACTTGAATATATTTTTTAAATTTTAAAAAAATAAATGTATTATTTATCTATATTTTTTAGTTTTTAAATCTAACTCTAAGAATAATAAATAAAAAAGATGATATATGTTGGTTGGTTTTTGTTTTAAAAAACAGATATAGATGTAACAATACATAGGCATACAATCTCTACCACTGCTCTATTTATGGTTTTGATGGTTTGAATTATTTTTATATTTGAAGAACTATGTGGATGATTCATGCTGTGATTATAATATGTGGATGATTCATGCTGTGATTATAATATTCTAAAGTTTCAAGCTTTCTTTCTTTAGATGAGGCATACAGTGATTGTAATATTTTTTTAAGTCATTGACTATAATAAATTTTTTTTTTGAGGAAGTGCACAAGTTGAATTATATTAAAAATTTATAAAATTTTAAACCACAAAACCGATTCGCATCCATCCGCCAATCCGCTCAATCCACATCCGCTGGATTGACGGATGGATGCGGATTGATTTTTTTCCAATTCGTCAATCTAGCGGACAAATGACGAATTGAAAGTTCCGTAGCCACAATCGACCTGCGCCTACCCCTAAATAAATTATTAAGTCAATTAGCAGATTTTAATGATGTCAGAAATATATTTTAATTAATAATTCAGATAATTTTATTATTGTATAAGAAAGCAATTGAAAATTTATTTTTTTAGTTAATTCTATTAAATAAAAATTCTTATGAGAGATATTTATTACTTTTCAAATCACAAAAATAATTTGTAATTTAAATAAATCTCAAATAAAATATTTTTAATTTACCTTTTCTTAATGACAATATTTACTCCTTTAGAGCATCCACACTGGACTCACTAACACAAAGTTATGTTTGGTTTTGGCTTTTTGACTAAAAAACACAAAAGACAAAATTGACTGCATAAGTTAACAAGACAAAATGTCACATCCAAATCATAATCATTATATTTTTTCTTATACAAAACTCATAAAAAGCCAATTCGCATCCATTACTGCAATTCGCATCCATCCGCCAATCCGCTCAATCCACATCCGCCGGATTGGCGGACAGATACGGATTGATTTTTCCAATTTGCCAATCTAGCGGACAAATGGCGGATTGAAAGTTCTGTGGCCACAATCGATCCGCGCCCACCCCTAAATAAATTATTAAGTCAATTAACAGATTTTAATGATGTCAGAAATATGTTTTAATTAATAATTCAGATAATTTTAATATGAGAATGGTGCCTTAAGGTCCTAGGAAGGAGAGGGCCACCCCCTCTCCTTGTTGTCCTTGAAAAGGGCTATTTTTGCCTCTTGAGGGAGCATCTAGTTTAAGTGTGTGTTGGCCATACCTTGAGTGATATTTATGCTCATTATGTCATAATATAGCTCTGTTTTTAGTTGGTTTTGGTACACCATGCTTGCTTAGCATACATGTCTTGTAATGCCATGATTTGCCTCAATGCATGCATAGCATTTAGACTACCATGCTCTTGTGTTTTGGCCAAGCTTTGTGAAGCTTATATGCATGTTTTGATGTGCTAAGGGACTATTTTAGGTTATTTGAGTCATTCATGTTTCACTTTGTATAGCTATCATGTAATCCCTCTTGTATGCCTTAAGCCTCGGCCCCTCTAGCATGCCATCCTTGCTTTGTTTCAGTGGTTTGGAACCACTTGGCATGTTATTTTAGACCTCATAATGTGCTCGTATGCTTGCATTTGATGTCCCTTTAATGCTTTATAAGGTTGTCATCTCATGCCCAATGTTTATGCCTTCATGCATGCCACCATGTTTAGGACCCTAGGATGCCATGTCATTGTGTTTTTAGTTTTGTTTTAACATACTAAACCTCTGATTTTGGTCATTCCACTCATGCCATGTTTGGTTTTGTTAAGGGTAGTTCAATACCTCCTTAGCTTGCCTGGAGTTGTGGACTTTGGTTGCATGCCTTGGCTTGTCTTGTTTAATTGATTTGGCATCATATTTAACATGATTTTAGAGCTTAATGTACATGCTAATTGTCCATGTTTAGTCTCTTCTAAGTGTGCTTAAAAGTTGCTTTTTATGTGCTTAAGTGTTGGCCTATTAACATGTGCATGTGTGTGTGTGTGTTGGACCTCACTTCCATAGCATTGGCCACTGATTTTGGCATGCTTGCGAGCTATCCATGTTAGTTTAAGTCCACCCCTTTGCATATTGTTGCATGCTCACCTTGTATGTTGTTGCATATTTGTGTGTTGATTCATGATTGAAGTTGCATGATTGAATGAAGTCACATGTTTGATTGCATGCTTGAACACTCACATCATGCCTTACATACTTGTTGGTTGCATTGTCTCACGCCTTGCATGTCTTGCATGGCCATTGTATGCCTTGTATGCTTCTTTGCATTTCCATGGTTGCATACTAGCTCATATGCTTAGGCATTGCATTGGCATGCACGCTCTACCTCTTGAATTGCTTGTGATAGAGCTTAAGCCCCATTGGTTGTTTATGTGCATTGCATCCCATATCAAAATGCACACTTGATTCTTTGGGCCATCATGCATGGAAATGCGCGATTGGTGGTCCGAGAATCGAGGCCCATCCTCCTTTGAGTCATAAATATGATAAGGGGTGTGATTGGTGCATACATTGCTTGAAATGCATTGCCATGCTATGCTTTGCCCCTTGCTGCTGTCAACTGCAGGTTCTGCAGGAAGTTTTGGCCGACCGTCCATCTATAATGCCGACCGGCCATCCAGTGGTGGCCGATATCCTAATCAGTGGCCGGTGGTCATTCTCCATAGCCGGTGGCCAATTCCTCCAGCCGGTGGTGTTTCCCAATATCCAGAGAGCATACCCTGAGACTTGTGAAGTCTTCAGAGGAGGACACCAAAGCGAGGCAAACTTGTGCATGGCGTTGGATTTCGAAACAAACTTCGCAAGCATTGGATCCTCTTCGAGGCCTTTAATGCTTAAATTAGATTAATTAATTTTCTTAATTAATTAGGTGGTCTGTAATATTTAATTAGCTTGTTAGTTAGTTAAATTGTATTATTTATCGGTCCCTCCCAAGTAGGGAAATTTGTAATAAGTGTGGGTGCGTGTGTGCATGTCTTCCAACCCCCACTTCTTTCTCCCTTTTACTTACCTGCTTTCGATGGTTAGTATTAGGGCATATTTAATTTAGCATACCTTATGCTAGGCATGCATGCATCCATGCATTTGCCTTGCATACACCGGGCTTGGCGCATCATACTAACTGCATTGTATTTCAATTCCAAGTTGAGTACTTGTTAGTTGTAGCATTTCACATGTCATCCTTAGATTAGCCGAGCCTATTCTAGTGACATTCCGTATGCGTTGCATTAGCCATCTTAACATGAACTAGGGTCACGCATATTTGCTAACTAGTTTACTGTTTTGGCACGGAATACATTGTAAGTATTTTTATGCTTTAGCATCTCGCATGCGTGTGAATGTTAACATGATAGCATGATTACCATGTAGCTAGGTGCTTATGTGATATAAACTGCCTGAATGCCTGTGGGTGAAGGTTGGATTGTTTGAGTTGGAACAACTCATTGAAATCCGTGTTTTAGCTTACTTGCGGGTAGCAAATCCTAAAGCGTTTTTTTTCCAAACAAATGGATATGCAATGTTTCATTCCAAATTAGGCAATCTAGTCTATACTTGTTTGATGTGCGCATAACATAGTAATCCTAGGCTAATAACCGGAATAAGAACACATAACGTTTTCAAAATCAGATATCATGGTTAGTAGAGGCTGATCTTCGGATCGGGCAAGAGGGGGTGCTCATAGCTGACCTTCCCTAATCGTACCCAAGCTCCCGAGCCGAGGCAACTTTGGTGATGACAGACACGTGGCCTTTGGCACCGAGTCAGGGTTTCCTAAATTCCTCCATAAAAAATATTTAGGTGGCGACTCTGTATCTAGCAAAGCAATCCATGTTTGGCACTTCTTTCTAAAAAATCTGTTTTTCTCAAAACAATTTGCCGGATTTGGACTCTTTGGTTCAGATTGAGAACCGTGGCAAATCGAGTCCGAACTGTAACGACGCGAGTTCCCCTCGCGGGCATGTTACAGTTTCTGGCGACTCTGCTGGGGATTTAGAGAGCTTGACTCGAACTCGTGATATCCTGTTTTGACTACGAATATGTGTTTCTTTGCATTGCATGTGCATTGGTGCGCCTAGGACACCGTGTTGGCCATCTGCTATTCTTGAACAGTTTGCCGGAAGCTTGTCTTGTCAAGGCATGATCATAAGGCTGACCGGTTGCGGGCTCTGCCAGTATGGGAACACAAACCCCGGTTTTTATAGGGGCACCCTTTTTGACCATTCGATCTAGTGCATATTCGGAATCCATAGTGACCATTCTAAACTAGGACAGGTTGCTTACCCGATATAGGTTGTTTGAAACCGCTGTGTGCGTAGTGAAACCCTAGCTCCTGACAAAATAGGACAGGGAAACCCTACCCCAACATAGGGGTGTTTTGGCTCTCACTTATCTTCTATGTGCTTTTTAGAATTGGCCTCTGCAGGGGAACGCACATATCAGTTTGCAAGTTTGAGTATAAGGCCTGAGGGCACCAGTATCAGTTTGCAAGAATCAGTCATATCCGCGGATACCCGGTTCAGTGTTTTGGGGCAGTGATTCTGGGGAACAGTGATCAGTAGTAAAGTAGAGTTGTCCGGCTACACCTGTGTTTGAACCGTTTGGGCTGAAACGCTGTTTGTTTTTCCTTTCAGTTTAGAGAATTGACACAGAATAGCTAGTGTTACCCTTTGCTGAGGCCATGCAAGTATCTGATCCGTCAGTTCAAACGGGCTTATGACGACCCAAAGCTCAGAAGGCATAGTGGTTATGGCAGCCACGTTAGATCAAGGATTTATCTTGCAGGAAGAAACCAATGTCGATATACCGCATCCGCCCAGATCGCCGGTTGCACACCCGATCTGGACCCCCCAGTTGTACCAGGCTTGGGAGCCCACCACGTTCGAGTTAATAGGAATGATTGGTGACCTCCAGAGGTCTGTGGCTGACCTTGCTTATGGGATGTCGGCGTCGCCACCAGCCATATCATATGCCGGGAATTTCGTACCACAGGAACCCTCGTTACTGGGCCGAATCGTGATCGAGCTCAGCCAACCTGAGGTCGCCTCAAGCTATGGTAATGATGTGCCGACAGCAACCCAAACCATCGATCATGCTGAGGCAGAGGCAAAGACAAAATGAAGGCAGACGCCGATCCCATTGAACAACTGCTGCGGGCAGTCGAGGCTTTGAAAGCCGGGGGGATGGACAAGCAACAGATATCCGCAGTTGTGTCTAAGACTGTGGATGATGCTTTCCCCACTCCAGCCGAGGGCAGTTCAAGCCAGGCAAAAAATCGGGATAGGCCTCGTCATGCTAGAACAGTTTCCTCCACTCCCAACCCTACACTTGGGAAAGATCAGAAGGTCAAGGCAGTGCCTGCCAACCCTTTCGCTAGCGCGTCTAGCAATAACACTCAGACTTCAAAGTACCTACCTCGAGGGCGCAGGATCTTTCCTGCTCTTCACATGCCGTTGTCCAAGGCACTTCAGATTCTGGCTGAAAGAGGGCATCTTAAACCCCTCGAGCCTCGGCCCGTCCTTAGTCCTCTTCCAGCAGGCCATAACGCTGCTCAGTACTGCGCATACCATCAGCAAACCGGCCACCCTACTGATAATTGTTTCCGCCTCCGTCATGAGGTACAAGATTTGATTGACAACGAGGTTATCCTCATGCCCACCTCAGCCAAGTCTGTTACTACCCAGCTATTGGATTTTGAGGACACTGCGAGTAGGTGATCAGGGTTGGACCACCTGTGAACGGCGCCCTGCGTATTTTGGATGTGGCGTCTGGCACGCGTTTTTGAGCATCTGCGAATGTTATTTTTGTAAATTCTGGCTTGGGTGTTGAGTCAGTCTTTGTTTTGTTTTGAGTCTATCTCATTGTTATGAGTCAGTTTTTTTTGCTTAAGGGTCTATCTTGTTGTAGCGCGTCGGCCCCCTTTGTATAGAATGTCGGGTGATTTCGGGGTTGTTGCCTTGAACATCGTTTTGTAATTACCCCTTTTTACTTTTCTTTTTGAGTCTGTCTCTGCTGTGGAGCCAGTTGCAACTAGGAAATCTCAATGAAACAGCTGCGGCTATCATGTTTCCATGCTTATCGCTACCTTGAGCTTGTTGTACCAGATGATTTTGAATGGAACAGCAGGACATTTCGCCTGCTCTTTTGTGCCCTGAAAATCATTGCATTGACCTAAGTTTTTCAAAAACCCTTTTGAACACTGTGGTGATGAAAACGAAGAGGAAGGAATTCCTCGGGTTTTGTAAAACTTTGATCAAGTTGAGAGAAAGAGAGGCATGCTAAGCCTTTTTAATGAAAGAAATCATGTTTGTCAGCATGAGTACTGAGAAGGACCCTGGCTTAACCCAGACTGGTTCCACACTATCTTCAGCGCGAGCAATTTGTCACTTTCTTAAAATTTTTCAAAAACAAAATGTTTTGCGCAGTCTTGTGAAGACCTGTGTGGGATTGTTCTTGAGATTGTGCAGCCTAGGATCGCTCTCAGCCTCAAGATTCAATCTGTTTGTTTTCAAACCTTGACCACAATTCGGACTGCTCAACGGTCAATCACCATGTAAGGCCTGTGTGGCTAGATTTGAAGCAGCCCCCGAACAAGAGGCCCCAAAATCAGATCAAGGAGGTCAGATCTCACCACAAAGAGCTCATGAAGCAACCGTGATGGATCCTTCAGCAAATCAACACAACAGTCGTTTTCCCTAGATTCAGATAACTTTAGGACCTCAAAACCATTTGGCATGGACTTGTTCCACTTTTACCCTTTGAGAGGCTCGTTGGGCCGAAAACTCGGAAGGGCAACCCAGGCAAAAGTTAGAGCCAAAAAAAAAAAAAAAAAAAAAAAAGAGCAAAAAGAAAAAAAAAGAAAAAGAAAAATGCAAAAAATATATATGCAAAAGAAAGCAAAAAAGAATAGAAAAGAAAAGAAGAAGAACAAATCTCGTAAGGTCGAAAACCCGCAACGGGCGCCTTGGCAAAAGTTAGAGCCTGAAAAGTGAAGGTTAATACCCGATGGTACCTTAACTCGAACTACGCAAGGCTTGATTCCCATGTTTGGGATATGTAGGCAACTTCATCCTGAAGTCCAGCCCCCAACGCTCTCGTAGCGATTCTGTCCATGCAATGGTTTTGATTTCATCCCGGAGTCTAGCCACCAACGCTCTCAAGGTGACTGTGTCCATATATTGATTCTGACCCTTTTCGTCCTCTCCATGTCCGAGGGTTCGATCATCACTGATGAGGACTGTTTGCAAAAAGCTGCAGCATCATCCAAACAAGGGGCAACTTTTCGTTGCCATGAGTTGCCATGAGTCACTATTCAAACAAGGGGCAACTTTCCGTTGCCATGCACCCCTTTCAAGCAAGGGGCAATTTCCCATTGCCTTCGATCCGAGGTTGCGCATCTCGAGAGTAAGTCCCGTGCTCGTTGAGCATTGACCGTTTGCAAAAATAGTTTTTGGGAATTTTTACTGAGGTTGACTATTTTCTCGAAAACTATTTCGTTTTTCAAAACTGGACCATTTCTTGGATCCAAAAAAGGAAATTTTTCAGTGCTTGTAGCTTGACTTACATGGTTTTCAAAATAAAAAATCGAACAAGTATGTTAATCTAACTCTCATATTGGTCAAAATTGTTTTAGTTGAAAATCAAAACAAAAATGGTCAAAGTGATGAACTAGGGGCACAGTCGAGTCAGGTGTTCTGTCTTTCCCCCCGTAATCAACATACTTGCCAGAAGGGCGCCCTATCCACCAGAAGAAGGCACAGCTAAAGCTGTCTGTGAAGGGCTGAAAGCTCTCAATATCCTCCAAACAACGAGGTATTAAGCCAAGTGTGAAGCACAAATCAGAATGAATCAAGATACTCCATTCTCCATCCGGAACATCGACTAGACGTCACCAGAAGAAATAGCAGCGAGCCAATAGTGTTGGGCGTGAACTCGTGACTTCCTATTCATCTATCAAACACCCAGGGGAGGGATGGAAAATGAGAGAATAAAGAATAGAGAGGTGTAAGTCAAGAGAAAAGTGAGTAAAAGGGTTTTGTGAGAAAAGCCGAGCCTGAGGGCCAAGTGATGCGAGAATCACAAATCAAAAAGGGTGAAAAAAATACCCGGAGGAGCTGGCTCCTTGAGATCTGAGGTCTTTCGTTTTTCTTAAACACGTCAGTGTGTCGCGTCTTTTATCTTGTTTAGCCCAACTTTCGTTTTGGGTCTTTTCCGAGCGTGTCTCGTTGTGTTTAGGTCGTGTGCCTTTAGTTTGAGTCTTTTCCGCTGTGTTCAGTTGTAGGCTCGATACCCCAAGTTGAAACCCCTTTTCAGTTTCAAAAAATCGTTTATGCTCAGAGTGCTGTGCCATTCTCTACATTTAGGCGAAGCAAAAGGAAAAAGGGAAAATTTGGAGCATCTGAGTGTGCTTCAACTTCAGCTGGTTTTACCTTTATAGTCCGTCTTGTCAGATTGGGCTGTTTGTTCCGGATTTGCCGTGTGCAGAATGAACCAAGTGCTGTGTTATGGGCTATATGCAGGTTAATCCTCAGCAGAGTATGGGCTGTGTGTTCAGGTTGAGCAATGGTTTGTGCGGGTTGTTTTGCTGTTAGTTGGTTCGTTACTTGGTTATTACAATGCAAGTGTTCAATTTTCAGACAGCAGATCAATGTCATCGACATTGAGGTGTAACATGATGCAATGCGAGGTAATATATGAAATGTACAGAATATAGCACTTTCTCAGATAAAAAGTTTGTTTCATTTCATTATCTTTTCCAAGTACAAAGCTTTGGCAACAAAAACCTGCCTGCGGCAGTACAAGGTACTCTAACTATCAACAAAAAGAAAAAGTACAAAAAAGAAGAAGAAGACAAACAGCAAAAATTTGTATCAATGTCAAGTGGCCTCAGGCCTAGGGGTCCGTCCTCGTCCTCTTCCTGGACGAAGGTCCAGGAGCATCGCCAGCAGCGCCGTCATCCGGGCCTGAGTCAGAGCTGTCTCCGGTCTCCTCCTCGGATGACCCAGCCTCCGCCTCAGCCTCAGCCTCAGCCTCGGACTCCTCATCATCATCATCATCATCATCAGGGACTGGAGCCCGTGAGCTACTCCCTACATGGGTGCGCCCCGCTTTGGTGCGGGGGTACACTTTGCCATCTCGGGTAAAAAGGGAAGATTCGGCCGGAGCACCTCCTACAAGAGGAATCTGAAAGGGGTGCTGAAAAGTATAAAAGGCAAACGCGTTAGAATACTGTGAGTAGTTTATCAGTATAGAGTGTAGTGTGTGAATACTGTGAGCAGTTTATCAGTATAGAATGCAGTGTGTGAACACTGTGAACAGTTTATCGGTGCAGGATGCAGTGTATGAGTGTAGTGTGAGAATACTGTGAGCAGTTTATCAGTACAGAATGTAGTGTGTGAAAACTGTGAGCAGTTTATCAGTGCATGATGCAGTGTATGAGTACAGTGTATCAGATGCTGTGAGGGCCATGTATCAAGTGTTGTGTTATCAGATTGTGAGAAATAGTGTATGGTTTGAGACTATGGTCAGAAGAACATACAGGAATACTGTAAATCGCCAGAAGGTCGAGGCTCTGCTGGAGCATCCCCATCACCGAAGCGGTCAGCTCCAAGGACTGGCGAGTGTACTCAGAAGAGGCCTGCAAAAGCATTAGATGAATCAATGTTCCGCGGAATATCAAATAAACTGAAATGAAATGAAATGACAAGGCATGATGTAAGATGCAAGAGGAACCAGTACATACTGGAGGTAAGTCATAGAATCTGACTAACTCATGATCAGCCGGAGGGGGAGCAATCGGAATCTGATAAGTCATCCCACCCTGTCCTCGGCATGTCATCGTAGTGGGGAGTGCTGGCCAACTAGCCCCCCGTCCCCTCTGAACTCCACCGCTGCCACGCCCGAGCTGTCCTCGATGTCCCTGCCCCTGCTCCTGCCCTAGCTGCCGGCGCCGCAGGTCTTTCTCTCTCAACTCGGCGGCCACCGCTCAGAGGCCGTATAATGAAGAGCCGAACGTACCCCGAGTAGTCGCCCTCGCCCCTGTAACCACTCGTATCCTAGCCAATCGTGTAGTCCGCCATCTGCCCACGAGTGAACCTCTCGGTGTCCCTCATGTGCTCGGGAGGGTGAACCGGGACTATCTGCTCTGGCAAACCCAGGGTCTAGCGTAGGAAACGCTCACCCAGGTACCAAGCCCGACAGACCGGGCCCTCTAGCAAAATCCTAAAGCGCGAGGTCTCCTCCGCACCAGCAAACCTCTCCCGCATCGCCACTGGCAATGGAGCCCATGGCTGCCAGGTGATCTGAAAATGAAATGCAATTCGTCATCTACTATCATTGGCAATACGGTGTAAAGTGAAGCTTAAATGAAATTTAAAGTTGAACATACCTCCGCGGGGGTGATGGTGTCGAAATAACGGCGGAAGAAGATGAATGATTCGCGGGGTCTCCGCACGCACCTCCCGTCAAAACGGCGTGAGAACAGAATGACAAGAGGAGTCTCCACATCGGGCACCGGGGCTAGTCTAGAAAAGTAGGCGTAGACCCACAACTGCAAAGTAAATACCAGTATACTTATCAAATAAAACAGAATGCAGAATAAAGTAGAAATAACATGGTCGTATTGTGCAGCAGTGTATTGTCTTGCGCAGTGTCTGATGTGAGCGATGTACTGATCGGTGTGAAGCAGAGTATATGTGTGCGTGGTGTAATGCGATATCTGATTAGTGTGAAGGCCAAGAAGCGCGTGTGTGCTGAAATGCGAAAAATGTAAAAAAAAAGCATTCCCAAAGCGCGCCAATAATAAGCAATTGTCCGCTGCCACGGGAAGCTGAGCTCATATATCCGTAAAGTGTGGCCAGAGCAGCGCCACCCCAATCATAGCGCAGGATCTGCGTGACATCCACCAAGGCGCTCAGCAAACAGAGGGGCACAGTGTTCGCCCGATCGGCGAAAATGGTCGTCCCCAGCAGAAACATCAGAAAGCTGCGGGCGTACTACTCCATCGCCTCCTGGGTCATGGGAGCCTCCTCGGTCAAAGCTGACTGGACCCTGAACTGGACCTCGAACCATGAATATCGGATGAAGCCGGGACGAGCCAGAGGCGGTAGCTCGCCGAGCAAGCATATCTGAGCGGCCTCCCACTCATCCATGTCGGTGTCAAAGGGGATCGGATCACCCCCCACCCCGATGCCGGTGAGCATCGAGAAATCGTAGGGAGTCATCGTCATATCTCCCGTCGTAGAGAGGTGGAACGAGTCGGTGGTGTCCCACCACCTCTCCGCTAGAGCGGCAAGTAGAGGCCTGCTCGTAGTGAGTCTGGAAAGCCCCCTGCAGAATACGCCAAAGCCGGCCTGATCCACGATGCGACGGACCGCATCAGGTAGCTCCGTGTACCAATCTCGAGCGGCGATATTCCCATACCCACGGACGGTATGGGAATCTCCCTGTTCAAAAACAAACAGTTGCGAAGCAATATAAATGTACAGTTTTGAGGAACAGTCAAAATTGGTGCGGATATAGCATGTGTGCACGTTTTCAAGTTCAAACAAATACCGGGTGCCGGTGTGCGTACAGTAAACTACAATATGCGATGTCGACAGGTTCTGCGTGGTTGATCTGAGATATAGCGTGTGTGCACGTTTTCAAGTTCAAACAGATATCGGTTGCCGGTGTGCTCGTAGTGAACTACAGTGAATGATGTGTCAGTATGTTCGAGTGGTTCAGGGCAAGTGCAGTGTGCGTGCACGTGTTTAGATTCAAACAGATATCAGTTGCAAGTGTGTCAACTACAGTGTACAGTGCATCAGTGTATTTGAGCTAAGCAGTTAAGAACAGAATCAACTGTGGCAGTTAAAACATTCTACATTGCGGAAAATGAAACCAGGAAAGAATGTACCTCGGAGGTGCCATGCGACAGATGTGACTCTGGCTCGCGTAGTAATAGGTCGGGTGGCACACCCCTCTCAAAACTCCTGAACAGACGAAGTCCGTCGGGAGGCAGAATGTGAATCGCCGGCCAGTAGGTCGCCGGGTCGAACGGGCCGACGCTCAAGGGAAGGAGCTCGGCCTCTGGATCCATCTCATACTCCGGGGGAGTCTCACCCCATGGAATATCATCCGCCATCTCGAAGGTAGTGAGAAAGCGGCCGAGAAGTGAAAACCGGGCTAAAATGCGAAAAGTCAATAAAAAGTCAACCCCCGAGAGGGTGGAAAATGGCCGGAAAAGCCGGGAAGTGGAAAAGGTGTGTAAATCAAGAGGAACACAAGGGGAACAAACCCCAAAAAGTGGAAATAGCAAAGTAAGCACCGAAACAAAGATTTGTTCGGTTTGAAATGTTCGAAACGTGAAGGTATTCGCGAATCAAACGACAAAATGGGCCCTAAAACTGAGGAAAATGGTGAATAGAAGGGAGAAAAATAACCTAGAGAGAGGGAGGAGCAATTTTTGACCAAGGAAAAGTGTGGAAAATAGGGTTTGAGGTCCTATTTTAAAAGACCCGAGGCCAAAAGACAAAACTGCCCCGATTCAGGCATTTTTGGCCGGTCGCTACATTTTTGGCTGGCCGGCCAAATATTTGGCCGGTAATGTTTTTTGGTGGCCAGTGGACAGCCGATGGCTTCCCCTTCTGGCTGGTGAGCCTCCTACGGCCTTGTTTGGGTCAGATCTGTAGTTTGGGACCTTCATTGTTCAAGATAGTACAAGAAAAGGCATCTCCGAAGCTTAACCGGCCTCCGTTTTGACCTCAGACCGTGTCTTCTGTGCGTAGCACTCGAATGCGTGCAAGGTGTATCCTTTCTGTATCCTTTTGTCTTTTACAAAACTCGAAAGTTGCGCCATGTGCATTTCCAAATCAATCGCACTGTCTAGTGTACTCGCGTTGTCTAACGCATCGCGCTGTCTTGCGCATCTCGTTGCATTTTGCATGCATTCCATCGCGCTACCTTGCGCATCGCACTGTCTTGTGCACTCGTGTTGTCTAAAGCATCGCGCTGTCTTGCGCATCTCATTGCATTTTGCATGCATTGCACTCGCATTGTCTAAACGCATCACGCTATCTTGCGCATCTTATTGCATTTTGCATGCATTCAATTGCGCTGTGTTGCGCATCTTATTGCATTTTGCATGCATTCAATCATGCTATTTTGTGCATCACACCGTCCTTAAAAACGCACGGTCTAGGAGACCCTAAATCCTCGGAAGGTGCAAGACCTTCGGTGCATTAGTGTGCACAGTACATGCATTTTCATGCGTTTCAAGCGACTTACGTTGTCGCGCACTCTACGGTCGGGCGAGACCTTAAACACGCGTTTCGAGTATACATGCATTATCATGCATTTTCCCTTCATCATGCATGCATTTCAAAAAATGAAAAAAACAAAAATATTGCATATGTCATGCATCATTGTATATAATGCATGTGTTATGCATCATTGTAAATAGTGCATATGTCATGCATTCATTGTAAATATTGCATATGTCATGCATCATTTTATATAGTACCGCATTTGTCATGCATTCATTGTAAATATTGCATATGTCATGCATCATTTTATATAGTACTGCATTTGTCATGCATCATTGTAGATAGTGCATATGTCGTGCATTTCCGCTGTAAATATCCATTCCATTGCATATCGTAAATATTGCATTGTAGCTTGCATGCATTCTCTACATCACCCCTTCCACCTATGGCTTGCACCTTTCCTTGTTGAGCTTGGTTTGGTATGTGTCCATACTTTTCACGTCGAAGCACAGTTCTGCATGTGTACGCGCCTATTCCTTGATGAACTTGGTTTGAGGGTGGCAGCACCTTTTCTGTGTTAGATGCGGTTCGTTTGTGTACATGCCTTTCCTAGGCAAGATTTGGTTTGGCCTGCGTGCCTTATCCATCGTAAATATCCATTCCATTGCATATCGTAAATATTTCATTGTAGCTTGCATGCATTCACTACATCACCCCTTCCACCTATGGCTTGCACCTTTCCTTGTTGAGCTTGGTTTGGTATGTGCCCATACTTTTCACGTCGAAGCACAATTCTGCATGTGTACGTGCCTATTCCTTGATGAACTTGGTTTGAGGGTGGTGGCACCTTTTCTGTGTTAGACGCGGTTCGTTTGTGTACATGCCTTTCCTAGGCAAGATTTGGTTTGGCCTGCGTGCCTTATCCATCGTAAATATCCATTCCATTGCATATCATAAATATTGCATTGTAGCTTGCATGCATTCACTGCATTACCCCTTTCATCTAAGGCTCGCACCTTTCCTTGTTGATCTTGGTTTGCTATGTGCTCATACTCTTCACGTTAAAGCACATTTCTGCATGTGTACGCGCCTATTCCTTGATGAACTTGGTTTGAGGGTGGTGGCACCTTTTCTGTGTTAGACGTGGCTTGTTTGTGTACATGCCTTTCCTAGGCAAGATTCGGTTTGGCTGCAAGCCATATCCACTGTATATATTACATTGTAGTGTAATTTTTGCATCCAGCATTAGGATCATTGTCCTTTCGTTAGCGGGTTGTTTCCCCACTTATATCATTCCACCCAATACTTGTTCTTGTGTCCGTCTATATCACTCATAGTTCTGCATGTGTACACGCTTTGAGGGTTGCGGCACCTTTTCTATGGTAGATGGACTTGTTACTTCCATCAATCTATTTGACATTTGTGTGGTTTTGAACCGCTCATGATTGGATCATGTTTCAATTGCATTGCATTTCATTTGGATTGTTTCAATTGCATTGCATTTTCATTTGCATTGTTTATACATAGTTTTGTATATATTGCATATCATTTTGCATGTTTTGCATGTCGCTAACAATATTGTACCTGTTAAGTTGCTTTCTTTTGCAGGCACGATATTGTGTGTATGATTCATTTGAGGCTGGCGCAACTAGACGAACCGGACAAGTATTGTATCCTCCGAGTGAGACGTATTGAGAATTACATAATTCTCTTACATCCTTTCTGCATTGTAGTGTAGTTGGATTTGGCGTATGCTAGCTTAAAACTGTCGCATGTTATGCTTCGTTACAGCTTTCTTTACATGATCATAAGTTATGCCCGGCTTTCTGCATTGTCTTGCATTTTGCCCCTGCCTTCGGGCGCATATCTTTATTGTCTTGCATGCTCTATCTAAGTCTTCGGCCTTGTCAAAAATGGGTCGTCTCTGGGCTTTGACACTCACTCCCGTCATTCTTATGACTTTCGAGTTCTGTCAAAGAGGGGCAACTGTAGACACCACATTTTTGACCGTCCTCAAGACTTGGACGTCACCGTTGGAGCACTCGGTGATTATCCATGTTTGTGTTCGTCTTGAGTTCCCGGAGGTCTCGACTACGTGCCTTGCCTCAGGATCTCTTGACTCGACCGTTTTGTGTCTGGTTTTGCACCAAACACTTGTGTTTTGCCTTGGAGGGGCAGAGAATGCCTTGTGAGGCATCCCCACACTCCACCGGCCGTGGCTTGAGGCCACCGGCTGTGTTTTGTTTCCACCGGCCTAATACTTGGCCGACCGGCACTATATATGGCCGACCGACCATCTATTTTGGTCAAATTGCACTTTTGGTCGGCCGATTACTGTGCATCTGTTTTTGCAGATATTTTTCTGCAGCTGGCATGCACTTTCACTCCCTCCATACAAGTGTATGGAGGGATGGCCCTCTTGTTAGCTTCCTTTGGAAGCCTTACAAGACTAAATTGTCTATAAGAGGGGGGCTTCTCTCCCTCTTTTAGGGTTAGACAATTTAGACAGAGTTTTTCAGAGGGTTTTCAGTTTTAGGGTTAGGGTTCATAGGTCCTCCATCTCTATATCTCTCTCTCCCTTTGTTTTGTGAGTGTTTTTGCCTTAGTTTTGCACATAAACACCCACCATCACACCTTTTCTTGGAGCTGAGGCCCTTGAGGGTTGTTTTTGGAGTTTTGGAGTTGGTTTGAGCTTGAAGAACCAGCTGGTCCACCATTGGTGAAGAAGGGCTACAAGGGTAAGAAACTTGTCCCTTTATTCTCCATTTTTGCATCATATTTTTGCCTACCTTGCATCTGTTTTTGAGCTTTGTGTATAACATATAAAAGTTCTATTTTTTAGTACTCTAAATAGTTGGTTAAGGTTGCTTTGAGCTTTGGGGTCGTTTGACCCCTCTTAAGGCTTGTTTGGCCCTTGTTTTGTGCCATTTCTGTTGAGCTCCGGGACCATTGTGTTTGGGCCTCCTCACCATTGAAATCTTGAGGGATTTCAGAGGTGAGGATGGTGCCTTGAGGTCCTAGGAAGGAGAGGGCCACCCCCTTTCCTTGTTGTCCTTAAAAAGGGCTATTTTTGCCTCTTGAGGGAGCATCTAGTTTAAGTGTGTGTTGGCCATACCTTGAGTGATATTTATGCTTATTATGTCATAATATAGCTCTGTTTTTAGTTGGTTTTGGTACACCATGCTTGCTTAGCATATATGTCTTGTAATGCCATGATTTGCCTCAATGCATGCATAGCATTTAGACTACCATGCTCTTGTGTTTTGGCCAAGCTTTGTGAAGCTTATATGCATGTTTTGATGTGCTAAGGGACTGTTTTAGGTCATTTGAGTCATTCATGTTTCACTTTGTATAGCTACCATGTAATCCCTCTTGTATGCCTTAAGCCTCGGCCCCTCTAGCATGCCATCCTTGCTTTGTTTCAGTGGTTTGGAACCACTTGGCATGTTATTTCAGACCTCATAATGTGCTCGTATGCTTGCATTTGATGTCCCTTTAATGCTTTATAAGGTTGTCATCTCATGCCCAATGTTTATGCCTTCATGCATGCCACCATGTTTAGGACCCTAGGATGCCATGTCATTGTGTTTTTAGTTTTGTTTTAACATACTAAACCTCTGATTTTGGTCATTCCACTCATGCCATGTTTGGTTTTGTTAAGGGTAGTTCAATACCTCCTTAGCTTGCCTGGAGTTGTGGACTTTGGTTGCATGCCTTGGCTTGTCTTGTTTAATTGATTTGGCATCATATTTAACATGATTTTAGAGCTTAATGTACATGCTAATTGTCCATGTTTAGTCTCTTCTAAGTGTGCTTAAAAGTTGCTTTTTATGTGCTTAAGTGTTGGCCTATTAACATGTGCATGTGTGTATGTGTGTTGGACCTCACTTCCATAGCATTGGCCACTGATTTTGGCATGTTTGCGAGCTATCCATGTTAGTTTAAGTCCACCCCTTTGCATATTGTTGCATGCTCACCTTGTATGTTGTTGCATATTTGTGTGTTGATTCATGATTGAAGTTGCATGATTGAATGAAGTCACATGTTTGATTGCATGCTTGAACACTCACATCATGCCTTACATACTTGTTGGTTGCATTGTCTCACGCCTTGCATGTCTTGCATGGCCATTGTATGCCTTGTATGCTTCTTTGCATTTCCATGGTTGCATACTAGCTCATATGCTTAGGATTGCATTGCATTGGCATGCACGCTCTACCTCTTGAATTGCTTGTGATAGAGGTTAAGCCCCATTGGTTGTTTATGTGCATTGCATCCCATATCAAAATGCACACTTGATTCTTTGGGCCATCATGCATGGAAATGCGCGATTGGTGGTCCGAGAATCGAGGCCCATCCTCCTTTGAGTCATAAATATGATAAGGTGTGTGATTGGTGCATACATTGCTTGAAATGCATTGCCATGCTATGCTTTGCCCCTTGCTGCTGTCAACTGCAGGTTTTGCAGGAAGTTTTGGCCGACCGTCCATCTATAATGCCGACCGGCCATCCAGTGGTGGCCGATATCCTAATCAGTGGCCGGTGGTCATTCTCCATGGCCGGTGGCCAATTCCTCCAGCCGGTGGTGTTTCCCAATATCCAGAGAGCATACCCTGAGACTTGTGAAGTCTTCAGAGGAGCAGGACAGCCAAAGCAGAGGCAAACTTGTGCATGGCGTTGGATTTCCGAGCAAACTCGGGCGCGCGCATTGGATCCTCTTCCCGAGGCCTTTAATGCTTAAATTAGATTAATTAATTTGCTTAATTAATTAGGTGGTCTGTAATATTTAATTAGCTTGTTAGTTAGTTAAATTGTATTATTTATTCGGTCCCTCCGGGCGAGGGCAAATTTGTAATAAGTGTGGGTGCGTGTGTGCATGTCTTCCAACCCCCACTTCTTTCTCCCTTTTACTTACCTGCTTTCGATGGTTAGTATTAGGGCATATTTAATTTAGCATACCTTATGCTAGGCATGCGTGCATCCATGCATTTGCCTTGCATGCACCGGGCTTGGCGCATCATACTAACTGCATTGTATTTCAATTCCAAGTTGAGTACTTGTTAGTTGTAGCATTTCACATGTCATCCTTAGATTAGCCGAGCCTATTCTAGTGACATTCCGTATGCGTTGCATTAGCCATCTTAACATGAACTAGGGTCATGCATATTTGCTAACTAGTTTACTATTTTGGCACGGAGTACATTGTAAGTATTTTTATGCTTTAGCATCTCGCATACGTGTGAATGTTAACATGACAGCATGATTACCATGTGGCTAGGTGCTTATGTGATATAAACTGCCTGAATACCTGTGGGTGAAGGTTGGATTGTTTGAGTTGGAACAACTCATTGAAATCCGTATTTTAGCTTACTTGCGAGTAGCAAATCCTAAAGCGATTTTTCCAAACAAACGGATATGCAATGTTTCATTCCAAATTAGGCAATCTAGTCTATACTTGTTTGCTGTGCGCATAACATAGTGATTCTAGGCTAATAACCGGAATAAGAACACATAACATTTTCAAAATCGGATATCATGGTTAGTAGAGGCCGATCTTCGGATCGGGCGAGAGGGGGTGCTCATAGCTGACCTTCCCCAATCGTACCCAAGCTCTCGAGCCGAGGCAACTTTGGTGATGACGGACACGTGGCCTTTGGCACCGAGTCAGGGTTTCCTAAATTCCCTCATAAAAAATATTTAGGTGGCGACTCTGTATCTGGCAAAGCAGTCCATGTTTGGCACTTCTTTCTAAAAAATCTGTTTTTCTCAAAACGATTTGCCGGATTTGGACTCTTTGGTTCAGATTGAGAACCGTGACAAATCGAGTCCGAACTGTAACGACGCGAGTTCCCCTCGCGGGCATGTTATAGGGGGGAAGGTCATGAAATGAGCACCCCCGCTCGCCCGCTCAAAGGATCGGCCTATACTAATCATGATATGTTGTTTTGAAAACACATGTGTTCTTCTTCCGGTTATTTAGCTAACTTACTACGTGATGTGCACAGCATACAGGTATAGACTAGATCGCCTAAATTGGAACAAAACAATTCAATGTTTGTTTTCGAAAATAGTTTGAATTTGCCACCCTCAAGTGGGCTTAGAAATGCGGATTTGCCACCAAACAAGGTGGGTGATTTGCCACTCCAAGTGGGCTAAAACTCACATTTTGATTTCAAGTAATAAAGCCTTCATCCACAAGCATTCATGCAGTTTAGCATTTAAGCAAATAGTCTCATGGCAAACATGCTGTTATGGCAACACTCACACTCGTGGAAGATGCTAAAGCATAAACACTTACAGTGTACTCCGAGCCAAAACAGAAACTAGTTAGAAATCATGCATAATCCTAACTATGCTAGCATGCCTAATGCAACACATGCAAAAATGCAACTAAATAGGCTCGGCCATCTAGGATGGCATATGAATGTGACAATTGATACATGTATTCAAATAGGTATTGAAATACAATGCAGTTTGAATGATGCGCTGAGCCCGGTGCATGCAAGACAAATGAATGATGCAAATATGCAAGCATAAGATATGCTAATTGAAAATGACCCTAAACTAACCATCAAAAGCGGTTAAGTAAAAGGGAGAAAGACGTGGAGTTGGAAGACATTCACACACACACGCACACTTATTACAACATTTGCCCTCTCGACAGAGGGTCCGAATAATAAGCTAACTAGCTACGTTAAGCTAAGCTACTTAACTATTCTAATTTAAGCTACTTAGACTAATTATTGCACAACAAAACGAATAACTAGTAAACAACTTACTAATTATTACAACACTTAATTAATTAACAAACTAATTAATTAAATTACCAAATTAAGCTAACTAACAAGTAAAGCTAATTACAAATTATACTACCTCAGCTCTATTCCAAGAGGTTGAAGATGTATGCTCGGTTGGCGTTCGCTTGGAAATCCATTGCCATGCTGTCAATTGCCTCTGTTTGCACTTGCCTTGATCTTTGAAAATTGTGCCAATCTTCAGACTGCCTTTACCTTAAAACAGGGATCTGCTAGTGGACTACCAGCCAGAAAAGTGGCTGCCAGCCACTAAAACTGGCCGGTCGGCTAGTGCTACTGGTCGGTCGGCTAGTAAAACTGGCTGGTCAACTAGTTGCTTCTCTAGGCTTCTGGTTTTGCTGCAACAGAGAACAATAGAGGCACAACAATGTATTTGCAAGACAATGTAGGCATTGCCACTCTCTCAATCATGTTTCAAGCTCAAAGAAGCGTGGCACTCGGCTCTAAAGCCACCAACCAAGCATTTTCAATGCATGGTGGCCAAGAACCAAGCTTACACCATGTTATGAATGCACAAACAACACACAAAGAGCCTCCACCCTATCATGCTTGATCAAGGGTGTTAGCGACCAAGAAACGTGACACGTTTCATCACTTCAAGTATGAAACGTCCCACATTTCTTGTGTTTGGATTAACGTCCGATCCAAATACATGCAATGCAACACACATATGTTATCTTGGCATGTTTTAGTTGACTCAATTCTTGATTACACATTTTACATTACCAATCCATTCTTTAATTGGTTAAGTCCAATGTGCAAGTCCTCTAAGGAGAGGAGGTCAACCAAAAGAATGGTTTAAGGCATAGGAGAGACCATGCCTTTGACTAGGAGGAACCCTCAAAAGAGGGTTAAAGCCATTTAAGCATAAGTCTCAATCCCAAGCTCAAACACAATCTCAAGGCCAAACAACCCTCAAATGAAATGGAAGAATGAAGAAATGAGGGAGATGGTAGATGTTTAGTGTTGAAATGGCATGCTAAAGTCCTTAAAGCATGGAAGCAATGCAAACATGGCATGTTGAGGACCAAAAACATCAAAGCTAGTAAAAAGCAATATACAAGAGGCATGCAATACATAGCACAAATGTCCAAACCAACTCTGGACAGAGCTTAATCATGCCAAAATAATGGTCTAAATATGCTGAAATAGGAGCTCAAAATGCTAGAAGAACATGCACACATGTTGGCCTATAAGTAAGGCATAATACACAACCCTCAAAACCTATAAAGAAGTGAAATATATGAGAGTGTGACTACACTATATACACTGAAATTACATACCAAATTGTAACGCCCTCAAAATAAACTCATAAATCATACATTTATGACATCCATAAGCTTAAGAAAATAAAGCATATTTCTATTCATCAGAGTATAAAGTACAAAACTATTACATGTTGACAACAAAAGTAAATGTCTTGCGGGTTTACAACTTTCCAAGCCAACACTTGGTTACAAAAAAAGAGTACTAACTCAAATACACATTAAGTCCTTGGCTTGAATTTACATGTAATACCAAAAAGAGAACAACAGAAGATCTATCAGCCTCAAGCCTCCCAAGCTACGTCCTTGGAGGTGGCATGTCACCTGAACCTAAAAATGATGTCTCATATAGGGTGAGCCAATGCCCAGTAGAGATATACTAAACCAATTATGATCAATAACTAAAATATTAGCATTCAACCTATAGTTAACACTTATAAACCAACTCACAATACTTTTCAATTCAACAATAAATATATCCATTTTTCATTCCACTTTCCTTCACTTATACAACTTTGATTCATGAACATGGCTCAGAACCTGACCAAACAATTAAATGAGACTACAACTCATATTAAAAACACTTCCTCTATCCACAACATAAATGAGATTACAACTCATATTAAAACACTTCCATACTTTAATTATCTACGTTATGCAAACGCAATTAAGGTTTCGGGACTTTCACCCTGGACACTCTAGCTAACTTAATTATCAATGGAGTCCATCCCCTATCTCCTCCCAAATAGGTTTGAGAGTCCATCCCCTATCTCCTCTCAAACTATGGAGTACATCTCCTAACTCCTCCCAAACAACATACATATACAATGTATTTAACAAATATCATAGACAATGATCAATCAATACACATATTCGATGTATTATTCCAACCGTCATATTCAATGACATATTCCACATGATTAGTTTCAGTTTTCCCTAATCAACATACAGTGTCAACATTTTCATGGGTGAGTGATTAATTAATCAAACTACATCATTCAATCTCATAATTTCTCAATTTCATGGTTTCCAACTCAATTTCATATTTCCCCAAATTAATTATACAAATTAATTTATCACATTAATTAGGGCATTTCCCCATCTTTCAAATATCAACCGTAAGGTTCGATTTCATCAATTAAACAACAATAATACCATTTTCCAAGACCTCTCATACACATGGAGTTTAACATTTGAAAACCCCCTTTTTAAAACTCTAAAACAAACCCTAACCTTCCCAAAATCACCAAACAACCCCATTTATCCCAAAATACACAATATTTATTTCAAAACTCATAGAGAGGAGTAGGTTATCCCTACCTCAAATGAAGAGACCAAACGGAGAAGATAATGAAAACTCGAGATGCTCCAAATCCAAAGATTTTTGGATCAATGCAATGCCCACACCGAGCTCTAACTTTTATACAAAGGAAATAGTGTAGGAGAACCCTAGAACTAGATGGATTTGTAGAGAGAAGTCGTGGTGTAGAGAGAGAGGCAGCTGATCTAGGGTTTGAGAGAAAAATGGAGATGAAAAAGTGAAGTGTAACCCGTTGCTGCCAATTGATATATTCAAGGCTCGCTCGAGCAAAGGAGTGGTCGCTCGAGCGACCAAACACAAAGAAACCTCGCTCGAGCGCATAAAGCCTCGCTCAAGCCAACAATTCGAAGCTTCAGGTCTGTAACCTAGAAGCACGCTCGAGCGAAGAAAATCTCGCTCGAGCGAAGAAACTCAAGACATAGTCCTCGCTCGCTCGAGCGAGGGAAAGCTCGCTCGAGCCAAGAAATGCAACCTTCAGGTCCAGAACCAGACGCAGACGCAAGCTCGGGCACAAGACTCCTCGCTCGAGCCACCAGACACACCACTCAACTATCACTTGAGCGAAGGAACCCTGGCTCGAGCAAAGGAACTAAAACAAAGAGCTCGCTCGAGCGACAAAATCCTCGCTCGAGCGACAAAATCCTCGCTCGAGCGAAGACACCAAAATCTGGGCAGTAACTATTGGTTTAAACTCACTACCAACCTGTAACAAACCTGCCCAATACATCCCAAAATTCGAATACAAGAAATTAAAGGACGGAAACAAGATATAAACAAAACCAACACTACAGAACCTAAGTCCGGAATACAATAAACAACGGAGGGCAAACCAAGATCGCTATAACCTCCCCTTCTTAAAGAATTTCATCCCCGAAATTAGTTATAAATTTCAAAATTGTGATTTCTCAATTCTCAACAATATTACAATTCAATATTCAACATCCTGACTCATTATCGGTCATCCCATCTCTATTCAAGAGGCAATTCACAATATGATACAACATGCATTATCAACATGCATCTCTTTGAATTTCAACAAGTTTCAATATCATATTTCACAATTCTACAACATATTCAATGTTAACGGCATATTTGCATTCTCACAACACATTCAACATATACAATGTTAAATTAAACTTCCATTTTCAAGGCATATTCCATAATACTTTCATAAACCGAAACATATACAATGTTTTACAACTTAAGACATATTCAATGTTCTTAAAGTTTATCAACAAAACAAGATTCCTAATACATGATTATACATTAACAAACAAGTCCGGATATTTCTCACAGACTTCCAACTCGCGTTCCCAAGTGGCTTCTTCTACTCCGTGATCTTTCCATAGAACTTTTACTAAGGGAATGGTCTTGCCTCGCAAGACTTGATCCCGTCTATCCAAGACCCTCACCGGTCTATCCTCATACGAGGCATCCTCATCTACCTCTAAGTCGGTCCAATCCAATGCATGTGACGGATCCGGCTCGTACTTCCGAAGCATACTAACATAAAACATGTCATGCACTCCGGACAACTGTGGTGGCAAAGCTAAACGGTAGGCAACCTCGCCAATCCTCTCAAGGATCTCAAAAGGGCCAATAAACCGAGGGGACAACTTCCCACTCTTCCTAAACCTCATCAGACCCCGCCTAGGTGATATTTTTAGAAAAACATGATCACCTGCCTCAAATGCCAAAGGCCTTCTCCTACGGTCAGCATAACTCTTCTAGCGACTCTGAGCTATAACAAGCCTGCTACGGATAAGCTCAACTTTCTCCGTCGTTTCCCGCACCAACTCCGGGCCCAACAAAGGTGCATCACCCACCTCGGCCCAACACACTGGAGACCTACACGGTCGGCCGTACAAGGCCTCAAACGGTGCCATACCAATACTCGATTGGAAACTGTTGTTGTAGGCAAACTCTACTAAGGGCAACTGCCTCTCCCACGACCCACTAAAGTCAAGGACACAACCTCGAAGCATATCCTCAAGGATCTGAATAGTACGCTCGGACTACCCGTCAGTCTGATGATGATAAGTCGTGCTAAAGGTCAATCTAGTGCCCAAGGCACTCTGCAAACTCTACCACAACCTAGCAGTAAAACGTGGATCTCTATCTGAAACGATCGACACTGGGACCCTATGCAACCTCACTATGTCCCAAATATACAAGTCGGCAAGATGATCTACCGAATCTCTCACGCGCATAGGGATAAAGTGCGCTGACTTAGTTAACCGGTCCACGACCACCCAAATAGCATCACTACCCCGCTGAGTCCTCAGAAGACCTACAACAAAGTCCATCGTGACATGCTCCCATTTTCACTCGGCAATAGGCAAAGGTTGTAACAAACCCGCTGGCCTCTGGTGCTCGGCCTTCACTTGCTGACAAGTAAGGCACTTAGATACAAAAACTATCACATCTTTCTTCATACCCCGCTACCAAAACTGGAGACCCAAATCACGATACATCTTAGTGCCTCCTGGATGCACCGCAAGGCGTGAATGGTGAAACTCTCGAAGTAGTTCCTCTCGGCAAGACTCCGGCACAAACAAACGATCTCAGTACCTCACGCTCAGGTTAGGATATAAAGTCAAATCCTTCTCAACCTTCCCATTGGAGATCTTCTCCCGGAGGGATTCTATCTCAAGGTCACCTCTCTGTGCCTCTAACACTCGATTCACAAGTGTAGGCTGCGCAACCACAGAAAACAAGGCTGCAAGACTCAACAGATTCACCCAGAAGCAAATCAAACTCGCCAAGTGCACCCAACATTTCCCATTCCTGGATGGCTATACAAGCTACATCACTAACGGATTTCCTACTAAGGGCATCGGCCATAACATTGGCCTTTCCCGGATGGTAATGCAACTCGAAATCGTAATCCTCAATAAACTCCATCCATCTTCTCTGCCTCAAGTTCAAGTCTTTCTGTGTAAACAGATATTTCAGACTCTTATGATCTGAGAACACCTCGAATCTCTCACCATAAAGGTAGCACCTCCAAATCTTCAGGGCAAAAATCACAGTTGCTAACTCTAGGTCATGTGTAGGATAATTTCTCTCGTGTATTTTCAACTGCCGCGAGCCATAGGCTTCCACTTTCTCTTCTTGCATCAACACATAGCCCAAACCCTCTTGTGAAGCATCACAATAAACCGCATAACCCAAACCTCTCTCCAGAATAATCAAAACTGGAGCAGTAGTAAGTCTAACTTTAAGCTCTTGGAACGACTTGTCACAAGTCTCACTCCATACAAACTTGACCCCTTTTCGCGTCAATTTAGTCAACAGCGAAGCTAACCTGGAGAAATCCTTTACAAACCGGCGGTAATACCCAGCTAATCCTAGAAAACTGCAAATCTCAAAAACACTCTTAGGCTATGCCCAATCCTGCACTACCTCTGTTATGACCCAAACCCGCTCCCATAGGTTTAGCATCATAACTGGCTAGTAATTCGTGGATTACCAAAGGCCTCTGAACATATTAGCAAAAAGTAAGGGGCTGCAGAAGCAATTATATAGAACAGACAAGGTCTAATGAGCTGTGATAACATACATGGGACATAAGATTTCAAAACTTATATATATACATAAGCAAGCCAGTCAAAGGACACCAATATGTACAAATATCTACAGAAGTGTACTTCCCAAGACCTGACTTTACAAACAGTCACAGAGACTAACATAAGTACAAAAGTAACCCTGCAACTATACTGTGATCGGAACCTCCTCGGAAGGCACAACGGCTGGCTGACAAAAACAGAACTGAAGGCCGTCAACTCTGGCGCTGGTCACATGCCGGCTCACCTACATATATAGTATAAACTGTGAACGAAGGCCCAATGAACAATAACAGAGTAAGGGGGTTGCAATGAATGAGTCTGTACAGATTTAGAAATCATAATTCGGTTTTGTATCAAATTCATAGTTTGCCCAGATCATATACAGAAATCATGAGTCATGCTTACATTTATGTGATACATCCATTAGCATTAACAGAACAGATACAGACACGTGAGGGTTACAAATAACCAGTTCCATAAAGGAACCTCCGGATCCGGGTAACAGAGAACAGATACGCTAAGCCCCGGTGAGGGAGCCTCCGGTACGGGTAACAGAGTGTAGACAGATTAAGTTCCATAAAGGAACCTCCGATACCGAGTAACAGCCAACAACTATCACATGATGCTATGGATGTCACAAATACATATCAGAAATTGGACAATCAATCATTGTACAAAACATATCATTTCGGAAAACAGATCTTATTTTATCACACAGAAAACAGATACAGTTGAACATAACTTTACTAAGTTATTACTCACAGTTGGCCTTGAGACAGATAGATGGAGCAGATTAGTCAAACAGTACGCGGCATGTGACCTACATAACACATAACAGGCACACACTTGAAACACATAATCTAATCGTACATAATTTACTTCGTTGGCTCTTAATGTGTTTCTAACCCTTAATCCTCACTATGGAGTCTTAAACATGGCCTAGGAATGCCTAGGATGGAATGAGGATGCAAAAATGCCTTGGAAAACATTTTTCAAAACTTGCCGAAAACAGGGGTCTCGCTCGAGCGTGGCTTTCTTCGCTCGAGCGAGCTTACCACAACAGAGGGGTCGCTTGAGCGTAAACTCCTTCGCTCGAGTGGCCTGTAAAAATGCAAAAGTATTGGTTGTTGAAAATCCCCGCTCGATGCTCGCTCGAGCGTGAGACACAACTCTTCACTCGAGCGTTGGTCTCTTCGCTCGAGCGTACGTTTGCGTGCACCAAAAACCTGAGAGCTTGCAATCTACGCTCGAGCCAGAACTCCTTCGCTCGAGCAGAGCTTTGATCAAATGGTGGTCGCTCGAGCGTGGAATCCTTCGCTCGAGCAAGGAAGCCAAAATCTAGAATTTCTAGATTTGCCTTCAAAGCTCAAACCAAGAATTCAACACACCAAAACTCAACCTTTTGGGCCAATTTTCTGGGAAACACTTGAAAACCAACAATATAATATGTTTTGAAGATCATTTGTAAAATCAAGCCCAAAGGTGAGACAATTGAACACCAAATCCAAAGAAGCTTCAAGAATAATGCAAGAACTTAACATGCAAGTGTTCATTAGAAATCTAATGCTCTGAAACATGACCAAAAGTAAGATTTGAGCTCAAAACATGGTGAATTCATGGACTATAACCCAAATATGGACATGCATGTGGGGAATTCATGAAAACATTTTCAAAACTCAATAATGTGCACATGCATGCATGAATTACTACTCAATTCAACATTTAAACCAATTTTTGACTTTAATCTTCAATTTTACCATGGACCATGCAAGGTATAGCTTAAATTCACAATCAAGAAGATGATTTTCCTACCTTAGGTCTTGAATAACAAGGTATGGAAGCTCAATTTGCAATTATCCCCCAAATCTTCTAAGCCTCCAAGCCAAATTCTAGATGAACTAAGTTTTTCCCTATCTTCTACTCTCTCTCCCACGGTTTGGTCTCTCAATGGATGATGAAAAGGTGCAACAAATGTATGAATCAATCTCAAGGTTGCCTTAGGTAATGGGCCACTCAATGGCAATTTGGTAATAAACCTAACTAATGTAATTTAACGTTATTTAATCTAATTTAATCATACCAAATCAAATTTTAATTAAACCTACCATAAAATCACATATATTCTTACTAGTATAAAACACTAATCAATTTCTGAATCGGTCACTGATAAGGCTTTCAATTCGCAGTTTAAAGTCAAAGACATGAACATGTCATTTTATCGCAAACAGATAGAAACACAAAAATAATGCAATACACATGCAAATTAATCCCAAATCCTTCCTAAATTACTATTAAACATAATTAAGTACGGATTAACGTTAATAAGAGGTTGGGGTTGTTATAGCCTTTATCTTGGATGTATCAACTGACACCCCTTCCCTGGAGACTACATGCCCTAAGAATTTAACCTCTCTTAGCCAGAACTCACATTTCCCAAACTTGGCATACAGCTTATGGGCCCTAAGAAACTCAAGCACCACTCTCAAGTGTTCCTCGTGCTCCTTCTCAGAAGGTGAATAAATTAGAATGTTGTCCACGAAGACGACCACAAAGCGATCTAAGAATTCCCGGAATATCCGGTTTATCAAGTCCATAAACACTGCCGGTGCATTGGTGAGCTCGAAAGGCATCACCAGAAACTCATAGTGGCCATACCTCGTACGAAATGCCATCTTCGGAATATCCTCCTCCCTGACCCTCAACTGATGGTAACCCGATCTCAAGTCTATCTTAGAGAAACAACGGGACCCTTTCAACTGGTCAAACAAATCATCTATACGTGGCATAGGGTACTTGTTCTTAACCGTAGCCTGATTCAATTTCCGGTAATCAATACAAAGTCTCAAGGCCCCATCTTTCTTTTTAGCAAAAAGGGCCGATGCTCCCCACGGCGAAGTGCTAGGGAGAATAAAGCCCTTATCTAGCAACTCCTGGAGTTGAATCTTCACCTCACTCAACTCGGCTGGGGCAAAACGATACGGTGCTATGGAAATCGGCGCCGTGCCGGGCACTAAATCAATAGAAAACTCCACCTCTCAATGGGGTGGCAAACTAACAAGGTCCTCGGGAAAGACGTCCGAGTACTCATAAACCACTCTGGGTAACTCAATCTGGATCTCATCACACTCACTACTTATAAAGCTAGAGAGAAGACCACTAAGCTCACTCCGCCCTCGCGGATCATACACTGGTGGCAAAACACTACTAACCCGATTCCCCAAGAAATGATAACAATCCCCGTTTAAGTTACATACAGTAACCCTCTGACGGTAACAATCAATAACAGCCCGGTATGACGATAACCAGTCCATACCCAAAATCACATCAAAACCCGACATAGCCATAACTACAAAAGAAAATGGAAGCTGGTGGTCGGCGACCTCTATATCACAGCCCCAACACCCTTGTTTCAAAATCAACTCACCTCCAATAGGTGATACAACACAAATAGGAGAAGCTAACTGTGCCAACTCAAACCCCAAAACAGATGCAAATGCAACAGATATAAAGGAATGGGATGCACCCGTATCAATCAACACACTAGTAACCGAGTTGCAAAACAAAAAGGTACCTCTCACAGCAGATGGAGCCAGTACAAGATCCTGCGTGGTAACAGCATACACACGCCCTAAAGGTCTCTGATCTACCTGTTCAACTCTCGGAGCAAAAGATTGTTGTACAGACTGGGACGATGAGGCTCCCTGATTGGCCCTCGAGGCCTGAACTAACTGAGCTGGATGATAATTCTGCCTCGACCCAGATGCACCAGATGTGCCACTCAACTGCGGGCAAAACCTCTTCAGGTGCCCCGCCTGACCACACTGATAACAAGAAAGCGGCTAGCCTCTGCCCTGACTCTGGCTCTGAGGACGAGCCGAAGATGAAGCTGCTCTCTATCCTCCTCCCCTCTGCGGGCAAGCTAGAGACTTGTGGCCCAACTGGCCACATTTGTAACAAGTAAAGTCTCCCTGACTGCCTTTCCCAGAACCTGAACTCGTCACTGGAAAGGTAGATCTCACAAAAGCCCCTTGGGGCTGCTAAGGGTTAGAACCCCTCTGCCTTCTACCATCCCCCTGGCCATCCTGACTCCTCTTGGAGCCCCTCATCCTCTCCTCCTCCTTATGCATAATAATCTCCATACGGGCCGCAGCATCTACGAGGCGCCCATACTCCCGAGTCATGGACCCCGCAACTCTCATCTTGAGCCCGGTCCTTAACTTCTTTTCAAATTCAAGACAATGGCGTTCTTCAGACGCCACTAGCTCAGGTGCAAACCTAGATAAGCTAGTAAATGCGGCCTCAAACTCGGCCACTGGTATACTCAGTTGCTTGAGCTGGCAGAACTGATCCCTCAACTTCTCCCTGACAGCAGGAGACAGAAACTTCTCCTGGAAGGCACCAACGAAAGCCTCCCAAGTCCCTCCAATATGATCTCGCACAAACTTCCACCACTGACCCGCGTCCTTAGCTGGAAAGACGCCAAGGTCACCTTCAATGCCCCGTCTTCGATACCAAGCATCTCAAATGTCTTTGTCATATGCTCAAGCCACTCATTAGCCTTAAGTGGCTCTTTCGGATCCCCCAAAAACTCATCCGGATTAGACCGGAAAAACTCCCTCTTCAGAAAAGAAGGCCCTGCCTCAGTAACATGGGCCTGGACTTGATTCTCAGCCTTGGGAATGTCCATGGATTCCCTCAATGCTCCTGCCATCTCGCGGGCTAAGGCGTCCATGGCCTGCTGACCTACTGGCTCGGCCACATTGGCCTGACCAACACCCTCCTACTGCGCCGGAATCCCATCCGGTATAGGCATCTCCTGCCTCCCATGCCTACCTCACCTACCACCACGTCCTTGTCCTGACATCCTAATAAAGGTAACGAAGAACATTAGCACATTCACAAATGTGCCGAAGCTATGTCACTCGTGTCCTAATGCATTGGACAACAATAATTCATTCCACATAAGCACATAATCACATAAGCACTTACGAATTTCATTTCTGGATAATGACAGTCCCAAGGCGTTGCTAGAGTTCCAGTTAGAAACAACATTGATCAAGTGCTTTTCTAACAAGACTCCCAGAAACCCAAGGATTCAATCAACATCCTAGAAGCTAAATTCCATACCCATATAACCACATAAGCATGTTATCAAATAAATACATAACATTATACATAAGTCTCTAACAAGCGAGACAAACCCAATGTGGTACTAACCACTTCCCATGTACCCAAAGTATTCAAACTTGGTACGCTCTGATACCAAGTTGTAACGCCCTCAAAATAAACCCATAAATCATACATTTATGACATCCATAAACTTAAGAGAATAAAGCATATTTCCATTCATCAGAGTATAAAGTACAAAACTATTACATGTTGACAACAAAAGTAAATGCCCTACGGGCTTACAACTTTCCAAGCCAACACTTGGTTACAAAAAAAAGAGTACTAACTTAAATACATATTAAGTCCTTGGCTTGAATTTACATGTAATACGAAAAAGAGAACAACAGAAGATCTATCAGCCTCAAGCCTCCCAAGCTACGTCCTTGGAGGTGGCATGTCACCTGAACCTGAAAATGATGTCCCATATAGGGTGAGCCAATGCCCAGTAGAGATATACTAAACCAATTATGAGCAATAACTAAAATATTAGCATTCAACAGATGGTTAACACTTATAAACCAACGCACAATACTTTTCAATTCAACAACAAATATATCCATTTTTCATTCCATTTTCCTTCACTTATACAACTTTGATTCATAAACATGGCTCAGAACCTGGCCAAACAATTAAATGAGACTACAACTCATATTAAAAACACTTCCTCTATCCACAACATAAATGAGACTACAACTCATATTAAAACACTTCCATACTTTAATTATCTACGTTATGCAAACGCAATTAAGGTTTCGGGACTTTCACCCTGGATACTCTAGCCAACTTAATTATCAATGAAGTCCATCCCCTATCTCCTCCCAAACAACATACATATACAATGCATTTAACAAATATCATATACAATGATCAATCAATACACATATTCGATGTATTATTCTAACCGTCATATTCAATGACATATTCCACATGATTAGTTTTAGTTTTCCCTAATCAACATACAGTGTCTACAACAAGCAAGACTATCCTCCACCGATAGCCCAAAGCAGTTATCTCTAAACAGATAATAAATTTATCAAACAGATAAAATCTCAACATTTTCATAGGTGAGTGATTAATTAATCAAACTATACCATTCAATTTCATGGTTTCCAACTCAATTTCATGGTTTCCAACTCAATTTCATATTTCCCCAAATTAATTATACAAATTAATTTATCACATTAATTAGTGCATTTTCCCCTCTTTCAAATATCAACCCTAAGGTTCGATTTCATTAATTAAACAACAATAATACCATTTTCCAAGACCTCTCATACACATGGAGTTTAACATTTGAAAACTCCCTTTTTAAAACTCTAAAACAAACCCTAACCTTCCCAAAATCACCAAACAACCCCATCTATCCCAAAATACACAATATTTATGTCAAAACTCATAGAGAGGAGTAGGTTATCCCTACCTCAAATGAAGAGACCAAATGGAGAAGATGATGAAAACTCGAGATGCTCCAAATCCAAAGATTTTCGGATCAATGCGATGCCCACACCGAGCTCTAACTTTTATACAATGGAAATAGTGTAGGAGAACCCTAGAACTAGATGGATTTGTAGAGAGAAGTGGTGGTGTAGAGAGAGAGGCAGCCGATCTAGGGTTTGAGAGAAAAATGGAGATGAAAAAGTGAAGTTTAACCTGCTGCTGCCAACTGATATATTCGAGGCTCGCTCGAGCGAATGAGTGGTTGCTCAAGCGACCAGACACAAAGAAACCTCGCTCGAGCCAACAATTCAAAGCATCAGGTCTACAACCCAGAAGCACGCTCGAGCGAAGAAAATCTCGATCGAGCGAAGAAACTCAAAACATAGTCCTTGCTCGCTCGAGCCAAGAAATGCAACCTTCAGGTCCAGAACCAGACGCAGACGCAAGCTCGAGCGCAAGACTCCTCGCTCGAGCCACCAGACACACCACTCAACTATCGCTCGAGCGAAGGAACCCTGGCTCGAGCGAAGGAACTAAAACAAAGAGCTCGCTCGAGCGACAAAATCCTCGCTCGAGCGAAGACACCAAAATCTGGGCAGCAACTATTGGTTTAAACTCATTACCAACCTGTAACAAACCTGCCCAAAATTCGAATACAAGGAATTAAAGGACGGAAACAAGATATAAACAAAGCCAACACCACAGAACCTAAGTCCGGAATACAATAAACAACGGAGGGAAAACCGGGATGGCTATAGTGCCATACCATGCAAACATCACGTGCACAACTTGTTAAAGGCCTCAAAACTCAAAGCTAGTCAAGGTCCTTTACACTACAACCATACTAAGCAATGCTCAAATGACCTTGACCATTCAAAACAGACCTAAGGCAGGTCGAAACAGTTGCAAAAACATGCTAGACTTGTAGCATAGATGGCAAGAAAGATATGCTCATGTATTGGCTCACAAACAAGGCATGAGGCTCAACTTCTCAAAAGCATTGAAAGAGTGATACATATGAGAGTATGACAGTGATATATGCTCTGAAAATCACATAGTAAATGATGCCATATCATGCAAACAATCCAAGCAAAGCATGCTAGAGGACTCAAAACACAAAGCTATCAAAGCCTATCATGTTATAGCCATACAAAGCAAGCCTCAAAGGGCCAAGACCACTCAAAATAGAGTTCAAGCATGCTAAAATATAAATAAAAGCATGCTGGAGTATAGCCAAGATACGCTAGAATGATGGGTTAAAGTAGCAAGCATGCAAAGCTAGTGAGCAAGGTTACACTACAAGTGTAAGAAGCATGCAAAAGGTGACTCAACCAGGCCAAAATAGAGTTACAACATGCTGAAATAAGACCAAAAATGGGCTGAGATTAAGCCAACACATGCTACAATAACAAGCTAACTCATTAGCCATGCAAGGCTAGTGAGCAAGATTACACTACAAGTGTAAAGAGTAAGCAGCCAATGATCAAACAAGCCAAGAAAAGAGTTATGGCAGGTCTAAAAAGTCACAAAAACATACTTGAACAAAGCCACAAAGAAGTAGAAACACATGCTCATTTGGTGGGCTATCAACACATGCAAACAAGACAAGAGGAGAGGGGACCACTCCCTCCTATTTGGGACCTCAAAACCACCTTTCCACCACTAAAATTCCTCTAGAATTTAGTGGTTAAAAGGCCAAAAAGAGATAGTTTGAATAGCCTTAAAAGGTGGTACAAAAGCTTAGCAAATAAGCAACCAAAGAGGGTAGACCACCCCTAACCCCAACAAGGACACAAACCAACATTTTTAACACTTAAAAATAGAGCTTTTTGTAGTTAACAACCAAGCCTAAAATAGCATGCAAAGGTGGCTAAGATGGTATACAAAAATAAGCTTAAAAAGGGAATATGCTCACCTTTGAAGCACAGCAGCAAGAGGACAACTTCTGAGCCAAAAACCAGTTTTAGGAGGCCCAAACAAGTCTTAAGGAATCTCAGCTCCAAGGTCAAGATGTTTGGCTAAGAGGGTTGTGTGCAAATATGTTAAGAACACTCACTTTCAAGCACTATAGAGTACAATATATATATATATATATATAGAGAGAGAGAGAGAGAGTCAAAATTTGCTTTCAAAATTTTTGAACCTCAAACAAGGGGGAGGGACCTCCCCTTATATAGGCAATGCAAGCAAAAGCACGTGTATGGAGGATAGCTTCAATGCCTAATAGCTGGCTCAAAAGATCTGAAAATATCATAAAAATGAGAAAATTAGCTGCCAGTCAGTTCAAGTGGCCGACCGACCATTTAAACTAGCTGACCGACCACTCCAACTAGCTGGCAAGGAGAAAAAGTGGCCAGCAGGGCCCTACTCTCCTTCAGCCAATAGGCATCAAGGTTTGGCCTAACAACAAGGCCAAAACACAGAGGGTTTAGAGGCTCAAAGACAAGGCGCTCGGCCGAGACCTTCGAGCACTCAAAACTAGCACAAACATGCGCAATCATCAAGTACACAGATGATGACGTCTGAGTCTTAAGGTCGGTCAAAAATGGGGTCTCTACACCCACGTTTCTCACCCACATTCATTTCTCAGCTTTTTCATAAATTTATCTCTCTATATGTTTGTGTGTATATACAAGTTTTAGTGACCTTAGGTTGTTTTGATTATATATATATATATCGAATTCAAGCTTTTTGTGTATTGGCAGAGAGAGAGAGAAATGAAAGAGAAGAAGTACGTAGCGACAAGTTTCGATTGGGGTTGTTTGAGAGAGAGAACACAAATTTGGGTGAAATGGTTTTCTGGGTTTGAAGAAATATTTCTCCCTCTTCATGTCCTCTCCATCTCCTCTCTCTCTGCTTAGTCGGAAGTAACACCTCTGACAACTCTTCTGCATTCAAATGTCCCATCCCCTAAATCGATGAGAATAGTTTTAGATCTTAACATTCATTGATTCAGACCAATGTATAACAATCAAGGGAGAAAAAGAAGAAAGAAGACGATATCGATGTCGATCCAAAAGTGTTTGATGATTTCTTCGATCATTGCATATGTTAATGGATGATGCGTGTTGGTTGTTTTTTTAATTCTGATTTGTTCAAAGTTGTTTATATATTAATATTGATCATTTGAGTAAAAGTTTTTTTAATTCTGATTTGGGTACCCTGTTTTGTTTATATATTGATATTGATTATTTGGGTACCCTGTTTTGTTTTTTTATTATGATTTGATCAAAGTTGTTTATATATTGATATTGATCATTTGAGTAAAATTTTTTTTCCCACCACGTATATTGAACTGAGTTTGTGTCACGCCCCACTTTTTATTACCCGGAATCCATTACCAAATCTATTAAGTTTATTCAATTTCAGGGATAATATACGGAAACTCTTTACATCGAGTACAAGAATGAATAATGGTTCTCTCATTCGCAACTCAAATTAAATGCAACATGTACATAACTAAATAAAGTGCCCGTAGGCTTACATCTTCCAAGGCAATAACCCGGTTACACAAAATGGTCTCTCGGACCCATACTCATTTGCCCTTGGCTTTACAAAACTTGTAACAAAATAAAAGTGCTATCTACTCTTTGTCAGACATGTCCACGCCCTCAGTTTGGCGGGATCACCACATCTTTACCTGCACCAAATCCCATAGGGGTAAGCATAAAGCCCAGTAGAGAATTTCTAACAAAGTATATACAATTATGCATACTCTCAATACCAATGCATATGTTAACACCGTGCCATGCACCTTTTAAAGAGAATCCATCTCATGCTCATTTTACAGATTACCATGTTTCAATAACCACTATGTAAGATGCCCCAACATTTGACGCAATGTGATGCCATGCTATGCCATTTTTAAAGATAATCATGTGCCCTGATTAAATGAACAATCATCATGCTGACAACAACATTTTCCAAAAAAAATCTCATTAATTCCAATTTCCAATTACTCAAGAGGGGCGGAAATACGACACTGATAATCCCTAGGCTGGTGTCTACAAGTAGACTATACAAGTACTACCAAACTGTCATTTTTACCGGTATTAACTGGAAGGCTCGACACCTATCCGCGCGGTTTTCTGGTCTTTCACCATGGACACTAAAGCCAACTTAGCAAGTTCAACTACACCCCTTATCCAGACTTACCAATGTATTTACCCCATACCACATTTCCGTAATTCTTATCACAATGCATTTCCTTTTCATGAAGTAAATGATTTCAATCTAATTGTGCCATGCATGATAGTAAATCACATGAATATGCAATGCAACCATTTCTCCATGTCTCATGGAAGATTCTCAAATCATCCCAACAACATTACATACAATTCCAATCGCTATTTCCATGTTCTTCCAACCAATAGTCAAGATTTTACTAACGATTTGACCATGTGCAACTATATAACCTTAGTCTATGCTTTTTCAACATTCATCTCTATTTAAGCCAATGCAACATGTAAATGCTCATTTCTACTTTTCAAAATCTTTTGTAGTCTGGGATGTATCTCCATCAATAAAAAGAGTTTTATCCATGTATGAATATGTAGACATTCATGCCCATCTAACATTTCCTGCACCTTAGGGATGATAATATATCAAATGAAAATGCAACGCAATAATTTACATCTCATAATGTTCCTCCATTTTTAATTATCTCTACCACTATTTCCATAAAGCCCAATTTCTCATTTCTTCTCTTCGAAACCATTTCACACGAGATATCCCATCACACACAACAACAATTTTCCCATCACACACAATTCTACTCGGCTTAATCCTTTCAAGGCCACATGTGTTATTTTCAAGCATAAGTCTCCATTACTCATGATTTACACAATTCACAGTGCACAACAAGTCATCTCTCAACATTATATCATCATGAAATCAACAATAGTTTTGAAACAAAATTCTCCATTTCAATACGCATATCAATAAATGATTATTTTTCCAAAACACCGTGCACTCATTTAAACACAAGAAGGATAAGGTACCATAGACATTCCCATTTTTCCCAAAATCCCCAAATTTCTAGGGTTTTCCTCAAAACCCACCATCCTCTCATTTCATGGTGAAACCAAATAAAAATTCACATTTTCTAGAGTTTTTCCAAAAGAACATTCTCATAGATTGGAGAAAGATTGAAATCAGAACCATTTCTTCAAAAACTTACTCTATGTTTGTAGTAAACACAAAACCAAACCAAAGATTTTTAAGGAAGCTTTTAAATCAACACAAATATGGCACAACATGTATATATAACTCAAGAAAAACCCTACCTCAAGAGAGAAGAGAAGAAAAGCCCAAAAATCAATCTCGCCGGAAAACGATCTCCACTGGTCAATACTAAGCTCCTGACACGCTCGTCATTTTGGTATAAGAAACTAGCACCAAAATCCCCATGGATTTCTTAAGATCAAAAGAGATATAAAATTTTGAGGATTTGGGTAAAGAGAGATGAGAGGAAAGAGAGGTAATATTGTAGACAGAGAGGTATACAATCTGAAAATGAGGGAAAAAGACCAAAAATGCAAAATATAGCTGAAAGGCACGAAAAACGGAGCAAAAACGCCGAACGCCGCACGTGCGGCGCACACCCCCGCACGTGCAGAGCGACCTTCCCGCACATGCGGCTCTCACTTCCGCACGTGCGGTCTCCTCTGCACCTCCCATCGCCAGACTTTGCTTTTATTTCAGTGCACACAGACACTTCCTCGCTTCCCGCGTGCGTACTGGCCCGCGTATGCGGCTCGCTCCTACCGGAAAAACTTCTGCTTCTCCCCCGTTACTCCGGAGCCGACCCCGTACCCTCCGAAGCGAGCGAAAACTCAGAACCGAGGCAACCACCACAGAGGAAATTTCAAGAAGGAATTCTCAACCAAAACTTACCCGACATAACACAAGAGAAACAAGACTATTTTCGAACCGGTCATCACAGTTTGATTGTCTCTAGATATTGGTTTTGCTTTTGAATCTCTATTTCAAAGGGATATATATGAAAAATGCTATAACTCTTAAATTTTCACTATATAAAAATTTATATGAGTGTGGAGTCCACAAAATTTGGTATTGGAGTTTGTTCAGGCATATGATCAATCTATGGAATTTTTGTTTTTGATATAGGTCTATTCTGATCCCATTAGGGTTGTGTCAATTGGCCGAAAAGTGGAGGACCTCCTTGCTGATCCAGAAAATGACGAGTGGTTATCAATTTCCGTAGAGTTGTGTGGAGGTAGCATGTGACACCTTGAACGTTTAATTAAATACCACATAAATATTTATAGTTATATATAATTGTGGGTGTATATGAGAATATATTATTAAATAAATGATAATAAATACAGAATCTAATTTGGCACTGGGTTATATGCGATTAATTAGGGATTATTATTTGGGGTCAAATTAACAGAAATATAAAATTATAATACTAGTTGGACCAAATTAAAATTAAAAATAGTAAATAAATAAATAGGCTAAACAAATAAATATAATAAATATAAATATATATATATATATATATATCTATAGAAGTGATATCAGATCCTTGAAGTAATGACATATCGGATTATAATCGATTTCCTAATCTGAGTAATTAAGAACATGTAGTGCTGGACAAATATATATTAGCCACTTGGGCTCTCAAGGTGTAGGAGAGGGTGAGTCATCCAAATAGGATGATTATATCATCACTAGGCCTTGTGGGCATATAAAGGTGGGGTGGGGCTGTAAAACGAATTGAACGGAGGGAAAAGTAAAAGAGAAAGAAAAGAGAAGAGAGGAAGTAAAGGAGCAGTGGGAAGTTAACAAAAATAGGAAGGAAAAAGTAAGACTCAATCTTAAGGTGAGTTATATTATACCTTGAGTCACCATAATGTATTTTACATATGTTTTGACTTGCTATATTTATTTATACAAGTTATGTTTTATAAATTATTATAAACTATATTAATATTTCAGTTACGTGGTTTAATTTCGTAACCCTATTTGTGAAAATGAAACCCATGGATATGTTTGTTTATATTTTAAAGAATATTTGACTATAACCTTATAAACAATTATATTTTGTAAGTACCACCACAGGAGTCTCACGCCTTGGGGGACTTAAATAACCATTGGCCTCTGTTTGGCCACTTTGTGGTCCTCTGTTTGTCATGGATCCATTGACATCTGTTCTGATTGTCATTTTCTGTGACCTCTGTTCTGTTTTGTTTTGTTCTGTACCGTGGTTATGGATAGTTATTTACATAATTTCTGTATTTCAGTTTCTGCCACCTAAATGATTTATTTACCAAATTAAGTTATTTAACTGTTTTGGCTTAACTAACTATCAATGGTTATTTTGTATTCCCTATACTCTTGGCATAATATTTCTCACTCTGCTGTGTGCTTATAGCTGTTACCATTTCAGGTGACGAGATGTAGGGGAAACCCATAACCCCACAAAATGGAACCCGCTCACGGATTGCTGTTAAACCACTTGTTTTTTTTTTTTTTTTTTATCTTTTTTGTATCGCTCCCTTTTGTTCTACTTGGGGCCGGCCACTGAATAATAAAAGAACTAGAGCCCTATAAATGTATTTTCCTTTTCTTAAATAGTAAAATGAAGTAAAATTTCTGTTTACTTATTTTTATTTCCGCTTGCGCAATTTAATTTTCTACAAATAAAATAAATTAATAAGTTGCGATTCCAACCCTAAGCCCCTAGAGTCGGGTCGTGACATAGCATCTCCTTGTAATTCCTGGTGCCACTTCTGGGAGTCCTATTAAATATTGAGGTTTAGTGTGTTGATTTTCCTCGGGACCGATTTATCAAATACACGAGAGGCTAAGGTGTTTGCTCTGTTGTTTGAGGAGGGAATTGCCAAGGGAATTCGTAGAGTAACTGTTGTTACAACAGACTCTGCTTCTAAGGCCTTGGAATGAGCATTGTCACTTGAGCAGGAAGTAAATGAGGCATCAAAAACAGAAGGAAGCTCGCTGGAACAGGTTGTCACTTCTTTTTATTATTTTTACCAGATTCAGATTCAAATACAATGTAAACTCAACTACTTTTTCAAATTCATTATTCATGTTTGACCGTGGCTTTTTGTGTGATAGTTTGAGTTACATTTTTTTCTTCCTGAAGCAAGGGTGTTTCTTAATTCATTATTCATGTGTGACCCTGCCTTCCTCCATCAGTTTTTCTACCCTTTTTAACTTGCATTAATCTCTTTTTTGCCAAGTCTAAAATAGTTTTTCTGTTTATTTCATTCTTTCTACTTCTTAGGGACCAGTCTTTATACATTCCTTGATTTGCATCAACATGCCCCCCATGGGCCCTACCTTTCTACTCAACCATATCAGCATTCTTCTGTTGATTACTTGTAAGGACGTTTCTAAGCAATTGGTGTTATGATCCTGAGCCATATCCTGCTTGCATGCCTTAAATACATTTCCCACCATTGGTTTGAAAAATTTGCTATTTATTCACTATATATATAAATTAAGTTAACAACCTTATTTAAGAGCTCCATTTTGATCATTATACTTAGGGAAAATAACTGCACAAGTAAATGTGGAAAAAAAAAAATAATGATAAATTTATAAATTTTAATAATAATGATTTTATAATTTGTTTTTAAGTTACTATGAATTTTAAATTTCTCTCTGATCTAGTTCGAATGGGTTTCATTTTGAAACGTGTTTTGATTTCTGAAAGGTTTTATTGTGTTTGAATTTATGTTTCTAAGATTTGGATTTGGGTTTGTGATTTTTAATGTGTCGTAATGTTTATTAACTGGGTTATGACTCCCATTCGAAGTTCAAACTTGAGCAACAATGGAATTTAAGTAGGAAGAGAGAGACGTAGAGGAAAAGGAGAGATAGAGCGCTCTACTCGAAAAAGAACAAAAACAAAAAGAAGTAGAAGAAGAAAAGAAAAAGTAGCTTTAGCTAAATAATTGCACAGAGTTGTTTAAAGAATAATGCTACAGGATTGTTATTGTTTAAAAATTGTTTTTATATTAACAATTTATTTATTTTTTTAAAAAAATAAAAAAATATCAAGTAGTATTGATTATTCAGATACTTAACATATATTTGTGAAAAACCTAACGTCATTAAAAAAAAATGTTTCTATTAAATTTTTAGTAACAAATTATATAAATTATATTTAATTACATTTTCATCTCATTATTATTGACATCATGCTTTAGGCACGAGGGTATACACTAGGGGAAGTTATTATTTTATTTAAGTTTTGTAGAGCGTCTAGTACAAGTAAAACTGTTACAAATTCTTTAAGAAGAATAATTTTTTAAAAATATTTTTTCAACATCTTTATCAAAAAATACTACAAACTCCATAAATTTAAACATAATACGTATACATTACAATTATATTTTAATCCCAATATTATTTACACCGTGCCTTCAGGCACGGGCATGCGCTAGTAAGTTAACAAAATAAAATATCACATCCAAACCATAATCGTTATATTTTTTTCTCATACAAAAGTCATAAAAGTCAAAAACAAAAATCAAACGAGGCTAAAATAGCTAAAAAATAAGGCTATTTTAACTCTTTCTAAACGAAGACGTGTCAGATGTTTGTTAGCTTTGTAGATAATGGACATAATGTTACTGCAATTGGAACTCGTACGAGAAGAATTAAGAGTTTATTTGAGATAATCCAAATAAATATATATTTTAATTTTTTTATAAAAAATATGTATAAGAAAAAAAAAAGATGTAATATGACTCAAATAAATATATTCATTTAAATAAATACATTTATTTGATTTGGAATGATCTAAATAAGTGCACTTTTTGACTTATGAAATATGGGTTGGATTTGAAGTGATGTGGTATAGAGATGATGTGATTTAAATAAAATGATGTGACTTAAATAGGATAATAATTTTTTAGCTTTTTAACTTTTTGACTTTTTTAAAAGGAGGACAAACCAGGCTTAGCTTATATCAAATAATGCCTAGATTAGTAACATTGCCAATGGTAGCAAGCCACTTGAGGGAGAGCACACTCGTGGGGTGAGATCTATTGCACTTTTTATATTATTTATTATATATATATATATATATATTTTTACTACATACTTTAACATATTTATTGTACCACCATTCACTCTTTAAATTAATAAAATTTTAATACATTTTTAAACGATAATACTACTGTTGGCTTTTTGGCTTTCGAAGGTTATTTTTGTAATTGCGAGCGTGCCAGCAAGGATCAATCAGTCCTTACAGAAAATTAATTGCCAACCAATTATCAGACGATTGTGTTTTAGTTCTTTCAGCCTCAATGAAAAGGACTTTTACTGGTGGCTTGATTTAGGAGAATTAAGCAAGATAACAATTAAATAAAGAATAATTGAAGCATTTCATAGAATGAAAAAACTTACAATGATCTGAACTCAGCCTCATAGAGATTTACAGTAACAATCTATTACATGAAACTACTCCTATGAACGAAGTGTAGTGCATGAATTTAAAGTATAGGAATGTAAAAACAGAAAATGTAAGATTGAAAATGTAAAGCTGAAAAGGGAAATAAGTAGAATAAGACTGGTTTTTTTGGATCTGAGTCTGGGTCTTTTTTTCTGGGTCTTTTCTGCTATTTATACTTTTCAAGGATGACCATTGAACTGCATTTTCAACCGTCGAATTGCTCCTCCATGATCGTTGATCATGTTGCCTTATAATTAGCTCCACTATGTTATCTCTTGCAGTTAGACTTCGCTCCTAAATTTTGAATTTAAATGTGAGTAACCGTTGAAACCATGTCACCCTGTATCTCTTTGTTGATCCACTGCTACTCAAATCTCGTAATAACCAATATTAACTGCCACGTGTACGATCAGGATTGAAGACTTGAATAGTCTTCCTATACTACCCTTATTTTGCCACGCGTCGAATTGTAATTGGCTTGTACAAAATATGTAGCCAACAACTACACATACCAATTAATATATACACTAATATATCAACTAGTGTTATAATATTAATATTGATTACATCTATTATACAAATTATAAAAATAATATAATATCATCTATTAATACACTAATATATATATATATATTAATTTTAATTTTAACACTTTATTATATAACACACAAAATTAACATCTCCAGCAAAATGATCTTTGTACGCCCAACGCGCACACATAAATCTAGGGCCCAATTACACGCAAAAATCTTGACCTGCCATCTTTTTAAATTTATTTTTTCTCTCCTTCACGCTCTCGGCTATTCTCCTTCCTCTTTTATCCCTTATTTATTTTATTTTATTTTATTTTATTATATTAGTAATTTATTTAAAATACAAATTACTCTTTATAATTTAAAAAATTATAAATACTCTCTTGTTATAATTTTTTAATTAATAGAATTAATAAAAAAATAAAATTCATAACTATTGTTCTATATAATGATAAAATTATTTAAATTATTAATTAAAATATATTTATAATATTATTAAAAACTGTTAATTGATTTAATAATTTATTAATATAAAAAATCATTTGTTATATGATTAAAAACTTAAAGAATTGAGATGTAATTTTTAAAATTATAAAAAACAATTCAAATTTTACGTAAATCTCAAAAAATATATTTGTGATTTACTGTTACACAAGACACATAATTCCTTTTTAAGTTTAGATTAGACATCTATAAATTCTAGTTAGATTAGACACGAATTAATGAAATGCACTACTTTTCATTAGACAAAGAGCAAGAGCCTGGCATGATCAAGAATTAAATCAACGAATTACACTTTGTTTATACGAGTAATTTGGTAAAAAATGAAAAGAAAGATAACCATTTTTTTTGTGTGTGTGTAGTTTGTAAGTTGAGTGAAATATGATGAGAAACGATAAAAAATAATGAGAAAAAATTTATCTTGCTAAATTTATTTTATTTCTTCCTAAAGACAATGATATTTGGTAGGAAACAAATTGATTAGTTATAACATATTGCCCCTTAAAATACAAATAATAATAATAAAAAAATCTCACTTATATTAATTTCTTACATGTTTTATTTTTTTATTCATTTAAACATGACAAATGAAAACAATACTTTCTTTTAGCTCACCCTACAATCTCAAGTCTTACCAAACATAATTCCTTTTTAAGTTTAGATTAGACATCTACAAATCCTAGTTAGATTATGTTGGACAATCTTCACTATATTTAAATTGATTAAATTTTGTTGTATACTTAACAACAACCAGAATATAAAAGAAATAAAAGAAATAAGAGAATTTGTTTGATTACAAAAATCAAACTTGAAATAAAAATAAATAAATAAAAATAAATTTTATTTTGTTACAAAAACAAAATTAAAATCTGATTAAATAAACAAATAAAACAGAATAATAAATTAAACAATTTACTTGATTAATTTCTTTGAATAATTATCTGATCAAGTCCAGTGTTTGACACTGTGTCCTTAAGACAGATTCATCCTCTCCATGGTGCTTCAGAATGTGGACGTCTATCTCCCAGGATGAAATGATCAACTACAAACAATAGCAGCACTACAAATTGTTTGCCTTACGAACACACTAAGTGTTTACACTCTTTCTTACAAGAAAATAATGCAACAAAATGAAGAATAAATTAGCAGAGCTCTTAAGGACGAAAATTATGAATTTTCTGAATGTAAGATTATCCTATTTATAGATGTATTGGTAGCTGCAGGTTTTGAATTAAACAGATGCAAACCTGTTTGAACAGGTATGAAACCTGTTGGTTTTGAATTCAATCAGATTTGAATCTGATGGGTTCACAATTCAAACAGATAAAAAACGGGAAAGGCCTTGTTTGGGTGTACAGTAAAACCGGACCAGTTTATTTTCGAAATTAATTTGAATTCTGAATTTTATTTTACCAAAAAATAAAATTAAATTCAAATGTTTTTGACACAAAAAGATAAGTATTGGGTCGGACAAGCCCAACCTCACACCACGCACCTGCCCGGACGGATGAACAGTAGCGGCGCGCGCGCGAGTGATGATTTTTGAGTCTAATGGTTCTAGCCCATTTTGCCCATAACCTCTCCCTCTAAAACACTTGGGTACTCCTTGGGGCACACCCCAAGTACCAAACTCATGCCTTAAAAACCCATTCAAAACTTCCCACCAAATTAATGTGGGACAAGCTTTATTCAATACCTTTAAGGATTTTTTCACCAAAACTCAATTTTCATGGAGCATACTTTGGTTTCAATTTTTCATTCACTCGGTAATGGTTTTGAGTAACCAAATACACCACGTGAATCACAACGCGGCATAGAATGCGTTACCACTTTGACCCGTGAAAATGGACGCACGGAGCCCACCTAAAAAATAAACCAAACTTAGGAAAAAATTATGTTATTAACCCAGAATTTCTAAACCATTTCCAACAGATTAGACACGAATTAATGAAATGCACTACTTTTCATCAGACAAAGAGCAAGAGTCTGGCATGATCAAGAATTAAATCAAAGAATTACACTCTGTTTATATGAGTAATTTGGTAAAAAAAATGAAAAGAAAAATAATCATTTTTTTGTTTTGTTTTTTTTTTTTGTTTTTATTTTTGTGTATGTAGTTTGTAAGTTGAGTGAAATATGATGAGAAACGATAAAAAATAATGAAAAAAAATTTATCCTGCTAAATTTATTTTATTTCTCACTAAAGACAATGATATTTGGTAGGAAACAAGTTGGATTAGTTATAACATATTGCCCCTTAAAATACAAATAATAATAAAAAAATCTCACTGATATTAATTTCTTACATGTTTTATTTTTTTATTCATTTAAACATGACAAATGAAAACAATACTTTCTTTTAGCTCACCCTACAATCTCAAGTCTTACGAAGTCAACTACGCGGTCGTGTCTATCGTCTATTTTACCTCTCCTCACCGTTGGACAACCGTGTGGACCCAATTCAAAATCGCAATTGCCACTTCTTTTTTCTACTCATTGTAATTCAATGGCGCCTTCTATAAAATAATGTTTAGTTTCACTTTTACTTTTAAAATTATTACAAAATTTTCTATTTCATTTGTAAACTACCACCTATTTCATCTATTTAATTTTTAAATTTTCAAATTTTTATTCATGTTATCCAATTTATAGACAATTGCACAAATTATCACCATTGAACTTTAATTTAATGGGTAAAAAAACGTAGTTTTATAATTTACTCATACAATCACACATCTATTAACATTACAATATATAAGAGTTTTAGAAATGTTTTGATCTCTAAAAGTGAAAATTTTATTACAAAAGATATTTAGAAACCAATTTCTATAATTATGAGAATAGTCGCTAAAAGGTCGTCTCGAAAAGTCAAAACTAGACATTTAGCGACAAAATTTTGAAAATGTCACTAATAAATATACTTTTAGAGTGGACCAAAAAAAAAAAATATATATATACTTTTAGAACAAAATAATTTGGTCTCAAAATGATTTATTTTTTAAGACAAAATTTGGTCCAAAAAAGATAATAATTCATCATTAATGTCCAATTTCCGTTGCTAAAAATATAATGACGACACTTTTTGTAATAAAAATATTTAATCCTTAAAAAATAATTTTATCTTTAAATTTTAATTTTTTAAATCTTAATTTTTTGTAATATAAATTAGTCGCAGAGTGTAGTTTGTACAAGATAACAAAAAAAAAAAAAAGTGCTTTGTGATATGATTTAAGTTGTTTAAATTCTAAAAAATATTTTTTTATTCAACGTTCTTGATAATCGTTTTGAATTGGCTTATTGATTTGTATAATTATTTTTAATTGGATCACATATAGTTTAAGAGATAAAAGAAAAATTAACGGTATAAAAGTGTAATTATATTATCTTTTAGGGTTCATTTGTTTTGGGTGATAGAGAAAGGGATTAGATTAGGATAGATGTGTAACCTATTATAATGATGTTTGTTTACAAAATAGGGAAAGAGATTCATAGTCCCTTAGGATTATTATTATTTTTTTTGTTACAGAAAAATTCTCACATCTTCTCGCAGGTTCAAGACAGCGCTCGTGACAAGATCACTAAGGTATCTTATTGTCCGTTTTGGATGAGAGATTATAACTTGAAAACTTACACAGATCCCTCAATACAAGCCTCATTTAAGTCAAGACTCGAGCAACGGGCCTTAGAATTATGATAGGCCTTGGAGGAAAGGATTACTAGAGGCCTCCAAGTGTTAGGTTTCAAAACTAGTGAGAGGATTAGTTTAGAAAAAGACTGTTTTTGCTCATGTTGTGTGTTGTGTATGTGTGTGTGTGTGTGTGCGCGCGTTTTTTTTTTTTTTTTTGTATTATGTTATTATATATATATATATATTAAAATAATATAGTATTCAAAAATATTTATAAAATATATTTTTTTTAATAATAAATTATATCAAAAACATTAAAGGGTATTTATAGTATTTTATATAGTTAATCCCTTCACTAAAATATATCACAAACAAACACAATTTTTTTTAGTCCTCTCACTAATAATCCCTCACATTAATAGTTCCTATACTAATAATCACATTTAACCTAACTCCTAAAATAAAAGAGCCCTTACAGTTTTACCCTACACTATCTCTATTAGTTTTGATTCATTTGACTTTATTATAATAAAGGTTAGTATAATTATATTAAAATTATATAATTTATTATATTTTCTCTGAATTTTATAAGTGAATATTATAATTTATTCTAAATAGAAATTGTTATAAATAAACAAATTAAAAATTACAATAAGCTTGAACCGCCCCAGAAGAAAGTCCGAAAGTGAAAAACCGTTTGGAGTGGACCCATGTGTACACAATATCCTAGTAATTGCATGTTTTTCTCAAAAGAAGAAGAAGAAAGAAGAAAAGTCTAAAAATATTATTTATCGGAAATTTATTGGAAAGTTTTATATGGTTAAATTGTGTTTCGTTTGATTCCACTAAGTTTTGTTTGATTGACAAGTCCATGTGAGTGGAAATTGCTTACGGACAAATCATTTTTTGAATGTTGATGGTAGTATGGTGGACGAATATGTTCTTACATAATTTATGGAGATGTTTTGTTTTATTTTGGGTATGTGTAATCCCAGGATTTGTGCGAGTGGGAGTGGTGAAAATTTGTTTATAAAGTTTTCCAAGTAGGGATTTCATTATGAGTCCATTTTTTTGTGTGGCAATCCAACAGTGTTATAGTTGACGTCAACCCCACTCACTCCATCTTTAACGTAGGTTTCGGAATCACACCAACACTGCATGAACCCAACAATGAACAACTATAACGTGAACCCACTCACTCCATCTATAACGTGGGTTTCGAAATCACACCACTTGTTCCATCTATAATGTGAACCAAACAATGAACAACTTACATTTTCCAAACACCGATTAAGACTTTGCAGCCGATGACACTGCACCTCAAATTTGATCGGCGGGGCTCACAGTGCAAAACCCACTGTTCTAGGAAGGCATTAGGGTTCTTCACGACCACAAACTCAACAAAATTGAACAACATAGAGATTCTGATTCACACCAACACTACATGAAATATTTCCTCAATCTATAATGTGGGTTTCGGAATCACGAATATCTTTCCAAAATGGGGATGATTGCCAATGTGTGGGAACATTCCACCGAGTTAGGCTTTTTAGATGAAAGGGGTTCGTTTTCCGAGTTGGTGGGTTTCTCACACCACAAGAATCACCCTAACCCCAACACACCCATACCAAATTGATCTAAACATTATTTCGAATACAATCTCACAAATCACGTTTGTGGGATTCAGTCACAGGTATTTGAATTTCAAAACCTACGGCAATGGCAATCGAAAAAAAAGGGTTGAGTTGTGGGAATTCCAAAACTAGTCCAGTGTGCCTTATTGCGCGTGTTCACGTCATGCGCGAAACAACACTTACAATGTAACCGACATCCCATTTTGCGCGTGTTACAAATCTACTAAATTAAAAAAGGTGTTAGTGCGTTTTTTCGATCAACCCGACACATAAACACCTATTCACCTTTCCCCATACAAACCCACGCCAATTGTCAATCAATAATACTAACAGTGGCAAAATAATCAATAAACAAATTAAGGGACCACCCAGTCAGCAAGAAAACATTTAAGATCTTATGAATTATAAGTCTACAAAATGGGATTTACTGGTCAATTCCCCTTATTTGTTTTGTTTTGTTTTTTTTTGATATTATGTCATTATATATATATATATATATGAAAATAATATAGTACAAAAAATATTTATAAAATATATTTTTCTAATATTAAAATATAGCAAAAACTTTAAAGGCTATTTATGGTATTTTATATAGTTAATCCCCTTACTAAAATATATTACAAACAAACATAATTTTTTTTTTCAGTTTTGCTAGAGAGCTCTAATTAGAGCTGCTCTAAAGCAGCTCTAATGAGCTGGCACCACATATTAAAAAAAAAAAAGAGGTAAAAGACAAAATATAAGGAAGAAAAAGACAATTTAATGCTTCTTTAGAGCTCTCTTTTTAGAGATCTCACTCATTTTTTATTTTTTTTAGTCCTCTCACTAATAATCCATTACACTAATAGTCTCCTCACTAACAGTTCCGACACTAATAACCACATCCAACCTAACTCCAAAAACAAAAGAGTCTTAACAGTTTTACTCTACACTATCTATATTAGTTTTGATCTATTTGACCTTATTATAATAAAAGTTAATGTAATTATATTAAAATTATATAATTTATTATATTTTCTCTGAATTTTATAAGTGAATATTATAATTTATCCTAAATAGAAAATGTTATAAATTTTTTTTTTTTTTAAATTACAATAAGCTTGATCCGCCTCACAAGAAAATCTGAAAGTGAAAAACCGTGTGGACCCATGTGTAGACAATATCCTACTAATTGCATGTTTTCTCAAATAATAATAATAAGAAGAAAAGTCTAAATTATACTTATTTTCCTTGATATTTTTAAAAAATACAATATACTTTACAGTTTTAATATAATTATGTTGAGTTATTATGAAATTTTAATAATTTGTTAGTTATATATATGAGAAAATGATACTATCATCTTTTTAAAATGAAGCTGTAAATCTTATGTTATTTATTTTTATATTTTCACACTATCTACATCAAGTTCGATCTATTTAATCTTATTAAAAGAAATATAAATACAATTAGGTCAAAATTAAGACATTATTATATTTTTTTCAAATTTAAAGAAAAACACTGTAATTTGCCTTCATAAAAATCTAACGATGGGCTGCACATTATTGTATAAACAAATAAAAAATGGTAAATTATAAATATACTAGTGAGATTTGTTTCAAATGCGAATTTTTTCTTGTGGTTCTGAAAATTAAAAAATCCCATTTGTTAGAATTTATTATTTAACAGAAAAAATAAAACTTTTTACTACTTTTCTATATAATAATAAAATTATTTGAATTATTAATTTTAATATATGTATGACATCATTAAAAATTGTTAATTGAGATGAGGTAACCGTCACTGGAGAAGAAAAATGAGGGTGCTGGGGAGGGGACAATGACGAGAGGGGTAGTAGTCGTCGGTGATAGTGGTTATAGAGTTAAAGTTTAGGGCCATATTTGTTTGGCGGATTTGGTTAGATGTGATTGTTAGTAAATGGATGGTTAGTGAGGAGATTGTTAGTGTGAGAATTGTTAATGAGAAGATTAAATTAAAGCGTGTCTGTTTTGATGATAGTTGTTAGTGAGAGAATTGTTAAATTATTTTTATATAAAATTAAAAATATATATTTTTATGCAAAAAAAAAAAATCTAAAACAAATATTAAAAAAAAAATTCAGAAATAACAGGCCGTACCCTTTAAAAAAAAAAAAAAATAGTCACTGTTTTGGTCAATCCACCAGACATTCGTTACAATCTAATCCCCTAATTATTTGTTCAATCCCACTTCTTCTACAGTTATACTAATCCGACCACTGAAGAATATTATGAATACCACTGGAGTGTTAGTCCTGGAGCTCCAAGACTGAACCATGATCATGGATGCAACGGCCATCTTAATCTAGTCCACTCCTTCACATGGCGAAACCAACGTGACCTAGAGGTTACGTGGTTTGAAAGTTGGGAAGGTGAGGGTATTTTGGATTTTTTCTTATGAAAAGGTGTCGGTGTGAATTGAGAAAATATGAAACAATTAAAAAAAGTTTGTGTGGTGTTGTGTGGTGTGCAGTGTGAAAACAGAAACTTCCCAGCTACACTCACCTATAATTCAATGGCACCAACTACTACTAGTGCAAAAGAAATATGCAGATAATAGTTTGAGTCTTGAGTTATTTCTCAGCTAAACCCAACCCACCTTAGCTTCCATTAATCTTTCTTCTTCTTCTTCAACTTCTTGTTGATCATCAAGAAATTAGAACATGGTAGAAACAATTCTTTTCAACTTAGCAAGTAAAATTTTGGGCAAGATAGGGTCCGGTCCAATCGGGGAAGTTGGCAAGGCATGGGGTGTTGAGCAGGAGCTGCACACACTCTCAGGCACCTTGTTCACCATCGCGGCTGTGCTCTTAGATGCTGAGAGATTGTACGATCATGGCGGTTTTCCTCATAATCAGGCGAATAACGATTACTCAATTGCGATGGGGTTATGGTTTGACAGACTCCAAGCTGCTTTCTATGATGCAGATAACCTCATTGATAAATATCACTACGAAGTTTTACGACGTCAAGTGATGAGGACGTTTTGGGTAAGCAATTTCTTTTCATCCTCACACACAGTTGATTTGCGATTTAAATTAAAAATGAGTTGTAGAATAGCAAAGATCAGAAAGAGATTAGATATTGATAATGCAGTTCGTTCTTGTGGATGGATCGGACTTGTCCAAGCTCCTCGAGCCCACGTATGATTGGTCTAGCCCACCGGATGCCCTGCAAACAAGTTCAACGGGGAACAGGGTAGTCCCCCAGTGAACCCTCCGACGAGCAAGTTAGAAAAAGGAATAGAATGTAGAGAGAGAGAGAGAGATTGGAGGTAGGGAAGCTTAACCTTTTTCTTGTCTTCAACGTTTGCTTATATCCTTTGGTAATCATTTCGCTGTCTCTTCCGACCTGCCCTCTTCGCCGAAAGTCTATGCTGTAGCTTACCTTGTTTAGGGTAAGGGGGTCCTGTTCCGACGGGGAGGTGTTGTCGTAATAAATGCTGTGATGGGTTGCATTAATGGTGATGTGCAGTAACAATAACTTTGTAGATCTTTGTCTGCTGATGTGGCTCGTCCTTTACCTGCAGTGTGTCTGACTGCCATTGGCTCTTTATGCCATGTTGGATTCTAGCTGTTCTGGACTTCACCAGCTGGGTTATATATTGGGCCCCGATTGATGGGCTTGGGTTGCTTATAGTAGTTCATGGCCTTTGTGGGCCTGTACACGTCAGTAGTCCCCCATTCCCGAGTGCAGCTTTAGTCCAACGAAGGGAATAGTAATGAAGAGGGTGAAGGTGTCCGATTATTCAAGGTGACAGAGTGGGGGTGGGGCGACCGTGAGGGTCGGCCGAGCGAGAGAGTCGACCATGAGGCGATCGACTGGAAGGGTTGGCCGAGCAAGAAAGCCGACCGTGAGGCAAGAAACCGTGAGGATTGGCCGAGTGAGAAGGCCGACCGTGAAGCGAGCGACCGCGAGGGTTGGCCGAGCGAGAAGGCCGACCGCGAGGCGAGCGATCGGAAGGGTCGGCCGAGCGAGAAGGCCGACCGTGAGGATGAACGGCCGGAAGGGTGGGCCGAGTGAGAAGGCCGACCGTGAGGCGAGCGACCGGAAGGGTCGGCCGAGCGAGAAGGCCGACCATGAGGCGAGCGACCACGAGGGTTGGCCGAGCGAGAAGGCCGACCGTGAGGCGAGTTACCGCCAGGGTTGGCCGAGCGAAAAGGCCGACCGTGAGGCGGAGGGACATGGCGCTCAAGAGGCGGCGTGTCACGTGATGATTTGAAATGGAAAAGACAGGGTAAGGGCAGGGGACAGTGGATCGTGATCGTACACGTGGCAATACTCCGTGATGGGGGGAGATTAGGCGTCGGATCAGAAATGAAACGTTAGGTTTATTATTATGAGTGTTGAAAAGACAGTTTTGGCGGATGATTTGAAAAGTTTTTGAGCTGGTGAAAATTAATTGGGATCCTTAGAATACGGGTAAACCGTGGGCTTTTGGCATTATTCGATTCACCTACTTGTTTTCGAAAGAGCAAAGTATTCCAAGTGTGAATTCCTTTGTTGCTCACGATACACCTTTGCAACACTTTTTCAATCTCCTTGCACCTGCCTCCGAAGTGATTTGCAGACATACCTCAGCAATGGCTCAAGAAGATACTGCGATCGTCAGTGTAGATCCACTTGGCGATGATGATGCTGTGGAGTTAGCGCAGCAATACAGGACAGAGAGGATGGGTTCCACCATGATAGCTGCACCAAGGCCAATCAACCAGGTAGAACCGGATCATTGGCATACAAAGGCTGATAAATTGACGGTTACTGCATCGGATTTGGAGGCTATTCGCGAAAAATACCAGGTGCCTGCTGAAATAGAGTTGTCGTTGCCACTGCCGACGGAGAGGCCATCCGACGCCAGGCTAGGGCAGTTTGCCCTTTATGAGAAGGCGTTGAAGGGGGGGTTGAGGCTGCCCTTGCCACAGGTGGTAGTAGATGTCCTGAACCGCTTGGAGGTGGCACCGGGCCAATTGATGCCCAACGCGTGAAAGATCTTGCTGTCTTGTGCAAGTGCTTGGCCGAAAACGAACGAAGGGGAGGCCATGACAGTGGATGAATTCTTCGCGTGCTACAAGGCCTCAGGGCAGCAAGAGACGTGGGTTACTCTACAGGCATCAGTAGGGAAAGGGCTGGTGGCGGGGTTGCCGACATCGATAAAGGGGTGGAGACTGCGGTGGTTCTACGTGTCTGCCAATGGAGGAGTTGGGGTGTGCACCATTTGGAAGGTGCCTACCAGGTCCATGGAGCCGAAACTGGGGGCGGCAGCGGAGGAGAGGGTGAAGAGGGTGAAGGAGTGGAGGGAGAAAGAGGGGGCCAAGTGGGACGAGCTCGTTCAGCCGTCTGCACTGTTTGGGACAGGATTGGGGCTGCAGCCGAGCGGTGGGGACCTCGAGCAAGTGGAGTTGGAGGCTAGGAGAAGGGCTCAAGAGGCGGAGGATCAGACTATCCTTGCCAATGCCCAAAAATTCAAAGAGTCCCAGGCCGACCGGCCGCCAAAGCCGATTGCAAGGGAGAGGATTCGCCCTAACCCAAACCCTTGGGAGAGAAAAACTTAGGCGAATTTGTGCCACGACCGCTCCCAAAAGACCCTTTGAATGAGAGGTCTTCGAAGGAGATGGAGGCATTGGGGGTGGTAAAGAAGAAGAAGAGGCTGAGGCGAAGTGAAGAGGAGCCTGCCCAAAAGAGGAGGAGAGAGACGATTATGAAGGAGACCAGTACTGCCAAGGGGGCAGAGGGGGTAGATGTGGAGGAGAACCCGGGGGGGCAAGTGCCCCCGCAGTGGTGGATGTCCCCTCAGAGGTCATGGAAGTGGTGCCAATGGTAGAGGCGATCGCCGTAAGGGTCGCGAGGGCCGCCTCTGAAGTGCGAGCAGGAGATGGAGCAACTGGCCCTGGGCCAAGGAGGAAAGAGCAGCCCCAAGGGGCTCCTGCATCCCAAGGAGTGGAAGTCAGTCTGACCACAGCGATCTACCACGCTCGCGCAGTGGCGGGGCGTCTGGAGGGAGAAGAAGGCCCAGCCAGGGCAGGGACAGACTGCCTGGTGGGGATTGTTGATGAGGCAGCCTTGCGCTCAGCATCGAGATTCAACGAGGCTGACCTACTGAGGGGGTTATGCTCCGCCCAAATGGAAGTAACCACCTTGGTAGGGGCCCTGCTGAAAAAAGCGGGCGCTGCCAAACTTAAAGCAGATGAGGCCAAGGCTCAGCTGGAGAAGTTGAAAAAGGAGAGTGTAGGTTGGGAGACTGCCCACGCTGATCTGCAAGTGGTCAAGGTGGAGCTGGAAGACATACGCCGCCAAGTTGTGTCGCTCGAGTTCCAGCTGACTGGCGAGCGGAAGAAGTCGGAGGAGGCCGAAAGAGCCTGTGCCGTCGCGGTCGAGCGGCATGAAGAGGCCATGAGCAGCAATGAAGAGCTGGTCAGGCAAAAAGATGAGGCAGATGTCAAAATTGGCGATCTGCAGAAAGAGCTGGAGGGCAAGCGGGCCAAGGCGGCGGAGGAAAGGGAGAAGCTGGAGAAGGGGTTGGATGCGGAGAGAGCGAAAGCGACGGCGGAGAAGGAAGCCTGAAGAAGGAATTGGAGGAAGAAAGGGCAAAGACAGTGTCTGAAAGGGCGGCCTTGCAGAAAGAGCTGGACGAAGAGAGGGCGAAGGCAGCCTCTGAGAGGGCAGCTTATCCCGATCTGTGCGTCGCAGCAGTAGAGCAATTCAAAGGGTCTGCTGAGTTTCAGATAGCTGTTGATGCCGCCGTCGCCAGCAACGTGGCTAGGCAAGAATCTGGGGGGGCTAGTCCATCAAGGACGACCGCTGGAGGTAGAACTGAAGCAGAAGTGATTGAAAGCTTCCATAATTCAGACTTCTACAAACACGAAATGGCTGAGTTTTGGGACAGTGGCTGGAAGATGTTCAAACGTAGAACTGAAGAACTGTTCCCAAACTTAGACCTCAGTAGTGTAACAATTGGTGAGGATGATGTGGCCCAGACCCTCCTGGATGAAGGTGTTGAAGAAGAAGACCTCCTCTCCAGCGAGGAGGACTGACTGGTGAAGAAGAAGAAGACTTGGCATAAACATTGTTTTGGTTTTGGTTTATTTGTTTTTTCTGTTGTTGTTTTTTTTTTTTTTTTCGGAATTGCTGTAATGAACTTATGTACACAGTTGTGAATAAATAAGATTCCAGTTGTGTTTTGCATTTGACTGTTTGTGCTTGTGCGTCTGGGATTGATGAAACTAGTGATAACAACTTGTGGTTAACGTGTAATAAAAACTGAATTTAGGAATTCCTCAAGACAGGGTGAGATTGAGATTGAAATAAAAACAGTAACTCCTCAATCGTAGAGTGATATTGAACTGGTAATAAAACGCAGTGTAGATTGGAGTTAAACTTGTAATAAAGATTAAGTGTAGTAAAGTTAGGAACTCCTTAAGGCAGAGTGAAATTTAAAATGTAATAAAGTTACAAATTTGTGTTTGCTATAGTGCTCAGATAGGTTAGGAGAAAATAACCTAACTTGTGGAGAAGAAGTGCCAGAAAATCTTTGGAATTCGACTGGATAAAGAGTGGTGTAAAGATTTGGGAGCTGGAAATGTGGCTAAGTGTGTCTACTATCTGCCACGATCATGGAATTTGCATGGGTGGCCTTGACCGAGCCCTGCATGCGTGCTCATTCGGGATGGAGCTATGATTTATTAACATTGTAGGTAATTGAGTCTGACCCTGAAACTGTGGCGCTCGGTCTGTGTAAGACTCGTTATGCCTAGGTTGACTAAGGCTTGGTCTGGCCGAGTGTTTCATGCCCGGTCTGGCAGTGGGGCTTGATGATCGGTCTTTCCGAAGGTGTTCGGGCTCGGTCTGGTTGGGGCTTTTAATCTTCAGTCATACTGGGGCTTTGAGTGCTCAGTCTGGCTGAGGCTTTGGGTGCCCAGTCTGAACAAGGCTTTTAGTGCTCAGTCTGGTTGAGGCTTTGAGTGCTCAGTCTGGCTGAGGCTTTGAGTGCTCGGTCTGAATGAGGCTTTTAGTGCTCAGTCTGGCTGAGGCTTTGAGTCTTTCGATCTGGTGAGGCTTTGAGTGTTGATCTGGTGAGGCTTTGTGCCTCGGGCCGGTGAGGCTTTGAGTGCTCAGTTTGGTTGAGGCTTTGAGTGCTCAGTCTGGCTGAGGATTTGAGTGCTCAGTCTGGTTGAGGCTTTGAGTGCTCAATCTGGCTGAGGCTTTGCGTGCTCAGTCTGGCTGAGGCTTTGAGTGCTGCAAGTAAAAATGTTATTGAGATGACACACAGACAGCTGAAATATAAGAGGTTGTCATGAACAGTGTAGTCTGAGCGATCAGAATTTGTATTATGCATCAAAAAGGAAAATACAACAATTGGGCAATACAAAAGTAAGAATTCATAGATAGTAGCACTTCAAGTGTTCAGCATTCCAGGGGTGGGGGAGGTCACAACCTTCCATGTCCTGAAGTCAGTAAGTGCCTGGACGTGGTCGGGCTTTCACAACGTAAGGTCCCTCCCATTTGGCTGCCAGTTTACCCTCAGTCGGATTCTTTGTGGCAAGAGTTGCTTCTCTCAAGACCAGGTCCCCTACAGAGAACTCCCTTGGTCGCACTCTGCGGTTGTAGTGTGTTCTCATTTTCTATTGGTATGAAGCCAATCTGACAGCGGCGGTCTCTCTAAGCTCTTCAATAAGGTCCAGGTCTGCCCAATGAAGCTCTGCGGTTAATGCGGGATCCGGATGTAAAACCCTGGGAGTAGGCAGACCGACTTCCACCGGAATAACCGCCTTAGCGCCGTATGTTAAGCAGAAAAGGGGTTTCCCCAGTGGGAGTCCGAGTTGTGGTTAGGTAAGCCCAGAGCACGTTCGGTAGTTCCTCAACCCAAAGGCCCTTAGCAGCTTCGAGCTTAGTTTTGATGATCTTCAGAAGAGAACGGTTGGTGACCTTAACTTGGCCATTGGCTTGGGGATGACTGGGGGAAGAGAAGCATGGTTGAATCTGGAGGTCTACGCAAAACTTCCTGTACTTGGCGTTGTCGAATTGTTTGCCGTTGTCGGAGACGATGGCTTGAGGGATGCCGAATCTGCAAATGATCGATTGCCAGATAAACCTAGTGGTGTTTCGTTCGGTAATAGTGGCGAGGGGTTCTACCTCTGCCCACTTGGTGAAGTAATCAATGGCGACAATCGCGAACTTGGTCTGGCCTCGACCGGTGGGAAGTGGACCAACCAAGTCGATCCCCCATTTGGCGAACGGATAAGGACTGGAAAGTGTGATCAATTCTGTAGGGGGAGCATGGGAGATGTTGGCAAAACGCTGACACTTATCGCATTTGAGCACGAAATCTGTTGCATCTTGATTGAGAGTTGGCCAGAAATAACCAGTGCGGAGTATTTTGTGGGCAAGAGTCCTGTCGCCCGAATGATTACCACAAATTTCCTCATGGATTTCTCGCATTACATAGGTTGCTTGAGCCGAATTGAGGCATCGCAGATACGGGCGTGAGAAGCCACGTTTGTATAACACGCCACTGACGAGTGTGTAATTGGAGGATCGAGCCCTGACTTTGGCGGCTTGCTGTTGGTCGTCTGGAAGTTCCCCCATTGTAAAAAATTGAATGATGTCAGACGCCCAAGGGATGGGTTCGTTCTGGAGGAACTGTACTTCGTGCTGGTCGGGAGAAATGGCAGGGTGGCAAAGGTATTCGAGGCAGACACCATGGTTAAGGTCAGACTGGTCTGCGAAAGCCAACTGAGCCATCTCGTTTGCCTTAGAGTTTTCTGCCCGTGGAATGTGCTTGATGTGGAAGGTATTGAAGAGGCGGATAAGGGGAAGTGCAACGTCCCTGTAAGCCCGCATGGTGTCCTCCTTGGCGTCGAATTCCCCAGTAATTTGCCCGACGATGAGCTGGGAGTCGTTGAACACTCGGATGTGGCTGACACCAATATCCCTGGCTAGGTGAAGACCTGCTATCAATGCCTCATATTCGGCCTCATTGTTGCTGGCATCAAACAAGAAACAGAGAGCACATTTGAAGTGACCGCCCTCAGGGGCGGTGAGGATGAGCCCAGCCCCACTACCTTCCCTGCGAGATGAATCGTCGACGTTGAGGGTCCAAGAATGAGGGTCCTCGTTGTCGGTAAGGGTTGGTGGGGGTGGAGGGTCAGTGTGTGGGAGAGGATTAGTGAATTCCAGGATGAAGTCTGCGACGGCCTGTCATTTAATTGCTGTTCGCGGCCGGTAGGCAATGTCAAACTGGCTGAGTTCCACTGACCACTGCATGAGTCTACCAGAGAGTTCCGGTTGCTCCATAACCTTCTTCAAGGGCTGGTCGGTGAGGACCACTATGGGATGGTCTTGGAAATAAGGGCGGAGCTATCTAGAGGCAGTGACCAGGGCCAAAGACAATTTCTCTAATAGTGGGTAATTCTGCTCTGCTCCCCTGAGAGCTCGACTGATGTAGTAGACCGGTCGTTGGACAGAGTTATCTTCCTTGATAAGAGCGGCACTGACTGCGGTGCTTGACACGGCTAGGTAGAGGAAGAGGGGCTCGTTTGTGACAGCCTGTGAGAGGAGAGGGGGGTTGGCCATGCACTGTTTCAACTGCTGAAAAGCCTCTTCAGATTCAGTTGTCCATTCAAAAGCTTGCCGAAGGACTTTGAAGAATGGTAGGCACTTGTCCGTTACGCGGGAAATGAAGCGGTTAAGGGCCGCAACACGGCCAGTGAGCCTTTGGACCTCCTTAACCGTCCTAGGTGACTGCATCTCAATCAAGGCTTTGATCTTTTCAGGGTTAGCTTCGATCTTTATTTGGTGACCATAAAACCCGTGAACTTCGGGATCCTCGCCGGCGACTTTTCTACAGGTTGAGCTTCATTTGGTACTTGCGTAAGGTGGCGAAGGTCTCTCTCAGGTCGGTCAGATGATCAGTGGAGAGTTTGCTCTTCACTAGCATATCATCGACATATACTTCCATATTCCGACCGATCTGATGATGGAAAACGACATTGACCAACTGTTGGTAGGTGGCCCCAGCATTTTTCAGTCCGAATGGCATTACACGGTAGTGGTAAGTGCCTCGGTCGGTAATGAAGGAGGTATGTTCCCGGTCGGATGGATGCATCAGGATTTGGTTGTATCAGAGAAAGCATCCATGAAGCTGAGCATCTGATGACTGGCCGTGGCGTCGACCAGCAGATCTATGCGGAGAAGAGGATAGCTGTCTTTGGGGCAAGCTCAGTTCAGGTCAGAGTAATCGACAAAGAGTCGCCATTTGCCATTATTCTTGCGGACTAGGACCACGTTTGACAGCCACTTAGGATAGTCCACGTTTGTGATGAATTGGGCCTCGAGGAGTTTATCGACCTCTGCTGCAATAAGAGTATTACGCTCTGGATGAAAGATGTGCTGCTTCTGGCGGTAGGGTCGAAAATGGGGTTCGATGCTGAGGCGATGGGTTATGAAGAAGGGGTCAATAACCGGCACGTCTGAATGGGTCTAGGCGAATACATCATTGTGCTCGGTCAGGAGAGCGGTAAGGTCGGTCTTGGCTTGAGGGGATAGTTGGGTGCCCATTTGGCAGTTTTGGTTGGGTTGGTGGGGTCGATGTTTACTTCAACGAGCTCCTCTACAGGTTCTCCTCTGACTAGCTCGTCCTCTTCTCGGACGTTAAGCCCTTTAATGATCATTGCCTCATTCAGCTTGACTTCTTTGAGTGAGGCGACATAACACTCCCTAGCCACGGTCTGCTCTCCTCTGACTGTTCCGACGCCGAGATCGGTGGGGAACTTGATGGCAAGGTGATAGGTGGATGTGATGGCTTGGAAGGCATTTAGGGCTGTGCGTCTAAGGATGATGTTGTAGGCAGAGGGGCAGTCGACCACCAGGAAGGTGAGCAACTTAGTGGTCTGCCGCGGGTGTTCGCCGATCGTAATAGGTAGATCGATGGAGTCGATAGAGGTCACACGGTCGCCAGTGAAGCCGACCAGAGGGGTTTGGAGAGGAGACAAGCTTTCTTTCCCAATCCTAAGTTGGCGGAAGCAATTGAGGAAGATGATGTCTGAAGAGCTGCCATTGTCGATGAGAACCCGTCTGACCTTGTAGTTGGAGAGGATGGCGGAAATGACAAGGGGGTCGTCATGTGGGTAACGGATGCTTGTACAATCGGCGTCCGTGAAGGTGATAGGTTCAGTCCACTGTTTTGGTTGTTTGGAGGGTCGGTCCACCGTTGCCACTGCTTGGTCTGAGCCCTACCTTATTTTTCTGAGCTCTGCCTTCTGAGTGGAGCGGGATGGTCCTCCACAAGCAAGGCCGCCTGAAATGACTCTGATTTCTCCAACTGGTAGAGGGGGGTTGCCTGGAGGTCGAGGTTGTGGCGGAGGGCGATCATGGCCTTGGTTAGGTGGGGCTTGGTGCCGGGGTGGAGTGCGCCGGCGATTGTTTCTGGGGGGGTCGGTTCTTTGCCTTTGCTGAGGGCGGGTGTCTGTGAACCGGCTGAGACGGCCTTGACGTATGAAGGTCTCGATATGATCTTTGAGGTTAATACACTCGTCAGTGTTATGGCCATGGTCCTGGTGGAAATGACAGTATTTGGACTGATCTTTCCGATTGGAAGGGGTTCGTGAAGGCAAGGGCCATTTGAGGGGGTAGTCCCGTTGGATTTGATTGAGGACGTGTTCCATGGGAGAGTTAAGGGGTGTGTACTGCTCGAACCGACCGGGCGGTCGGGTGGGAGCCGACCGGTCGGCTCGATGGGGTTGATCATTATAGTGGGGTGTTTGGCTATTATACTGGGCAGTCTTGGGTTCTGAGTCTTTTCTCTTGTCTCCGGGGGTCGGGTTTTTAGTTATTGGCTCCTGCCGAGCGGCCAGGGAATCTTCAGCATTCATGTATTTTTGGGCTTTGGAGAGTAAGGCTGCCATGGTGGTCGGGGGGTTTTTAGAGAGGGAGAAAAGGAAATCGGATGACCGCAGATCGACCATGAAGGCTGTGAGGATGACCTTGTTGTCATTTTCCGCTACTTGGAGGGCTTTAGTGTTGAAGCGGGTAACGAAGCTGCGCAGCAACTCCCCTTCGGTCTGACGAATGTTAAGGAGTTGGGTGGCCAGGCGTCGCTGGCGTTGGGCTCCAATAAAATGGCTCAGGAAAGAGGCACTGAGGTGTTGAAAGGTGGAGACGAAGTCTGTTAGTAACTGGCTGAACCACAGCCGAACTGACCCCTTCAGTGTCACGGGGAAAGCTCGGCACATGATCTCGTCAAGGAAAGCATGGAGGATCATGAAGGTGCGGTACATTTCTAGATGGTCGACTGGGTCCATCGTACCGTCGAAAGAGTCAATGGTGGGCATCTTGAACTTGGCGGGCAGAGGTTTGTCCCGGATGGAGGCAACAAAAGGTGAGTTGGCGGTGACGGAGGGTTTGTGCTGAATGTTCTGCATGACTCCTTGTAGTTGGAGCTTCATAGCTCGGAGTTCAACGTCCCAGAGGGGAATGTTGTCACCATGGTCAGTCAATGGGGGCTGGACGCTGCTGGCTTCCCCCTCAGGGGCTAGTACCACGACTGACGGGCGTGGGGGTGGAGGTGGTAGGCTTATATGTGGAGGAGGGGGAGGTTGTAAACCTTCTGGGTGAGGTGGATAGGGTTGCGGAGCAGTGTGGCCCGGGGTTCTTTCTTGGTTGGGTGGAATGTCTGGAGGTGGTATAGGGAGGTTTCTTTGGAGTAAAGCATTGATCAGGGTCTGGTTTTGCTCGGCCATGCGGTTAATGCTGTTGGTAAGCTCGATGAAATACTGCGGGGGGTTGTTTGGGTTGGGGGGGTCGGTTTGAAGGTCAGCAGCATTATGGTGAGAAGCCATGGATCTAGTCGTGACCATACACTTTGATGGGTGAGAAGAGAAGGTTGCTGGGACAGGGTCTCCGGCGACAATGAACATAATTGGCGCACAGATAAACCGAAGTTCCCACAGACGGCGCCAACTGATAATGCAGTTCGTTATTGTGGATGGATCGGACTTGTCCAAGCTCCTCGAGCCCACGTATGATTGGTCTAGCCCACCGGATGCCCTGCAAACAAGTTCAACGGGGAACAGGGTAGTCCCCCAGTGAACCCTCCGACGAGCAAGTTAGAAAAAGGAATAGAATGTAGAGAGAGAGAGAGAGAGAGAGAGAGATTGGAGGTAGGGAAGCTTAACCTTTTTCTTGTCTTCAACGTTTGCTTATATCCTTTGGTAATCATTTTGTTGTCTCTTCCGACCTGCCCTCCTTGCCGAAAGTCTATGCTGTAGCTTACCTTTTTCAGGGTAAGGGGGTCCTGTTCCGACGGGGAGGTGTTGTCGTAATAAATGCTGTGATGGGTTGCATTAATGGTGATGTATAGTAGCAATAACTTTGTAGATCTTTGTCTGCTGATGTGGCTCGTCCTTCACCTACCTACCGTGTGTCTGAATGCCATTGGCTCTTTATGTCATGTTGGATTCCAGCCGTTCTGGACTTCACCAGCTGGGTTATATATTGGGCCCCAATTGATGGGCTTGGGTTGCTTATAGTAGTTCATGGCCTTTGTGGGCCTGTACACGTCAGACATGATCGCGGATGATAGGAATAAGTTTCATCCCATTTGCACATCATCACGGCATAAAGTGGCCAAAGAGACCAGCTCATCAATCTGCTCTGAAGTCAATGAGTCGGAATTTGTTGGAAGGTTCAATGAGAGAGTAACATTGTTACAACATATAATGGCCCCAAGTGTTGACAATGATAAGAACATGTTTGTCCTGCCTATTGTTGGCATTGCAGGTATTGGTAAGACAGCTCTCGTTAGATTTCTGTACAATCATGAAATGGTCACCAAGCATTTTCAGTTGAGGATTTGGGTGAAGGTAGCACAATATCTTAATGTTAAAGATGTGATGCAAAAAATTATTCAGCTCATAACTGATTCCCCCCATTGTGCTGGCCTCCATTCAGATCAGTTAAAGAATCTCCTTCAAGAAAAATTACATAATATGAAATTTTTACTTGTCTTGGACAATTTATGTGATTGTGATAATTGAGATTGGCATAAGTTGTATGACTTATTGAAATGTGGTGATATCATGGGAAGTAAGATCATAGTGACGACACGTTACATACGGGTTGCTACAATTCTGGGAACGGTTCCTGCATAGAATTTAGAGAGTCTTTCAGATAAGGATTGCCTTGAATTGCTTTGGAAGTGGGCAGGTTGTCGTGAAAAATTGGGGGAAGAACATGTGAATGCGAAGCTCTCAGAAATCGCAAAGGAAATTGTGAAAAAGTGACACGGATATCCTCGTGCAACAAAGACTTTAGGCAACAATTTGTTTATGGAGACTGATGAAAGTAAATGGTTAGAATTAAAAGAGAAACAACTATGGGAATTGCCACAAAAGAAACGTGACATTTTGGTCGTGTTAAGATCGAGCTACGACACACAATCAACTGAGTTGAAACGCTGCTTCATATATTGTTCAATTTTTCCAAAAAGCTATGAAATTGAAATTGATAAATTGATCCAGTTGTGGATGGCACAGGGGCTCATTCAATCATCTCGCCTAAGCGGTGAGTTGGAAGATCGCACCGATTATTTGAATCGGTTATGTTCCATATTTTTCTTGAAAAGGCGAAGAACAACATGGCAAACTATCAAACAAGTGTAGAATGCCTGAGATCATTCATGATCTTGCAGTATATATGGCAAATGAAGAATGCTTAATTACAACAAATTATCATTTTGGGCCGATTTCTGATAAGGTTAAGCATGTATCAATTCATGATTGTGGTTGTTCAGGGAAAGAAGTCACAAAGGCATTGTTCGAACTAAAGAATCGAGGATTTTTTCTTTCCATTTCAAGGACTGGGAGCTAGTGACACAGGCTTTGTTAACAGATGCATCTCAAAGTTCAAGTATCTGTATGTGCTTGATTTGAGTAACTCATGTTTTCAGGTATTGCCACATTCCATTGGTAATTTGAAGCATTTGAGATTTTTTGACATCAGTGGGAATGCAAATATCGAGACACTCCCTAATGCCATTTGCAAACTGTTCAATTTGCAAACTTTGAGAATCTGGTATTGTGTGAAGATTCGAAAGTTACCCAAAAACATAGGGAACTTAATTTGTCTTAGGCATTTGTACTTAATCACACAACAAAGTCGTTTGCCAGAGAGACAAATCCAACGCTTGACCTCTCTCCAATCCTTTCGGATTACAGGATGTGGAAACCTTAAATCTTTGCCTAAAGCAATGCGACTCCTCGTCAAACTCAAGACAGTGACTATTGCAGCTTGTCCCAAATTTACCTCTCTGCCAAGTACCATGAAGAACCTACCCAAGTTGAGGAATCTTGAGATTAGTAATTGTCCAAATCTTGACTTGGCAAGGTGGGAGGACTTTATAGGCCTTAGGAGGCTTCAATAAATTGAAGGGTATAAGATTTTATGAGTTTGTGGCTCTCCCAGGCGAGTCAATTTTGTTGCACTCAAAAGTATTGCTTGTATTTTTATTCTTTCTAGCATTAACTGCTGCTTCTGACGGGCTTCTTAACATTGTCTTAGTGCATGTTGTGGGGATATAATTCTGAGCATCAACACGTGGCAAGATGACGTCGGCGTGTCATCAGGGGAGCCGCGTGTCACAGTAAAGCTTTGCCAAGGTATCCTAGTATTGCCGAGGTAATTTCTGAAGGCAGATTAATTCGGGACAAAGGCCTCCAACCTCGGCCTAAGAGGTTAAGGCCGAGCTACCCGTAGAGAAATCAGCCGAGGTTGATGTTATAAAATATTATCTTAGTTTGGTGGATGTACAGCTGTGTAAAGAGAACCACGAGGCCATTATATCACCAACAAACTTGATCTTGAGACCATGTGAAGTACCCACGAGGCCACTAACAGTAGTGGGGAGGAATAAAACAGCTTTTACCTCAAAAGCTGTTTAAAGTGCTTTAGTGGGCTGGCGAGACAGCTCAAAAGCTGTGAGCTTCTCCATCTCTATGGGGATGTATATGTAGAGATGGAGGACAACAAAGAGGGAGGGAATACATTGGAGCTAGACTGAGAAAATACATTGAGAGACATCAGCTTAATTGTAACATTTACAATCATATACTCATAGAGTGAGAAAGTTGCCAAAAGTGAGTTGTAATTCTTGTTATTACACATAGTGAAACACCTCGGCATCACCCGTGGACGTAGGCAATTATTGCCGAACCACGTAAATCCTTCTTGTCTTTGTGTTATTGCTTGTGTCATCTATTCTGCCTGTGTTACTACTGCTGACTCACTAAGAGGCAGTGTGGTCGGAAAATTTCCCACACAATTTGGCGCCGTCTGTGGGAATGCCAGACGAATAGATGGCTAGCAACGCACAAAACGAGAGGATCGAAGGTGACATTCCAGCTGGAAATGACAGGCCTATAGACCTGGACACCGAAGGAGGCAACCACAACGACCAAACCCGTGGCCAGGGGCACGGGGGCAAAAACGTCATCCAGGAGGACGATGCTTCGAAGAAGACGGATCAGGATTGCTATTACAAGGAGGATAACCTACAGATATGGAAGGATCGATGCATAAGAAGGGATGAAGAAGTCAAGGACCTGGCAAACAAGCTGGCCGACCTTCAATCGGTCGTCAACTTCATGATGCAAAACAGGGTTATGCAGCCACCATACCCACTGCCAGATACACCAATCCCAGCAGTTCAAGCTCGGAATGAAGAAAGGGCAACGACTCCCGACGCATCGCAACGCTCTAAGAGCAAGGAGCACCCACACCAGTCCTCCGAGGACGTCGGCAAGTCACAGAGAACGTATAATGCCAAGGATCAAGAACCCAGAGAACATCGGCACGTACAAAAGCAAAGCTCTGCTGACACAACCCGTGGAGAAAGATCAAAACGAGCGCACCAAGACGCCGAGAGCAGTGTGCCGAAGGGGCTCAAATCAAAAGATAGCCGAGCTCCAGGGAGAAGCAAAGAAGACTTGAGGAACTATCTCAAGAGGAGAGAACAGAACGCAGAAGCCGAGGTAACCTCGTACGTCAAACCGAGGACACCATTCTCGGTAGAACTGGACAAGTTTGTAGCTCCAAAAAGATTCAGCATGCCGAGGTTCCAGATCTATGACGGTAAGTCAGATCCTAACTTCCATGTTGGGTTGTTTTTAAACTCGATGGCGTTATACAGTGGAAATGAGTCACTGCTCTGCAAAGTATTCCCGTCGTCCTTTGGGGAAATTGCATCGGATTGGTTCCACAAGTTACCAAAAGGATGTGTGAAGACTTGGGAAGGTCTGGCCGAGATGTTTGTGGCCAGGTTCGTGACGAACAAGCTACAGCCATTACGGGTGGACGCATTAATGGCTCTAAAGATCAGCAAGGATGAAGGGCTAAGGGCCTATGCAAAGAGATACTACGAGGTGTTCAACAGAATACCCGAATGCAACCAGGAAGTAGCAGTTGTATCCTTTAAGAACGGCCTGAAGGAAGACTGTTCACTACGGAAATCTTTGGCAAAGACATTGCCAAAGAACATGGAAGAACTCATGGCAAGAATCGAAAAATATGCCAGAGCCGAGGAAGATACATCGGCATCGAAGCAAGTCAAACAGGAGCAAAGGAGCGGCTCACCAAAGCAAAGCCGAAGTCACCATGGATTCAACAAGGCCGAGGTAGAACTAAGGGCTAAACAAGCAGTAACAACAGTGTTCCGAATTCCAATACCAAAGATCCTAGGAAAGATTCGGAGCGAACCCTATTTCAGAACGCCGGCAAGGCAACCCGGGGAGTTTATGGGGAAAAACTCGGACAGACATTGTTCATACCACAATGAAAATGGACATACAACACAGGGTTGCAGAGCCCTGAAAGCTCACTTGGAAGATCTGGTGAGACTAGGCCACTTGAGAGACCTTGTTGATGAAACTAGAACGAGGAACGAACAGGCAAGATTACCTCGAGCTGAAGCGGCCCCACCACCACCGCAACCTCGGGTAATAAATGTAATTCACTCCAAGGTGAATGATAATGACATCCGGGGAGAAACCCAGAGAGTAAAGCACTTACAGTACGTGCACCAGGTCGGACTGAAAAGACCTCGGCCAGAAGACTGCCAAAGTCAGATGGTAACCTTCACTGAGGCCGACCTTGAGATGGTTCAACAGCCACATAATGATGCCTTGGTAGTATCCCTCCAGGTTGGGGAATGCCAAGTAAAGCGAATCTTGATAGATCCAGGAAGCTCTTGTGACATCATGTACGTTAGATGTTACAAGGAGCTCGGCCTCCACCCCGACGACCTGGAGCAGTCGATTGGCCCGATGGTCGGTTTCAACGGAACACCAACGTGGCCACTGGGGGCAATGAGCTTAGAAGTACAAGCAGGCACAAAGAAGATCACGACCGAGTTTGTCGTGATTGACACACCCTCACCATACAACATCATCATGGGAAGGCCGTGGTTGCATGCAATGGGGGCAGTACCTTCAACATTGCACCAATTATTGCGGTTCCCAACAGAGCACGGGATTGAGGAAGTCAGAGGAGATCAACTGCAGGCAAAGAATTGCTCCATGGCAGCAATGAAGGCTACCTGCAATATTCGAGAACTAGCCCTGGCCGAGATTGAAGAAGAGGACATGAAAATCCTGGATGATGTCGGCAAGGAACCGGCCGAGAAGAGTGAGGAATCACTGAAGAAGATCTTCGTCCAGGAGGGCGATGAGGAAAGATTTTTTCTTCTCGGATCAGGCTTAGCCGAGGAAGAGGAAAGAGAACTGGAAGCCTTTCTGCGAGCAAACATAGAAGTGTTCGCCTGGACACCTTATGAAATGCCTGGCATTGACCCCGAGGTCACATGCCACAGACTGAACGTTGACAGGTCGGCTAAACCTGTAATTCTGAGCTAGAGACCGACATTGGTACATGTCGGTTGGAAGAAGAAGTTGACAAACTTCTAGAAGCTAGGGCCATCAGAGAGGTCAACTACCCAACGTGGTTATCAAACACCGTGGTGGTAAAGAAGAAGAACGGAAAATGGAGGGTTTGTGTCGATTTTACAAGCCTAAATAAAGCCTGTCCCAAAGACAGCTTCCCTCTGCCAAAGATTGATCAACTGGTGGATGCTACATCGGGGCATGGAAGGATGAGCTTCCTGGACGCTTACCGAGGTTATCACCAGATAGCCATGTACCCTCCAGATGAGGAGAAGACAGCTTTCATCACCCCGAAGGGCCTGTACTGTTACAGGGTGATGCCTTTTGGATTGAAGAATGCAGGAACAACCTACCAAAGGTTGGTAACCAAAATGTTCAAACAACAGATTGGCCGAACAGTGGAGGTCTACATCGACGACATGGTTGTAAAGACCAAGGAGCCAGAAAATCATCTCGTTGACCTGGCCGAGGTATTCAATATACTGAAAACATATCGGCTCCGACTTAACGCATCAAAGTGCGCGTTTGGGGTTGGATCTGGTAAGTTTTTGGGCTACCTGGTAACCAGGAGGGGAATAGAGGCCTGCCCAGATCAGATCAGGGCCATTCTGGATTTACAGAGTCCAACCTCAAGAAAACAGTTCAAATGCTTCATCGGCAGGCGCTTGACCCTAAACAGTTCATAAGCAAGTTCGCACAAGTGCAAACCCTTCTTTAACTCGGTAAAAAGACTGCCGACTTCCTATGGATCAAGAGTGTGAAGTTGCTTTGGCGATCTAAAAAGTACATGACCACGGCTCCAAGATTACTATCAACACCGAACTCGGAGAGGAATTGTTCTTGTATTTAGCCGTGTCGAACATGCGTGAGTGCAAGATTATCCGAGAAGACCAGGGAGAACAAAATTCTGTCTACTATGTGAGTAAGACCTTAGCCAGCACTGAAACAAGGTACTTGCCACTGGAGAAGTTAATGTTGGCTTTAGTCATGACCTCAAAGAAATTGAACCATTACTTCCAAGCACACAAGATCGTGATACTAACAGCATCCATTGAAGTCCTGTTACACCAAGGAGATTTGACAGCAGTGCAAGATGGGCGTGGCCTTGGGCCAATATGACTTGGAATTCGTGCCAAGAACAAAGAATCAAGGGCCAAGTTCTGGCTGACTTTGTGGCAGAATTCACTCCGGAATCCATCGAACGTCGGCCCCCCTTGAGCCGAGATGAGCCAGGTCCCAGCATACAAGAAGCATCCAGGCCGACAGCAGCAGATCAAAGAAAGGAAAAGCTTAGACCATGCAGTATCTACATCGGCGATTCATTCAGACTCTTTGTTGATGGAAGTTCAAACCGACGTGGAGCGGGGGCAGGAGTACTGCTGATATCCCCAGATGGAGAAATTATAGAACAATCCATCCGTTTGGGGTTCAAGGCCTCCAACAATGAAGCTGAATACGAAGCATTGATTCTTGGGACTAAAATCGGCAAGCGAAGCAGGTTTACGAGGTAATCGTTTTTGTGATTCACGCTAATTGTTAACCAATCTCTGGAGAATTTGCGACTAGGGATGAGAGGATGTCGGCATATGCAAAAGAGGTTTCCGATTAGCGAGCTATTTGATAACCGCCGACTTCTTCAAGTTAGCCGAGATGATAACAACCACGCCGACGCTGCTGGCAAACTGCAAGTTCAATGCGCATCGAAGGCAAGAACAATCATGATCGACTACATGTCGGGCCCGTAGAACCACAGAGCACAAAGGCGAGGCAATGTGCGTGGACATGGGGCCGAGCTGGATGGATGGAATTGTTGCATTCCTTAAAGAAGGGAAACTGCCAGAAGATCGCAAGGAGGCACACAAAGTCGATGAAGTCGGCAAGGTTCAAGACCTCGGATGGACATCTCTACAGAAGGTCCTTCACTGGACCCCTTTTAAGGTGCGTACACCCTTTTCAAGTTGAAGATTTTTTATATGAAATTCACGAAGGGATATGTGGAAGCCACACTGGGGGCAGATCATTAGCCCATAGGGCCATTACCCAAGGGTATTGGTGGCCATACATGCAAAAAAGATGCAAGCATATGTAAAGAAGTGCGAATCAGTGCCAAAGGTTTGCACCTTTGATTCATCGAATCCAAAGATCCAAATTTCGGCCGCTTTGCCCAATGGGGCATGGATCCGGTCGGCCAACTTCCCCAAGCAACAGCCGAGAAAATACTTCGGTGGCAATGACATTTCACAAAGTGGATAGAGGCGAACCACTTGCTAAAATCCGAGATGTGGATGTCAAGAATTTTATATGGAAGAACATCATCTCCAGATTTGGCATTCCCAGAGCCATTGTTGCCGACAATGGAACCCAGTTCGACAGCAAACTCATCAAGGCTTTCTGTGCAAAATTCAAGATCAAGAACTACTTCTCGACACCTAGTTTGCCTCAAAGTAATGGGCGTGAAGCTTCCAACAAAGTAATCTCGGAAGGAATCAAGAAGAGGTTGCAGCAAGAAAAGGAAGTGGGTAGATGAATTACCCAATGTGCTTTGGGCATACCGGACTACGCCGAGAAGATCAACTGGGGAATCTCCCTTTGCCATGGCATATGGCACAGAAGCAGTCATTCCACTGGAGGTCGGCATCACAGGGATTCGAACCCAGGGAGTTGAAAATGGGACTAATGACATACTCTTAGCCCGAGATATGGATCTTTTAGAAGAACGAAGAGAGAAGGCTGCAATTCAGCTTGCAGTGTACCAGCAACAACTTGCCAGAGCATACAACAAGAAGGTCAACCCAAGAGATTTTCAGGTCGGCGACATGGTCTTGAGGAAAGTGGTCGGCAACAAAAAAGATCCCAGGGAGGGCAAGCTTGGCCCGAACTGGGAAGGGCCTTACAGAATTACCTCGGTGCTAGGTAATGGAGCATATCGGCTTGAGGACAACGTTGGCAAAGCATTGCCAAGACCTTGGAACACCTGCAATTTGAAGTTTTTCTACCATTGAGATGATTAATACTCCTGGCCGATGTCATATGATTGATGCTTGAAGACTTGAAAAATGAGAACCCAAGTGGAACTCAGGTTCACATTGGGGGCAGAGAAGATGCCAAGGGGCAGAGAAGATACAAAGCCTACCACTTGTTGAAATTTGTAGCAATTTACAAGTTGGTCTGGCCGAATAGCAAAGCCTGCCAAATGTTAGTAGGTATGGCCGAATAACAAAGCCTACCACTTGTTGAAATTTGTAGCAATTTACAAGTTGGTTTGGCCGAATAGCAAAGCCTACCCCTTGTTGAAATTTGTAGCAATTTACAAGTAGGGTTTGGCCGAATAACAAAGTCTACCACTTGTTGAAATTTGTAGCAATTTACAAGTTGGTTTGGCCGAATACAAAGCTTAGCTTCGCTTGTTGAAATTTGTCGCAATTTACAAGTTGAAGTTAAGCCGAGAAGAATCCTTGACTTCACTTGTTGAAATTTGTAGCAATTTACAAGTTGAAGTTAAGCCGAGAAGAATCCTTGACTTCGCTTGTTGAAATTTGTAGCAATTTACAAGTTGAGGTTAAGCCGAGAAGATTCCCTGGCTTCACTTGTTGAAATTTGTAGCAATTTACAAGTTGAAGTCAAGCCGAGATATTGTCATCAATGGAAACTCGCGCCAAGTCCAGCCGACATCAGTTGACAGGTTCATGAATATTGTTTAATTCTTGTTGAAATTTATGACAATTTACAAGTATATCATTGTTTATAACGTGAGTAAAGTTTATTGGTCGTATTAACTCTTGTTGAAATCCGACATGAGGTCATATGCGTGCAAGTTGGTCAGGCCAATTTCAAAGCTTAGCTTCGCTTGTTGAAATTTGTCGCAATTTACAAGTTGAAGTGTAGCCGAGATGCTTCCTTGGTTTCACTTGTTGAAATTTGTAGCAATTTACAAGTTGGAGTCAAGCCGAGATATTTGTTTCTCTTCGCTTGTTGAAATTTGTAGCAATTTACAAGTTGAAGGGAAGCCGATGTTATCGCCTACAATTTGAAGTTACATATGGCCATCTGTTGAAATTTGCAACAATTTACAGGTTGAGGTAAAGGTTAAGAATATTGTTGTTAAAACTTGAGAAAAGTTTACTGTTTATATTAATCATTGTTGAAATTCACAAGTAAAATTGATTGAATTTGTTGAAACTATGGAAAGGCTTGCAGAGCTAACATTGAATAGTATATGTTTTATACTTGTTGAAATTTATGAAAGACTGCAGGACAGTTTCTTGCCGAAATAAAATTTTGCAGGTGTCGTGCCCGAGGTATGTTACCCCGAGAAGATTGTGCAAAGAAGGAAGAGCATGAAAGTCATGCAAAATATTCTAAGTCCATTCAGAAGGAATAAGAAAAATTTGAAGACACAAGCATTCAGAAAGAAACAGTTGCATAAAAGAAGGCACTATGGCCAAACAAATTGTTCATAAGTAGCAAAAAGAGGCACGTCGGCCACAAAAGAGTACATCAAAGAAAAGAAATAAAGTACAAAGAAAAATAAGAAAATATTCAAGCTACTTCAGCATTAGCAGAAGATTGGGCAGGAACATCGGAAGGTTCAGGAGGAATGATCTCGGCCTCCTTTTCCACCACAGAATCAGCTTCCTTGTCCACCACAACCTCAGCTTCTTTATTAGCCGAGACCTCGGCCACCTTGTCAACTGCCACTTCGGCTTGTTTGTCAGCTGCTATCTCAGCATCAATTTCGGCTAAAGTCTTCTCCATACTCCTATCAGCCTGGAGAAGGTTTGAAGTTCATCGGCTGGCTTTCTCGGGCACCTTCTCAACCTCCTCATCCTCCTCTTGGGCTAGATCTATTACTTGATCGCATACGAGGAGGTGACTTGGTTTCAATGGTTCTCTTGGATTTCTGACCAAGGCCTCGATCTCACTTCATCTTCATCTTCATCCTCGGCCATTCATTTGGAGATGGAGGAAGAGGACAAGGAAGACGATGGCCTTAGTCTTGCGCCATGGCGAGTCGGTTGGAAGATCAAGCTTTTTGGCGAGCATTCCAACCTAGGACGAATCCTTTGTTGCAAGCTTTCTTGACCTGAAGCCTATAATCCTCAGCAACGTCTTCCATGCCTTGGTTGTAGGCAGCTTTCACGTCGGCTACCTTGGTGGCCAGCGCATCTCTAAGCTCCTTCTGGGCTTCATCCCTCTTAACCTCGGCTTCTTTCTTTTCAGCCTCGGCAACCTTTCTTACGTTTACTGCAGCCTCGGCCTTTTGAAGAGCAATTGATTGGGCCTTTGTGGCCGCCTCGGCCTGCTCTTCCAGCCTTTTCATTCTCAGTTCGTTGGTCCTATGTTGTTTATGAAGGAGAGCAAACTCCTTTTCCATGTCTTGCAACTTCTTTCCAGTTTCAAAAGCCATCATGGAAAAGGAATGAGCATGTTGGATGGCCTGAAAGTATACAAGGCAAAAATTAGTACAAGAAATTTCAGAATTCTACAAGTATGGAAGACAGACTTTCGAAAAGACTTACTTGGACTGAGCGCTGCATCATATGGACATAGTTGTCATATCCACTCATTTTTTCATTTTTGGCCATGTCGCCATCAAGAAGGACGGCAGTGCTGAGTGCCACGCCGATCTGGCCATCAGCTGCACTTTCATTTGTGTACACTGGCCGATCTTCAAGAGTGACTTTGGGCTCCCAGGGGATCTTGGGATCCCTGGACCCCGAGGACGTCCCAGCGGATGATTTCTGTTTCTTCGCTGCAGTGGACTTTGGCGGTTGGGTCACAGCTGGCCTTTTTGAAGGTGCCGAGGTAGTCTTCTCAGCCAGTTGAGAGATCGGCACAGCATCATCATCTTCAGCACCAACCTCGGTGGCCTTGGCCTTGGGTTGGGCCTTCTTCACTCTCTTGGGTTTTGGCGGAGGAGGCCCATCTTCCATGTCCTCTGGAAGATCGGCAAGGAGGTCCAGCACCTTCTTCTGTGGTCTCTCCATTTCAGCCGTCTTGACGAGTCTGCGTCGTCGCTTCTTTTCTTGGACTGGAACAGAATGTGGTGCCGAGGTGGATGGCTGGTCGGCAGGTTCAGATGTAGAGGCAACTTGATCTGTGGAGGCAGTTGGCGGAGAGGCGCTTTTCTTCCTCTTTCTGGGAACGTCGGCCAATTTGGAGGTGTAATTGGGGACGAAGTTCAGCACCAAAGGAGCCTTGCGCTGTAAAATAGGAAGGTCCAAGAGCTTTTTTAGCCCGGGCCCGACGAAGTAAGACTGGCGGAAGTTCTTTGGAAGCTGGCGAACGTCTGCAAAAAGAAACACAACATTAGAAACAGACAAAATTTTATGAAAAAATTGAAGAAAACAACAACTAAGCAGTAATGATGGGCTCTTACCCTTGCCCTCCTTTATTGTTCGTGGAAGGGGGAAAAGGTGGACTTCCTCATCTGGTCCAAACTCCCAATTGCCAGAAACAATGAGGTAGTCATCTCCAGCCCCTTTGTTGGAGTCTGGAAGGTCGGCAACTAGCTTATAAGATGTGGACCTCGGCTTAAGGTAGTAAACAAAACCCTTTTCCCCCAGGTTAAGGCCACACATGGTGTAGCAAGATCTTGGATATCGAAAGGTGATTCTAACACCCTCCTTGAGCTAAAGCTATTATACCCATAAGGGTTCTAAAGGCATTAATAGAAAGTTGCATGGGGTTGAGGGTGTAGAAATGAAGAACTTCGCGGAAAAGGGGATCTAAGGGGAACCTAAGTCCACACTGGACGAAGGCTACAACAGGGAAGGGCATTTTATCACCTTCGGGCATGATGGAGTCCTTTTCCTCCTCGGCTAGCCTAAGGTGGACATCATCAGGGATAGAAAATTCCTGCCTAAAGTTTTGAAGTTTGGTTGGGGTGTCCACTCTATCTCTCCACACACCCATTGTTTTGATATACGAGTAATGGACTACAGAGACAGAGTACTGTTGAATGGTTCTAAGAACCTCGGCAAAACCTAGGTTCGGGTAAGTTTCAGTTTTTCCTAAAGATTGAAGGTTCTACTGCAAATCCCAAACCTAAATCTACTAATAAGATTGGAAGGCAGAAAATCTGGAAAACAGAAAAGCAAAAAACGAGGTCTCAGAGTCAAGAACAGAAAGGGCGAAAGGCCACAAACACAAGTGAAGTGGTGCAAGTGTTTACAGCGTAAACCAAGAAATGATTCAAATATTAATGAAAAGCAGAACAGAAGAAGCAAGAAATACCAGGAACGATCAAAGGACTGGAAAAGAGGAGAACGATGGCTTACCAGAAAGGGTGAGGCCGAGATGAGCGTCGCCGAGGTCAGGAGACAGAAGCAGCGGCGGCGAGAGTTTCACAGGAATGGCAATGAAGGCAGTTGCAGAGCTTCGATCAAGTGCAATGGAGGATTTGGAGGAGAAAGGGCTTCAGAAAGAGAGAAAGCAAAGGAGATACGAAAATGCAAAAGTGAAAGAAGAAAGAGAAAAGAAATTGTTTTGTTAAAAATTCAAGAGGCGGCAAAAACAGCAATAATTACGCCTAGGGTAACGCAGGCGTCAGGCGGCGCAGCAGTGAAACGACAGCTTATGGGCGCGTCACGCGCACGGACCAATAAGAATGAAACACGTCGACGAAACGGTTGAAAATTGATGCATGACAGCTCATGTGCGTATGGGAGCCGATTTGAATTTGAAGAAGTCATGTCGGCCTGGAATGAATTACCTCGGCAAGAAGTTCTTAAGCCGAGGTACGAGAAAGAAGTTCAATGTAAGTTCCATCACCTCAGTATGCCGAGGTAATAGAACTTAGGGGGCAGTTGTGGGGATATAATTCTGAGTATCAACACGTGGCAAGATGACGTCGGCGTGTCATCAGGGGAGCCACGTGTCACAGTAAAGCTTTGCCAAGGTATCCTAGTATTGCCGAGGTAAGTTCTGAAGGCAGATTAATTCGGGACAAAGGCCTCCAACCTCGGCCTAAGAGGTTAAGGCCGAGCTACCCGCAGAGAAATCAGCCGAGGTTGATGTTATAAAATATTATCTTAGTTTGGTGGATGTACAGCTGTGTAAAGAGAACCACGAGGCCATTATATCACCAACAAACTTGATCTTGAGACCATGTGAAGTACCCACGAGGCCACTAACAGTAGTGGGGAGGAATAAAACAGCTTTTACCTCAAAAGCTGTTTAAAGTGCTTTAGTGGGCTGGCGAGACAGCTCAAAAGCTGTGAGCTTCTCCATCTCTATGGGGATGTATATGTAGAGATGGAGGACAACAAAGAGGGAGGGAATACATTGGAGCTAGACTGAGAAAATACATTGAGAGACATCAGCTTAATTGTAACATTTACAATCATATACTCATAGAGTGAGAAAGTTGCCAAAAGTGAGTTGTAATTCTTGTTATTACACATAGTGAAACACCTCGGCATCACCCGTGGACGTAGGCAATTATTGCCGAACCACGTAAATCCTTCTTGTCTTTGTGTTATTGCTTGTGTCATCTATTCTGCCTGTGTTACTACTGCTGACTCACTAAGAGGCAGTGTGGTCAGAAAATTTCCCACACACATGTAATGGAAATTTCATATCAGTAAGAGAACCACGAAGCGTGAAGTGACAGGTGTTTGATGGAAAACCAACAGATGAATGGCTTGTCTCTAAAAGGGAGGAGGAAGGAGCTTCAGAAGCCCTTGAACTTAGCTGCATTTAGGATTTTGCTGTTAATGTTGTTTTGTTGGGTAGGAACTTAACTGCATTTAGGATTCTGTTGTTAATGTTGTTTTGTTGGGTATGTTGTATATGTAATGTTCTTGTGGAATTCTTTTCTAAACATCGTGTTTCTCATTATTGTTGTTATATATTTATGGCTTTTTAGTAAATGTTCCTAATGGCTTTGAATTGTCCATCTCTGCCTCCTTAGATTAACTGACATTACACTAATTATCCTGCTGTAACTAATATTACATCTGGCATTAAAAGGTAGTTAACAGCAAATTCTGCCATGTCACACCCACCGAATTTTACTGCATTTTTGTCGCTTAGGCTCACCCGGCGGGAGACAAAGAGAAATATAGTCAGTCAAATGTAGTTAATTCCTTAACTCTTCCAAGGCGAGATTTTTCGTTATTTACCATCTTGCTTTTACTTTTAAAGAGTGCAGCCACTTCCGGATCCAGATTCAATGATTGTGGAGTGAACGAAGCCAAGTCCATTATTGTTTAATGAAAAAAAAGGAGATGGGATGGGAACTTATTAGAGTGTGGCCAAGCCCTCTCGAATAACTTCTACTATAGAAGCTTTCAACGTACACCCGAGGACAAATCTTTCACTAACTGAGAAGTGAAACCCCGTGACTAGGTCGTCACGGATGCGACGGGAAGTGGCATTTGGAAGCCCAAAAACCAGAACGAACAGGTCTTCTATGTGCACAGAATCTGATCACAGAATGGGATGCTACTCTCTTATATGGTGTAGGATCTACACATAAGGGTCAAAGTCACACATTGTTCCTCTATTCTTTAGATAGTCTCCCAATCTTGAAATCCACATAATTTCCAACCTCAAAAGGCTACATAAAAATCCAGCAAGCACTGTATATCAGATTCAGGAGCTCCATTACATTGTTACATACCTGGCAAAAACTAACAGAGATAAAACCTTTGACAAGGTAAAAAAGCTTCTAAACCCAACTTGGAGATAATTTAATATTTTATTTTTAATTGATATAATTTCAGATATATGAAATTCATTAGTTTAAGAGATTCTGAGGGCAAAATGAAATATTGGGATAGGCAAATTTCACTTTACACGAAATCTTACTTTAGCCAAAACTACAACTAAATTCGACACGGATATTGTTTGGCACAATGCCTTGAACTAAACTAGGCTAAATTTTGACACGGATGTCTTGCTAAATATTTGATTTGAGTTGGATTAGATGTCCTTTTTTCCATTTTCGAATGGCTTTATATTGCAATGGGAATCTCCTAATTGTTAGGAACAGCCGGCTGATTCTGATCAACCACTTTGATTAGTGGAATGCTAGGTTAGCTCTTAAACTGCCAAGTGTCCCGTGATAGCCACCTTGCCGCCAAGAAATGGAAGTCATTATTCTACATTAACCCTTGGCTGTTTGATCAAAAGGTAGTAAGACTTCAAATCTGAGGGATGAATGCTATGTGTCGAATCTGGGAGTAGCTCTCCTCAAGACTCCATTTTGTAGGAACAATCAGCCAGTGACCTTCATAGACTAACCTCTCTTCTTGAAAAGCAATCACAAGACAAGGTTCAACGGTGTGGCTCACCAGACTGACCAACTGGCGGCAATGTTAAGAATTGAGACAAGCTCGTCGCCACGTATCCTCAGTGGAATAAAAGGATAAAAAAGGAATCTCCTTGAATCATTACCTCATTTTGTAAGTCCTCTGCATATGTGTTTCCTATGACATATTTTATTTCCATGGACTTGTATTTCTGTTATGAAACTCATTTATTATATAAATTTTGATTGCATATGGATACATTTCATAATTTTGTATTGTTTTCTGTAGTTTCCAATAAGTTGTGCCTGATGTATCTACATTTTTCATATTTGATTTTCACACACATTTTGATGAATTTTTGCATTTTGGAATCAGGCTTGAAAAGTTCCTCATTCTGCCCCATTATTTAAGATTATCTTTTCATTTATTTTCAGATCATATTTTAATGTGTGTTAGTTGCAAATGATGTTTGATAAACCATTTCTAAGTTTTTTAATGAACCAAAATCAAGAATCTAGTAATGTAAATTTTTTTTGGCTTCGTGTCAGGTGTACAAATTTAATTCTAGCTGAGCCAGCAGCGGATGGTCCTAAATTTAATTTTTTTTTTAATTCCTATATTCCGTTATCTGCATATGATAACAGTTTCTTTTTGTACAATATATATCATGTACTATGTATTAGTTGTAACTTGTGCCCCTTTCGGCACTATTAGTTAACAATCTTTTACTTACCAAAAAAAAGGTGCTAAAATATGCAAACTATATGTAATGCATGTGAATTTGACAAGTAGTTCATTTTTCTTCTAGAAACATGACCACATACAATAGAACAGACTACTGAAAACTGGAATTAACTTTCTACTATATATCCATCTAGAATGTTGCTGTCTCTTTCAACCCTTACTTTGATGATTCTTCCTGTTGTATCCAAGTGGATTTGTCATGTTACTTTGTAAGATTGAAGTTGTTGAGTCCACCATTGTGATTGATTGTGATGTAATAACTCTGTATTGGAAGCTTCTAAGGTCATTCCTTATTACAGGGGAATTAAACCATCTGATGCAGGATCCAAGATCAAAAAGGCATACCGGAAAGCAGCACCGAGACATCATCCAGACAAGGTCTTTAAATTTCTTGAGTCATTTATTATCGCTCAGTCATCCTTGTCATTCTTTTTGATGAGTGTATTTGAATATAGGCTGGTCAATTCCTGGCAAGAAGTGAGAGTGGAGATGATGGACAACTCTGGAAGGAAATAGCTGATGAGGTCCACAATCATGCTGACAGACTTTTTAAAATGATCTGAGAGGCATATGCTGTACTTTCAGATCCAAACAAGGTATGCTATTAGCAAGATACGTTTAACTTGATGAGGTTTTCTGTGAGATGTAGGCTGGGAACCTGGAATTTTTTTAGCATATTTTGTTCTTTCCTGATCTTGTGTATTGATCTTGATCTGCATGTTTTGGTCTTTCATTCTATCGACTTGTCTTAAATATATAAAATTCATATAAACTACAAGTCCACGAGACAGTTTCAAACTGAAATAATTGGAACATTGCCTACTCCTTTCGTTACCTTTCAATCTTGTGAATCTGACACACCATCAGATATAACATACATGAAGTATAAACGCTAATCTGACTGCTCAATGCTTTAATAGCTCCATGCTATACACTTGACTCACGAATAATAGATGGGATCTGCGGATAAATGTTTTCTGGTAAGCATTCTTACGGTAGAAAGAATGGTTATAATACAATGATTTTGTAGATTCGACTGCCTAATGTTGATTTCTAAACAGGAAATTTCTATGGAATACCAAGGAATTCTTCAAATCAGAAGGATAAAAATAAGGTATAATTTGTGCATTTTGATCACTTTTTTCTGATACTTGTATTGTAGTGGGCATTGCCTCATTAAAAGACCAGCTAATGCAGTATCCAAAACCAACTAGCTGCAGTACAAAAATGATTTCTGCTAGGCCTAAAAGACTCTGTTTTCTTTAGCTTGGTTCAAAATACATTCTTGAGTTTGAGGCTTATCTGCAATTTGTTCCTTGTAACAAAAGATTGTCAGGATCATTGTGTTGAGTCTAATAAATGTAGTTATGACACTATCTCTTGATTTGTTTCTGTTCTTTATGAGTTGCTGTTGCTGAATATTAATTACCATTTTTGATTTGCAGCGTTCACAGTATGATCTTCAGGAGGAATTGAGGAATGACCAAAAGGAGAGCAATGGAAGTAGAGGTTCTAGAGGACCTTCTGATTATTACAGCTCTCCATTTGACGGCAGTGCAAACAGGCGATATTGGAAGCAGTCTTGGAGAACATATGGGAACTCGCGTTCTCGATTTTGAGAAGCTGTAGAAAAGGTGTTGAAGTTATAGTTGTATATCTGGAAGCTAGGTAGTTGAAATCAAGAAAAATCAGATTAACCGACTCACATTCCAAGGTGTACTAACCCCCCTTTGATATTTGAAAGAAATATAATAGGGGTAATGCTGAGCCCATCAAATTTTCTATCAAACAAATGATCAAATGTGAGAGTCGCAATTTACCTAACAATTTTGATATAATTATATTGAGTTTGAGATTAATTATATATATATATATATATATATGTGAGAAAAATGACGTTATCATCTTTGTTAAATGAAACTACAAATTTTTATTTAAGACATTTGGTTATTTGTTTGGTTAAATGAAACTACAAATTTTTATTTAAGACCTTTGGTTATTTGTTTGATAGAGAATTTGAAACCTCTACCATTTTCCAATATAATAAGCTTAACAATTTTGATATAATTATATTGAGTTTGAGATTTTAATAATTTGTTAATTATATATATATATGAGAAAAAACGACGTTATCATCTTTTTTTAAATGAAACTATAAATTTTACGATGTCTATTTTTATATTTCCGTATCATTTATATTAAGCTCAGTCTATTTAATCTTAATAAAAGAAAAATTAATATAATTAAGTCACAATTATGAAACTTACTATATTTTTTCAAACTTCAGAGAAATTCACTGTAATTGACCTTAATATGATTCTAATGGAGGATGGACAATATATTATTGCATAAAATATAAAAAAAAATATAAATTATAAATACACTTTTAAGGTTTACTTAAAATATGAATTATTTTTTGTGATTCTGAAAATTAAAAGTCATAATTTATTATTTAAAAGAAAAAATAAAATTTCTAGCTACTCTTGTATTTAATAATAAAATTACTTGAATGATTAATTTAAATATATATTTAACATGAACGGTTAATTGATTTGATAATTTATTAATAAGGTAAATTATACTTGCACCACTTGAGATTTATGTTTAATACAGTTTATTTCCTCACATTCTGAAAATTACATTCTTTTTCCTGAGGTTTGTAATCTCATTACAAATTACCCATTCCTGTTAAGTGGACGTTAAGAACAAAACAAAAATTATTGATTTCATGCCCTAGAATTTTCTAAATGACAATCTTGCCATTTTTCTTGCCATTTCTTATTTTTATCATAATTACTACACTCTACAACCTTCCATCATTAAATTCTACCTTCACATATTATTGAGTAATGATATACAAACATAAATTTTATACAAATTTTCAAACATAATGATAAAACACCCATAAATATGATTTTATTTACAACAATATCACTATTACATCATTTTTATGATATTTTTTGTATAAATTTTTATACATGAATAGAATTTTCATTTTTATTTCCACAATCATTTTTTTTTCTCATCTATTCACTTGTATTTATTACAGTATTACCAAACAACACCATTCACGTAAAATCTAACCAACCACCCAATCAAACTTGAATGCACAAAAATATAATACATATATATACATTTATACAAAAATAACATCAACAAAAATGTACTCCACACCCTCATGGGATTTTCAAAAATAATTTTTTGAGTTTTTAATTAGTATTTTTATATTTTTTTAATAATGTTTAAAAATATTTTAAATAATTTTTTTTTAAAACTTTTTAGATCCATTTAATCTAGATATACTTAAAAAACAAAAAATTTGTACAACAAATTTTAAAAAATTCATTGAATATAACAAAATATGATAATGTATTGAATTTTTATATATTTTATATTTATTTGTATTGGTGAATTTAAAAACAAATTGCAAAATATTATAATTTTTTAAATATATCTAGGTATATTTAAAAAATAAAAAATTTGCATAAAATATTAAAAAAATACAGTAAAAATAAAAATAAAAACACAGAAAATAAAAAAAAACTCAATTTTCTTAGAAGTGAGTTAAACCAAACAAGCTGATTGTTATTTCTCTTGAAATGATATAAACAAACACTGACAAGGGGTCAATGTAATTTTTTAAATGTGAGTGGGGATTTGTATTAAATATAAAGCTGAGCGGCATTAGTGTAATTTACCCTTATTAAATAAAATAGTGATTCTATTTAGACACCACTAATACTCTCAGTACACACTGTTAATAGATTAAATTTATATTTCAATAATATCCTTCAATGAAATGACCATTAAGGACAACATGGAGTGTATTCAACCTATTCAAAAATTTCATATTTAAAAACACAAAATACTCTTCATACACTATTATCCCTATAGGGTTTAGGGTTTTAACATATAAATATTATATATATATATATATATTTTTATTGTCTTTACCATTAGCATACACTCATGATATCATTCATTATCAATTAGCTCACTTTATTCATTTATCCATTATACTTAATTTTTGGGTAAATTAAAAATACACCCCTTGATATTTGATTAAAATACGAATTACCGCCCTGTGGTTTTGGAAATTACATTCCGCCCATTGAGGTTTCTAATTTCGTAACAAATTTCCCATTTTATTAATAAATCATGAAGTCAATTAATAGTTTTTAATGATATTAAAAATATGTTTCAATTAATGATTTAGGTAATTTTATTATTGTATTAGAGAGTAATTATGAATTTCATTTTTTTAGTTAATTATGTTAAATAAAAAATTATGACAATGGGGTATTTGTAATTTTCAAAACAACATAGGACAATCTGTACTTTAAGCAAACCTCAGGGAGTGTAATTGTAATTTACCTTTATTTTTTAAACTCAAAACGATATTGCCTTAAAGATTTAGGGTTTAAGAATATTGAAATTAATTAGTTTTAAAGATTTGCACACCATGGATGATACTGAGATGGTTGGTTCCGATACAAACATTGAAAACGCTGATTTGAACATTGAAAATGTTAGTTTATGACTTAATTTTTTTGATTATTTATATTTGAACAACACAATTTTGTTCAAATTATTAAGATTGATCAAATATTAAATATTCATACATAAAAAAAGTGAACATTTTAAGTTAATTCGGTTAAAATAAATTAAACTTTTATTTGTTGTTCAGATACAAATTTTTGAACACATTAAGTTTGTTTTACTCTGTATTCTTGAATATGACTAATTTGATGAATTTGTTAAAAGTTTTTACAAAATTCAATACCCATCTAATGTAGCAATGTTGAAATTGATTGTGGGAATAGAAGGTGTGAATCAAGGATGATAATGGCAATTTGAAATGACGACGAGAATTGAGAGTTTAACACTAACAATCAACACTGGCGAAGATGGAAGCCGAATGATGAGATGAGATGATGAGATGAGATATGACGAGAGTTCAACACCAACTATGGAGATTAACATGGGCAAAAATGGAGGTCAAATGAACCTTCGCCGGCAATGGAGATCAAGACCAACGAAGATGGTCACTATTTTGAAAATTGTAGGATTTTTATTGTTTGTAGTGGTGAAGATAAAGAGTTTTTGGTGTGTACTAATGTGCATTCAAATAGTTGGTGTGTTAATATAGGGTTAATAATGAAAATGCAAGGTGTAAAATAAGATATTTTTAAATTCTAAAAATTATTTTGTGTGTGTGTGTTATAATGTATATTAGTGATGTGTAAATAGAGACACTCTAAATAAAATGGTGTTTTGGGAAGATGGTTAAAATTTGATTTTTTTGACTTTTTTTTTTTATAAAAAAATATGTAAAAAATAATGTGATTCAAAATAGATTAAAATTTGAAAGATGGCTTTTAACCCACTTCACAAACGAGGCTAAAATAAATAATTTATATCTGATAGATTGAGATGAGTCTAGGTTGACTCTTGAGTTATTTCTCAGCTAAAACTATTGCTTAATTTTTCTTTGTTCTTCAACTTCTTGTTGGTCATTAAGAGATAAGAACATGCTAGAAACAATTCTCTTTTTCTATGATTTCTTGTCACTTTCGATCTTCTTCTTGATGTTGTGGCCCAATCTCAAAATTCTCTTTGCTTGCATGTTTTCTTGCTTCTTCCAACAACTAATAAAAAAGGCAAATCAAGAAATGATGATAATGTTTTGAAAGGAAAAAAAAAAAAAAAAAGAAAGGTTGTTTCTTCCAAGAACTAATAAAACCAAGAATTGAGGACAATGATTTGACAGGAAAGGAAAAGAAAAGAAAGGGGGAAAGATATGAAAAACCTACTTCTTATTATCACATTTGATGCATCAAAATCCATAATTTTTCCAGAAAAAGGCTTGAAAATCAATGACTCAATTCACGAAATTGCAAGACTGAAGAAAATGAAATGGAACTCAATAGTTCCTCTGCCTACAATTTTCAACAAGTTTGGAACTGTAGCAGTATGTCGCGTACCGACTCATTGGGGTGCGAGTTCTACACCAAGCACCTTGCAAGCGCATTAGTTTGTGAGCAGCAAGGTAGGCAGGGTAGATCCCTGTCGCATCTCCTAGATTGGTCCTTGTCACGGATTGAGCACTTGTCATCATCTCGAGAAGCTGGCTCCACGAGTGGTACTACATACCCCCATGTATTATGTCCAAGGACCAACCCAGGAGATGCGATAGGGATCTACCCTGCCTGCCTTGCTGCTCACAAACTAATGCGCTTGCAAGGTGTTTCGTGTAGAACTTACACCCCAATGAGTCTGTACGTGACAAGTAGGCCTACAATTGTCAATAAGTGTGTGAAAGGAGGGTTGATGTGGTGTGTATAATGGTATGAGTGAAGGGTATAATTGAAACATTTAGTATGTGGATTGAGAAAAATAATTAATAATCAAATTAATAAGTTTGTGCACTAAGAAATAATGTGCACTGAGGTAAATAGGTGTGTGGAAATAGAATTTTCCCTAATGAGGTGTGTGGAAATAGAACTCTCAGTACACACCGTTAATAGATTAAATTTATATTCCAATAATATCCTTCAATGAAATGACCATTAAGGACAACATGGAATGTATTCTACCTATTCAAAATTTTCATATTTAAAAATATAAAATACTCTTCACACACTATCATCCCTATAGGGTTTAGGATTTTAACATATAAATATTGTATTTCTTCATCATCTTTACCATTAGCATACACTTATGATATCATTCATTATCAATTAGCTCACTTTATTCTTTTCTCCATTATACTTATTTTTTAAACTCAAAACATTATTGTCTTTAAAGATTTAGGATTTAAGAATATTGAAATCAATTAGCTTTAAAGATTTACACACCATGGATGATACTGAGATGGTTGGTTCCGATACAAACATTGAAAACGTTGATTTGAATATTGAAAATGTTAGTTTATGACTTAGCTTTTTGATTTTTTTTATTTATCTCATTCATATATTGTGTCACGACCCAAACCCGTCCCTATAGGTTTAGCGTTATAATCGGCCAGTAATCCTTAGATTACCAAAGGCCTCTATACAGAATAGCATATAATTAAGGGGCTAGCGGAAGCAACTATACAAAATATAACGTCCATTGAACTGTGTAGACAAACATGGGACAAATAGTTTAAACTTTTATATACATGCATGTGACATTATAATTACAGTAGTCTTGTATCACCCACTGATACAGATAAAACAAAAGTGGAACTAACCCAAAATATAGATAGTCAGAAACTAGTTCTAAATTCACAAAAAGAAAACAATATTTTAAACATAGTTCACAAAACTTGACCACTCGACTTGACATAATCCAGAACCTCCTCGAGAGGCACAAAAGTGTGATCGACAGAAAAGAAATCCAGGCGATCAACATTGAGCCTGGCCGCTCGCCTGATCACCTACATCCATAAATAATACAGTGAGCAGAAACCCAGTGAATAATAATAAGGTAAAGTTTTATGAATGCTGTCCAAAACAGATACAAAAATGGATTCATAATTATATTCAGAAATCAGAGTTCATAATAGAAACAGATTCAGAAGCATATTAATAACCAAAATTTGCAACTAATCATATGTGGTACGTCATTAGCACTAGCAAAAACATTTGACCCATAAAGGGACGACCATAAGGCTTACAGTTGACTTACGTGCACGGAGACGGTACAGTTGGCTCATGAGACGTACAGTTGGCCATAAATGAGATGTTCGTAAGGATCCATATACAGTTGACTCATGAGACATACAGTTGGCCCATAATTGGGACATAACAGAATAGATAACAGATGTCATCTGAAGCAAATGATGCCACGAGTACATTTCAGAAACATTGGACAATCATTCATTCATAAAGAAAATACCATTTCAGAACATAGTTCATTTCATATAATTCAGAAAATAATTAAAGTTAAACATAACTTTATCAAGGTATTACTCACAGATGGCTCCAAAGCAGATAGACAGAACAGATAACAGGATGGCTTACGGCACGTGACCTACACAAACACAGAACGGATACACACAGACTTAGACTTTCATTTAATTCACTGCATTTCATTCTTAGTGTGTCACGCTCCCAAAATAATATAATAAATCCAACTCATAAGCGGAAGAATAATATAAATAAAGTATTTTAATTCATCAGAGTTCGTTTACAAATGTTAACACATGCGATATACATTTACAAATATTCATCCTGAATCTATAGCATATGTTGCAATGATAAAAGATCTGAAAACTAAACAAATAATAATATGCCCTATAGGCTTACATCTTTCTAAGTCATTGCTTGGTTACACAAAAATGAGCCTAGCTCAATACAATTTAAAATCCTTGGCTATACAAAATATAACAAAAGAAAGAAGCTCTTGCTTCCATAGGTCCCTCTAAGCTGTTGTCCTAGTGGAGGCATATCACCAGCACCTAAAAATGGTTTTTCCAAAATAGGGTGAACCAAAGTCCAGCAGGAATAATCTAACACAATATATGAGATTTAACAAAGATATAAGTACAATGTGCATATACAATGCTTGTGACAAATCATTTACATTTTTATATCATCAAGAAATATCGAGTTCATATCTTATTCCACTTTCCTTCAATTCATTAGCCAATTTCATTATCTTTCAACAATCCAACTGAGACTACAACTCAGTGGTTATTTAATCAACACAATTGCTACACAAACACTTCAAATCTGCCATTTTATGAAAATTTTGTTCGCGGGATCGGCACCCATGTATACACAAGATTTCGAGACTTTCACCCTGGACACTTTGGCCAATTTAATTTCAATAAAGTCCATCCCCTATCTCCTCCCAAACATCATACATATACAATGTATTTAAAACATAGTCATATTAAATGACAACCAACACTAGATTAGTTTCAATTTACGTAATCCATATGCAATTTCTACAACAATCATAGCTATCCTCTACCGATAGCCTAAAACAGATATTTCTAAACCGATATACAATCTTCTTAAGAGATAAATTATTCAAAATTTCATAAGTGAGGGACAACACGTGTCCAACCCTACCATTTACATCAACAATCATCCAATTGCACATTATCATTATCAATTTTAGTCATTTGTACAAAATAACAATTTAACCCAATTAGGGCAAAAACACCCTTTTTTCATATATCAACCCAAATAGCCCATATCAAGTATATGACTACAATGTAACCTCACATTCAACTGCATTACCATTTATTTCACATTCATTTAGAAATCTCTATTTTTATTTTACACCCAGACCCTAGGTTTGTTCAAACTACTCCCAATCCCACCATTGTTATACAACGACAAATAACTAAGCTAAAAACAATATGAAGGTGTAGAACATCCCTAACTCAAAGAGAGAAGATGAGTCAAGCAAGAGTGAAACTTCAAAGATGCCAAAATCCAACTCTATTTCGATCAAAATGGAGATCTTGAGATGGTCTACCTTTTTATCAAAGGGATTAGGGTGATGAAATCACTAGAACTAGGTGGAAATGTAGAGAGAGAGAGAGAGTGTGTGTGTGTGTTTTAGAGAGAGAGTCTCAACTTTAGGTTTTAGGGAGAAAAGATCTGAAAAAGTAATGTAAAAAGTCATTTTCGCGATTTGATATACGCACAGTCCACTCACGCGCAAGAAGTGTCGATCGAGCGTCAGGCACAAAAAGTTTTTCTCGAGCGCAAGAAAGGCTGCTCGAGCGCCAAGACACAATGACCAAGACGCTCACCACTCGAGCGCAAGAAATGACGATCGAGCAAAGAAAACACACATCTAGTAGTTTTGCAGACAACAGACCAACGCTCGAGCGCAAAAAAAAACGGCTCGAGCGCTTATTCGCTCGAGCATAGAAATCACTCTTCTAGTAATTTTGCAGACCTGCAAAAGTACTGAGTGTTTGCAAAGCCCGCTCGAGCACAGGAAGTGCCGCTCGAGTGGATGATCAAAATTCTAGGCAACACAAGGTTTGAAAAACAAGTGACCAACCTGCCCGAATACAACCATAACAACCAAAAAGCCAATTTCAAGAAGGTACAAAGGAAGAAAGAGGTAAACAACAATATAAAAGCATTAAGCCCAAGCAGTCTGTAAACTCTGCAAAAGTACTGGTTGCTTGATTTTCAGCTCGACGCACGCTCGACGGTCGCTCGAGCGTGAGACAGAGGTCTTTGCTCGAGCATAACTATTGTTGCTCGAGCGGAGGTTCAAAAATAAAGGTGGTCGCTCGAGTGCAGGATCTGTCGCTCAAGCGGAGGAACAGAATTCTGGAATTTCCAGATTTGCTCCCAAGCTTCCAAAGTCAACTTTAACCTTCCAAATCACATTCTTTAGAGCCCAAAAGGGCAAAATCATAGATAAACTCATAAAATCTCATGAATTGAAAGCAATTTTCAAAAAAGCAAGACTCAAAAACATGCCAATTGTACCAAATCAACTTGAAACTTAAGAAACATGACATGCATGCAATGTCTTGAACTTAAACCTTTCAAAACATGATCAATTAAGATCAATTGGTAGAAAATATGCTAAATTCTTAGAACCAAGCTAGAATTATGACATGCATGAGAAAATTCTGTTGAAAACAATATCAAAATCCATGAAATGCATATGCATGCATGATGTAACTTATTTTCCTTAATTCCAGCTCAATTCTCAAACTTAATTACAAGAACTTCTTGAATTCTCTACATTACCAACTTAATTACAAAGTTTAGGAACCAATTACTCACCTAAGATCCTCAATTGAGTTCTAGGTTGTTATGTCTATGAGCTTCCAAGCTAATTCCCTTAATTCTCCAACAACTCCCTTGTTGATCTCAATTCTCTCTAGGTTTCTCTCTCTCACACATTTTGAACTCAAGAATGAGGGAATGAGAGTGTAAAATGAATTCAAGGGCTCACTTGGGCCTTTTATAGGTTTGATTAGAAAACTCATTAGTGGCTAATTAATCAACATTATTTATTTCAGTTTCGAATCGAATTTTAATTAAACCTATCATAAAATTCTAAAAATTCCAAATAACACATAGCCTAAATCAATGTCGTGATAGAATGCCGATAAGACCTTCAATTTGTAGAACAAAACAGAAAGACAAACAAATATTTCTACCATGGACAAATACAATGCAAATCACACACAACACATAATTAATCACACGATTTCATCTTAGATACTTATTAAGCATTCTTAATCATGGATTATACATTAATCATGGGTCGGGGTTGTTACATGTTGGGAAGATGAGTTTGTTCATCGTGTTCGGATAACCAGAGTTGAACTTTCACACAATGTTTGATTATTTATATTTTAACAACACAATTTTGTTCAAATCATTAATATTGATCAAATATTAAATGTTCATACATAAATAAAATAAAATAAAATAAAAACATTTTAAGTTAGTTCGGTTAAAATAAATTGAACTTTTATTTGTTGTTCAAATATAAATTTTTGAACACATTAAGTTTGTTCAACTCTATATTTCTAAACATGACTAATTTGATGAATTTTTAAATTTTTTTACACAATTCAATACCCACCCAATGTAGCAATGTTGAAATTGATTGTGGAAATGGAAGGTGTTTGTCACGACCCGAACCGGCCCCCGTGGGTTAAGGACGTAACCGGCCAGTAATCATGAGATTACCTACGGCCTCAAACCAAGCCAAACGTATTTTAACAGAGTTAAAGGGGGCCAAACGAAAGCAATTTAAAACTTTGTCCATAGAGCTGTGCTTAGATGCACGTCATAACATTCTAGACACAAATATGTTAACAACTCACATCAGAAAATACAGTAACATAAGGTTTTGTACCAACATGATCATTCAAATCTAAGTCAGCCAAATAGAACTATATATAGACGTACTCAAAACTTCGCCAACATAACAGAATAGAACAAAACGACAAAAGGCGAAGGCAGGTCTCGTGCGTGAGACACAAGGGCTGACTTCCCCAAAAATCTTTGTTGTTCCACACTGACTTCACTGAGGCTGGGTTTGGACTTCTCTAGGCTCACCTACAAACACATGAATGACCGTGAGCGAAAGCCCAGTGAATAATATCAAATAAAGAATATATATCGGAACAATATACATCAAATGGCCTTGGGCCCAATTTGCGTTTCTAACTAATACATGCATACATAGACATATGTAAGTTGAGTAATTGCGGTTTTAAACACATCATAAGGCCTCGGGCCCAATTCATTCGTTGCATTGTCAAATCATTACTCGTGTCAAACTGGCCTTTGGCCCATTTACACTTTCGTGTCAAAACGGCCTTCGGTCCAATCATTTATGTCAAAACGGCCTTTGGCCCAATCATCCATGTCAAAACGGCCTTCAGCCCAATCATTCATGTCAAAACGGCCTTCGGCCCAATTATTCATGTCAAAACGGCCTTCAGCCCAATCATTTATGTCAAAATGGCCTTCGGCCCAATCATTCATGTCAAAACGGCCTTCGGTCCAATCATTTATGTCAAAACGGCCTTTGGCCCAATCATCCATGTCAAAACGGCCTTCAATCAATCATTCATAATTAAACGGCCCAATCATTCATGTCAAAAGCGGCCTTGTTAATCATTTATGTCAAAATGGCCTTCGGCCCAATCATTCATGTCAAAACGGCCTTCGGTCCAATCATTTATGTCAAAACGGCCTTTGGCCCAATCATCTATGTCAAAACGGCCTTCAGCCCAATCATTTATGTCAAAACGGCCTTCGGCCCAATCATTCATGTCAAAACGGCCTTCGGTCCAATCATTTATGTCAAAACGGCCTTTGGCCCAATCATCTATGTCAAAACGGCCTTCAGCCCAATCATTTATGTCAAAACGGCCTTCGGCCCAATCATTCATGTCAAAACGGCCTTCGGCCCAATCATTCATGTCAAAACGGCCTTCGGCCCAATCATTCATGTCAAAACGGCCTTTGGCCCAATCATTCATGTCAAAACGGCCTTCGGCCCATTTACTCTACTATTCAGATCAAACTGTCGTTCATATCAGATTATCATTCGCGTCAGACTATCATTCGTATCGGAACGGCCTTTGGCCCATTCGTTCTTTAGGCATAGTAAGTGTTAGTCCAAAATCAAAATTAGCAACTTATAGGGAGCAAAGCAATTGGACAATTAGCATATCTCAAATATCTTTATTAAGATATTACTCACAGTGATCGGTTGGTTGATTTGCCCTGGAGCTCGACCCTACACATTCCATGAACACAAAAGGGTCACTAACAGTTCAATCCGTTCTTTAATTCACATTTTCCTCATTAGGCTTTATTCTTATCTCATTAACTCAATTGCAATGCTTAACATATGCCTAAGAGTGCTTACAAGTGAAAGAGAACGGAAAACAGAACACAGAATGCAAAAGCAATTTGAAAATAGGGTCGCTCGGCGCGGACTTCCCTTCAGCGGACCTCAAGCTCGCAAAGTCTTTGGTTACCTCAAATTCTGCTCGGCGTGAACTCGCCGCCGGCGGACTTTCTGTCTACATAGCTCCCCGCTCGAGCGTCAACTTACCCGCTCGAGCGGGCACCATGTCTGCAAAAACTGCTGGGAGCACGATTTTCCCGCTCAAGCGGCTCTTCCCCCGCTCAAGCGGACGTAAAAAATCTGGGTTTTCCAGATTGAGTTCTTGAGCTCCAATTCGATTTTTAACCAACAAATCATGCATGTTATGGCTCAATTATCAAATATACACATATTAACATGATACCAACACAGGTTTACAACATTGGGAGACTCAATTTCATAATTCATCTACATGCATGCCTCATTTGAACCCAAACTCATCACCAATACATCTCTTTCAAACATGCAAAGCTTACACCTTCATAATCTATTCTTGCATGTAAGAAATACACACTATTCATAACTTATTTGGTGAAGAAATGGTCATACACATGGATTTCAATCAAACTTCAACATAGATTACACAAATTGGGCTCAAACATGGAAATCTATAGCAATTCTTTGCATGCATGCTTCTATTAACTTGAAATCCAACATATACAGCTCAATTCCATTACATTCAAACTAATTCATGCTCTTGACCATCTATTAAACTTGAATTCACAAGATGATGACTATAAATGCATGAATCACTCACCAAGGAATTCTAATCTTCCCAATTTAGCAATACTTGAGCTTAATCTCCAAAAGGTCCAAGTCTTGAACCACAATTGCACAATTCTCTCCTCTCTCTCTCTCTCTCTCTCTAACAGCCGGCTCTCTCTCCATTTTTCAAGGTTTGATCAGCCAAAATGAGGTCATAGGAGAGAATGGGAAGTGTAGTGCTCAATTACAACAACCCCACTAGCCACAATATACTAATATAAGGTAATTGGGCACTAATTCACCAATTTAATCGATTTAATCTGACCCGAATCAATTTTCAATTAAATTTCACCGTAGGCTCTAAAAATTATGCCAATCACAATGGCGCAATCAATTTCGGGTTCCGTGGCTGATAAGGCCTCCAATTTAATTTCCGCAGCGGAGAAATAAAACAGATATTCCTACGGTGAACAGATAGAAGTTCAAAGCCACATATTTTCACATAATGGCACACAAAATCATGCTAATTACATAATCATACTCATTTTAAGGACTAATTAACCCATTACAGAACAGGGGTATCACAGTCTTCCCCCCTTTAGGAAGTTTGGTCCTCCAAACTTAATTTACCTTCAGTCAAAAACAATTCGGAACACTTTTCATTCAACGGTTCCAATCGTTTCTTGATAGTCATTCACTTAGTCTCAAAGTCAAGCAACACTCTATTCTCCATCAGTCAGAGACTTACCTTTTCCGCCATACAAGGCTTGTATGGTGCCATGCCAAAACTAGAGTGTGAGCTATTGTTACAAGTAAAGTCTGCCAATGATGGGTAGATCTCTCCAACTTCCCTGAAAAATCTAATACATATCTTTGGAGCATTCCTCCCAAAATCTGAAAGTTCTTTCTGACTATACATCAATTAGCTGATGGAAGGTAACGTTGACTCACAACTCAGTTCCCATTGCCTCTTGAAGGCTTGCCAAAATTCAATACATTTTAGGATTCCCGTCTAAACAGTAGACACTAGGACCCCATGCAAACAAGCAATCTTACTAACGTAAACAGTTACCAGTCTATAAGCATCATACGAAAATTTCACAAGGAGGAAACGAGCAGACTTAGTAATTCTGTACACAATAATTCAAACGAGACTGATACCTTGGGTATTCGAGGTAATCCCACAATAAAATTCATAGTCACATAATTCCATTTCCATTCCGAAATGGAGAGAGGTCGAAGTAGTTCCGTCAATATCTGTTATTCAACTTTGACTTGTCGGCACCGAAAACATTTAAACACAAATTCAACAATTTTCTTCTTCACAATAGGTCGCCAACATTAGACGTTTCAAATGCCAACTAACTTCACCATAGAAGGTTGGTCCATTTCCTTGTCACAAGAATTCAATTCATTCTCTAACAATCCCACAATCCACAATCCAATTTGGCATTTAGTTCAGTGACTTATCACAGTTATCCAAAGTCAATCAAAAGTTTACAGGAATATGAGGTGGATCCAGATACTAATCCTCAAATTAACAAAGGTGGTATCGAAGCAATTGACCACACGATATACGTAACTCACATATCCCCATAGTACCAATTGTAAAGCACAATAACATCAGAGCAGTCGACCTCTAACATAATACATGTGTTCTCAATTCATTCAACAGTTTACAGTTTGCCATTCGGCTCAATATTCAATTCCCTGTTCCATCGAGTCTTTCTACATTATCTGATAGTCGTCAAGAGCATAAGGCAATTCGTATATTAATTCCCATGGCGTCAAAGATATCATCAGAAACAGTCAATCACATGTTGACCACAATTTACACATCTTCAGAACCCCAATTGCAGAATATAATAGCACTGAGCAGTTATTACACAAGACGTACTGAATCCGCACACTTCCGGATAATTAGGGTTTTTCAAAGCTTCTTAGATGTTAATAGCATCTCCATAATACCAAAGGATGACATTCTGGACAGAATAATGGAATAATTGTCTCAGAATCAAAGCACACCCGTTCACGACCATCGGTGGCCAACTCGAGATCGATTAGGCAATCCCACCCGTGCAAAACCATCAGTGGCAAAAGAGATTCCTCAACAAAGGTGCTACATAGGCTTAACGTCCCCTAACCCGAAAGGACATCTCAAGAATGTCATCAGAACAAACACAATACCACTTACTATAACCTGATTACTCAAAATCTGATAACACTGAAGCAAACATATGAAACGTATTCTGATTAGTCAAGGATAAATATTCAGTATGGTTCACGATCAAACCAATCTGTCGTCATCGGTTTCCATAGCGTCAAACAAGCAAGAATATGGCAACACACTAGCATTGTTCCTTAAGACACCCAATTACTAGGTTTGCATAATTCAGTTCATCTATATCACATATGTCCTCAATAGTTGGAGGTTGGTTCTCAATGGTGTTCATGGTTAGATCAATCTGTTAATAGCCCACAAAAGGTCTTTCAAATAAGTCAAGTATTTCAAACAAATCCGTGTTTTGGGTCTATCAGTTTTTCTGCCAAAAGTAAGCTGGCTATTTTCTTACAGGCAATTTCTCAATCCCCTTTTTACAAAATCAGATCAGATAAAGGGTCTTATCAAACCAATCCCGACACGGGTCTTGTCAATTTAAATCAAACAAGGGTCCCATCAAATTATATCAAATGAGGGTTCTATCAAGGCAATATCAGGCAAAGGTTCTATCGAATCGAGTCAGATAAAATTTTTCTCAATAGTCCTAAGTTCATCAGTTCTCAAAATCATGTCAGAGTCATTCATCACGATTGTTTATATCAAAATATTTTAGGTCACATACAATACGACATTGTTCACATAAGTTCAAGTGCAGTCACATAAACATGCAGTTGTTCATATCAAGAGGTATGTATCATAATCAAATCGGCAGTTCCCAAATAAGTCTTATATACAAGCACATGGTGCAAAGTAACACATTAAACAAGGTTCCTCAGGTACACATAGTATAGGATTGTTACACAAAAGTTTCAAATTAGTACCATAATCCAGTCAACTTTCTACAAATCAAAATACATGGCCTCACAGTCATAGAATTCATCATTTGGGGTGCTCAACTCGGTCACACAATTACAGAGTCATAACTCCAGTGGTTTAGTCATTGAAGACGGTAACATAATAAATAACCCTGAGCATAGGTGTAGATATACATGTGCATGTGCAGAGTCAATCGATATCCCAAAACATATTTCACAAATTTCCTAACCGGGGCATATACCTCCAATAATTACAGTCTCGATCATGTGGGTCTAACCAATCTAGATACACATGCAGCAGATATGGAAAAATATGCCGATTCGAATCAAATAATATCCCAAGCGAAGATGTACAAACATACTAATTCAGAATCAATCAACACACAGGCATTCGTTTATAAACAATATAGATACCTGGGATAACAATCACAGTATTCTGTGTGCTTCTTGGGATGAGTGCAATTACTCCATCCTGAGTAGCAATTCCTACCACTGGTACGGATTTAGCCGAGGCAGAGGATTCATTCACATTTCGTTCAATCCGGGGACAGTTCCTTACCGTATGGTCCATTTTACCACATCTATAATGAGCCCCAGAAATCTGATAACAAACTCCTCGGTGTTCCTTACACTGGTGGTGGCAAAGGTTCTTGCCGTAGCGGCAACTGACGCTGTTGTCTCAAGATCTCTGCCAATTCTTGTACTACTCTTTCCGGGCTATCAAGTCGGGCTGTGGAAGAACTTTCCAACCCGTATGCCCTTAATTTGCCCATACTCTACACAAATTCTTATCAAACTTTACCAAATACTGGGATGCCCAATATGAAATTAAACACAAATACACATGGGTACATTCGCACATATCGTAAGCAATTAATCACATACGTAACAGATAATTGCATACTTATCAAATATCGCATGATGAACATTTACTAAGTAATTATATACTCAAATCATGTTCATATTTCACATAGACACTCATTTGCAGAATCGAATGCACATAAGCAACTTTTCATAATTCATGTGTTCATGATTGTGCATTATAACAAAATAAACTTGTTGTACACATTAGTGCATCAATTCATATCTCATATTCAAATCATGTGTGGTACTTCCTTAAGCGTAACATATCATGTTGGTCAAGCACATCAAGTTCCATAACGGAACCTCTGGTACCGGGTGACATATCTCATACATAGGCCACGGTATTGTTTCCCTCGAGTGAGGGCCTGCGCCACGGAATTATTTCCCTCGGGCTAGGGCCTCATGACCATAAGCCACAGTATTATGTCCTCTGGGTGAGGGCCTCTGTTAAGGATACCACAATTACGTTCAAGGAAAATTTGGGAAATCATTCATTCATGCTAAAATAGCATTTCAGGGAACTTATCATTTCGTATCATCAGAAAATATTTAAAGTTCACAATTTGATTAAACTTGCATTATACTTTATACAAAAGATACACAAGTATGTATATACTAAAAAGCATGTATACTCGAACAATTACAATGCAAGAAATTCACAATTTATAGTACATAATCATTCGTAACAAAAAGTTAAGCATATTATCGATGCTTCCAAATTCATACTTATGAATGCATCCTAGATCTTTTCTAGACGCTTATTGCTTATTTGGACAAGTGTGTGAGTTATTAACTCGTGCTCTGATACCACTCTGTCACGACCCGAACCGGCCCCCGTGGGTTAAGGACGTAACCGGCCAGTAATCATGAGATTACCTACGGCCTCAAACCAAGCCAAACATATTTTAACAGAGTTAAAGGGGGCCAAACGGAAGCAATTTAAAACTTTGTCCATAGAGCTGTGCTTAGATGCACGTCATAACATTCTAGACACAAATATGTTAACAACTCACATCAAAAAATACAGTAACATAATGTTTTGTACCAATAGGATCATTCAAATCTAAGTCAGCCAAACAAAACTATATACAGACGTACTCAAAACTTCGCCAACATAACAGAATAGAACAAAACGACAAAAGGCGAAGGCGGGTCTCGTGTTTGAGACACAAGGGCTGACTTCCCCAAAAATCTTTGTTGTTCCACACTGACTTCACTGAGGCTAGGTTTGGACTTCTCTGGGCTCACCTACAAACATATGAATGACTGTGAGCGAAAGCCCAATGAATAATATCAAATAAAGAATATATATCGGAACAATATACATCAAATGGCCTTGGGCCCAATTTGCGTTTCTAACTAATACATGTATACATAGACATATGTAAGTTGAGTAACTGCGGTTCCAAACACATCATACGGCCTCGGGCCCAATTCATTCGTTGCATTGTCAAATCATTATTCGTGTCAAACTGGCCTTTGGCCCATTTACACTTTCGTGTCAAAACGGCCTTCGGTCGAATCATTTATGTCAAAACGGCCTTTGGCCCAATCATCCATGTCAAAACGGCTTTCAGCCCAATCATTTATGTCAAAACGGCCTTCGGCCCAATCATTCATGTCAAAACGGCCTTCGGCCCAATCATTTATGTCAAAATGGCCTTCGGCCCAATCATTCATGTCCAAACGGCCTTCAGCCCAATCATTTATGTCAAAACGGCCTTCGGCCCAATCATTCATGTCAAAACGGCCTTCGGACCAATCATTCATGTCAAAACGGCCTTCGGCCCATTTACTCTACTATTCAGATCAAACTGTCATTCATATCAGATTATCATTCATGTCAGACTATCATTCGTATCGGAACGGCCTTTGGCCCATTTGTTCTTTAGGCATAGTAAACGTTAGTCTAAAATCCAAATTAACAACTTATAGGGAGCTAAGCAATTGGACAATTAGCATATCTCAAATATCTTTATTAAGATACTACTCACAGTGATCGGTTGGTTGATTTTCCCTGGAGCTCGACCCTACATATTCCATGAACACAAAAGGGTCACTAACAGTTCAATCCGTTCTTTAATTCACATTTTCCTCATTAGGCTTTATTCTTATCTCATTAACTCATTTGCAATGCTTAACATATGCCTAAGAGTGCTTACAAGTGAAAGAGAACGGAAAACAGAACACAGAATGCAAAAACAGAATTTCAGAAAACAGGGTCCCCGCTCGAGCGGACCCTCAAGCCTGCAAAAGTGTTGGTTACCTCAAATTCCTGCTCGAGCGTGAACTCGGCCGCTCGAGCGGACTTTCTGTCTACATAGCTCCCCGCTCGAGCGTCAACTTACCCGCTCGAGCAGGCACCATGTCTGCAAAAACTGCTGGGAGCATGATTTTTCCGCTCGAGCGGCTCTTCCCCCGCTCGAGCGGACGTCAAAAATCTGGGTTTTCCAGATTGAGTTCTTGAGCTCCAATTCGATTTTTAACCAACAAATCATGCATGTTATGGCTTAATTATCAAATATACACATATTAACATGATACCAACACAGGTTTACAACATTATGAGGCTTAATTTCATAATTCATCTACATGCATGCCTCATTTGAACCCAAACTCATCACCAATACATCTCTTTCAAACATGTAAAGCTTACACCTTCATAATCTATTCTTGCATGTAAGAAATACATACTATTCATAGCTTATTTGGTGAAGAAATGGTCATACACATGGATTTCAATCAAACTTCAACATAGATTACACAAATTGGGCTCAAACATGGAAATCTATAGCAATTCTTTGCATGCATGCTTCTATTAACTTGAAATCCAACATATACAACTCAATTCCATTACATTCAAACTAATTCATGCTCTTGACCATCTATTAAACTTGAATTCACAAGATGATGACTATAAATGCATGAATCACTCACCAAGGAATTCTAATCTTCCCAATTTAGCAATACTTGAGCTTAATCTCCAAAAGGTCCAAGTCTTGAACCACAATTGCACAATTCTCTCCTCTCTCTCTCTCTCTCTCTCTAACAGCCGGCTCTCTCTCCATTTTTCAAGGTTTGATCAGCCAAAATGAGGTCATAGGAGAGAATGGGAAGTGTAGTGCTCAATTACAACAACCCCACTAGCCACAATATACTAATATAAGGTAATTGGGCACTAATTCACCAATTTAATCGATTTAATCTGACCCGAATCAATTTTCAATTAAATTTCACCGTAGCTCTAAAAATTATGCCAATCACAATGGCGCAATTAATTTCGGGTTCCATGGCCGATAAGGCCTCCAATTTAATTTCCACAGCGGAGAAATAAAACAGATATTCCTACGGTGAACAGATAAAAGTTCAAAGCCACATAGTTTCACATAATGGCACACAAAATCATGCTAATCACATAATCATACTCATTTTAAGGACTAATTAACCCATTACGGAACAGGGGTATCACAGTGTTAATCAAGGGTGAGAATGACAATCAAGGGTGAAACGACGACTAGAAACGAAAGTTTAACACTAACAATGAAAATCAATACCGACGAAGATGGAGGCCGAATGAAACACTCCGTCGGCGATTTGAAACAAAGAGATGATGAGATGACACTACAAAAAAATTGACTTTTTGTGACGGCAAATACTCAAAATGACGTCTCAAAAGCTTTTTTGAGACGACACTCTGTTGTCGTCGCTAAAGGTGTTATTTGCGATGGAAAAAATGTCGTCGCTAAAGTATTTTTATTGTAACAGGATACCTGTCGTCGCTAAAAAATATTTAAGACAGCACGTCATGCCGTCGCTAAAAAGATTATTTGCAACAGCAAAGAATACCGTCGCAAAAGGTTTTTGTCTTATCTGCCAACATCATTTGCGATGGCAATGTGGTGCCGTCTCAAAAAAAAAAAAAAAATGCAATAAAATTATTAAAAATATGAAAATTACCTATATTAAATGAAAAATAATTGAAAAAGAAACCAATAATTACATAATAATATAAAAATTCCAGTATAAAAATAACAATTCATCCATAATAAAAATATTCTTGTATTCATTACAACACATTAACAAAATTATCCCCTTACATAATATTGCATAATACATAAACAATGTTTAAATACATAATGTTGTTCACAATTCAAAATAACGTAAATCAAAACCAAAAGTTTCCCTCATGATTCTTCCGTGGGTAACAAAAACAAAAATTAATCGCAATCTTCACATGCCTGCATTTCACAAGAAGCAAACTGCTACTCGGGAAATTTCTGAAAACAAAAAATAAAAATAATTAATGACAATATAATTATGTGTTAATATTTTAATTATAAAAAACAAAAAAAATTAACTACTATATAATTACAAAGATAATTAAGTAAATAATTTTGGCTAGACGGAAATCTGGCTCTAACTCCCAAATCGGGAACCCGATTGGAGTTCTGTCTTCTCCCACAAGTCTCTCGTGCCTTGGCGGTCGTGTGTGCCAAGTTTCGTGCTAAACCAACGCCGTTTGGAGATTTTGGGGCATTAACACCTCCAATTCAAATTTCTTAATGAACTAGTTTGCCTATACCGAAATCCGGCTCTAACTCCCAAACCAGGAACCTGATTGGAGTCCCATCTTCTCCCACAAGTCTCTCGTGCCTAGGCGGTCGTGTGTGCCAAGTTTCGTGCTAATTCGACGTTGTTTGGAGATTTTGGGGCGTCAACACCTCTAATTCAAATTTCTTAATGAACTAGTTTCCCTAGAGTGAAATCTGGCTCTAACTCCCAAAACGGGAACCCGATTGGAGTCCCGTCTTCTCCCACAAGTCTCTCGTGCCTAGACGGTCATATGTGCCAAGTTTTGTGCTAAACCGACGCCGTTTGGTGATTTTGGGGAGTCAACACCTCGAATTGAAGTTTCTTCAGGAACAAGTTTGCCTAGAGTGAAATTCGGTTCTAATTGCCAAACCGGGAACCCAATTGGAGTCCCGTCTTCTCCCACAAGTTTCTCGTGCCTAGGCGGTCATGTGTGCCAAGTTTCGTGCTGAACCGACCCCGTTTGGTGATTTTGGGGCGTCAACACCTCGAATTCAAGTTTCTTAATGAACTAATTTGCTTAGAGTGAAATCCGGCTCTAACTCTTAAACCGGGAACCCGATTTGAGTCTCGTCTTCTCCCACAAGTCTCACGTGCCTAGGCGGTTTTGTGTGCCAAGTTTCGTGCTAAACCAACGCCGTTTGGTGATTTTGGGGCGTCAAGACCTCGAATTCAAGTTTCTTAAGGAACTAATTCGCCTAGAGTGAAATCCGACTCTAACTCCCAAATCGGGAACCCGATTTGAGTCCCGTTTTCTCCCACAAGTCTCTCATGCCTAGGCGGTTGTGTGTGCCAAGTTTCGTGCTACTCTGACGCTGTTTGGTGATTTTGGAGTATTAACACCTCAAATGAATCAACCATTATGGGAAAGAGGGAAAGAATCAACCATTATGGGAAAGAGGGAAACCAAAACACAAGAACAAAAGGAGCCAAATTATGCAAAATGGATTGGAGTGGATCACATTCTGGAGATGTAGAAGGGAGCCATGAAATAAAGAAAAGAAAAATTAATGTGGCACGCTTATTGGAGCAAACACACTGAACATCTTCCAAAGTATTTGTCAGTATATCCAAAAAGTATTCTTTAGGGACCCCTACATAGCTAAGAAGTGCAATCAAGTTTCTTGACAGGTAGAAGATGAAAAATGAAACTTGGGAGTGTCAATTTTAACGATAGAATCCAAACCTAAGATAATTTACTCAGATGTCCTATCTTTATCATGATAAATTATTGTCATCCTAAAGTATTATTACGATACCAATTATGGAATTTGGAACCCCAATCTTGAAGTAAAAATTAGATAGATTTCCTAGTCTAACTCAAGTACAATGACAATTTGAAGCTATAGATCATTTATCAATGTAAGATAAGGAAAGACAACTAATTATATCAAGTGCCACTAGTACATGACATAGTGATTGTATATGACCACAGTACAAAGTCAATTTTCAAAAAAAATACATACCTAATTCCAACTATCTCCAGTGAGTTAAAAGTTTGCACATTTGAGAGTTTTGAATCCGCCCCAACCTTTATCATTGAAGACCTAACCTGAATTGTTTTTTCTGGAAGCTACAAATATTTAAGAGGAAATTTGTCAACTTAAAAACTTTAAATATAAAAAATAAATAAATAAATAAATAAATAGGCAAAAACTTAAACCTGTAATTCAAAAGTGAGAATATTGTGAATAGCAACAATACAATGATTAACAAAATGTTTACAACAAACTCTTCCTTTTTGGAACATAAGGAAACTAATTGATTTTTCCATAACCTGTTATTTTTAGCTCACCTCTCCTCCACTATCAACAACTCTATTGCCACTAAAGCACACTGTCAGATAAATGGTTAGACAAGAAGTCCACCAAACCATAATCATTAAACGGAAAATACAAATCATTTCTACATTGGCATCAGGCACTTAACCAAGGACTTGGCAACTACTTTCATGAAGTGAACATATGCATAGTTATGTAAAACACAGAAAAGAATGGTGGTGTTGGGTGGGGGGTGGGATATAGAACAATTAAAGATTGGTTTGAATAAACTAGAGTGCTCCTAAAGGCATAGACATTAAAGACTGGAACCTTTAACAGTGGATAGTCAAAAGTCCAAACAATTTCAGCAAACTAGTCCTAATTGACAATTTTTTCGGTAAGCTATTTGTGACACATAGCTCTTTAAGAAATTAGCAATGATAGAGGAAATATCACAGAGGCATTAACAATACCATTTCTAAAAGAAGTAGCATGAGCCAATAGAGAAAATAGATCAAAAATGGTTGTCAATTCTCTTTGGAAGTTCCCTTTTGTTACAAGTCCAGTCGTAAATTTCTCAAATGGCACCAAACAACCCACAAGGAACATATATTATCTACTATAGGAACCTAATCAAAGTACAATAAAGCGAGAAGTCATGGACACTGTCAGTGTTCCCAACATTCTAAAGTCTACAATTGTTCTCATTAAAAAAGGGATGTTGCACGACAAATGCATAGGACACCATTTTATATTTCAATAGAAATTGACAATGTAGTAGCTTCACTCCTAGATGAGAGAAGCACATCAAAGCTATAGGAGGCGATTCAAGTAAAAATGTACAGGTCGTAACTCACAAGCACATGTGCACACACATCATCATAGATAAATGATTCAACATAGAATGATAGTAAGCTTTGAAGTTCTTTTCATTCTCAAACAAGCTTTACATGGTTTCACAAACACACACACAAACGTAAAGGACACTATAAGTACTTATGGTGCATCTATGATCTATCATCATCAACCTAACACCACTATCATCCTTCTCTAAGAAAGCATATGAAATAGACTACACAGAAAAGTAACACATATCAATGAACAAACAGAGCAAAAACCAAGATATATATATATATATATATATAGATATAGATTCAGAGAGATTCAAATAGATATCAATGAACAAACAGATCTGTCTCGAGCAGGAATGTTATCATCAAATTCCCTCATCATATCCCATGCCCCGTCTCCAATCCCAACTAAAATTATTGACAAAGGGTATTCACTGCAAATTAACAAGAATCATATTTCAAAGTGTTTTGGCATTTGAAAGCGTTTTGGCAACAGAGCTATCACAGACAAAACATATAACCTGCAAGTTACCTAGCTTTGACAATCGCCTCAACAGTTTTCTTTTCCTGGGGGCTTAACTGCCCATGCCTAGTATCAACACTTCTTGTCACCTGTGACAACCACTAATTAATAGGATCTTGAGAGTCTGAAGTTGAAATGTGATCAACAAAGAAAGATTCGTTTAACTTTTGCTACTAAATAAACTTGCTTCCACACAAAAATACCATTGTGCACATCATGTAGAAGTGGTGGTTTGATTTCATATATGTAGTTTGCAATATAAGTTATGGCACATCAGGCAATCAAAACAAACCTATCTTAGACAAAATATTATATTAAACTAAAAAGTCAAGACCAAAAATAGATACCTGTCCATCTGCTATTATTACTAAAACATGGTACTGGCCGCCACTTTGCTCAATAGTAGTGATGGCCATTTCAATGATGGGAGCAAATGATGTTGGCCCTGTCACATTAAAAAGAAAAAAGAAAAAGCAAAAATACAATAAGCCACATTATACAACTAGTATAAGAACAATAAAGAAAGTGTATGAAACAAATCTCAACCTGCAAGTCGCAGCTGAGGGACTAATTCTTTATATCGCGTCAGCACTTCCTCAAATCCATTGCAAAATCTTTCATCTGGGTAGAAACTGAAGACTTCCTGGTCATGTGTTGAAGCTGCCAACATTGAATAACATATGATCAGCATTATCTGGAGAATATACTAAACAGTATGTTAAAGGTTTCTTACCATCTCCAAATCCAAAACACGGAATTAAGTTATCCTCGTCAAAACCAGACAACGTTCTTCCAATAATTGATATTGCTTGTTCATAAGGGTTCATTTCATCACCAATATGATGCAAGCTTCTCCGGTGAAATGACCTTGCACCTAACACCAAGAATCAACACAAGTTAAGCATATAGTAGTGTTATGTTTCTAAAATAACTTATGTACACAGATGAAATCAGACCTGTCCACTTATTGCTCTTAGTAAAATCAATGCCAAATATAAGATTTGAGGACTCCAGGCAGAGACAGATCAACATATATGTAGAGAGATACATAGACAGAGACAGAGATGACGGAAGGGGCAGATCTGAGGGAAGGGGTGGTGCGAAACCCTAACCCTAGGTAGATCGCGGCAGCGCGCGCACACACACACACACAGCTCTGCAATTGCAACAATGGCGATGACCACCATTCCTCTCTATTTCGCCTCTCCAATTCAAAAAAAAAAAAAAACAACTTTACAAAGCTACACACTTTTTCTTCACTTTCTTCTTGCAGCTCCATCTCTAAACGCTCGCCTCTCATCTCTTCTCTTCCTCACTCGCCGGCAATAGTCATGGCTACAACCGTTAGTACAATCGTGGAAAATGAGTGGCAAACGGCCATGGCTTCGATCTCCACAGATTGGAGCCTGATACCCTCTTAGCCTCCGTTTGGGAAGCGGGTTGGCTTTTTGGCTTTTTTGGCTATTTTAGCCTGGGCTAAAAAGCTTGGTTTGGGAAGGGTTTTTTGGCTTTTTACCTTTTTTGATTTTTTTTTTTGTGAGAGAAGAGTATAATAATTATGGGTTGAATATGATATTTTGTTTGTTGGGGCTAAAATAGTCTATTTTGTCTTTTGTGGCTATTTTAGCCACAAACCAACTTGCCAAACAACACCTAGTCAGATCTTCTCGAATTCGGCGGAGCCGTAAGAATTAGGGATTTTTGGTTGAAGGGGATTTTTGGTTGTTCAGATTGGGGATTTTGGTTCAAGAGATGGGGAGGCGAGGAAGCCGAGCGGGAATGGAAAAAAGGGGGTGGAAAATCGAGCGGGAATATTTTTTTGTTTTTTTGGTAATATTTAAACAACAAAATGCCTCTTTTTAAAAAAAAAAAAAATATATTTTTTGTTAAAATAATTTTTTTTTTTATAGTTAATGAATTTTTTTTTTGATTCTTTATTTTTTTTAGTTATTAAGGTTGAAAATTTATTTGTTTCATTTTTATTTTAATGAATAAAAAATTATTCTTATTTTTTTACTTTTGTAGAAGTAGGGGTAATATTTTAATGAAAAGTATTTTCCATAAATTTTATAAATTGGTTTTTGTTTATTTTTAGGAAAACATAAAGTACAAACGCGTTTGGTTTGAACAAAATGTTTAAAAAAATTTAAAAACATAAACTAAAAAACATGTCTGTCTAGATCTAAAATATTTATATTTTTTTTTATTATTTATGACAATGGGATCATACACATTATAATTGAAAAAAAAAACTGAAAAAAAAATTGGGAAAAAAAATATTTGAAAAAAAAATATTTGAAAAGAGATGAAAGAGATAGAGAAGAGAGATGAGTGAGAGAGATAGAGAAGAGAGATGGGTGAAAGATAGAGAGAAGAGAAATGAGCGAGAGACACAGAGAAAGAGACAGAGAGAAAAAGAGATCCATTTCATTTTTTTGACTTTTTCCTCTTTCAACAACAATGGGCTCAGATAAAGAGATAAGTGTGATTGAGAGAAATGAACGATTGAGAGAGAAGAGAGTTGAGTGACAGAGAGAGAGAGAGACAGAGAGAAAGAAAAAAATAGAGAGATAAACAAGATGAGCGAGAGATAGACAAAAAGAGAGAGAGACATCAAAAAGAGATGAACAAGAGATATGGAGAGAGTGAGAAGGAGAAGAAAGATAGGCAAGAGAGATAGAGAGAGCCAGAGAGAAGAGTGATGAGTGACAGAGAGAGAGAAAAAAAAAGAGAGAGAAACAAGATGAGCGAGAGATAGACACACACAGAGAGAGAAAGAGAGAAAGACAACAAAAAGAAATGAACAAATGAGAGAGAGAGAGAGAGAGAGAGAGAGAGAGAGAGAAGAAGAAGAAGAAAGATGAACCTAATCGAACATTCCCTTCCCCATTTTGATCAATACATGATATATTTATGAGCAGATCCTTGTTGAAACTGCTTCTATGGATTTCAAACATACATTGGCTAAGCCTAATCGAACGGCCAGTCCAATCAATTACAGCAAAGTTACTATCCAGTAGATTTTGCCTATGGCTGCTTGGGGTATGCATCCCCATGTTACCAGAACTCTGGAGATTCATAATAAAGAATCTCGTTATAGCTATTGGGATTATATTGATGCTATACAGATTGATGCTTTTCCAGAATCCATTCGACTTACATTCAATGAATGGCAAGTTGCTTATAGTCACATTCTAGTATATAAGGATATTTCAATGTCCAAATCTATAGCTCATTTTGGCATTCGTTTTGGAATCCCATGGATTTGGAAATGGGATTTCAATGTGATTTTCAGAATAAAATTCCTCGTTTAAAAAGAATCTTCTTTTATAAATGGTGGAATAAAATGAATGATCCTAAACCACATCAGGAACTTCTCCAGAAAATTAAAGCCCATACTCAGGCTTGTTGGGATGCCACTCCTAAACTCATCCCAGCTGCTCCTCCAGTACAAAACCTTTTTGTCCAAATCCAAAATAATTTAAGGCAAAAATTTCCAGCTTTATCTGAGCAAGAATTAATTATCAAAAGCATGGATTTTATGAAAGAACAATTCTTGCAATCCTTCTCCAGAGATGATACCAGCATGAAGTCTGGTTCGTGTAATCCTGATGGTCCCGAAGATGAACATTTTGATCCTCTTTTACATGAAAATGAATTTACAGTATTAGCAGGAGAATCCCAAGAGCCCGAAGAGCCAAACATGGGAGATTTCTGGGATTCTTTGACTGGCCTAATCTCTGAAAAGTTGAGCCAGGAAAAGGACAGAAAAGGAAAAGGAAAAGAATCATGATTTGATTCTTTGTCTTCTACTCCAATATACCTTTCCAGCAGCATAAGATGACAAAGTTTCTTTCGGTGCCTTTGTCTACTATCATAACAGCTGGCCATCCAGTTGTCCCTTGCCGACACTTAAAGATAAGGGAAAATCTAGAGGAGATAAGGACGATCGACTCCAAGCTAACCAGAACACGCCACCTGTCTTCCTCATCCTTAGCTTGTTCTTTTTATTTTTCTATATAAGGGATGCCTCACCCTTGTTGAAGGCATGAGTTGTAAGCATAATAATTTTTAGTTTATAAGTGTGTATTATATTCTCCCTCTCTCAGTGTGTAATCCTACCTCTCTTCTGAAGTATAATAAAGTTTAAAGTACTGATTGTAAGTATTCTCTTCTACCTTTTATAATGCATGAGTTATGTTAATATACTTGTTATTCTTAATGAAATATCAGAATTCCATATTTCCAAAAAAAATAATATTGTGAATTTTCTTCATTTATTTCCTAATGACCCTTGGGGTCTCCAGCAATTAGAAGACTGTGATAGGTTAATTCAGAATACCCAATCTCAAATACAGGAACAGATAGTTGCGTGGGCGGCCGCCGGTCGACCTCCACCTCCTCTACAAGAAATTCATGAGATCATATATGGCATAATTAAGATAAAATAAAATAAAACTATGACTAGTAATATCCCTGGGTTTGTACTGTGTAAGGGTATAATAGTGTAAGGTTAAGTGGGACGTCACCCAAGTCACATAGAGTTAGGCCATAGCAGTGATTGCAGATAGGTCGTTTGATCTCGTAAGTCGTTGACAGACGTGCTTAGCTGAACCCTGTGTCAAGCACCTTAATATGGTATCAGAGCCAGGTTTAGTATTGGTCATAGTTTGTTTTATTTAATTTTAATTATACATATATGGTCATATACAACCATAAATGAGTATTGCTCCTACAGAAGAAGTAGCACCTACAGTAGCCAATACAGTATCCAATACAGTAGCTTCTACATCGGAAGCCAGAGAACTTGTAGCATACTAGGATGTTAAGAAAGCCCTTGATAAGTGGACAATTCCTAAGGTCAAACCTGATACTATCTATAAGATAGGAACCTTTGACTTTTCCAGTAGAAAAATAATTAAAACTTTTGAGCATGTAGCCTCAATCCAGAATGATGATGAACTTATGTATCTTTTACATATACAGGATCTTTATCCTTTTCTATAGAAATACAAGTATGTCCACATCGGACTTGTCCAAATAGCATTCAAACCTTTGACCCTTCTAGGTCAAAATACCAGTATACAGTGTACCCTACGAGATGGTAGATGTACCAATTGGCGAGCATCCCTTATGGGAGCCATAGAAACCAGTCTTTCACATGGTCCAGTATACTTTGATATATATCCAAACTTAAGTATAGCACTCACTGACCAGAATTTGTCTAAAGTCTTAGAACTTAGAGTGTTATCACATGGATATGAATATCTTCCAGGATCACCGCCTTTCACAGTAATTTCTAGAATTTATCTTAAGGTTTTAACAACCCTTAACCCTTATATCCGAAAACAAAGTGAACAAGGACACACAGTCCTTATCGATACAAACCTTTTCAGTAGTCAAGTAGCTATGCCAAAAATGATTCCATAGCAAGAAATTACTTTTCCAGAAAGATGGCAAATAAATAATGCTGTTCCAGCCAGGCCAATCGTACAACAATCTTTGGACGATGTTATCCAGACACAAGGAGGAAATGTTTATCTTACCTTTAAGAGACCACAAAGATCTCTTTCCAAAAGTATGTCTAGTACCAGTTATAGAACTGCTCCATCTTATAGAGTAAATCTACCTGAGTCATCCAGACAATCATTATTTGAACTAGCAGAATCGGTCCTACAAGGAATGTCCTTAAGACCAACCTCCAGACCTCCTAGTGACCAACCTGAACAAACCGATCCAATAGTTTAGGGAGTACAATTTTCAGAAAATCAGATACCACATGGGGTCTATGAATCCAAAAGGCCTTACAGCCCTACAGCTAGTGACATGAATTTTGAAATTTAATGGATTTTACATCAGGAAGTAAAATCAGGAAAGCCTTAAATGAGGACTTACAGCAAGAAAAATACAGAACATTTAGAGAATGTTATTTTACATACCATACCCCTCTCCAGTTAGAACAATATAAAATCCAGTATTATGTTCATTTAGAACAAAATCAGAAAATCCAGTCTTTTCCTTGGTGGTATGTTGAAAATATCACACCTACAGAATCTCAGATAAATGTTATTGAGAATATATGGCAAATTTGGGTAACCACTGATGGTCAAAGTTTTACTTCTGTCCATCCACCAACCCAACCTTTGGAGTTACAACCTTTAAGTAGTGGTACAAAACCTTTAACTATTGCCGCTTCTATGGAAGTTCCTCACAAATCTCATAATAGGGATCCTGTTTTGATCCAGGACATGATACCAATCATAAAACAACATAATTATACCAATTTGTTTTGCCAAACAGCTGGAAAACAACTCATCAGAATCGAAGAGACTGTCAATCATATAAGAGACATCTGTCATTTACAGCCAAAATCTGAAGTTAAAACTGAAATAATTCTAGTAACAATTAAACCTCCTTTAGAAGTAACTAAATTTAAGTTATCTTCTACCAAAAAAGATACATAATTTATGGATACTGTAGTTGATAAGATTAAACATCTTAGAATTGGAGAATCCTCTTCAATTAACATGTTATCTAGACAACAAATTTCACAACAAGATCCTAATGAAGAAAAGTTAACACTTTCTCAAATTACAGAAATTGAAAATATATTTCAGAATAATCCAACCTCCATAAATAAAGCTCATTATGGAGAATCTTCTAGAAATCCTCATAGGATTGCCCCAACAAGACATTTTTATCCCAGAATCACTCCTATGGATATTCTTTATGAAGGAGATTTTTTACAGGGTGCTTGACATTAAAGAGCGGAAAGAGATGAGAGAGACAGAGAGAAAAGTGATGAGTAAGAGAGAGGGAAAAAAATGGGGAAAGATAGAGGGAAAAAGAGAGAGAGAGAGAGAGAGATAGAGAGAAGATAGATGAGTAAGAGAGACATAGAGAGAAGAGAGAAGAGTGATGAGTGAGAGAGAAAGAGAAGAGAGAGAAGAAGATGAAAAAATTAGTGAAAAGAGAGAGAGAGAGAGAGAGAGAGAGAGAGAAAGAGCGAAAAGAGATAAACGAGAGAGACAGAGAGAGATGAACGAGAGAGCGAGAGAGATGAAGAGAAGAGAGACAGAGAGAGAAGAGAGATGATAGAGATAAAGAGATGAGAGATGTGTGAGAGACACAGAGAGAGAGAGAGAGAATAGTGATGAGTGAGAGAGAGAAAGAGAAGAGAGACAAAGGCAGGATAGAGAGAGAGACAGAGAAGAGTGATGAGTGAGAGAAAAAGAGAAGAGAGACAGAAACAGAGACAGAGAGATAGGAAGATGAAAAAATTGGTGAAAAGAGAAATGTTCAAAAGAGTAAAACGACGTCGTTTTTTTTTTTTTGTGACAGAAAAATACCGTTGCATTTATTTAAATCATTTTGTTACTATATATATATATATGAAGCCATTTCAAAGCCACAATATATATATATATATATATTTTTTTTATTATTATTTTTTGCAACGGTACATATTACAGTCCCAAAAAACTCTTTTTTTTTTTTTTTGCAACTGCAGCTGGTGTCGTCGCAAAAACTCTATTTTTTTGGCGACAACAATCTCTGTCGTTGCAAATACTCTATTTTTTTTTGTGACAGCAATTTTTGCCGTTGCAAATACTCATTTTTCGCGACAGCATTTTATGCCATTGCAAATACTCTTATTTTCTGCGACGACAAGTTGTGCCATCTCAAAAAGTCACATTTTTTTGGCGATGGCAAGTCATGCCGTTGCAAAAAGTTCCGTCTTTTAAACCCCCTTTTCTTGTAGTGTGAGATGCGACGAGATTTCAACACCAACTATAGAGATCAACACAGATGAAAATGGAGGTCGAATGAACCTCCGCCGGCAATGGAGATCAAAACCGACGAAGATGGTCACTATTCTGAAAATTGTGGGGTTTTTATTGTTTGTAGTGGTGAAGATAAAGAATTTTTGGTGGGTAATAGTGTGTATTCAAATAGTTAGTGTTGTGTTAATATAAGATTAATAATGAAAATGCAAAGGTGTAAAATAAGATATTTTTAAACTTTAAAATTTATTGTGTGTTATTTAATGTATATTAGTGATGTGTAAATAGAAAACCCTAAATAAAATAAATATTAATATCTAACAGATTGAGAGGAGTCTAGGTTGACTCTTGAGTTATTTCTTAGCTAAAACTATTGCTTAATTTTTCTTTGTTCTTCAACTTCTTGTTGATCATCAAGAAATAAGAACATGGTAGAAACAATTCTTTTCAACTTAGCAAGTAAAATTCTGGGCAAGATAAGCTCCGATGCAATTGGAGAAGTTGGCAAGGCATGGGGTATTGAGCAGGAGCTGAACACACTCGAAGGCACCTTGTCCACCATCAAAGCTGTGCTCTTAGATGTTGACAGACTTGCGATAGGGCTATGGTTTGACCAACTCCAAGCTGCTTTATATGATGCAGATAACCTGCTAGATGAATTGCACTACGAAGGTTTACGACGTCAAGTGGTAAGCAAATTCTTTTCGTTCGATTTCCTATTTAAATTTAAATTTAAAATGGGTAGTAGAATTGAAAATAGCAGAAAGAGATTAGACATGATCGCGGATGATAGGACTAAAGTTTCATCCCATTGTCACAACATCACTACGTAACACGACTTGCACATCAATCTCCACCAATGTAAATGTCAATGATAGAGTAACACGAACTTTTACATCGCAAGGTTTTCCGGTGGCCATTCTTTTAAGTTAATTTTGTCACTATGAGTTTGAACCATGATCCTATATTACTTAGTGGGAGAATGACACCCTCTAAACGTGATTTAGAATTAGATGTCATTCATAATACTTTGTGCATATAGCATTTACTACTACTAGATATATACCTTTAGGCCATGTTTGTTTGGATGGACATAAGCTTAGGATTGGACTAATAGTCTAATAAAATTATAAATTCGATATTTGGTTAAACAATTGAAGTACGGATTAACAATCCATCCGGATATGGTATCTCACATATGATAGACTATTCAATCCTACTGAGTGGGGTGAGATATAAATTGGAGGACTAAACCAAAGTCTGGATTATTAGTCTCTCCTTATAATCCTAACTCAATCCAAACATAGGATAGGATACACAATCCAAAGGGATTCGTAGTCCTAGGACTATTAGTCATAGGAATGCTCCAATCTAATCCAGTCTGTCCAAACAAACATAGCCTAAAAGGACAAAATCAAACCAGAAAAGATATTAAAAACCGACAAACTAGATGATGGAATCTAAAATGTAAGGAACTCACTCGGTGAGCAGACAAGGGATGAGTGCTAGGGGCCGACAAATAGTAGTGCCAGTTTAGTGGCGGAACGCATTAAAAGAATATCGAAAGAATAAAATTGGTTGTGGAATATTGTGATCTTAGGAGCAAGAAATTCCTAGGGGGGCCTCACTCCCCGCTCTCTTCCAACCTTACTCTTCTATGGAGCCGTCGCTCTCCTGCCCTCATCTCCGCTTTTTGCAACTATGAGTGAGATACAAGCCGTAAATTTTATTACCGATTCTCTGCATGGAATATAAATTTAGGACTTTTCTTAGGTGTACCTTGCATATGGTATGCAAGGCATTTACCCCTTTTCTATTTTGCATTTACACCTTTTATGTATTGGGTTAGACGGATATTTTTTGAAAGTTTACACATTGGTGACCTGCTAAACGGGTCCTTTGCAGGTAAATTAATTAAATAATATAATATATTAATAATTTCACAAAATGGTGTAAACTTTCACAAAATGGTGCAAGTGTTTTGACGAAAAGGTATAAACTTTCAGAAATGGGTGTAAACTTTCACAAAATGGTGTAAGGTATAAACTTTTAGGAAAAGGTGTAAACCTTCAGAAAATGGTGCAAGTGTTTTGACGAAAAGGTATGAACTTTCAGAAATGGGTGTAAACTTTCACAAAATGGTGTAAGTATTTTGACGAAAAGGTATAAGTTTAGAAAAATTTTCAGAAAAAGTGTAAAATTTCGTTTAGTGTAAATTTTATCGACAAATAATAGTTTAGTCGCTAAAGGTTTGAAATTTTATTACCATCGGTTCCCCTCTTCTCTGTTTCCTACCGACACTTTCTTTGTTCTCTCTCATACGCACACAGAATAGTCACCACCAATCCTGACCCCCGCTGACCACCCAAGCGTCGGTGGTCTTCGATGCTCACTGTCGTCTGACATCGCCACCTCCACAGCGACCGCTACGGCCACTGCCATCGTCGCTGCCGCAAATCAAAGGTTTTTTTCTCTCTCGCTATCGATCTTGGTCTCTCTCTGTTGATGTCAGTCTCTCTCTGTCGATCCCTGTCTATCTCGATCAGTCTCCAGTGATCTTGGTCTGTCTGTGTCCATGTCGGTCTCTTCTCTGTCGATCTCGGTCTGGCTGTCTCTGTCGATCACTGTCCATCTAGGTCTCTATGTCTGTCGATCTCAGCTATCTCTCTCTCTCTGTCTGTTCCTTGCTCTATATTAAAAACAGTTCTCTTTTACATTGACATACTTGGTTGGATTTGGACTTGGAGTCGCTATTCCATGCCCTCCCAAACTCATCTTCTCTGAAACGGACTTGTACTGAGAGAAAGACCAAGCCCTCCGAAACACCCTTCTCTCTCACATTGCCATTATTTGAACAAGACAAATACAGTTTGATTGGATTTTAGGAACTTACACATTTTGCGAAGTTACTTATATCTCTTATGAAAACACTTACACTATTTGTGGAAGGTTACAAATTTGTGAAATAATTTATTTTGTAAAATTTACACCTTTTCATTGAAATACTTACACCCTTTGTGAGAAGTTACTACTTTTGTAAAGAATGTTATTAAAAAAATTTACACCTTTCACGGAAAAAATATTTGCATAAAATTTATACCTTTTGTTAAAAACATAAACCTTTTCTGAATGGTTACACCTTTTTGTGAAAACACTTACACTATTTGTGGAAGGTTACACATTTGTGAAATAATTTATTTTGTAAAATTTACACCTTTTTGTTGAAATGCTTACACCCTCTGTGAGAAGTTACTACTTTTGTAAAGAATCTTATTAAAAAAATTTACACCTTTCATGGAAAAAATATTTGCATAAAATTTATACCTTTTGTTAAAAACATAAACCTTTTCTGAATGGTTGCACCTTTTTGTGAAAACACTTATAGTATTTGTGGAAGGTTACACATTTGTGAAATAATTTATTTTGTAAAATTTACACATTTTCATTGAAATACTTACACCCTCTGTGAGGAGTTACTACTTTTGTAAAGAATGTTATTAAAAAAATTTACACCTTTCATGGAAAAAATATTTGCATAAAATTTATACCTTTTGTTAAAAACATAAACCTTTTCTGAATGGTTACACCTTTTTGTGGGAATACTTACACCTTTTCTGAATGGTTACTGCTTTTGTGAATAACTCTTTCCATAAAATTTACACTTTTTAGGGATATTACATCTTTTCTGCTAGCAAAACTTACACCTTTTTTAAAAATTTACACATTCTATGGAAAATATGTTTTCATCAAGTTTACACCTTATTTTAAAAACTTACACATCTTCTAAAAAGGTACTCCTTTTGTGAAACAAAATTTTTTAAAAAATTTACCCCTTTTAATAGGAGTTATATCTTTGGTGAAGACAATTACACATTTTTTTGAAAATTTACACGTTTTATGGAAAATATGCTTTGATAAAGTTTGTTAAAAGAAATTGTTTGACAAAAGGTATAACCTTTTCAAATATGGTGTATGTTTTTCCGAGGAAGGTGTAAATGACCTTAGAAAAGATGTAAGTTTTGTTTTTCACTAAAGGTGCAACTTCAAATAATAAGTTTAAATTTTATGAAAAAGGTTTTTTCACAAAATGTGTAATTTTTCAAAGAAGTTGTAAATATTTCCACGAAAATGTGTAAAATTTAGGAATAGGTGTAAACTTTGTGAGACCAATCAAGCTGAATTCGTTTTTACAAAAGATATAAGTTCCCAAAGAAGTTCTAACTTTTATCGACGACTTATACGTTGAAAATTTTATCACCACCGACCACGCAACCGTCGCGGGCCACCGTTGCCCACCGCTGACTGACATTGCCACCACCATCGCCACCGCCGCTGGTACAAATCAAAGGATTTTTCTGTCTTTATCGATCTTGGTCTCTCTTTGTCCATCTCGGGCTATTCTCTGTCGATGTCGGTCTCTCTCTCTCTGTCTGCCGATCTCTGTCTGTATTGATCTTGGTTTGTCTGTGTTGATCTGGGTTCGTCTCTCTCTGTTGAACCATGTCAGTCTCTCTTTCTCTGCCTGCCGATCTCTGTCTGTATCGATCTTGGTTTGTCTGTGTCGATCTGGGTTCGTCTCTCTCTGTCGAACCATGTCTATCTCGGTCTCTGTCTGTCGATATCGATCCGTCTCTCTCCCTCCCTTCGTCTCTGTCTGTCTATATCGATATGGAACAATGAACAACACAAATACAGTTTGATTGGGTTCTAGCAACTTACTCGTTCTACGAAAAAAATGGAACTTACACGTTTTGTGAAGTTAATTTCATCTTTTGTGAAAACACTTACAGTATTTCTGGAATGTTACAGTTTTTTGTGAAATAATTTATTTTGGAAATTTACACATTTTCATTCAAATACTTATACCTTTTCGGAAAAGATACCTCTTTTGTAAAATAATTTCATTACAAAAATTTACACATTTTATGGAAAACTACATTTCATAAAATATACACCTTTTGTTAAAAAACTGTCACATTTTCTTAAATTTTACACCTTTTGTTGGAAATACTTACACGTTATCTGAAAAGTTACTCCATTTGTGAAATAATTTTTTCCATAAAATTTACTCATCTTATTAGAACTTACACCTTTTTTGAAAACAAAAGTTACACCTTCTGTGACATAACTTACATCCTTTCTGAAAATAGTTACATCTTTTTTGAAAATTTCCACCTTTTGTTAAAAACTTACATCCATTATGAGAAGTTACTCATGTTGTGAAATACCTTTTATTATGACTTACACCTTTTCTAAAAACAAAAGTTACACATTTTGTGACATAACTTAAATCTTTTGTGAAAACAGTTACACGGTTTTTGAAAATTTACATTTTTTTATGAAAATATGTTTTCATAAAGTTTACACCTTTTGTAAAAAAACTTACATTTTTTCTGAAAGTGTACACCTTTGGGGAAAAATATTTTCACCTTTTCAGAATGGTGTAAGTACTTCCCCTCAAAGGTTTCAACTTTCAGACAAGGTGTAAGGATTCACAAAAGGTATAAGTTTTATGAAACCAAATTTTCCATAAAAGGTGTGAATTTTCAAATAACGTGAAAATGTTTTCACAAAATATGTAAGTAATGTCGCAAAAGGTTGTAGACACCCCATTTTTGACCGACCTTAAGACTCAGACGTCATCAATTGAGCGCTTGGTGATTGTGCATGTTGTGCTTGTTCTGAGGTTTTGGAGTTTTTGGCTGAGAGCCTTGCCTTCGGGCCTCTGAACTCTTTGTGCTTTGGCTCGGTTTGTGGACCGAATCTTGTTTTCTCTTCCCGGAGGGAGGGAAATTTCTTGTAGACCATCTCTTTGTGGTCGTCGACCACTTTTTGTGGTCGTAGGCCACTTTTCCCGTTTGGAGACTAGTTTATGATTTTTGGAGCCTCCGGCCGCGCGCCTTGTCTCGGGACCGCTTAACATTCTCCGTTTGGCGTGGTTTTTGAACCATGCCTTGTTGCCTCTGCCTAGAGGAACACTGTGGTCCAGGAGACCACTTTTGTGGTCGTATACCACTTTTGATGCCAGTAGACTAGTTTTCGAGGCTTTTGGCCGCGTGCTTTGCCTCTCGATCTCTTGTCTTGCATCCGTTTTGGTTTGTTTTTGGTACAGACCTTGTTTTCCTTGTTTGGAAGGTAGTACAAGGATGGGAGACCAGTTTTTCCCCTTGGAGACCACTTTTCCTCCTGCTAGCCACTTTTCTGGTCGAATAATTGGCTTTCTTGGTCTTTGAGCCACCTCTTTTGGTCGGCCACCACACCACTTGCTTGTTTTCAGTGTGTAGACTTCTCCTACCCTTGGCCGACCAGTTTTTTTTTCTTTTGTGGGAGACCACTTGTAGTGATCGGCCAACCACTTTTTGTCCCCTTTTTGGAGATATTTTCCTCTAGCTGGCATAGCTGGAAGGCACTGAAGCCATCCTCCATACACGTGTATGGAGGGATGTCCTTGAAGCTTAGCTTCCTTGAGAAGCTTTAGCTTTTGTTCTCTATAAGAGGGAGGCTTCTTCTCCCTCCTCTAGGTTTAGAAATTGGTGGCTTGAGATATACATACACACTTGTATCTATATCTCTCTTTTGCTCTTGTTTTATGCCTTAAAGTGTCATTTTGTCTTACTTTTGTACACAAACACACACTCAAACACCATACTCTTAGAGCTAAGGTCCCTTGAAGTTGTTTTTGAAGTTCTTGGACTGGTTTGAGCTCAGAGAAGCTGCTGGAGTTGCAGCTTTAAAGGTGGTCTTCAAGGGTGAGTTTCTAACCCTTAAATCCCTCATTTTTGCTTAAGCTTTTAGCCTTATTTTCATGCTGATTTAAGCTTAACTTTCTACTGGAAAAAGTTCTATTTTTTCATGCTTAAAATGTTTGTTTAAGGTCACTTTTCTGTTGGGGGTGATCTACCCCCTCTTAGGCCTTGTTAGGCCTTGTTTTGAGCCATCCCTTTAGGCTCTTGTTGTAGCCTTTGCATGACCTTTCTACCATTGAAATTCAGAGGATTTTCAGTGGTGGAAAGGTGGTTTTGGGGTCCCAAATAGGAGAGGGTCATCCCCTCTCATTGTGTCTTGTGTACTTGCTTTATATGCCTCATGTTTGAGCATGTTTGTTAAGCTTGTGTTGGCTTGTTCTTAGCATGTATTTGGGGTTATTTCAGCATGTCATGCCACTATTTTGGTTTGGTTTGGTCACCCCTTGCATGCATAATACACTTGTAGTGTAATCCTCAAAAACTAGTCTTGTATGCTTCATGAAGTAGCATGTCATTCTAGCTTGATTTGAGTCCATCTCAGCATGTTTTTGGTGGTATTTTTCCATTTCATACCTCTTTTAAGGTTTGGTTTAATAGCCCCATGCATGCTCCATGCACTTGTAGTGCAATTCCATGAATTAGCCTAAGGTGTCTCATGCTTTGACATGTCATTCTAGCATGCTTTTGGCTTAACTTAAAGAAGATTTTGTTCATGTTTTACCATGTTTAAGGTCTGATTTGTGTTGTTTTGGTCATGCATGCCATGCTTTGTATAGTTATAATACATTCTAGCTTGTTAGCTTTGTGTATTGAGTCCACTAGCATGCATTGCTTGGCCTATTTGAATGATTTGACATCATTTGTTATGTTATTTCAGTGCATGTTTCATGGCTATACACTTACATTTGTCACTTATTCAATGCGTTTGAGGGTTGGTCCTTTATGCCTTAGGAATAGGTCATTGCGTATGCCTTCATGCCTAAGCTTGCGAGCTATCATTTCAATGTGTTTTTTGGGGTTATTATGCCATGATATAACTCTAATTTTTGTTGCTTAAGTCATTCCAAGCTTGGTCTTAATAGGTGTAGTGTAATCCACCTTATTTGCCTTGTATGCATCATGCCTTATGCCCTCCATGATAGCTTATTTTGGCTTCCTTCCATACATGTTTTAGTATCATTTTGATATGTTCTAGGACTATTTTGGGTTGCCTTTTCCATATGCTTCATGTTTTTCATAGTTGTAGTACAAGTGCTCTATGCATGCTTCAAGCATTGGGCACCATAGCATGCTTCATTTGCATCATGTATATGATTTGGCATCATTTATCATGTTATTTCAGAGCATTTAGCATTGCCATGTTACCACTTCATTCACTCTTTAAGTGCCTTTTAGTGTTGCGCATTGTTGTCTAGTTTATGGCTTAGCTTGTATGCTTGCATGCCTAGGTCTTTGAGCCCCTATCTCAGCATGTTTAGGTCTTTGTTTTGACCTACTTGAGCTCTGTCCATCATTTGTTCATGCATTTGTTCCATGTATTGCATGCCCCCTTTGTAGTCCTCTTTGTTAGCTTTAATGCTTGAAGGACCATTGCATGCTTTGCTTGTATTGTTTGAACGATTTGGCATCATTTCTTACCTTATTTCAGTGCACTTGGTGTTGTTACACTTCCATGTTTGTCACTCTTTGAGCACTCTTGAGAGTTGTGCTCTTAGGCCTCTTTGATGGGCCATTGCATGTGCATGCTTGTATATGCTTCGTGTGCCTTAATTTTATCACCAATGGCCACTGATTTGGGCATGATTGAGGTCTACCCCCTTTTGGTTTAAGTCCATTTAGCATGTTTATTTACATGTTGTTCACATGCTTATTGTTCATTGCATTAAGTAAGCCATCTTACATCGCATTGTGCACGCCATGTGGTTATTCGCATTGTGTATGCCAAGTTGTTTCTTTGCATTGAGTATGCATGTCCCTAACATTGCTAAGTTGCCCTTGTAGCATTACATTGTGCATGCATGCATTAGCATTGTTCGCATGTCATTAGCTTTGTTAAGTTGATCATGTCACATTGCATTGAGTATGCTAAGTTGTTGTTTGCATTGTGTATGCCATGTTGTTGCATTGTTGCTTGGATTAAGTGTTAATCCAAGCATGAGAAACGAGGGACGTTTCATACTTGAAGTGATGAAACGTGCCTCAATTCTCGATCGCCGATGCTCTTAATCAAGCATGATAGAGTTTTAGGCTTTATGTGTTTACTTGTGCATTCATTTTATATTGAATTGTGCAATTTGACTTCTCGGCCATCACGCATTGAAATGCGCGATTGGCGGCCCGATGGTCAAGAACTACACTCCCTTCAGTTCATGAAATGATAGGGAGGGTGGTTGTGCACACATATCTTGCAAATACATTGCCGTGCCCTTTCTTGCTCTCTGTTGTAGCAAACTGGAAGAAGTGCAACAAAACTGGTTAGCCGACCAGATAAAGTGGCTGGCCGACCACTTTTTCTGGTTTTCAATACAAAAAGTGGTCGACATGTGGTCTCCAACCTCAACAACTGGTCGGCAGCCCTCCCACAGGTCTCCAAGGTGAGTTTGAAGCTTTCTGGAGCTTGGTGCAAGGTTCTGAAAACAATTACAAACAGAGGCAAATTGGGGCATTGCGACGGATTTCCGAACGAGGTGACCTAGCATGCATCCAGTCTTCTCCCTCTGAGAACCTCCTGTTTTACTACTTTATTTAGCTTCTTTACTTAGCTAGATTAAGCATTCGTTTTGTACTTTAATAGTTAATGCCTTTAGCTATTTCAATTTGTTTTGTAATAATTAGTTAACTAGGATTAGTTAATTAGTTTGTTTTGTAATAATTAGTTTAATTAGCTTAGATTAGCTAGTTAGCTTCTTATTCGGTCCTTCCGTCGAGATGGCGTAATTTTGTAATAAGCGTGCGTGTGTGTGATGCATGTCGTCCAACCCCAATTTCTTTCTCCCTTTTACTTAACCGCTTATGATGGTTAGTTTTAGGCCATATTTTGATTAGCATACCTTATGCTTGCATGCGTGCATCATTCATCTTTCTTGCATGTACTGGGCTAGGCGCATCATACTAACTGCATTGTATTTTCAATTCCAATTTGAATATATGTATCAAGCTGCATTTCACATGACATCTTAGGATAGCCGAGCCTATCTTAGTTGCATTTTGCATGTGTTGCATTAGCCATCTTAACATGAACTAGGATCATACATGATTTCTAACTAGTTCCTTGTTTTGGCTCGGAGTACACTGTGAGTGTTTACGCTTTAGCATACTGCATGTGTGTTAATGCTGCCATGTTAGCATGCTTGCCATGAGGCTAACTACTTGAATGCCTGTGGGTGAAGGTTGGATTGCTTGAATTGGAACAATTCATTGAAATCTGCGATTCAGCCTACTTGCGAGTAGCAAACTTCAAACTGTTTTAAAACAAAATATGCAATGTTTTGTTTCAACTTAGGCGATCTAGTCTATACTTGTATGCTGTGCGCATCACATAGTAATTCTAGGTTAATAACTAGAATAAGAACACATGTGTTTTCAAAAAAACAAGATATCATGTTAGTAAAGGCCGATCTTTGATCGGGCGAGCGGGGGTGCTCATTGCGTGACCTTCCCTTCTCGTACCTAAGTTCCTGAGCCGAGGCAACTTTGGTGATGACGGACACGTGGCCTTCAGCACGAGTCAGGGTTTCCTAAATTCCCCCGAAAATAAAATATTTAGGTGGTGACTCTGTATCTGGCAAAGCAGTCCATGTTTGACACTTTTTTATAAAAATCAGTTTTCTAAAAAACAATTTGCCGGATTTGGACTATTTGGTGATTTATTGGTCTCACATTGCACTTTGTGAGATTAGATTCAGAACCGTGACATTGAGTCTGAACTGTAGTAGCTAGAGAGCAAACGAATTTCGCACCCTCGCGCGCGGAGCTCGGTAGTCCTCGGGGCACGTCTACAAAGGTGTAAATTTTGTTTTCAGAAAATGTGTGACTTCCAATAGAAGGTGTAAATTTTATGGAAAATAACTCACAAATGAAGTAACTTTTCAGAAAAAGGTGTAAGTATTTGCACGAAAAGGTGTAAACTTTTAGAAAAGGTGTATGTTTTTAGCAAAAGGTGTAAATTTTATGAAAGAATTTATTTCACAAAAGGTGTAACTTTTCAAAAAAGTTTTATGTTTTTCACAGAAGGTGTAAATGATTTCAAAAATAGTCTAAGTCTTCGATTCACAAAATGTGTAAATTTTATGCAAAGTTTATTTCATAAAAGAAGTAACTTTTCAGAGAAGGTGTAACTATTTTCAACAAAAGGTGTAAGATTTAAGAAGAGGTGTAAGTTTGAACAAAAGATGTATATTTTTGGAAAGAAGGTATTTCACAGCAGGTGTAATTTTTGAGAAATGGTGTAAGTTTTTCCACAAAAGATGTAAGTAAATTGGCAAAAGGTGTAAGGTTCGTTTTCAGAAAATGTGTAAGTTCAAACAAACGATGTAAATTTTTGGAATAAAAATATTTTACAGAAGGTATAACTTTTGAGGAATGGTGTAATTAATTTCACTACAACATATAAGTTTTCAGAAAAGGTGAATGTTTTAAAAATGTGTAAATTGTATGAAAAAATTTCTTTCACAAAAGGTGTAAATTTTCTGAAAAACTGTATGCTTTTTCACAAAAGGTGTAAGTCACTTCACAAAACGTGTAATTCAAGTTTTCACGAAAGGCGTATGTTTTTCCACAAAAGCTTTAAGGGACATCAGAAAATGTGTAAGTTTTTTTTCTTACAAAAAGTGTAAGTTCCAAGGTGTAACTTTTATGAACAAAATTAATTTATAAATGACGTAACTTTTCATAAAAAGGTGTAAGTTGTCAGAAAAAGTATAAAATTTTCAAAAATGTTGTAGTGTTCAGAAAAGGTGTAAGTTCCCTCGGCCCGTCCGTCTCTCTTCCATCTCGGACCCTCTCTCTCTGTTTGTCTTTCTGTCTCCCTGTCTCTCCGTTGTTCCATTTCCCTGTAGCTGTAGGGTTTTACAGAGAAAAATATTTGAGGACAAAAATCATATTGAAAGAACAAAGCTTATTTACTTAAGTTTGGCGAACATCATTCATTTAAGTTCTTGGGAAGGCTAGTCATGGAAGTGGATGCATAAATTCTTTTTTGAAGTTGATTTCTGTTGCTGGAGCACAACTGCAAGGGTTAATCGAGCACCACCGTCGGTTTGTCTGCTCCGGTTGGTATTTCCTTTATTTCATGCGCTCTCTTTCTCTGTCTCCTTCTATGTCTTATTTCATTCGCATATACCTTCACACCCAACCCGAAATCGACCAAATAGGAACTGTTCTGTACTCCATTTTGGTATTTTGTGCTATTCGAATAGGAACTCTTTCCTCTGCTGCCCGAAATCGACCTAATAGGAACTGTTCTGTACTCGATTTTTGTATTTTCTCCCTTTTGAATAGGAAGTCTTCCCTCTGCTATCAATGCTGCAAGTTGAAAATAGGTATCATAGTAGTTAGCAACAAGCATAAAAGGTGTTCTGCATTTACATGGCCAACTTGTTAGGTTAGGTTATATGTAACCAAAGAAAAAAAAAATTGTGTAATGTTGGCATGGGAAAAACAATTTTTTTTTAGAGTACCCAAAAAAGCAAAAATAAGAAACTCGATAAACAAACAATGACTAATCTTGATTCTGCAACGACTAGCACACTCGGTTGAATTCTGCTTTCAATTTTGTAGTACTCGGTGATTTTATATTACTAGAACTTATGTTTAGAAACAATCTGTGTTACACGGACTCTTCAAAATATATCAAATACCCGTGTCGGACACCTGAGAGTCGGACAAGGGTATGGGATATGTGTCGGATACTTTTCAACGGACACTTCTTATATAATTGTATATAACACAATTATTATATGTGCAAATTATTGTCAAATTACTATAAATGTCATTTTGACACTATAAGTTACATATAGTACCATTTTATGTCACATATTAGATTAAAAATATGATATTTTTTCCCCAGACCGCGTGCTGTTGAATGTAAGATTTAATGAGTCAGACCTGTACATACATACCTGCACCCAGCACCTGTACTCGAGTCTGTGTAACACAGGAAACAACTGTTTGTTTCAGTGCTGAAGTTCATGCATAGTTGACGGTATTGAACTTAAAACATAGGAAAGCCAATTGAAAGAGTTGAAATGAGGATGACGATTTTCAAATTTTGTAGAGAGCTATTCGTTCCCCACACCCAATTCTTTTCCCAGAGTTGAACCCTTCACTTTCATGGCTAGCCTTACCAACAACTTAAGCGGCTGAAGACGATGGCTAAAAACCTGTACCTTCTCCCTACCTGATTCGGACAAGCCTAATAGATTAAGGAAGAAGTTTGCCTTCAGTCCTTCTCTAATATCCAACTTTTCTAAGATGTGGTCCATTCGGGCATCGTCAATGCCCTCTGTTTCTGTGGTTGACGTGTCTGTAGGTGAACTCTTTAGGAGAGATCTCAACTGTGCGTGCAAATAGAGTGTGCTCCCATCCCAGGTGATGTTGAACTTCTTAACTAAGTTGTTCAGTTCTTCAACTTCATGAACTGTTGTAGGGCTGAGGTGAAGAAATGCAGAAAAGTCAACAAGCCCAGGCAATTCATGAAGAAAATCTCATTCGTAGAAATGGACAACCTTGCCTGTCATTGCACGCAACTCTTGAATGACGCTTACCTTTCTCTTGAAATTATCATCTTTCTGTTGAATAGCAATTACATTTGAAAAGAAAGGTAGCTGTCATTCAGGAGTTGCGGGCCGTCTGGACTTTATTGAGCGAGTTCATGAAATGCGTACTTTCATTTGTGGGAGTATGACCTTCGTCCAGAATGAGAATGGATGGGTACGTTAGTAATATTTGTTGGCAGGCAACGACAGTCTTGCTTGTTTCATTGTCACATACAATTGAAGAAACTTGCTGGTACGCCTGGAAAAGTATTCTTCTCTGATCTGCCCACTGTTTGAGCACCCGAAGGTAATGGAGCGTGGGCCAGGATGCAGCCACCTCGATTCTCTACAACCAAGTTGCTCAGTAGGAAATTGAAGCCTTCAACTTGATGCGGTTTCATCTGGTTTTTGTGCCTGGGATGAGCACCAATTTCAGTGACAGCAGAATCATGTCCAGATTGTTTAACCCCGTCATGAAATAGTTTAGTTGCTTCTTTGTCTTTTGTTGTCGGGCCTTCATAAAAGTATGTGCGTGTAGTCCTTCAGCCCTAAATGAAAAACAAAATGTAGTCCTTCCTCTTCAATTTTTGGGAAATTATGCATTTATCGCTTGTACACATTATTATTTCAATTGTAAGTTGTGTGAACTAAATGCAAAATTTTGATGTGTGTCCTTTCTTTTGTCCGTTTCAAAATCTGTATATGTGTTGGGAAATTCTGCGTTTTGTTGTCTGTGTTTACGTAAAATTTTCAGGTTAACAACCACATGTTGCAGCCGTTTGTTTGTGTTCTTATAAATATTGATTGGAATACTTTGCAGGAATTGTCATCATTACATCTGATGGATATTGGTCACCTCGCACCAACAATGTTAGTTTTCTCCTTCAAGACTTGCTACCAGTTGGTTTCGTACATATGTTTGTAAACAAATGAAATCCACCACCAAGGAATACGCTTAATTTTTTTTAGGATCAATTCTTACAGCAGCCCATGTACTTTTGTGTTTGTGTTGTTTGTTTTGCACAAATTTTGAATGGCCTCGCTTTGCATCATCAATTGTGAACTTTTGTTTCAATTACGTCCATTTGATTACAACTCTTTACTGTTTTCTATCAGAAAATATGCATATACGTGGCAACTGTACTTTTTGTTGTAGTCAACCTATAACTTTATTGAACTTACATAATCTCAATCAATTGACATTACAATGTTTGTTATAAAAATCACAAACGACATTAGCAATTTGACCAAAATTGTCCAGGAAATTTAAAATGGAGTGTCAGAATTGAAGGAGTTTAAAGTGCATCGATTCAAATTAGACAACGGACAAAATGTGTACACCACCCTTGTAATTTTCCCTTCAATCTAATTTGTATGATTTGCTCTTTCATAAAGGGGAAGGAAAAGATTGAAGACAATTGCCAAACAACATATCCAAATGTCTGACACTATCGCTGGCTCTTGTCGAAAGCGGCCAGTTGCACCATTCATTTGTTACAAGTACTAGTTGTTCATTTTGACAGTCTGGAATTACATTTTTTGTAGTGAAACTACTTGCCTTGTCGAAGTTCAGTTTGTGATGTTTGAAATTGATTTCGTTTCGCATGTCTGAAAATGTTTAAATTGGTGTCGATTCAGTCCCGGATGTACAAAAGATGTCTTATGCGGATTTTGGGGCCAGCTTGACATAAATACTTGCATATATATATATATATATATGTATTCATATTTAAGATTCAGTGATGATAAGCTTCACGATGCTTGCATGCAGCCGACAACAATTCAAGGAAATGCAAGGGCCAGACAACACTCGACGAAAAATAGTGAGTGTCGAAATCTGTATTCTCTATAATATACTATGATGGAAACACATGGCTGGGTTGCTATCCACACATTGTATTGAATGGTCGTAGTGGGCTTGTGATTGTTTCACAGTTGTAGGATTGTAGCATGTAATAATGTCACCTTCCTATTGTTTTCGTAAATTTCAATTCGTTGTAAAAGTCCAGCTACATTTTGTCGCTGACTTTTTCCTACAACTGTTATTTGTATTTGCAATCTTATTTAATTACCAACAATGCACGCGGATTGCGTTTGGCATAAAGTTGTAGTTACAGTTATTTTGGACTCATAGTTGTTACTTGTCTTGTACGTTTGTCACTTTCGTGGTTAAAGAGTAGAAAGGAGACTGGGGAAAGATGGAAGGCCCTCCCCTCTGATGAGAAAAAGAGGTTTGCGGAAATGGCTAAGGCGAGCGTCGAGGAACACGCCAAAGTAGTACCATGTGCACCGAAGTCTGAAAAGGTCATTACGTACTTCATGTTTTCGTAAATGCATTTGGCTAGGTCCTGCTTTGCTGACATTGTTGGTTGTATTTTTGTATTAATTTAAGGGTAAAAAATGTGCAGGGTAAAAGGCAACTCCTCATATCATTGAAGTCAATATTTGAGCTACTTAACCGGTTCAACGAAGCACAAAAGAAGGCAGTCATTGACATTGGGTTTGCTGGCCTCCTGGGGATGAAGTGTACACGTATAGATCACGACTTGTGCGCATGGTTGGTACAGAACTTCGATCCTGATAGTAGTTCATTGAATGTTCATGGTCGTCAACTCAGGCTCACCTGTAAGGCAGTTAATGTTTTATTGGCAATACGGTGTGAAGGTGATGACGTGCAGTTGGTTGGGTCATTAGAAGCATATCCCAATATCTACGATGAGGTTGGAGTTGTTAACGGAGTCATTCCTTTGAACAAGCTGAGACTTTATCTAACCGAGATTGATAGTGCGGAGGACGAGTTTCGAAGGAAATTTGCGTTGTACGTCTTGGGGACCATGTTATGTCCTACCACAATGACCGCCTTGAATCCATCGTTCATTCATGCCGTGAAGGACGTGAATGGTATGCGAGCTTGTAATTGGGCAAAGTTGACACTGCAATTCCTTCACAACGGTGTTCGCAAGTATAAGGGTCATCGCGGTGCAATTGGATGTGTTTTCCTGCTAATAGTATGCCAATAACTCAATTGTTTTTTCCATTCCCCCGTTCATATGTTTCATGCATTGTTCTGTCATGGTTCAACAAATTGGCCTTGATTGGGACATACAATGTTACCTGTTTTGTGAGTATGACAAATAACACTCTTCCTGACCAAGTATGGTACTCGTAGAAATATATTTTCTGTGACTACCATCATGAATTTAAGAACAAAGAGTACAAGGCAAAAAGTATGATGGACCTCAATGGAGGAACCAATTTGCCTACGTTGCGAAGAGGGGAACATAATTGATTGATCTTCATCGGTTTGGAATAATCAATCAGACACAGAATGACACAGGAAATATTATACACATTTGTAAGCAGAGTTGAAGAAAAATATACAGAAGAAACCTTGATAGGACCATTACCAAACCAAACGTATTGATTCTGGGAAAGGTCTTTTGGGTTGCAGCCATGCATAAATACAAACATGTACGTAACTTTTTTTTCTTTGTTTCATCAATAAAGTCCTTGGTTTGTTGTACATTTTTTTCCCCAAAAAACATTGCATGATATGTGCCTATAAAGTTGACGGCATCGTAAACAAAATCGATATTCTATGTACGTTTCGCTGCTAAATTTAGAAGAATGAATGTCATTGTTACTAAATATAGTTGATTTTTGTGCGAAGAATAAATTAATTATGGTATGCCCCTTAATGTCCACAGCTGTTGTACCTTGATTGTGTTTGTCTAAGCTCGACAAGTATGTCGGCTACAATGTGGTCCACACCTCGGCTTCATGATTGGGGTGATACCCAAATACGGGAGATGCTACGATGTATAAGAAGGAAGCAAAATTTCCCAACAATTGTGGTAAGCACTCCAACCACTGTGCACATTTCACACCATCGACCCACTTGTCTTCAACATACAATGTCAGACTTCATTTATGCGTTTCTATGATTAGGTAGAGTTTGATTACAGTAACGATGAAAGCGACACCGATGATGCTGACATGGATGCATGCCATGTCGAAAACCAACAAAAAGGACAGTACGCTGACGTCCGTATGAGCAATTTAGAGTCTGACATTTGCGAACTGAAGGAAATGATGAAGCAAGTTCTCCACAACCAAACAAATTTAATGGAGATGTTGCGACATTTCCAAGGCAAGCAAGTTGTTGACAATGACAAGGTAATCTATCCAATCATTATGCAATTTTGACACAGTTGAGCCACATCATTTGAAGATGATTTATAAGACTAAGTTCATGAATGTGTATGTATGATTAGGTAGAAGGCAATGACGTGTGTATCATTAACCATTTTTAATAACTAATAGAAAGAATCTCAAATTATTACCTTTTATAAATATAGTGAAGAAAATTAATTTTGTGAGATTTTTGTGCTACCTTCTCCCATGCAGCCTTTATTATTTCATTATTAATACTATTCTCATTCAAAGCGATAATTATTTATTTATTTTTTTGTAATCTTTATTATTTGGTAGATAATAACGAATAATAAAAATTATCAAGAGAATGTTAAGAATTTAATAGGAGATAAGAAGTTATAGGTAAGAGCATTTCATAGTCTTTATTTATATATTTTTATAAGTTATACAATTATTTGAAATTTATTAACAAATGACCTTATGACATGTGTCTGTAAAATATGGTACAGTTGTTAATGTTCTATTATCAACTCATAAGAGACATCAAAAGTAGAAATTAAGATTGTTTTGAGAATTAGTTATTTTAATTGATTTTTTAATTTTATATGAAGAATGTGTAGAAAAGTAATTGTTAGAATGGTTGACTTTTTAGTTATTTTAGATAATTCCCAAACTTGTGTTTTAGAAAGATTAGATATTTGTGTGCCTAACTGATGATATTTTATCATTTTCTCATATTATTGCTATTTTATGGGGTTATGTAATAATATAAGTACACAACTTGTTATTGAATGGGCACAACATCACCTTGAAATTCTTGGAAGACTAGATAAGATAATTAGGCCCCGTTTGGGGAGTGGCTAAATTAGCCAATTAGTCAAAAAGTTACCTTTTTAGCCAAAAAGCCAACAATCCATACCAAAAAGTCAAAGATTCTCTTTTCTCTCTACTTTTTGCACACCTTTTCGTAATTAGCCAAAAAGTCATCCCAAACATACAAGTTTTTTTTACCTACCTTTTTAGCCAATTAGCCAAAAAGTTACTAAATTAGCCTGTTCCCAAACGAGGCCTTACTCCTTAAAAAGTCACATCTTAGTTAGACCTCATTTGGTTTGTGATTTTTTTAGTTAAAAATTTTTATAAACCCACAAAAAAACTAAAAAAAAAAAAAATCTAAAAAGTCAAAATGTTAAAAACTTTTTCTCTTACAATTATATCTATTCAACTAAAAAACTTATTCCATATTAACTTATTCCACTTCATAAAAAAGTCAAAAAGTTACCAAACCCACACTTGGGCACTATTTGTTACAATTTCTAAGAGGTAATTATAGCTTATTTTTGCAGGCAGAGGAATGAGAGTATTTTTAATGGCTCTCTAGTGGACTTGGAAGGGTTGTGTGAGCTTATCAAGTTTAGGATTGCATTGTGGGTCAGAGCTTCAAACCCTTCCTTTAGTTACTCTATTAATGACACAGTGAATAATCTGTAGCAGGTTAAAGTGTGCATCATGGTTTGACCATGGCTGCTATCTGAGGTTGACTCTGAGCTGTGTTTTAGTTATACATTTTGAACTGAAATGTGTCTACTGCTCTGCTGAGGTCTTAATGACTCAGTGGTGCTCTCTGGTGGTGTTTTAGTCCTACATTTTGATCTGAATATCTGAATATCTGCTCTGTTTTCTGTGGTGATTTAGTTCTATATTTTGATCTGAAATGTGTCAGTTGCTATGCTGAGGTCTTATTGCCTTAGGTGTCTGGTTGTCTGCTCTACTGTGTTCTTATTTTGCCTCAGCTGTTTGGTAGTCTGTTTTGCTTGATGCTGGACTGATATGCTTAGGTGCTAGCATTGGTAGGATTATTGTATGGTCTGTCCGGATGATTGGTGATTCTTGATGGATTGCTCTGGTCTTTTTTGCCTTTGAAATGGTGGCTAAGCTAGAGTGGAGCCTCTGTCATTGTTTTGGGGAGTTAGCAAATAGCAAATGGTGGATGAATGGCTGTTTGTAGGGGTATTATGCTGGTTGGTCTGTCTTGATGAATGGCTGTTTGTCTGAGTTGGGTGGCTACTTGGCTATTTGGCCCTGATTTAATTGCTAAATAGTTTAGAAGACAACAACTTGTGGACCAAAGAAATCCAAGAGAGTGGCTTATGGGAATGGGATAACTTGGTGATGGCAGATAATATGAACTTTGAGGATCTTGAAAAGTTTTTTGACTAAAGGCAAAGTTGGTGCATTATGTATTATCTTAGAGTTTACCTAGTTTTCTATATTAGACTTTGATGTACATTTTGGTGAGGTGATCTGAGCATGGCTGCTTCTTTGTGATGGTGTAACAACGCCAGAGGCCTTCCTTCTGATTCGGACTCGATTTTGTTGCGGTTCCAAATCTCGAACCAAAGAGTCCAAATCTGGCAAATCGTTTTGAAGAAAAACAGTTTTTTTGAAAGAAGTGCCAAACCTGGACTGCTTTGCCAGATAACAGAGTCGCCACCTAAATATTTTAAAAGTGGGAAATCTAGGAAACCCTGACTCGGTGCCAAAAGGCCACGTGTCCGTCATCACCAAAGTTGGCTCGGGAACTTGGGTACGATTAGGGAAGGTCACATCGTGAGCACCCCCTCTCGCCCGGTCAAAGACCGGCCTCTACTAACCATGATATCTGATTTTGAAAACATCGTGAGTTCTTGTTCCGGTTATTAGCCTAGGTTACTATGTGATGCTCGCAGCAAACAAGTATAGACTGGGCCGTCTGAATTGGAACAAAACATGGATTTGCCACCCTCAGGTGGGCTTAGGAAAACAATGATTTTGCCACTATCTAGTGGGCTTAAAAGCTTGACGAATTGTCCCAGTTCAGATAGCTCAACCTCCACCCACAGGCATTCAAGGCAGTTATATCACATAAGCAAATAGCCTCATGGTAAGCATGCTATCATGGCAACACTCGCACACATGCAAGGATGCTAAAGCATAAAAACTCACCGAGTACTCCAAGCCAAAACAGAAAACTGATTAGGAATCATGCATGATCCTAAATATACTGAAATGCCTAATGCAACACATGCAAAATGCAACTATAGCAGGCTCGGCTATTCTAAATATGACATGTGAAATGCAACAGCTATCAAGTACCCAACTTGGAATTGAAATACAAATGCAGTTTGTATGATGCGCCGAGCCCGGTGCGTGCAAAACAGATGAATGATGCAAACATGCTGTCATACTATATGCTAATTGAAGTATGCCCTATATCTAATCATTCAAAGCGGGTAAATAAAAGGGAGAAAGAAATGGGGGTTGGAAGACATACATCACACTCACCCACCCTTATTACAGTTGTGCCCTCGCGCAGAGGGTCCGAATAAAAGAATATCTGATCCCAAATATTACGGTCAAAATATTACAAATTTCTAATTAATTAAACAAATTAACTATGAAAGTGTAAAGGCGGCATGCAAGCCGTGACCGCCTCGCTTCAAGGATGATGTATGTTGTAGTCGTCGCGAAATCCTTCGGATGCCCCAATTAGCCTCTGTTTGCAATTTACCTTGAAACGCGTGCCATGCTCAGGAAAGTTGCCAACTCAATTTTGCCGCAACAGAGAGCGGAAAAGGGCACAAAGAAGTGTATTTCACAAATGTATGCATGTCTCGATCTCGCGCCACCAATCACATACCGATGCATGATGGCCGAGGAATCGAATTGCACAACTCAATATGGGATGAATGCGATGAATGTTACAAAAACCTAACTCCATCATGGGTAATCCGGAGTGTCGGTGACTTGGGGATTGAGACCCGCTCACTCGAGTACGAAACGTGCCTCGTTCCGTGTGCGCTAACTCCTATCGAACACGATGCAATATGCATGAGATGCAAGAAATGCACCTAAGTTACAACCTAGTATGCACAATGCTGATGCAAATGAGATGCCGCGAAATGCGCGCCCACTGGCACGCAAACCGAGACGATGACATAAAGGCATGAAATGCAACGATGGACTTACACCAATATGAGAGGGCCCAGCCACACTCACACGGGATGCCGAATGATAAAATGAGGTGCCTCGAAATGCGTGCCCATCGCACGCAAACCGAAATCAATGATGAAATACAAATCGGGTAAATAAAGCGCCTCAAAATGCGTGCTCGCGGACACGCAAAACCGAGGCGATGATATGTGATGTAAAATCGGATACAACCGAAGTGCCTCGAAATGCGCGCCCACAGGCACACAAACCGAGGCGATGATGCGATGGAAATCGGATAAAACTGAAGTGCCTCGAAATGCATGCACACAGGCACGCAAACCGAGGCGATGATGAAATAAAAATCGGATAAAACTGAAGTGCCTCGGAATGCGTGCACATAGGCACGCAAACCGAGGCGACGATGTGAGATGGAAATCGGATAAAACCGAAGTGCCTCGAAATGCGTGCACACAGGCACGCCAACCGAGGCGATGATGAAATGGAAATCGGATAAAATCGAAGTGCCTCGAAATGCGTGCACACAGGCACGCAAACCGAGGCGATGGCATACGGAATGCAAATGACATGGAAAATGCAAATTGGGCTTACACTAACATGAGAGGACCTCTCGCACTCACATAAGATGCCGTCGGGTAAGCGAAGTGCCTCGAAATCGTGCCAGCTGGCACGCAAACCGAGGCAATGCAAAATGATACAAATGGCATACGAAATGCAACGTTGGGCTTACACCAACATGGGAGAGCCTCACCTCACTCACATAGGAGGCCGTCGGGTAAAAGCAGTGCCTCGAAATGCGTGCCAGCACGCAAAACCGAGGCAATGCAAAAATGATACAAATGGCATCTGAAATGCAACGATGGGCATACACCAACATGGGAGAGCCTCCGCTCACTCACATAGGAGGCCGTCGGATAAAAACGAAGTGCCTCGAAATGCGTACCCGCGGGCACGCAAACCGAGGCAATGCAAAAATGATACAAATGGCATACGAAATGCAACGATGGGCTTACACCAACATGGGAGAGCCTCAGCTCACTCACATAGGAGGCCGTCGGATAAAAACGAAGTGCCTCGAAATGCGTACCCGCGGGCACGCAAACCGAGGCAATGCATTAAGGCACAAAATAACGTGGGTAATGATATGCAAGCATGGTAATGAAATTTCAGCAGCTACATGAGGGGAAAACAGCCCCGAAAACACAACCGAAGCGCACCCAAAGCGAAAAATGATCCCGAAATGCGATAATGTGCACCCGAAATGGCTTATGGCCACACTAAACATGCACAATTGATACATGGCAGCAAAAAACAGTAGCAAGGCAGTCCCAAGAATGGCTCATTTCAGTAGCAAACATGGCCAAAATGTAGACATAGTCATGGCAACAAAATCATACAAGATTAGTGGCCAAAAGAGCATTACAAAGGAAGATGGCATATACAAACACCAAATGAACAAACTCTCTTCTACAACATGAAAGAGGGCCCAAAAATAAGCATATATGCAGTAAATGGCAGCCTCTAATTCATAAGACAAACATGCTAGAAATGGAAGGCAAAATGGAGCCAAAAGAGAGTATAACATGAGACATGTAATCTATACACCAAATGACCAAACCTTATTCATGAAACATGTAAAGGGGGTCAAAATAAGACTAAAATCAGTAGGGGTCGAAGTCCTAAAAACAAACACAAATAGGTCGAAAATTGCATACAAAAAGTGGCACACTTGATGAAATGGTATATATAATGGCCAAATGAAGTTGAGCTATGCTACAATGTTGTAGAGGGACTCATTTTAAGCACAAAACCAGTAGGGGTCGGAGCCCCAAAACCAAACACAAATAGGTCAATTTTAGCATGCAAAAATGTGTCAATCTTGATGAATATTGAAGGAACTAGTATATACAAATACCAAATGGAGTTGACCCTTCTACAATGATGTAGATGGGCTCAAAATGAGCACAAAAGCAGTAGGGGTCGGAGCCCCAATTCTCAACCAATTAGAGTGTAGAAAAAGATCAAGAAAAGGCCCTAAAAGTTGGTTTTAGACACTTACCCTTGAAGACTTGTCTTTCTTTGCTTTTTGGCTTTGATTTGTAGCTTCTCAACCTCTGAAATTCACTTCCTTGCTGCTGGAATCGAATTTGTGGTGGTGAGGCTAGGTGTTGGTGAAGAAATCAAACAAGACTTGGAGTTGTTTCAAGGTTTTTGGTTATGGAAATGAAGGTTTTGGCTATGGAACTCTTGAAGCCATTTTTTCTTCTCTCAAACCAGCTGGTTCGGCTCTTCATTTTTACAAGAGAGGGGTCCAAAAGAGGGCTAAGAAGATGGAAAATATCTAGGCCAAAATATCTAGATATTTTGAGGGCAAAATATCTAGATATTTTGAGGGCAAAATCGAGATATTTTGTTCGGCCCCGAAGTGGGCATCAGAGGCCCCAGTGTCCCTCAGAATGATAAAACAGAAGCACTTGCCAAAATTGAACGAAAAACGATGCAAAACGAAAGCTCGGGGACCAGAACCGCGCGGTTCGGGAAAAAGAGAGCTGCAGACACCGAAAGCGACGTTCGGCCACGAAGTGGATATCAGAGGCCCCAGTGTTCCTTAGAAGGATGAAACAGAGGTACCTGCCAAAAACCGGAGCAAACTAATGCAAAACGAGAGCTCGGGGACCAAAACCGCGTGGTTCGGGGTCCCGGAAATGGGCTGTGAAGCACCGGAAGTGACACTCGGCCACGAAGTGGGGTTCTCGGACCCCAGTGTTCCTCAAAATGCTGAATCAAAGATGTATGCCAAAAATGAATAAACAACAATGCGAAACGAGCGCTCGGGGACCAAAACCGCGTGGTTCGGATTCCCGGAAATGGGCCGTCAAGCACCGGGAGTGGTACTTGGGACCGAAGTGGGGTTCTCGGACCCTGTTTCTTAGCAGGTAAAACAGAGGTTCTGCCAAGATTGATCGACAACAACATGAACGAAGGCCGGGGACCAAAACCGTGGGTTGGGTTCTCGGAAATGGGTCATCACCGGGAGTGGTACTTGGGACCGAAGTGGGGTTCTCGGACCCCAGTGTTTCTTAGCAGGGTAAAACAGAGATTCCTGCCAAGATTGATCAGACAACAACACGAAACGAGCGCTCGGGGACCAAAACCGCGTGGTTCGGGTTCCCGGAAATGGGCCGTCAAGCACCGGGAGTGGTACTTGGGACCGAAGTGGGGTTCTCGGACCCCAGTGTTCCTAACAAGGATAAAACAGAGATGTATGCCAAAAACCGGAGAAAACAGAGATGGTTGAGCGGTCCCGAACCGAGGCACACGGCCTAACGGCTCCGAAAACCAGGAACCGGACTCCGAAGTGGGCAAAATGGCCTACGACCATGAAATGTAGCCTACGGCCATTGAGAGACGGTCTGCTAGACCTCTCTCTCCCTCAGGAAAGAAAACAGAGAAAACCGAGTCTGGTTCGCAAACCGAGACAAGGCACAGGAGAGGGTTCGGAAGTCCGGAGGCAGGGCGCACGGCCGCGACTCTGAAACTTCCGAACAAGCGCGATATGCAACATCACCAAGCGCTCAATCGGTGACGTCTGAGTCTTAAGGTTGGTCAAAAATGGGGTGTCTACAGATGGACTCTGGTGTGGTTGGTTGTTTTGTCTCAGGAAGCTTTGCTGCTCTGTTGGAAATAGGAAGCGGGTCTGAAGATGTTATTCTGTCACCAGTGTTGCTCTCTTGGCATATATGCTACTGTCTGTGAATGTAAACCTGATTGGTATGTTGCTCTATTGCTGTTTTGTTGTATGCAGATTGGTAGGCTTGCTGCTGTAGGAAGATGGTCTGATCTGTGCAGATTGATGGAGTACATTGTGTTGGCTGCAAAAGTATTAGGCTGAATTGTCGATGCCGCAGCGTAAAATTTTATTCTTCAAGGAGGCCCAAAGGACATGTTTCAGAGCAAATGCATGTTGATCTGCTGCAGAGCAAAGTCAAGCGGATCCTCTGTTGTGTTGTCTTTCCCTTCCTGTTGTGTGGTCTTTCCCTTCATGTTGATCTGCTGCAGAGCAATTTCAAGCAGAAACTCAGTTGTGTTGTTTTTCCCTTCCTCTCTTTTTGGTTATTTTGATTGGTTCCTCACCAATCTTGGGTTAAGTGCTAGCAAAGGATTGTGCTACCTTATCTGTGCCAACCTAGTTGGGATTGGTAAGATTAGTTATGATGCTCTTTGCACTTCCCTATTTTGTTGATGTAAGTTTTCACATGTATCTTGCTTTCTTCATTAATAAAGTTTTTTTTTTGCTGATCAAAAAAATAAAAAAAAAAAAATTATAGCTTATTTTGATTTGAGAGCATGTATCAGACTGTTTAGTGTATTTTCTACTTATAACTTATTAGACAAAAATAGTTTAAACAAATTAAAAAAAAAATGATTATTTAGAGTTGAGAAAGTGGTGCTTTAGTTTCTACTTTCTGATTATCATCTTTTAAGTTAAAAAAAAGTTCTACCAAATAGGACTAGAGTATAGTAAGAAATGACAATCATTTTGAGGACTTAGGCAAAATCTTGTATGAAGGCATTTAGTGTTGCTTATTCATTTAATTTTTTTGTGAAAATTGTATTTTAGTTCAACAACAAGAAATTAATCTTATTTTCAATGCTGGTGTAAAACACTTATGTATATTCTAGTATTTTTCATGTGTTCAAATTTGCCAAAAAAATAAAAAAGTAAAACAAGTTTCCAAAAGAAAAGACATTTTTTTTTAAATTTTTTTATATCCATTTTGTGGACAGCGGTATGGAAAACATGGAGGAGCGATGATGGTCGTAGTGAGAAGGAAAATGCTAGCCAAAAGGACAACTTTGTCCATTTCGTAATTAAGTTCCTTGTATAAAGTTTAGAAATAAAATTTTATTTTTATTTCATTTAATCGTAAATGAAATTTACCGCCTCAATTAAAATATTTGATAATTTTTAAAATTAAATAAGAAATTAAAAATGTCTATTAAATTGTTCTAACATACTTTCAATTGATGAAATAGCACACCTACCACATGTAAGAAATAATAAATTTTAAAAGAAATTTCAACATCAAATTGTTTTTCTGAGTTAGACATTCTTCCCCACAAATACAAATTTGATTTTTAATTTCAGAAATGTTTTGTGGCACTAAAAAACTGGACACTAATGCCCCTAATTTCTAATTTGGGTAACTTTGTTTTTTTTTTTTTTTTTCTTGCCTTGTATGGCAATTTCGGGGCATTAGTGCCCCCAATTTCGGGGCACTAAATATGACCCTTTTAATTTTTTGCAATCACAATAAAATATAATTTTTTTAAAATTTTTAAAAAAAATAAGAGATATTTTAATTTTATCAATTAAGTTATCTAAATTGACTAAGGTATGTGATTCTCATTTGAAAAGTCATAAGTTTGAACGTCAAGAGGTGGACCAATTATCCACCCAAAAAAGAGGTGGACCAACAATTTGAAGTTCTATTACTTATTTCTCCTTGAGGTCACCCAAAGGGTTGGGCTCCATAATTATATGATTACATAGAGAGAGTACTATGTACTTAAGGCGAAACCCCAACCACCCTTCTAGGCCGAAAAAAGAAGGAAAAAGTGAAAGGCATTTTATAGAAGAATTATATATATATATAATAAATCACAAAATATCAATTCTTTTAGTCATTATTTATTCATTTTTATAAGTTATATATAGTTATTTGAAATTTATTAACAAATGACCTTATGACGTATGTTTGTAAAATATTGTACAGTTATTAGTGTTCTATTATCAACTCATAAGAGACATCATTTTAATTAATTTTTTAGTTTTATATGAAAAACGTATAGAAAAGTAGAGAGAATAATTGATTTTGTGGTTATTTTAGCTAATTCCCAAACTTACCTGTGTTTTGGAAAAATTATGTATTTGTGTGCCTAACTAATCATGTTTTATCATTTTCTCATATTGTTGTTATTTTTTGGGGCTATGTAATAATGTAAGTAAGTACACAACTTCTAGCTATTGAATGGGCGCACTATTGCCTTGGAATTTTTGGAAGATCATATAATTACTCTTTAAAAAGTCACATTTTAGTTAGACCTCATTTGATTTGTGAATTTTTAGTTAAATTTTTTTATAAAGTCACAGAAAAACTATAAAAAATAAAAATAAAAAATAAAAAAAAAAAGTCAAAATGTCATATCATATATATCATGCAATCACTTTTCTCTCACAATTATCTATTCAACTAAAAAAATGATTCCACATTAACTTATTCACTTCGTAAAAAAAGTCAAAAAATTAAAAAATTACTAAAAAAGCAAAATTGCCAAACCGACACTTTAGGCATTGTTTGTTACAGTTTCTTAGAGATGATTATATCTTATTTTAATTTGGGAGTCTGTACCAGATTGTTTAATGTAGCTTTTGCTTTTAATTTATTAGACAAAAATAGATTAAATTAGTTAAAAAAAAGAATCTGGTTATTTAGAAGTTGGAAAAGTAGTACTTTTAACTTTTATTTTTTGATTATCAGTTTCTAACTTAAAAAAGAGTTCTACCAACACAGGACCTGAGTATAGCAAGAAATGGCAAAATCATTTTGAGGACTTAGGCAAAATCTTATACGAAGGCATTTAGTGTTGCTACTTCATTTAATTTTTTACGAAAATTGTATTTCAATTGAATAGCAGGAACTTAATCCTTTTTTTTTTCAGGCTTGTGTAAAACACTTATGTATATTCAAGTATTTTTCATGTGTTCAAATTTGCCAAAAAAAAAATAAAAACAAGATTTCAAACGATAAGACCTTTTTTTTTCATTTTTTTTTTCTTCCCATTTTGTGTATAGCAGTATGGAAAACATAGAGGAAGGGATGATGGTTGTAGGGGGAAGGGAAATGCCGGCCAAAAAGACAACTTCGTCAATTTTGTAATTAACTTCCTCGTATAAAGACTTGAAATAACATTTTATTTTTATTTGATTTAATCGTAAATGAAATAAAATTTTATTTACTGCCTAAATTATAATAATCAATAATTTTTAAAATTAAACATGTCTATTAAAATTGTTCTTACCTACTTTCAATTGATGAAATAGCACACCTACTACATGTAAGAAATAATAAAATTTAAAAGAATTTTCAACATCAAATTGTTTTTCTGAGTTAGACATTCTCCCCCACAAATACAAATTTGGTTTTAATTTTCTGAAATTTCAATATGATATAATTTATTTATTAATTAATATTTTTGTAAAAAGAAGAGATATTTTAATTTTATCAATCGAGTTGTCTAAATCCTAAAAAAGTAGTTTTTGAGACAGTCACAAAAGATCTTTTGCGATGGCCCGTGCGACGGCAAATGGAGGTCGCGAATGTAGGGGTGGCAAATACTTTTTGGGACGACAAAGGAACGGTCGCAAATTATTTGCGATTGTCTAAACTGCTTATGGCGATTGCTATTTTGCCATAGCAGAAAATAAAGAAAAATGCTAACATCTTTTTTGGTGACCATCTTGTTATCGTCACAAAAAAAAAATAAATAAATAAAAAATAAATAAATAAATAAATAAAAATAAATCTTAGAAGTGTAACATTAAACACTCTAGGAATAGCAATGACAAGAATTTAGATAGTATAGCATTATAGTTTAATCAGGCATTGCATTTGAGTCTCAAAATTGGAGCCATATGGGAAAGTTATTGTCACGCCCTAAAAATAACCATCCAAATCTTGTTCTCCTCGGCATTTCCACCACACAACACACATACAAGATGGAAACATGTATGATAACCAAGAGTATAATATTCTTTACATTTCTATCCCTCTGTACTATTCTTCAACATTTACAATATTGTTTCATTACATCCCAAATAAAGCAAAATAGTTCGACAGGCAAGAAACGTCTACAACAATTACGTCCCACCTGAACTTCTTACAAAAGTACATCTTCAAAATATAACAACATATAATAACAACCCTTGTTAACCAAGTTCAACAAAATATGACAAAACATGCCATTAAGCTCCCAAAAAGGTTCCTTCTTATCAAAACAGTCACTTGGTAAGCACTTCATCTTCATATCCTGAAAATTGTTAGCTTTGGGGTGAGCATAAGCTCTGTAGGTAATGACTTTAACAAGTTATATAACCAATTGAAAGACTTATGATCATGCAATGCAACAGTTGAAAACATGGAAATGAAGAAGGGTACAGTGTTTATGTAGGTAAAAGAAAAGATGCGATGCAAGAACTTTGTTCTATCTTCCACATTCACTTCCGATGGTAAACATACTATGACATCCCAAGTAAGAGCCAAAAGTCAAAACATGCATATTTAATTATAGTTTTGTATATTGAAAATTGTCATGACCCGAACCCGCCCCTAAGGGTTAAGGACATAACCGGCCAGTAATCCTGAGATTACTTACGGCCTCCATACAAGGCAGGCATAACTCAACAGAGTAAAGGGGCCAAACGGAAGCAATAATTAAAAAACTTTGTCCATCGAGCCGTGCTTATATGCACTTCAAAACAAACCATGCGTATATACGTTAATAACCCACATCAAAAGTACGGTAGCATAAACTTCTTTACAAACAGGATCATCTAAACTGAGTCAACCCATAGCAAACTATATACAATATACACAAGATCCTTGCCGACAAGACAGGATATAAACGAGTAACAGAAAGGGGCAAGGTTTGGTCTCGTGCGTGAGACCCAAGGCTGACTCTCCCAAAACTCCTGCTGTTCCTGGCTGACTTCACTGGGGCGGGGGTTGGACCTCACTTGGCTCACCTACAATTACATGAATGAGTGTGAGCGAATGCCCAGTGAATAATATCAAATGCAGAATTTATACGACATTGTAGCACAACATATTCCGAACGGCCTTGGGCCCAATTCGTAATTCCATTTAACAGCTAGACATGTATATATATATATATATATAAATATACGAAATACAATCAAGTAGTCATGATTCCAAACATTCGGGCCCTTGGCCCATTCAGACTTCCATCCTTGTCAAAACGGCCTTCGGCCCATTCGATTATGTCAAAACGGCCTTCGGCCCATTCACTTATTCCAAAACGGCCTTTGGCCCATTCATTTGTCACAACGGCCTTTGGCCCATTCATTTGTATCAAAACGGCCTTCGGCCCATTCCTCAATGTCAAAACGGCCTTCGGCCCATTCATTTACTTCAAAACGGCCTTTGGCCCATTCATTTGTCACAACGGCCTTTGGCCCATTCATTTGTATCAAAACGGCCTTCGGCCCATTCCTCAATGTCAAAACGGCCTTCGGCCCATTCATTTATTTCAAAACGGCCTTTGGCCCATTCATTTGTCACAACGGCCTTTGGCCCATTCATTTGTATCAAAACGGCCTCTGGCCCATTCATTCATTTCAAAACGGCCTTTGGCCCACCCATTCATGTCAAAACGACCTTGGGTCCACTGTACTTATCAAAACGACCTCTGGTCCATTCATTTGTTCGTGTCAGACTTACGTCCACAATCCCGATTAGCAATTAATCAAGCTTATAAGGGAATAACCAATTGGACATTCACAAACATTCAAATGTCGATATTACTCACAGTGATCGGCTCGTGGATTTGCCCTGGAGCTTGACCCTACACATTTCATAAACACAAAAGGGTCATTAACAGTTCAATTCATTTCTTTAATTCACATATTCCTCCTTAGGCTTTATTCATATTCCATTAACTCATTTGTAATGCTTAACATATGCCTAAGAGTGCTTGCAAGTGAAAGAGAACGGAAAACCGAACACAAGATGCAAGAACAGATTTTCTGGAAACAGGGTCCCCGCTCGAGCGTGAAATCCGCCGCTCGAGCGGACCCTTAAGTCTGCAAAAGTACTGGTTGCCTCAATTCCCCGCTCGAGCGTGAATTCTTCCGCTCGAGCGGACTTCCTGCCTACATAGCTCCCCCTCGAGCGTCAATTTCCTTTCGGCGGGAATCATGTCTCAGAAAAAATCTTTGAGGCTCGATTTCCCCGCTCGAGCGGCACTTCCCCCGCTCGAGCGGAGGCCGAAATTCTGGAAATTCCAGATGATGTTCTTGAGCTTCAATTCGAATTCCCAGCCACAATACTTGCATGCAATGGCCCAAATCTCAAATTTAATCATGCTAATATGATACTAATGCAAGATTACAACATTAGGAAGCTCAATTTCATAATTTATCTACATGCATGGCCCATTTTCCACCAACTCATTACCAATGTAACTATTTCATGCATTCAAAGCTTCTACTTCCATGGATTATACATGCATGTGACATATAGCCTTCATTCTCATCTCATATGATGAAGAGATGGTCAAATACATGGATTTCAATCAAAATTACAACATGAGTCAAGTAATCCAAGCTCAAATATGCAATTTCAAAACAATACCTACATGCATGCATACATAGTCTTCAAATTCATCAAAACCAACTCCTTGCATGTTCTAGATTATAAATTCATCTTCAATTCATGAAATCACAACTCAAATTCATGAGTTAGGGGTTGGTTACTTACCTAGGAGCTTTAATCTCCCAAACTCTAGTCAATTCTTGAGTTAAACCTTCAATTTCCCAAGCTAGAGCCAAAATTGCCCAAGTCTCCCTCTTCTCTCTATATCCAAGCCTCTCCTCTCTCACTTGTCTAACTCAGATTTTGAGTTCTAAGAGAGCTAAAGGAGAGTGCAATGCAATTAAACAACTAGTCCCACTAACACAATATTTAATATAAAATATTTGGGCTCTTAATCCATCATTTTAATCAGTTTACATTGACCAGAATAAATTTCCAATCAAACTTTACCGTAGGCTCTAAAAATTAGGCCAATCACAATGGCGTAGAGTCGGGTTACGGGCCGATATAAGGCCCTCAATTTAATTTCGAAGCGGACTATTCAAACAGATATTCCTGACGAGCAGATATGAATTCAAAATCACATAATAGCACACAAAATCATGCTAAACACATAACCATAAACACATTAAGGACCAGTTTAACACAATACAGAACAGGGGTATCACAGTCTTCCCCCCTTTAGGAAGTTTGGTCCTCCAAACTTAAGTTACCTTCGGAAAATAAATGTGGGTAGCGTAGTCGCATTTCCTCCTCTTTTTTCCCACGTGGCGTCCGTCCCATAGTGTTCTTTCCATTCTACTTTCACCATTTGATGGACTTGTTTCTTAATTCTCTCACTTGACGGTCAACAATTCTTTCCGCCATTCAACAGATTCCATATTTTCATCAATAGCAACCGGGTAATCAATCACATGAACGGGTCTCGAGGTAGCCCTCAACATCGACACATGAAACACATTATGGATCTCGTCAATCCGGGCAAGGCAACTCTATAAGCAACTGGACCAAGCCTCTCCAGAATCTGGAACGGCCCGATGTAACGGGGCGACAGTTTGCCCTTCTTCCCAAATCGGACTTGGCCTTTCATCGGAGAAACACGGATGAACACATGGTCACCAACCTCATACTCAAGAGGTCTTCTCCGAACGTCTGCATAATTCTTTTGTCGGTCCTGAGCCGTTTTAAGCCTTTGACGGATAGTCTTGATTTTCTCAGAAGTGTCTTGCACAATTTCTGGCCCAAGCAAAGCTCTATCCCCGACCTCTGCCCAACAGATAGGTGATCTACACCTCCTACCATATAAAGCCTCGTATGGTGCCATACCGATACTGGAGTGGAAGCTGTTGTTATAGGCAAATTCTGCAAGCGGCAAATAATCTTCCCAACTCCCCTGGAAATCCAAGGCACACATGCGAAGCATATCTTCCAAAGTTTGTATCGTTCTTTCTGACTGCCCATCTGTCTGTGGGTGGAATGCACTACTGAATCTTAGTTATGTTCCCATAGCTTCCTGCAAACTCTTCCACAATCTAGATACAAATTTCGGATCTCTATCCGATACAATAGACACTGGAACTCCGTGTAAACGGACTATTTCATCAACATAAATAGTAGCCAATCTATAAGCAGTAAATGTAGTCTTGACAGGCAGAAAATGTGCGGATTTAGTTAGTCTATCGACCACAACCCAAACAGAATCCATACCTCGTGAAGTCCGAGGTAAGCCGACGACGAAATCCATAGTCACATGTTCCCATTTCCACTCGGGAATAGGGAGAGGTTGAAGTAGACCGCCTGGTTTCTGATGTTCGGCCTTAACTTGCCGGGCATCGAAGACACTTGGACACATATTCTGCAATCTCTTTCTTCATCTTAGGCCACCAATAGGTTTGTTTCAAATCCCGGTACATTTTATTGTTACCTGGGTGCATAGCAAATACAGATCTGTGGGCTTCATCTAAAACTCTCTTCTTTAGTTCCGGGATATCGGGGACACACATTCTGTTTTGGAATCTCAACAGTTCATTCTCAATGCTGAATTCTGCTTTTGGACTCGTCTCAAATTCATCAATTACCTTTCTAAGGAACTCATCCTCTTTCTGTTTCTGCTTGATTTCATCAATGATCGCCGATTCGGCTGTAATGGCGGCTATCAATCCGCCCTGTTCACATATCACCACTTCAATTTCAGACTTTTCAAAGTCTTGCAAAATCTCCCTTTGTTCAGTAAGCAAACAAGCTATACCCCCTGTTGATTTTCTGCTCAAGGCATCAGCGACCGTGTTAGCCTTCCCGGGGTGATACTGAATTTCTAGATCGTAATCTTTTATCAATTCCAACCATCTTCTCTGGCGCATATTTAACTCTTTTTGTGTGAAGAAGTATTTTAGGCTCTTATGATCCGTGTAGACTTCACACTTTGCCCCATACAAATAATGCCGCCAAATTTTCAAGGCAAATACAACTGCGGCCAACTCTAGGTCGTGCGTTGGATAATTCTTCTCATGTGGCCTCAACTGTCGGGAGGCATAAGCAATAACCCTTCCGCTCTGCATTAACACACAACCTGCACTTTATAAGATGCATCACCGAAAATCACAAAATTTTACGTAGACGAAGGTAATGTTAAAATTGGTGCCGTGGTCAATCTTGTTTTCAATTCACGAAAAGCTGATTCTCTTTCATCGTTCCACTCAAACGATTGCCCCTTGCGTGTCAGTTGGGTAAGAGGCACAGCTATCTTTGAAAAATCCTTCACAAACCTCTGTAGTATCCAAATTTAAACCCATGAAGCTACGGACTTCACATTAGTTGGTGTAGGCCAATTCACAATTGCCTCGGTTTTTGGTCTCTGAAATTCCTTCCTTGTTGATCACATGCCCTAAGAAAACAATTTCATCCAACCAAAACTCACATTTCTTTAGTTTAGCAAATAATTTCCTTTCAAGTATTTGTAGAACAGTCCTCAAGTGATGTTCATGCTCAAGTTTGTCTTTAGAGTATATCAAAATATCATCAATGAAAACTACAACAAACTCATCAAGGTGGGTCTTAAAAATTCGATTCATTAAGTCCATAAATGCTGTCGGAGCACTGGTCACCCCAAATGGCATAACAAGAAACTCAAAATGACCGTGCACGGTTGAATCTTTGTTTTCTCAACATCCTCTGCCTTAACCTTCAACTGATGATACCCGGATCTCAAATCAATCTTAGAAAACACCTGTGATCCCTGCAACTGATCGAATAAATCATCGATACGGGGTAAGGGATACTTATTCTTTATCGTTACCTTGTTCAGTTCCCGATAATCGATGCACATGCGCAAGGTGCCATCCTTCTTTTTCACAAATAACACCGGTGCACCCCACGGCGAAGTGCTAGGTCGGATAAACCCTTTATTAAGAAGATCTTGCAACTGTTCCTTCAATTCTTTCATTTCGGCGGTAGCCATCCTGTAGGGAGTTTTAGAAATAGGCTGGGTGCCTGGCACAGTCTCAATAGTAAATTCTATCTCCCTGTCTACCAATTTCCCTGGTAATTCATTTGGGAATACATCTGGAAATTCTCTAACAATGGGAATATCATTCAATTCAACATTTACAGATTGTTCAGTCAATACATAGCATAAATAACCCTGGCACCCTTTCCTGATCAATTTGCATGCTTTCATTGCAGATATCAAATATGGTGGAGGCACTACCCCATTTCCCACAAACACAATCTCTTTCTGTTCTGGTGGTTTAAACACAACTCTCTTTGTCACACAATCTATGGTGGCACAATATTTGGTCAACCAATCCATGCCCAAAATTACATCAAGTGTCTAAAGTTCAAGGGCAATAAGTCTACATATAGGGTAGCATCCTCAATATGCATGTCACAAAACCGGTATACATAATCACACAACACAGATTCCCCCGATGGAGCAGACACACATAACAAATATGGCAACAATTCTAGGGTCTTTTTAGTCTAGATGCGAATGCATATGTCACAAATGAGTGCGTTGATCCAGAATCAATTAATACAAAAGCATCCTGACTACATATTGAGATAGTACCTGAGACAACGGCATTGGCATTTCGTGTATCGCCCGGGACAAGCGCAAAAACTCTCCCCTGTCTCACTGTATCCCCGGTGATAGCGGTTCTCACAGTATTTCCCGGCTTCGGGATCGATGCAGCGGAACTAGCTGCAATCTTCCCACCATTTTGATTACACTCTCGAGCTATATGCCCTTGTTTCCCACACTTGAAACAGCCTCCTGATGCACGGTAACAAACCCCACGGTGCCTTTTGCTACAGATATTGCACATGGGAGCTGTGTCTCGGGAAGAATTTGAAGTAGTGGAGGAACCCGTGTTTTGCTTTTTCAGAAATTTCTTCTTCGAAAAGAAGCTTTGCCTTTTGTTACTCTTCCATTCTGACGTTGGTTTAGCTTGTCTAGCTATATTAGCCTCGGATATGATGGCCCTGTCAAGCACCCCAATATAGGTTTCCAGCTTTAGGACATTCACCCTCTCTAGGATGTCATCATGAGTCCACCTTGAAATGTCTTGCTTTCTTGTAGTGCGTGCCGATTACATGTGGTGCAAACCTGGCCAACTCAGTGAACTTGGCCTCATACTCAGCCACTGTCATGCCATTTTGCTTAAGTTCCATGAACTCTGCCACTTTCCTATCCCGGACACACTGCGGAAAGTACTTATCATAAAAGATTTCCAGAAACTTTGCCCAGTCAACATCCTTATGATTTTCTCGCATCAACATCCACCATCTCCTCGCTTCGTCTTCTAGCATAAAAGTGGCTAGAAGCACTTTCTGAGTCTCTGAACAGGGGAACACTTCAAATAATTTCTCTATGCCGAGGACCCATGCTTCGGCCTTCAACGGATCCAATCCCCCATGGAACTGCGGTGGCTTCATCTTCTTAAATTTCTTGGTGAGAGCTATAATCCGGTCATCATTCTGATTATCGGGCACGGGTGGTGCCTGAGGTTGAGGTGGAGGTGGCGGGGGGTGGTTCTTTGCCCTTGTTGCCACCTTGTTGCCATTCTATTGCCTCGGTCGTTGTCTCTGCCATTTCTTGGATCAATCTTTCCATTCTGTCCATCCTGGCAGTAGAAGACTCCTCTAGCTCATCACCTCTTGTTCTCACCATCTGATTAAGCTTGCATTATATTTCATACAGGATATACACAAGTATGCACGTACAAGGAACATACATATCCAGATAATTTTCAACGCAAGTAGGTCATAACTTATAGCACACAATTACACAAATCAAAATAATTAAGCATGTTCACGATGTCTTCAAAGTTCATATCAAAGCATTTAAGTATACTGCCTATGCTTCCAATTTCATATCTATCATATGAATGCATCCTAGATCTTATCTAGACGCCTATTGCTCTTTTGGACAAGTGTGTGAGTTATTAACTCGTGCTCTGATACCACTCTGTCATGACCCGAACCCGCCCCTAAGGGTTAAGGACATAACCGGCCAGTAATCCTGAGATTACTTACGGCCTCCATACAAGGCAGGCATAACTCAACAGAGTAAAGGGGCCAAACGGAAGCAATAATTAAAAAACTTTGTCCATCGAGCCGTGCTTATATGCACTTCAAAACAAACCATACGTATATACGTTAATAACCCACATCAAAAGTACGGTAGCATAAACTTCTTTACAAACAGGATCATCTAAACTGAGTCAACCCATAGCAAACTATATACAATATACACAAGATCCTTGCCGACAAGACAGGATATAAACGAGTAACAGAAAGGGGCAAGGTTTGGTCTCGTGCGTGAGACCCAAGGCTGACTCTCCCAAAACTCCTGCTGTTCCTGGCTGACTTCACTGGGGCGGGGGTTGGACCTCACTTGGCTCACCTACAATTACATGAATGAGTGTGAGCGAATGCCCAGTGAATAATATCAAATGCAGAATTTATACGACATTGTAGCACAACATATTCCGAACGGCCTTGGGCCCAATTCGTAATTCCATTTAACAGCTAGACATGTATATATATATATATATAAATATACGAAATACAATCAAGTAGTCATGATTCCAAACATTCGGGCCCTTGGCCCATTCAGACTTCCATCCTTGTCAAAACGGCCTTCGGCCCATTCGATTATGTCAAAACGGCCTTCGGCCCATTCACTTATTCCAAAACGGCCTTTGGCCCATTCATTTGTCACAACGGCCTTTGGCCCATTCATTTGTATCAAAACGGCCTTCGGCCCATTCCTCAATGTCAAAACGGCCTTCGGCCCATTTATTTACTTCAAAACGGCCTTTGGCCCATTCATTTGTCACAACGGCCTTTGGCCCATTCATTTGTATCAAAACGGCCTTCGGCCCATTCCTCAATGTCAAAACGGCCTTCGGCCCATTCATTTACTTCAAAACGGTCTTTGGCCCATTCATTTGTATCAAAACGGCCTCTGGCCCATTCATTCATTTCAAAACGGCCTTTGGCCCACCCATTCATGTCAAAACGACCTTGGGTCCATCAGACTTATCAAACGACCTCTGGTCCATTCATTTGTTCGTGTCAGACTTACGTCCACAATCCCGATTAGCAATTAATCAAGCTTATAAGGGAATAACCAATTGGACATTCACAAACATTCAAATGTCGATATTACTCACAGTGATCGGCTCGTGGATTTGCCCCGAGCTTGACCCTACACATTTCATAAACACAAAAGGGCCATTAGATTCAATTCATTTCTTTAATTCACATATTCCTCCTTAGGCTTTATTCATATTCCATTAACTCATTTGTAATGCTTAACATATGCCTAAGAGTGCTTGCAAGTGAAAGAGAACGGAAAACCGAACACAAGATGCAAGATTTTTCGAAACAGGTCCCCGCTCGAGCGTGAAATCCTCCGCTCGAGCGGACCCTTAAGTCTGCAAAAGTACTGGTTGCCTCAATTCCCCGCTCGAGCGTGGATTCTTCCGCTCGAGCGGACTTCCTGCCTACATAGCTCCTTTCGGCGTCAATTTCCCGCTCGGGGAATCATGTCTGAAAAAAAAATCTTTGGGGCTCGATTTCCCGCTGAAGGCACTTCCGCCGGCGGAAGCCGAAATTCTGGAAATTCCAGATGATGTTCTTGAGCTTCAATTCGAATTCCCAGCCACACTACTTGCATGCAATGGCCCAAATCTCAAATTTAATCATGCTAATATGATACCAATGCAAGATTACAACATTAGGAAGCTCAATTTCATAATTTATCTACATGCATGGCCCATTTTCCACCAACTCATTACCAATGTAACTATTTCAGGCATTCAAAGCTTCTACTTCCATGGATTATACATGCATGTGACATATAGCCTTCATTCTCATCTCATATGATGAAGAGATGGTCAAATACATGGATTTCAATCAAAATTACAACATGAGTCAAGTAATCCAAGCTCAAATATGCAATTTCAAAACAATACCTACATGCATGCATACATAGTCTTCAAATTCATCAAAACCAACTCCTTGCATGTTCTAGATTATAAATTCATCTTCAATTCATGAAATCACAACTCAAATTCATGAGTTAGGGGTTGGTTACTTACCTAGGAGCTTTAATCTCCCAAACTCTAGTCAATTCTTGAGTTAAACCTTCAATTTCCCAAGCTAGAGCCAAAATTGCCCAAGTCTCCCTCTTCTCTCTCTATATCCGGCCTCTCCCTCTCTCTCACTTGTCTAACTCAGATTTTGAGTTCTAAGAGAGCTAAAGGAGAGTGCAATGCAATTAAACAACTAGTCCCACTAACACAATATTTAATATAAAATATTTGGGCTCTTAATCCATCATTTTAATCAATTTACATTGACCAGAATAAATTTCCAATCAAACTTTACCGTAGGCTCTAAAAATTAGGCCAATCACAATGGCGTAGTCGAGTCCGGGTTCTGTGGCCGATAAGGCCCTCAATTTAATTTCCGAAGCGGACTATTCAAACAGATATTCCTACGGCGAACAGATATGAATTCAAAATCACATAATAGCACACAAAATCATGCTAAACACATAACCATAAACACATTAAGGACCAGTTTAACACAATACAGAACAAGGATATCACAAAAATAGTCCCACATTTGTTGGCTCTATAAATGGTGAGGCGATGGGCACTCAAAAACTTTTCCCACCTCCACATTTGTCGGCTCCATAAACGACGGGGATGTGGATACCAAAAACCATGTTTTTCCACATTTGTTGGCTCCAGAAACGGCGGGCTCATGGATATCCAAAAATATTTTCCAACATTCATCCAGCGATATGCGCAGATAGGGAAATTAGGTACCTTGACTCTCTGCGCCGGTACCAGTTACAATACATAACTCAACTCAACCCGACTCGCTACCTGGACTTATAGACAATTTTCCCCCTTACAACCTTTTAACCTTCATTTTATGATGATGTCAAGAGAGAATGTAAGATGCATATGATGCATGAATTTGGAAAACCTTCGATTTTTCCTAAATAATCCCAAATCAGAACGATTCAACATTTCTCACATCAATAATAAAGAATACCTCATAAGCAATTCTCATTATCATTAAGGGTTATATAGGGAAAGAGCTTCAAAACTTGCATTCCACCCTTACTATTAAATAAATACATTCAATTTCATGTTTTTGAAACCAACGCAACAAAACCCCTCTTTATTGAATAGGTCTCAAGTAGGCCTGTCAACGGATCGGGTATAGCCCGAATCCGATCCGAATCCGACCCGATTAATCCGGTCCATTTATGCAAATCTGAATCCAAATATCTGTTTAATCTGTATCTGTGTAGCCCGATTTTAAACGGATCGGATTCGGATAAATCCGATCCGGTCCGTTTGTTTGCCTAATTCGATTACATTGAATTCCCAGAAACGAAATTAGGTCTCAGAATCAAATCTCGCTCTCAGCGTTTCTTTCATCATCTCTCATCAAAGAAATCACATTAGGTTCGAAATTAGATCTCTCATAAGCAGATCTCTCTCTCATCGTCTGAAAAGTGGTTTATGTTGTTTAAGTTCATCGTTCAAAGATCAAATCTCTCTCTCATCGTCTGAAAATGCTCCGATTGATGATGATGAACTTAGCCAAATCGAGCTCTCTGCTATTTCTGATGTAGGTATTCTTCTCCGACCACTCTCTTCCATCACAAGCTTTCATAAATTTTTCAAAAACACAAAATGAAATTTGTCATCGTCACAGCTTGCCCATCTAAAATTTCAGATTTTTGTTTTCAATAAACAGAGAAAACACTTTCAATACATAAGCATTGTGGTTAGGTGGATCGATCTGGAGCTGAAAGCCTCCCATTTTCTCTCGATCTGAAAACCTCCAACAAGGGTTTGGCTTCTCACGATCTCAAATCTCTCCACACCCCCCACCAACAGGTTCGTCATTTCCAACCCACATTTTGTTTCTGCAGAAAAATCTAGGGTTTCTTGTGGATCTGTTTAGATTCCATTTACATGGATTTTGGTTTTGATGCCTGAATTCGCAAATGTGCTATGCTTTTTAAAATTATACATACCAATTTACTTCAATTGAAATTGATGTGATTATACTTAATAGGGTAGCTGAATTTTTGATTGTCTTTAAAGGGTTCACATTGTAATCTTTTTCAATGTTCATTTATTGTCTATGTTTTAACAGAGAGATGCTTAAGTTGCATGCTTATGTTAGTTGCTAAAATTTAATAACTAGCATAAAACAGATTGATTAGAATGGGCAGTTAGTTTATATAATTCTTCAATCTTTTTATTTAATTCTTGTCTAGTTGCTGAGAAAACTGAGGTAAAGAAATAAATAGGACATTTTCATTTGTATGGTTTGTGTCATGTTGGTTTACATTTGAGAGAAAACTTGTTTGGACTAAGCCAAGTGGTTGTATCAGTTCATGTCAAATAGAGATTGTCACTTCCATAGGTCCTAGAAAGTAAAAATTTATGATAGAATGTTGCCTTTTGACCTAAACCCTAAACTAAACTAGTGTTGACAATTTACAAGTATTACAATTATATATATATATATATATATTACTATTTTGTTTCAGTAGGTGAAGTCCTAACACAAGACAAACAAGATGATTACTGGTGGTTGGTTGTTTAATTACTGTTAGCAGAGAGCAAGATTGGTTTTTGACTCTGCTTTGTGTTTGATATTTCTATGAGACAAAGCTGTGAAGAATATTTGCTTTCCAAGGTTTATAGTCGTAAATTTTGAAAGTCCAACCAAAATAAGAGTTTACATGTATGAAATTACAAGTGGTAAATCAATAACAAATAATATATAGTATTCTTTTCACATGATTTGAGTCTCCAATAATTCCTTTTTAGTTTCCATTGTCCTTATTTTTTCTGCAATTCCAATTTCTTCTGTTTACAATTTAGCCCAATCTGCACTGAATCTGGCTATTTTCTATCTTGTATTGGTAAATTTAGAAACATTTTTGCGATTTGTTTAGCAGTCCAAGGCAGCCAAATTCTATTACATGTAAAGGGTTCACATTGTAATCTTTTTCAATGTTCATAATTCTTGTTTATTTGATTATGCTTTGCATTTTACATGTTTCTAATGCATGGAACCTAAAACTGCAAATCATTTGACTGCAAATCTATATAATTTCCAAATTGAAGTGTTTGGTGCACACTGTTTTGTGCTTATCTGCGATTCGTCATTTGCATAGTTCTTGACAACTCCTACACCTTTATGTTAAAATTATTGTACAATGCATATTTGAATTTTGAGCCAAAGATGTCTTGGGATTATAGTGAACCTATTATTGGTGATGATGTCGAGTTGGATGACGATGTATCTCAAGGATCTACAAAGAGGATTCAAAACTAACCCGAAGGTATGGAATGACTTTGTCAAATTTAAAGGACCTAATGGAAATGACATAGCGGATGTAAGCATTGCAATAGGGAATTTGTTGGAGAGTAGGAAAGGGACTAGTCATTTAAAAATCATTTGTCAAAGACATGTCCAAGATTAAAGGACCAAATGCCCCTAGGAATGCTAGTAAGGCATACGTCAATCTACTCCTAAGGCTGCAACTTTTAAATTTGATCAAGAGAGAAGTCGTATGGATTTTTCTAGGATGATAATCAAGCATAATTATCCTTTTAACATGGCTGAGCATGAGTTTTTTGAAATGTTTTGCAATAATCTTCAACCAATGTTCAAACTTGTGTCTCGTAACACTGTTAGAGCGGATGTCCTTCATGTTTATGAAATAGAAAAGGCCAAGTTAAATCAGTTTTGGATGAACTCTCTTCTAAGATCACCTTGACAAGCGATATATGGACTTGAGACCATCGAAATTTTGCCTATACATGTTTGTTGCCCATTATGTGACTAATGATTGGGAGTTAAAGAAGAAAATCCTTGCTTATAGACGCATTGATTACCCGCATGATGGAGACCATTTGTTTAGCTTTATCAAAGATCTAATTTTAGAGTGGAACATAGATAAGAAGTTGTTTTCAATGGTAGTTGATAATGCGATGAGTAATGATGTCATGGTGAGACTCTTAAAGTGATGGCTACATGACCAAGGATTACTACATTTGGGTGGACAATTGTTTCATGTGCGTTGTAGCGCGCACATATTGAATTTAGTTGTTTAGGATGGTTTGAAGGTGATTGGGAGTCTTATTTCAAAAATCTGAGAAAGTGTGAGATATTTGGGGAGGTCTCCTTATGGAAAACAAAAATTTGATGTTGCAGTGAATCACGTTAAGTTACAACATAAAAAGAAAGTCCCTATGGATGTTCCTACCAGATGGAACTCCACTTATTCAATGCTTGAAGCTGCATTAGATTTGAAAATTGCATTCCACCGCTTAGGGCAAATTGACAAACAATATAAGCACAATCCTTCTGAGGAGGAGTGGAATGTAGCAAATGTGATTTGTGGGTGTGCAACTTCTTTGATATGTTTCAATTTGTAGAGTAGTGTGAATCTGATAAGGAGTAGACACTAATCAGTGTGTGTAGCTCTTGATTACTGCAAGCTAAATGCATTGACTTGAGAAGTTGGAATTCTCTTTATTACTGATGTGCTTTATTTGCAAATTAAGCAATTAAAGGTTGATTTGAAAAGAAAGGCATTAAAAAATAATAATAATAACATCCAAACAGGGTAATGTGTCATTGATTTGAAAATTATGTCACTCTTCTGATTAGCATTGTGAAAATAAATTAGTTTATTTATTTGTCTCCCATAGTTCATTGGACTACTTCTCATGCTCATGCATGTGCAGGACCTGTTGAAATGGTTGATGATGTAACAATGTGGATCAAGTTTGTAGGGACTGATTCATTAGCTTTTTAAAAAGTTTTTCTTTGTTGTTACTTCATGCTACATTGTGAAAGCCCTCATTTATGTATTTTTGATTGTATCACAAGGGGAGAAATTGTGATGTTTTGTTTTGGAAAGATGTTTTGAAATGATGCTATGTTTTGCATTGGTGATAATTTGCCTAAATGTTTTGCCTTAGGAAAGTCAGAACATCAAGATCAACTTTTCATTATAAAAAGCTACTATGTTTTTTTTATAATTGGTATTTTCTTGACTTTATGGCTGGCTTTTAAAAAAAAAAAACGGATCGGATCGGATTATTCGGATCGGATATCCATGTAAAACGGATCGGATCGGATCACGTATAATCGGATTTTCAACAATCGGATCGGATCGGATTTTGGCGGATCCGACCCGGATCCGACCCATTGACAGGCCTAGTCTCAAGGTTAGGGTTTTGGGAAAATTGGGGTTTTCTCTCAATGTACAAGTTGGAGATCAACTCTCATCATCACTTCTATAATCTTCAATAATAAACATGATTTCATCCATAATCATAGAATATCGCCATATTTTTCCAAAATCACTTACTAGCAACATAATTTATACATATACATATATATATATAGGTATGTATATAACGTGGATAGCTAATGAAATTATCACATAAGTGGTTCAAATTGAAGATATAGCGAGTTAAAGACACCGATACCTCGAAATAGGAATCTAGGCTTGCGAATCACACTTGAAATGTTGATGAACTCATGAAACAATCGGTAGAAATGTTGATCTAAGCCTCCTTTCAACTTTTCTTGAAAGATTTTGTGCGGATCTTAGGTTGAAATTAGGGGAATCTAGAGTGGATGGGCTAGGGTTTTCGGAAGGTAAGGTTTGAGAGAGGGAGATATGAAAAAGTGAAGGGAAAATGAGTAAGAATCAACTTTTAAAAATATGTTGTCCCGACTGACAACTCGAGCGCAACTTCCTTCACTTGAGCGATCAACACAAATTCGGAAAGGTCACTCGAGTGAAACTTCCTACGCTCGAGCAAAAAATTAGAGGTCCCAGAAGGTTTGCAGAGCTACAGAGAAATTATTGGGAGAAAACATTCTATGCTTGAGCGACAACTTCTTCGCTTGAGAAAATTGCCTGCAAAACTGCCAACTACTAGGAGCTGAAGATCTACGCTCAAGTGGTCCGAAAAACCCAAGTGTTGCAGCCTCCCCTCCTTAAAGAATTTTGCCCCCGAAATTTCGGTAATCCTTGTGTGGACTCGCCTTTTTCTCGTGCCCTGCCTTTCAGACAAGTTTGAAAAGAAGGCCTCACAATTGGGACTCCCGCGATTCTGAATCTAGTCTCACAAGTGCAATGTGAAACCGATAAACACCAAAGAGTCCAATCCGGCAAACCTTTTTGGAAAATCAATTTTAAATCAAATAATGCCAACATTGGACTGCTTTGCCAGATACAAAGTCGTCACCTAAATATTTTGTTTTTGTGAAAATTTAGGAAACCCTGACTCGTGCCAAAGGCCACGTGTCCGTCATCACCAATGTTACCTTGGCTCGGGAACTTAGGTACGAAGGGGGAAGGTCATCAAATGAGCACCCCCGCTCGCCCGATCAAATATCGGCCTCTACTAATCATGATATGATGTTTTATAAACCTTATGTGTTCTTGTTCCGATTATTATACTAACTTTACTATGTGACGCACACAAACAAGTATAGACTAGTCGTAAGACTTGGAACAAATTCAACTCATGTTTGTTTTCGAAAATGGTTTGAAGTTGCCACACTTAAGTGGGCTTTAAACGCGGATTTGCCATCAAACAAGATGGTCTTAAAACATGATTTGCCACTTCACAAAGTGGGCATAAAACACACATTCGTTAAATTGTTCCAATTCAAACAACAATCCTTCATCCACAGGCATTCATGCAGTTTAGCATTTAAGCACATAGCCTCTTGGCAAGCATGCTAATCATGGCAACATGGCAATGACACTCATGCAAGTATGCTAAAACGTAAAACTTACCGAGTACTCCAAGCCAAAACAAAAGCTAGTTAGAAAAATACATGATCCTAACTATACAAGATGCCTAATGCAACACATGCAAAGAATGCAACTAATAGGGTCGGCTACTAATATGGCATTTGCAACACTTTGATAACATGCTTTGAAACACGTATTCAAAGAAGTATTGAATTGACAATGCAGTTTGAATGATGCGCCGAGCCTCGGTGCATGCAAGACAAATTAATGAATGCAAACATGTGAGCATAAGGTATGCTAATTGAAAATATGATCCCTAATCTAACCATCAAAAGCGGCTAAATAAAAGGGAGAAAGACGTGGGGTTGGAAGACATACACGCACACACACGCACACTTATTACAACATTATGCCCTCGCGAAGGAGGGTCTGAATAAATAAGCTAACTAGCTACGCTAATTAAGCTAATTATTACAACATTTGAATTAACTAGCTATTCTAAGCTAACTAAAGTAATTAAATAATTAACTATCTAAGGTAATTAAATATTACAACGCAACTAATTAGCTACAACTAATTGAATTATTACAACATAATTAATTATGCTAATGAAACAAATAAACGATCAAACGCTTTTGACATGAGCACCAAGGAAGATGGATGGAGAGTGCATGCACATCACTTGAAAGACACTTTGTCTGCCCAGATTGCCTCTGTTCCACCTTCAACCATTGCCTCTGTTTCTGCAAAAATGCCTTGCTGACCAAACACCAAGGCCCGGCCGTGCATCACTGAAGCCCGGTCAGGCCTTCAGAAGGCTGGTCGTGCACTGATTTTGTGCACAGTTCTGTTTAGTGCTCTGAGGTGAAACAGAGCAGATAGAGCATTTTTTAAGCTCTGTTTGCCCCTCCTCCCTTCTTTGTCATAGAAAGGCCTCAAGAGAAGAATGGAATCATTTCTAAAGGCATCAATGAGCAATTGATTGCTTGATGCTTTAGAAGATGATTTTGGACAAAATCAATAAATGAAATGCAAGTGGACCACCCCTCCATTTTTTTCATAAAATGAACTCAAAAAGGGAAGTTGAGACTCTGCAAGAACGTCTAAACGCCATGGATTGACGCATGATGACACTTGACACAAGAAGCTTGGCATAACATCCGGCCAAGGTCAAGCTTTTCAAGCCATTTTCTTTAAGTGTGTTAAACCAAATTTTAAGCCAATTTGCTTTAGTCATATCCATTCATTAGTCCATTTGTCCATGGTGATGTTAAGAGTCTAAACAAGAAATAACGTCAAACGAGAGGTTTCTCTAAAACATGAGAGAAAGGCTACACCATTGAAGATGAATCTCCTAAGAGATTAAGCCATTAAGTGTAGGCCATTCTTACATGTTTCAAGCAACCTCAATTGGTTGAAATCATTCTCAAACAGAAATGATAGACGATTGGTTGATTGGTTAGAGTGAGACACTTAATAAGGAAACAAAGCAAAGAAAGCATTACAACAAATCATGTAGGCCAATTTGTGAAACAACACATGAACTAACCAAAGCATGAAATAATTTTAAAGGCCATGAAATCACCAAAACAGCCCCTAAAAGGGTAAAAACAATGGCTAAGAATGCAATAAAAGCTTGACAATGAAGAAGAAAAGCAAAGCTAGTAGACAAAGGTAAGGAGGGGTGGCTAACCCCTCCCTCTTTGAAGCTTCAAAACAAAGTTTTAGCCTTTTTTAAACCTCTGAAAATCAGTATGAATACCAAGGGAAGAGGGTGAAAAGGAGAAGAGTTTAGGTTATGAAATAAATGTGTAGAAACAGCAAGCTCTTTCTACCCTTTTGGTAACCCTTCCAACTCAACTCCAACACCTCAAATGAGCTCAAAAGGAACCAAAACAGCAAGAATGATGCTGTAGATGATAGAAATAAAAGCAAGAAAGAAGGATATAAGCTTATACCTTTCAAGAAACAAACTTGTTCTTGGAGCTTCAAACTTGATTCCTATGCATTCTCTAGTTTGAATTATGCTTTCTCAAGATCAACCAAGGCCTTAGAATGATCAAACAAGGCTGTGTATGGTGTGTATGGTAGAGATAAACAAGCTAGGTTAGCTTAAAACTTGCTTGTTAAGGAAGAATGAGGGAAGGCTCTCTATGTGTATATATCACTTCTTGATATTTTTGTCAACCCACAAAACAATCCCATAGCCTTCCTTTTATAGAATTCGAGCTCAGGGGGTGGCAAATATCTTCAAAAATGAACAGCTGGCTGCCTCCTGCTCAGAACAGTGTTTAATATCATCGAAGGCCGGCTGGCCATCAATATCCTCAGCCGGGCATCACCAGTGCATGGCCGGGCCTCTATGGCCTCCCTTGTTTTTTTGGTTCAAACTCAGCTCATGGAGGGAAAGGGTCCAAAAATAAAGCCCACAGGTTCAAACAAAGTAAATGTTGGAGACTTGTGGTTATTTCAGGAGTCTAATTGATTTCGAATCGCTGCGAATTCGTAATTCAACTTTCATCATCGAGTGCATCAAATCAAGCGTCTAAGTCTTGCGGGCGATCAAAAATGCGGTGTCTACTCCCTGTCAAAAGCAATTCCAACAATTCTCAAGAAGACAATTACTACTCTTGTAATATTTCTAATCATCATAACATTATTACAATACAATAATTCAAATTATTAATAACTAAAACTCGTGAACTTCTCACATTTACAACACATGATATCCACCAAAAAGTTTATTCACATTATATTGGCCACATTACAAACATGAACATCATAAGTCAATAAAATTACATATTCTAAACAACTCAAGGTATCTCTCCCGAACTTCAACTTCTCTTTCCCAACTGGCTTCTTCTACTTTGTGATAGTACCATAATATCTTGACTCAGTTGATTATCTAGCAGAACTGTTTTTATAGGCAAACTCAACTAATGGTAAATGTTTCTCCCATGACCCTTTGAAGTCTAGTACACAGGCCCTCAATATGTCTTCTATGATTTGAATTGTATGCTCAGACTGATCGTCGGTTTAAGGATGGTAAGTGGTGCTAAAGGTCAATTGAGTTCCCATGACGGTTTAGTGCGTGTAGCCTACTTGCAGACACATTCTAGAGATTTCTAGTGTTGTGTCCATTGCCCTGTTTTCTATTGTAAAGAAAGTGATTTCATGAATTGTGATATAACTTGGCATTACATGGTTTTTTTTTTTTTTTGGAAAGAGATATATTTGTTTTTGGCATGAGTATTGCATATGCATTCACTTTATAACTCTGTTAAGATTCATACAATGTGTTAGAGCATCTTTATTGGGCTTTGGCTCACCCTATGTGGAAAACCATTTTCAGGTGCTAATGATATGCCTTTGCCAAGGCAGTAGCTTGGGAGGACTCGGAGCAAAGAGTTTTTTTTTTTTTTGTATTTATTTTGTACGAGCCTAGGGCTTTATTTGTATTTGGGATAGGAATAAACTAGTGGATAGTGAAAGAGATCACCACGAAGTGATATTGAAATAAAATATGGCAGTGGAATGGGTTGAGGTCTGATGGGGGGGCCAAGGCAAGGTTGTTGCTTGCCGGTGAAACAAAATTGCTAGGTACTTAACCTAGCTCTGATACCAAAAAGAATGAAAAGAATTATTTGGCTTATTCATGAATGAGGTAGGGATCATGTATATATAATAGATTCATGATACAATTTAGGAAACTATATAAATAAGGAAACAATACTAAATCAGTGATTGACACAATCACAGATTATATACATAATACTAAGAATAAAAAATTCTATGTACTCTAATTTCTATATTCAACATCCTCCATTTTGTCTTCCTTTACCTGACTAACAGACACTTCAAATCTGATACTTGTAATATAATTACACCATTTAAAGGAAAGGAATCTAAGAGAGAGAGAGAGAGAGAGAGAGAGAGAGAGAGAGAGAGTGAGTGTGTGTGTGCGCACGCGCGCCCGATGGTCGCAGTTATGACTATCAAACTGTAAAGAAGAAGAAGAAGAAGATCATATCAGATCTTGAAACGTTTCGATGAGGAGTGACAAGGTTAGGGCTGGTGAAAATGTTTCAACAAATTAGATCTTAAAATCCTCTTTTGAAATTCGAGTATCTGATTTTTTAAAAAAAAAAAAAAAGTTGAATTGCTATTTTAACAGATAAAAAAATTAATAGATAAAAAATTGTATAAATAAAATTTGTACAAATAAAATTTGAATAGATAGGGAGAAAAAATTGGATAGATAGATATAAATTTAAATAAATAAGTTCGAAAAATCTAAACAAATACAAAAATTAAATAGACAGGTAAGGGGTAAATTTAGATAACAAAATGTTCTTCAAAATAACAAAATTTACTATCACCAAACTATTTCACAAAGTGTGAACTTCTCACCATAAAAAATATTCATTGGATCTAACACCTTATGCTATTGTTAGATTGGACTTTTCAACATTTTCTCAAATTTTAGATACTAATTCTGACATCATAAAAATAAAAAAATAAAAAAAAATATTAATATATTGACATTTTTCTGAAAGAAAGAAAAATATATAGTTTTACAATTGTCCTCGACAACGTTACATATTTTGCTACTTAATAACAGGAATAGCAAGAGCACGAGTTGGATTTGGATCCTGATCCAAATTGGGTGTTTGTATTTGTCACGCCCCAAGCTTCGTGACAACGCAACACACTTATTTAATTGAGCATGCAAGGCTAAGAGTCTAATCACATAAACCAATAATGTAAAATACTCAAATTAAATTTTTAATTATCATAATGCCAAAATTCATAAAAATAAATAATTCTTATATGAAATTGTCCACCAAGTCCCCTAATATAATCCACTAACAAAAAAATAATCCAAGTACTTAAATCATAGTCCTACTCTCGACACTCCCACAAGTAAAAACCCTACGCAACTCTACTCCTCAGAATTTGAAAAAAATAAAATAAGGGTAAGCTAGACAGCCCAGTAAATAACCAGCCATCACTGCTAGCTGGATCCAAAAAAAAAAAAATAATCGATAACCAATAAATATATTTTTTGCTACCATTCAATAAATGAACAATTATTTTGTAAGATGGTTTCATACCTGAAAATAAACAGTGTAGCAACACATTTTAATTGAAAAGACAATGAGGTAATTCGACGAAATTTCGTTGTTCAAAATTGATGGTTCGATATTCAATGGTTTAATGATGCGATTCACAAAACCCAAGTCATGGTGACTGCGGTCACTTAGCTTGTGACAAGGCCCAAAACTACACATAGGCCGGTGGTAAAGCCCCAAAAGTAACTAGTTATGTGCCAATAAATAACCTCTATTGGCTAGGGTCCAAATCATAGTCAGACTAGAGTGATGTTCAAAATTCAAACAATACACAACTTTTAAATAAAATATTCGATATTTTCAGAATAAACCTCTGGTACAATTTTCAGACTAGTTTCACAAAATATTCAAATAATTTTCATAATAATATCCGATACTATTTTATACTTGACCCATATTTTATTTTAAGAGAACATGAAAGCTATAAATAAATAATTATAATTTCAAACGATTCAATAGGAATAAAAAATGAACCAACAGTGATAGAGGGTTACTTACATCAAACGTTTAAAAATAATATTCCAACACGAACTCCAAACACCCAGCTCCACCACTTCAATCACACAAATCTAATAAATAAAACATCAAATAAATTAATATTTTTTGGGTGTTACAGACACCCACAAAAGCCCCACCATATTAGATTAATGTATTGCTTTAATATCCAAGTAACCAAACCATTCAACCCAACTTTATAGCCAAACACACCCTTACCCATGATACAAAACTCCACTGTTTCTATTACCCGCCCAAAGTTACACTTACACATTGCACCCAATTCTCAAAACCTAAGTAGGCACCTATAGATCTTCCAAATCCCCTTAATGCATTGATTGTTTAATTCCTCAACATAAACTTAATAATCAACAGTACCGGCAGATTTTTACCTCAACCGATGGGTGTCCCAAAATCACCCAACGTGCTGCCTCCAATTCCTATTGCAGTCTCACTTGAACCTCTCTTTTCTTTTTCTTTTTTTTTTCTTTTACCTTTTCAAACCCTTGCCGCTTATGGAGCAATTCACCAGCCTCTGTTTTGTTTGTTTTCCATTCTTAAAGCCACAACAAGTGGGCTTATTAACCTAATTTCTCAAAATTACAAAATTACCCATCTAAGTAATAGAAAATATAATGCGACCTCATAACTAATTCTTTGATATTAATAAATGACCCATATAAATTAATTTAATTACTAATCTCTCCAATAAAATAATTCTACGCACAACTTGGGTTTTACAGTATCAACATTGTCAATTATGTTCATAGTTGAATTGGAAAAAAAAAATAGAAAAATAATATACATACATAATTTTCATATAAAATTTAAGATCAAAATGATATGGTAATGATATTTTTGCAATTATATAGCAAAATGATGGGTATTTTGATGAATAACTATAAATGAGATATCATTTTGTATGAGTTTTATGTATTCAAATTTTGTTTGTACAGCTATACTCAAAAAAATATGAATACTTGGAAGAAATAAAAATTCTGTAATACACACCTCCTTTTTGGGCATATATTATAGGCCCTTGCTATGATGTCAGTAATTGTTAATTATGATCTATTACGATATTAGTTATTATGACTTAATTATATATATTGTGATATTAGTTATGACTCATTATGATATCAGTTATGATAATTATTTTAATTTTGATTCAAAATGTATTTATTTATACCTTATATGTTATTCTGTTATTCTCAATTTTTTTTTTTTTACTTATGACATTTATGATAATTAACTCCATAAATATCTTAACTCACATATGGCAGACAACTTTTAATCCCAAGAAAAATTATGTAATTATTTATTTATATTACAACAATAAGTCAACAAATATCTAATGGACAGCTGTTATTGCGAAAAAAATTAATTAAAGTAGTGTGTGTGCATATTAAAATACATTAAAAATTCAATTAAATCAACAATCGGCCTTCATAAAATATACGATGAATTCAAATTGAATTAATTGAAATTTAAAAAAAAAAATAGATACAAATTTGTGATATAAAACTACTTGAGTGATGCAATTCTCCATTGCCTTTCCCTTTTTGAACCAATGCACACTTTCTTTTCAATTGATTCAATGGGATCAATATTTTAAACAATGGTTGCAAAATTTTGATCAATTTATTTTGAACAGAAGTAAATATTAGAAAGGTTAATTATACCATAATTCCATCAATTGTTAGTGAGAATCATTTTATCTTTTTATTTATAAATGCATATAAATTAACTCTCTCAATTATAAAAATCATAGAAATATGCCTATTTTGAATGTGGTCTAAAGACACTGAAAGTAATATATTTTCATAATTTAAAGAGTTAAAATATAAGGGTTTATAATTAAAGGAGTCAATTAATATTTACTAATAATTGAGGACTCTTAACTCCGTCGAGACTGTTTAACAACTCCGCCAGTCCCATGCTTGGGTAAAAGATGAGGGTTGTGTTTTAGGTAACCAACAATCAACACATAAAAAAAGTTGCTCGGATCTCTTATGAAAATAAATTCTATTTTGAATTGATTAAATGTTAGGTCATTCCCCTTAAGTGACGCGTTGCGTCTGTCTCCAGGTGTTTCAAAAAATGAGCAAGGGGTGTCGTATTGACGCTTAGGTGCGGTGAAAAATGAGCAAAGGTTGCCTCGTTTTTTTTGGACGAGCGTGGATAAAGAAATTAGTCCAAAACTATCGATTTAGAGTAGCCACATGGAATGTAGAAACTTTAACTCATAAGACTATGAAATTGGTAGATATCATAATTAAGAGGAGAGTTAGTATAGCTTGCATACAAGAAACTTAGTGGACGAGTGAGAAAGCTAGGGAAACAAAGGATAGCAGTTTTAAACAATATTATAGTGGCAATGATAGATAAGAATGAGGTAGGAATAGTAGTTGCCAAGTGTCTTGTACAAAATGTAGTTGTCAAGGGTCTTGTACAAAATGTAGTTGCGGTCATTAGGAAAGATAATAGGATTATGTTAGTTAAACTAGTTATTGGAGATAATTCAATGATCGTTATTAGTGTATACGTCCCCAAGTAGGATTAGATGATTAGATTAAGAGAGATTTTTTGGACCAAATGGGTGAGGTATTACAAGATATACCCATAGGAGAGAATCTAGTTATCGGTGGAGATTTCAACGGCCATGTAGAAATCGATAACTAGGCTATGAGAAGGTGTATTTTAGATTTTCCGTTAGTTTATGACTTGGTGGTAGCCAATACATTATATAAGAAGACATAGGAGCATTTGATAACCTTTAAGAATGGGTCAATTAGGAGCCAAATAAATGTATCAAAACAAAGAAACAAGAAGAAGGGAAAAAAGGCATGAGGTGTTGAGTCTTGGTCTTATGAATCAAGTTTATTCAGATAACCAGGGGACGACGTAGATAAGGGGTAATCAATGGCAACAAGGAGAGTCTACAATCAACAAGGTCAAAGAGGCTGGCAGCCAGTGGTGCGGAGGCACGGAGGAAGAGGAATATGGAATTCGAGGGCCAATGTCTCAATCCACTCTGTTTTTGTGAATAATATACTAGAATCTATGGGGGCAAAAGGGCTGTACAAGATCTTTTCCATCTATGGTGTAGTCATGGACGCATATATACCAACCAAGAAGAGACAAACGACGTGATCTCGATTTGGTTTCGTTAGGTACAATTGCAAGGTAGCAGCAGATATGACCATACAAAAAGGAAATGAAATATGGTGTGACGAAAGAGCACTGAAAGTGAAATGGGCAGACTTTGGGAAGGAGTACATCACAAAGCATAAAGCAGCTCAATCAGCACTGATTAGGAAGATGGGAGAGGTTAACCGTACTGTCAATGCCTGCTACCCAGAGAACATGACATTTGCTAAGATAGTCAAAGGCAGAGGTGTACCAACAAACATAATCCAAACCATTAAAGCAGATGAGTTAGGCAATGGATGGTTATATGTCAGTGCAATAGCCAGATTAAAAACATCATGTTCAGTAGATGATTTTCGGGAGGAAATAGCTATGAGAGGTTTTGGGGATGTCAAAGTGAGAGTTGGAAGTGGCAGAGACGTGGTCTTATCTTTCCAAACAACGGAGATCATGAAGGAAAAGCTCATGAGAATGCAGGACTGGCTCAAGAATTGGTGTGAATCAGTTGTACATTGGCAACCAAGGATGGTCCTTGATCAAGAAAGGTATGTATGGCTTAGTTGTTATGGTGTTCCACTAAATTTGTGGAACTACAACACTTTTAGCAATATTGGCAAGATGTGTGGGGAGTAGTGATCGGTTTGGATGAGGACATCTGCAATCTGAACTACTTTCGCTGTGGGAAAGTTAAGATAGCCACGAGTTATATGGAGCTCATTAATCAGACCATTAATCTAGATTGCAATGGTAAACTCTACCCCATTAGGGTCTGTAAGGAGCAAAAGGTGAAGATACACTGCCTTTGTACACTACATAAAGGGTGGACTGGTGAGAACTATAGTCCAAAGACGGATGATGATCAAATCACAGAAGCAAGTAGTAGACAGAAAGAGGAAGATGATTACGTGGAGGCCCAAGCTGGCAAGGTGATGGACAGTAAGGCTGATGTGGAAGGAGAGAGGCAAGAGGCATCACGTGGGAAGGAAAATGTCTTGGAAGGAGAGGAGCTGTTGAGGGATGTTTCAGTGGGTGCTGAAACTGAGATGCCACAGGATGCATCAGAGCAAGGCGATGCACGCGGAGGTGGCTCTGTAGGGAAAATAGCGAGTTCCAAAACGAATGATGATGTTGGAAGTCAAACGGTTGTTGGGTTGGGGACGTTTTCACACCTGGTTTTATTAGAAGCATCAGTGGCTCAGTCAGAGGATACTAGGCATGGGATTGAGTTGGAGGTGGATTTGAATTTGACCCATCTGAATGGTGGCCCAATTGGGAGCATGCCTGGGATTAAATTAGTAAAAGATCAGCCCAGGACCCATGTCTTAGAAGGCCTTGTCAAGTTTGGCCTTCTTCCTATAAAAATAATGGGTTGGGTCTTAAAGAGATTAGCAACACGCAGGTTTCACATGTTTCTGAAGGAAAATGAGTGAGAGCACTAATGATGTGGCACTGGGCCCCACCATGAATGATTTGATGTTTTGGTCTTGGTGTTGTATTTTTTTTTCTTTTTTTATTGAGTGCCATGTCATTAGTGATCTTTTTAGAGTTCCAAAATTAGTGATATCTATCATTGTTGGTTTCTGAAACCCAAATCCATAGGGAGGTGGCTACCCAACAACGTAAGGAAAAAGGAAAGCTGAGAGTGGTCAATCCAACTCCCAGCAGTAAGCATACTTCGAAGGGGCAAGGGAAAGTCATGAGTGGTAAGCAAAGAAAGAAGAAAGGGAAGCCTGCTAGTGACAGAAATGAGGGGGCATCATCTTTAAACTTGAGGAGAGGAGTAATTTTCAAGTCTGCTGTAGCTGCTATTTCACTCTCCATAGTAGGAGAATCTAGCCGAGGAAGGTTAGTGTTGTCGGAGGTGGAAGCATCACTTGAAATTGGTAAAGCTCTGGGCCTTGATTACGAAGGGAAAGAAGAGGAGGTGATAAGCCATTTACAAGATCTGGAAGCTCAAGATTTGGAAAGAGCAAGGACAAGGGATGGTGATGCTAATTAACTTAGCAAATCTAGGGGGTCTAGAGTGTTTAGCAATGTTTAATGAAGATACAATCGTGGAATGTGAGAGGGATTGGGCGACTAGAAAAAAAGGAGAAAGGTTAAGAAAATTCTTGCTGATGGAAGAGTGGATATTGCTCTACTTCAAGAAACTAAGAAATCAGAAGTCAGCTCAGAGTTGGTTAAGTCTATATGGCCGGGTGACCACTTTGAGTTCATGTCTGTTGATGCAATTGGTAGAGCTGGAGGACTGCTCTGCATATGGAATCCGAATGTTTTTCAATTGAAGGCTAGCTGCTGCAATCAGAATTTCTTGCTGCTCTCAGGTACAATTTTTCAGAGTTTTGAGTGTGTTATCATCAATATATATAGTCCTAATGAGGTGGCAAAAAGAAGAGAGGTGTGGGAGTGTTTAATCAGATTAAAATCCATTTTTTTGGGGTTGTGGTGTATGGGAGGGGACTGTAATGAAATCAGAACCATCTCAAAAAGGATTAGATGCTCCATACGGGATAGAGGGATGAGGGATTTTAATTATATGATTGCTCAATTGGAATTGATGGACATGCCCATGCTCGGGAGGAAGTTCACTTGGTGTAATTCCCAAGATAAAGAGAAGTGGAGTAAACTAGATAGATTTTTACTTAACCATGAATGGGTGCAAATCTTAAATTTCAAATTATAGGGTCTTCCTAGACTGCTGTCTGACCATTGTCCCATTATTTTAATGGAGGATGATAGGGATTGGGGCCCTAGTCTGTTTAGGTTTATTAATGCCTGGCTATTACATCCTAATTTTCTCCCTTTTGTGAAGCAAACCTGGTCAGAGCTTATGGTGGAAGGGTGGGCGGGGTTTAAGTGTCTTATGAAGTTTAAAGCTTTGAAGCAAGCATCAAAACAGTGGAACTTGGAGGTGTTTGGCAAGATTGAATCTAAGCTCAAAAATGTAGAAGATGAAGCTCATGCTCTTGATCTATTAGCGGAAGAAAGACCACTTCTTGCTCCAGAACAGAGCAGAAGAAAGGAAGTTAGGAGCGAAGTTTAGAGACTCAGTAAAATATTGGAATGGATTTCATTGCAGAAATCTAGAAGTAACTGGGCATCTAAAGACGATAGAAATACTAGATATTTCCACATTTTGGCTTCTACCAGAAATAGTAGAAATTCTTTGTGTTCAATTCTTGTGAATGGATCATTAATTGAGGAGCCCCTGGGAATTAAGGAAGAAGTCAAGACTCATTTCATGAGGCTATTCTTAGAATCTTGGAGTCACAGACCTAAATTATCTGGTCCTTTTAAAAACATTGGGGGTGCTCAAGTGGTGGAACAATTAGAGGCTATTTTCACAGAGGAGGAAATCAAAGAGGTAATCAAGAGCTATGAGGGCAATAAGGCCCCGGGGCCTGATGGGTTCAACATGTCTTTTTTCAAGAAGTGTTGGGGTGTTGTTAAATATGATGTGCTTCAATTCATGAGAGAATTTCATCAGAATGCAAGCTTTGTCATAGGGCTTAATAGCTCCTTTATTGCTACAGTCCCAAAATCTGATAGCCCATTTGGTTTGAATGAGTATAGGCCCATTAGTTTGATTGGCTCTTTATACAAGATTCTTGCTAAGGTGCTAGCAAACAGGATTAAGCAGGTGATGCCCATGATAATTAGTGAGGTTCAGTCAGCTTTTTTTTTTGGGGGGGGGGGGAAAGGAAGGCACATACTAGATGGGGTTTTGATAGCCAATGAGGTGATTGATGGGTGGAAAACATCTCATAGAAAATGATTGGTAATCAAATTAGATTTTGAAAAGGCGTATAACTCAGTTAACTGGGAGTTCTTATTTTCCATGCTCTCAAATTTTGGCTTTAGATAGAAATGGGTGAGCTGGATGAGAACTTGTGTGTCTTCTGCTAAGATCTCTGTTTTGGTTAGTGGGTCTCCAACGTCTGAATTTAGTCCCCAGAGGGGTTTGAGGCAAGGTGACCCATTGTTACCTTTTCTTTTCAACATTGTAGCAGAGGGGTTGAATACCTTGTTGAGTAGAGCCAAGGAGTTGGGATTCATAAAAGGGGCTGAGGTGGGTCGTAATGGTGTTATAGTTTCCCATCTTCAATTTGCAGATAACACTATTTTGTTTTGTGAAGCTGACTGGGTGGAAGTGGTGAAACTCAAACGAATCCTGAGATGCTTTGAGGTCTTATCAGGTTTGAAAATGAACTACTATAAGAGTGTCATTTGTGGTGTGGGAATGGATGATGGGCTGATGCAAGCTTTTGCCACTAGTTTTAATTGTCTGCAACAAAAGCTTCCCTTGAAATATTTGGAAATGCCTTTGGGGGCAAATCCGGGCAGGAAAAGTACTTGGTCACCTGTTTTAGATAAATTCAAGAAAAAATTGTCTACCTAGAGGAGAAGGGTGCTCTCTTTTGCTGGAAGGTTAACTCTAATCAAATCTGTCTTGACCAACTTGCCTATTTACTACTTATCTTTGTTCAAGATTCTTGTAGGGGTGGCTAAGGAGATTGAAAAAATCCAATCAGCCTTCCTTTGGGGTGGATCTGATCTTAGAAGGAAGGTGCATATGGTGCAGTGGGATGTTATTACTAAGAATAAGTCTCTTGGTGGTTTGGGTGTGAGAAGGATTAGAACTATGAACAAATGTCTTTTATTAAAATGGTGGTGGAGGTTTGGGTCTGAACATCAATCCTTGTGGAAGGAAGTGATTAGTAGGAAATATAATATACAGGGAGGTAGATGGTTACCACGTTTGGTTGGCAGAGGATCTAAGTTGTGGTCTGATATAATTCATAATGTCTTATGTAATTCAAATCTACGTAACTACTACCTTAATAATGCCAAGATTGTGCTGGGGAATGGAAGGAGATCACTCTTCTGGTTGGATAAGTGGGCAGGTAATGTCTGTTTCAAGGAGGAATTTCCCAGGCTGTTTTCCTTATCTCCTAACAAGCATGGTGTGGTCAACAGCTTCTTTCAGAGAAGGGGTGAAGCTAGCAGCTGGACAGTGGGGTTTAGAAGAGCATTGAGGCTTTGGGAGGAGCAGGAGGTAAGTAGACTCTACACTCTGCTTGGTACGGTACCTACACCTTGTAGTAACAAAACAGATGAATGGATATGGGAGGTAGACACATTAAGGATGTTTACTGTTTCTTCACCTTATAATTGGTGTGAGTCTTTCCTTGGGCCTAAATTGGATATGGCAGGATCAATTTTAAATAATTGTGCTCCACCCAAAGTGCATTTTTTTGGATGGTTGGCTTGGCAAGGCAAGATTAAAACTTCTAGCTTTCTGCAAAGAGTTGGTATCCTTGATGGGAATGCGAATATTGTTTGTGTGTTTTGTCAAAGTGAGGTAGAAACAGTGGACCATATTCTTCTTTTCTACCCTTTTGTATGGAGGCTTTGGTCAAACATTGTTAAATGGTGGGGTTTTCAGTGGGTTATTCCTGGCTCTGCTAATGGAGTGCTGCAGTGGTGGTCTGGGTGTAGAATGAAAAAGTTGGAAAAGAAAATTTGGGCAGTTATTCCATTAACCATTTTCTGGTCCACTTGGAAACACAGAAATGAGTGTGTGTTCCAGGGCATCCAACCGAATTGGGACGAATTGTGTGATATTGTGAAGGTGAGAGTAGCAATGTGGATAAAGTATTCTCCAATGGCTGTGGTGTTCTCTGTTACTGATCTTGTGTCTAATCTGCAACAAGTGCAGTACTGCATTAGGAATGGAGGCTGAATCTGCTGTCAATTATGCTCTGCTGTTGGAATCCTCTGTTGTGCTACTGCTACTCTGGTTGGGCATGCCTCCTGAAGGTGATTTGTGTTGTGCTGTTGGCTGCAAGTGGGCTGCCAATTAGGGATATTGTGCCAATGCTCTGTTGTTGGTCTGATGTTTATTGGTGGAAAAGCTAGTTGCAAGTCCTGGGCTGAATCTGGGTTGCTAGTATGCTAAGGTCTGCTAGAATGCTATGGCTGAATCTGTTGGTCTTGCAAGTCCTGGGTTGAATCTGGGCTGCTAGTATGCTAAGGTCTGCTAGTTTGCTGTGGTCTGCTAGTATGCTGTGTGTGATCTGACCCAATCTTCTGTGGCTCTGCTGGTGTGTTTTGATCAAGTATGTTATGGTTTGCCTGATGGGATCTGTTTTGGTCTGCTGTTTGATCTATTCTATTATGATGGCTGATGCTGGTGTCCTGGGTTGAATCTGGGCTGCTAGTATGCTAAGGTCTGCTACTATGATAAGGTCTGCTGGTATGTTGTGTGTGATGTGACCCAATCTGTTGTGGCTCTGCTAGTGTGTTTTGATCAAGTGTTTTATGGTTTGCCTGATGGGATCTGTTTTGGTCTGCTGTTTGATCTGTTCTATTATGATGGCTACTGCTGGTGATCTTTATTGTGTTGGTCTGCTAGAATGCTATGGCTGAATCTGTTGGTCTTGCAAGTCCTGTGTTGAATCTGGGCAGTATGCTGTGTGTGAGCTGACCCAATCTGTTATGGCTCTGCTGGTGTGTTTTGATCAAGTATGTTATGGTTTGCCTAATGGGATTTGTTTTGGTCTACTGTTTGATCTGTCTGCTGCTGGTGTCCTGGGTTGAACCTGGGCTGCTAGTATGCTAAGGTCTGTTAGTATGCTGCTGATCTGTTGCTAGCTCTGCTCTGCTGCTGATCTGTTTTGGTCTGCTTTGATGGTCTACTGGTGCTGGTCTGTCCTAGTTAAATGTCTGTGTGTGCTTTGTTGTGGTGATTGGTTGTGGTCTGTCCTAGTTTGCTGAATGGCTTGTTGGTGGATCACCTAGTTGAATGACTGCTTGAATGTCTGAATAGGTCTACGTTGGTCTGTGTTTTTGTTGTTATGTTGGTTGGTCTGTCTTCTTGTTGATCTCTCACTAACTCTGGGGTGCTAGCAAATGATAGGATGGGCTTTGTGGTGCCAACCTAGTTGGAACGACTTAGCTCATTGTGATGCTTTTGCACTCCCATTTTCTTTAATAATGTAATTTGCTTTGTACTTTGTTCTAGTTTATTCCATTAATAAACTCTCTTTTTTGCCGATCAAAAAAAGGGAGCCAAATAGATTACTTTCTTATAAGAAAAGTGGACTGTCTAAAATGCAACAACTGTAAGGTGATTTTTGAAGGGAGCCTGACGTCTCAACATAGGATCTTGGTACTAGATTTATTCTTTAAAGGGTAATACCAAGCTAAGAAGGATATTGGGCATCGTAAGATGAGATGGTGGGACCTAAAATGGGATAAACTAGAAATATTTAAGAATAGAACAAATATAGAAGGTACTTGGAACTTAAAAGATGAAGGTAACACTACGTGGAATTCGATGACCAATTATATGAGGAGAATCTCAAGGGAAGTCCTTGGAGAGTCGAAAGGAAAGAAACCCAACTCTAAGGAAACTTGGTGGTGGAGGGAGGACGTTTAAGCAATAGTAAAGATGAAAAAAGAGTGCTGTAAAAAGTGGCAAAAGCATAGAACTCAGAAAAACATTAAGAGCTACAGATTGGTTAAGATGGTTAAAAAAGACATGTATGAATGCGTGATGACTACTATTAGATCGCATGTTGGAAAGACAAGTGAATTTTCAATTATTGTGGGGTTACACCAAGAATCAACCTTAAATTCTTATCTTTTTGCTTTAGTTATGTCATTAACGAGAAATATTCAGACTAATGTGCCATATTGTATACTTTTTGTATATGATATCGTGTTAGTAAATGAGATTAGAGAAGCAGTTAACACTATGTTGGAGACTTTGAGAGAAGCATTTGAATCTAAAGAATTTAAGACAGAATCTAAAGAATCTAAAGAATCTAAAGAATTAGTAATAATAACAATGGAAGTAGATGAGAAGTGAAGATTGAGAACCAATAACTACCTAAGAGTGAACATTTTCATTATTTTGGATCGATTATCACAATGGTTAGGGAGATTGGAGCAGATGTGATCTATAAAATTAAGACAGTGTGGCTTAAATGGAGGAGCGTGTCTGGGGTTCTGTGTAATAAACAAGTACCCACTAGACTAAAACGAAAGTTCTATAGAATGGCTATTAGACCAATAATGTTGTATGGGACAGAATGTTGGGCAACTAAGAAACAACATGTAGATAAGATAAGTGTTGTTGAGATAAAGATGCTAAGGTGGATGTGTGGCAAGACTAGAAAAGACAGAATTAGAAATAAGAATATTCATAAATGGGTAAGAGTGGCACCTAGGGGTGCTATCAAATCATTTTTTAATGGTTTGGTTTGCGGTTTAGACTCGCCTGCATGTTTGCGGTTCGAAAAATATTGAATTCAAGAATCGTCTGCAGGTCTGAGTTGCGATTTGTGAATAGGGTTTACGGACGTATGGGCAATTGCGGGCAATTTGTAGATTGAATTTTTTCCTTTAAAAATTCATTCACTATCTAGTACCCAACAACACAATTAAAGTAAAATTATTCAAAATCCTAAACTTACTTAAAAGTAATTCTTCATTAACTTTTACATTCATCCAAAAACCAAAATGCAATAACAATAACTAGTTAGGAGCCAAAATATATTGTTGCCAAACTTTATCCAAACCCATTAAATAAAATAAAATAAAAACATTTGCAAACTTGCAAACTCCATAGAAAATGAAAATTATATAATTTATTTAACCTTCAATCTTCATAGAAAATCTCAATGCTCTTTCTAAGAATTTTCTTCAGGACAAAGAGAAAAAAAATAAAATAAAGGTTTTATACTCCGGTTTTGTAGTTTAGAAAACAAAGAAAATAATTTGTGAAACAAACCTTGAAGTTTTGTCCAAAGATAACAGAGAACTCAAATGTTGAAAAGGATTCTGAGATAAAAAAAATTTGCCACCAAATTTATCTTTCCCTTCTACAAAACTTACAAAAAAATCTGACAGTCCAGATTTTAAAAAAAAATATATAAAATGTATAAAGTTGCGGGCAGGTAAGTGCGGGCGCAAGTAAAACCCACGACCCACCCGCAACTCGCAAAATAGAAAAATCCTAACCTGCATCTTACCCTAATGATTCTACGAAACCGCTCAAATAGGTGCGGACAATTCGGGTTTGGCAATTTTTGCGAATCAAATAACCCTATGCCCAACCGTAGTAGCATCGATAGAAGATAAATTGAGAGAGAATATATTGAGATGGTTTGGTCGCATACAATGGTCAACAAAGGTAGTAGTGAAAACATGTGATACAATGACGATAGATAGAGATGTTATGGAAAGGGGCAGGGCTAGATTGACATGTACGAGTGTAATAAATAGATATATGTATCTCTGTAATTTGACTAACTAAATAGTCGTTAATTGAGTCAAGTAAATAAAAAAGATTCATATAACTAATTTCATTTAATAAAATTTAAGTCTTGATTTGATTTGGTTTGATTTAATAATTGAAGACTTTGGGTGTAATTAACCCTATTAAAGAGTTAGTAACTTTTTAAAGGTGAATGAGCTCAATTGACACTACAGTGTTATATGTGGCACCCACCTTTGCCCAGGGCTTACACGTCAACATTTGTAATAAAGTAATTGATATATTAAAATTTTAATCAATTTTTAATGTCAATTTAGTTTTTGCGGTTGTAATTGTATCAATTTTACTTTTTTATTTTTATAGTCTTAATTGAATTGAATTGATCATATTTGTTAAGAATTTTGAGAAAAATCAATGATAAAATATTCAATTTAAAAGGAAATAGATTATTTTAAATTAGATACTATCTCTCAATTATTTTAGGAATAGTAAATAACCATTTTGATCATCGATTTTTGTTCAATTTCTAAAATAACATTACCAATCGGGTTAGATTGACATTATATGAAAATTTTAAAATCAAAATTGATGCAAATAAATTTAGAAGAACCACTGGAGTAATTTGTTCCAAAAAAATAAAAATAAAATAATAATAATAATAATTAATAGGGTTATTGGATCCGGTTTTGTTTGCTCCGCAACCAATCCGTAGATGAGACTTTCTTAATTAAGCCACAAGCACGTGAAGCTCTAGTTCACACACTTACTACCTGTATTACAAGGGAACTCCACTTATGGAAACTCAATATTTTCCCCTTTTAGTTTCACCGTTCTCTCTTAGATTTACTTCTCCTATATTCCTTTCCCTCTTCATATATTTTTTCATGGAGCAATTTTCCTGCTTGATTTTCCCTAGAAAATCCTAGTGATATCCTAAGAGAAAACCAAAACAAAACCCACTTTGCAAATTGCATATATCTTGGTGAAGATATTCTCTTTCTTCGAATAATAATAATAAAAGTGTTTTCATTATGTCAAAGATTGAGGTTGTTCATGTGAGTCTGAACCGGGCAGCACCACCACAAAGCAGAGTGAATGCCAACTTTCCGGAGGGTTTGAGAGTTCTTGTGGTTGATGACAACGTTGTCTGCCTCAAACTTGTTGCTGCTCTTCTCAACAAGTGTCGCTATAAAGGTTTCTATTCTCAATCCCGATATATATATATATAGAGAGAGAGACTTATATGCTTGAAGATCACAAATAGGGTTTGGTTTGTTATTTGAACAAGTTCATAATTCTTGAGGATATGAAAATTTATGTAGAAAGTACCTATAGAATATGATTCTTAGACTTTTTTTCTTTGAATTTTAAATGTATACACATGATTCCTAATTTTAAATGTATAAATTGTGCGGAACATAACTGCAATAGTTACATAAATTGAGAATTTTGAATTGTAGAATTTATGAATTAATTGTGGACATCTTATTAGGTTGCTTGTGATTTTTCTTTTCTTTTTTTAAAATGATTTTGCTAGTTTGGGTTTGTGAACATAATGGAGTTATAGCATTTTTATGGTAATAAACAGTAAAGACATGTTTAAATAAATAATTTAAATATCTCAGCATGATGTTCTGGGCATATCTAATTGGGATTGTTGTATCTTTGCTATGATGTTCTTGTCATCCTTTGCTTTTATTGTTTGATGTCAATGTATTGTTGCTTGTTTATCATAAATAAAGTGCTTTTTTGCTGTTTCAAAAAATAAATAAATAAAAAATAATTTTTTTTTTGCCCAATTGCTCCATCTTTCTCTCTTTATTTTTATAGCCAACGACCAAGTAAGTATAATGTTACTAAATTGTTGGATATTAAAGAAAATTACAAAAGAATCTGAACTTTTAATTTTGTCAATTTAAATCTTAAATTTTAATTTGGTTTTAATTTAAACCATCAACCTATTTTGTTATGTAAAACAGATGAAAGAAATAGTATTTTAGTCATTAAATTCAATGTATGTGTACAAGAAATATCTAAAATACTTTTTTCATTGATTTTAATGACTAAAATATCATATTTTTCGTTGATTTTACTTATCGGAAATAGGGAGGTAGATGATGGTTTAGATTGAAAAGAAATAAAAAGTTTATAATTTAAATTGATAAAATTAAAAAAACAATGTTTATTTAATTACAATGGTCAAACTAGAGTTTTTTTTTTTTTAATTTCTCTTAAATTTTACCATTATTGTGGGTCTGACTAGTTCTCGGTTATAAAAATACAAAATGAATTTGAATTTTACAGTTTGGGGATTAGGGAGAAGATCATGGCTTCCCTATGAATCAAGGTTCATATTCCAATATTTTTATTTAGTTACTCTGACAAAATTTTCAGAGGGAGTTCAATCAAAACATATAAAGTCAAACAAATTGAATTTAATGCACTGTTTCATAGAATTTTTTCTAAAACTACATTCCTTACTCTAGAGAATAGAGATACAGAAATCTTGACTATTGAAAGGGTCTTTGAACTGTTAGGCCTATTTATTCCAAAATTTTATGCATTTTGATATGTATGCAATTACGGCGACAACAAAAGCAACAGAAGCTCTTAAAATGCTGAGGAAGAAGAAACAAAAATATGATATTCTGATTACTAATGTTATAATGCTCGATATGAACGGTTTCGAGCTTTTGGAGATAATAGGCCTTGAAATAGACATGCCAGTGATAAGTAAGCTCAACATTTCTTAATCAGTATACATTAACTTGGATGAGATTAAATCTTAAACATAAGTTTGGAATTGCAGTGGTGTCTGCAAACGATGACAAAGAATCAGTGATGAAAGGGGTAAATCATGGAGCTTGAGACTACTTGATAAAGCCACTTCGGTTGGAAGAAGTGAAGAATATTTGGCAGCATGTGGTCCGGAAAAATCTATTTAATACAACAAAATCTGGCACCGTGCAAGCAGGAACAGATCAAAACCCCCTAATTCCATCTTCAAAGAGGCAGAGGGAAAAGAGAAATGAGGAAGAAGACGAAGAAGAAGAAGAAGAAGAAGAAGAAGAAGAAACAAACACTCATAATAAGGAATCTTCTGCTTAGAAGAAGAGGGTTAGTTGGACTGGAGTGTTGCATAACAAGTTTGTCGATGCTGTTCGGCCACTAGGAGTGGATAGTAAGTCTTGGATCTTCATTTTATTTTATTTTACAAGCTTAAAAAATATACCTGATTGATTCCCAATACATATGGCTTGATACTTCCAATAAGGTTACACTGTAATCCATACTTAATCGTCTACCGATACCACTATGTAAAATCTTGCTCCTTGCACTAGCTTAGCTGCTAATATCACACAAACATGACAAAAGTAGAAGTATGTATTGGGTGCATCCTAGCATTATTGGGTCTATGTCTTTGTACCTTTGCAGAAGCAGTTCCAAAGAAGATACTCGACATCATGAATGAACCGGAGATCTCTCGAGGAAGTGTTGCTAGCCACCTTCAGGTGAGTTTGGTCTTTCCATCAAGCTTCCAAGATGGCATTCTAGGTTATGAGTCCTCTGTTTGCTATATCCTGCATCATGGACTAGTCAGATATGTAATGCAAGTGAAACTAAACTGTGATTCTTTAACTATTTGTTTTTTGATACTCCTTTTTCTTGATTGCAGAAATACAGAAATGCCTTAAGGAAAGAGAACACAAAAGCTAAAATGAGCCAAGAAAGCGAGAACAATATCAATTCAAACAAAACAAACGGGCTTCTATCCAATACAATCACCACATCTTGTATTAATCAAGGCCTAAACACCATCAATCATCACAACAGATTAGCAGAACAAGACATGAGTACTGGGATCACCTCATTTGGTGGCCAACTTCAAAAATTTGGTGCTTCTACATCAAATGCAAAACTCCTCCAACAAAACCAACTACCTCCCAAAGTAGTGGAAGATCAAGTGCGCCCAACCGTGCTTGGAAGTGTCCCTCCATCTCCATTTTTTGCGGCAAATCCATCTTCCCATCATGAATTTAATGGGATGAGGTTTCACTCTATTAATTCGAGAACAAAGATGTTTGATGACAATGTCAAGATGTCTTCTTCTTAGCTTCCTAGCTTTAACACAGAACAATCTAGTCCAAGCAATATGCCTATTAGCTTTGGGCCATATTCATGTCCTCCTGCAGCCTTCAACCTTGGCGGTGTTCCTTTTCAAATGCTTGGAGATGCTTCAAATCAATTGAATCCAATTTCTCAACCTAATTCTCTTGCCATGCTGCTTCCATGTTAGTTATCCTCCCTTTATCTTTCTATTTGGTATATTTCTTTTTATTTTTGTTCCCCAATATCATTGATGTTCTGTTTGGTTTTTAATATTTCGCTAATTTGTTCTTTTTCTGCTCCTATATCAATGAAACCAAAATTGAAATAATTCTATAAATTGACAAAATTTCAAGCTTTCAGACTATAAAATAAGAATGTTATATCAATTATTGCACTTCAATTTGAGAGCAGATTTCACTGTATGTCCACTTAAAACAAAAGGGTTTCTTCCTTTAATAAATTTTTGATTGATGGAGTTTCAGTAGACATTGTCTTTGCTTTGTTTTTATTATTCTTTCACTTGGTATGGATATTAAGTCAGCTACATATATATGTACCGAGTGAACAATTTTGAGTTTTATAGAGCTTCATCATTCTGTTGTTTTCTGATTTCAGGGCAACATGAAGGAAGAAATTTAGCTAATCTCAAAGTAAAAGAACCAATTGACTCAATCCGAAAAGCGCAGTTTGTGCAGCATCGATATCCCTTTGAGAATACAGAAAGAGAAATCAATATCCATCATAATAATAGCAGTAGTTTCCCGGATGATGACCTCCTTAGCATTGTGGTAAAACAGGTGACATTTTTCAGCTGTAATTCCTCTTTTCAGAATTAGAAATGTCACCAATCCATTGAAGGACAAACATATTTATCGATCTTTTTTAAAAAAAAAAAAATTCCCCATGATTGATTATTGGGTCTTTGCTTTTGATTGCATAGGTATGCCAGTCTTTTCTCAAGTCACACAACCCTAGTACCAATGGATACACACGAGACACTTGTTAAGCATATCCAATAAGGAAAAAGGCTAATTAACATGATCATATGCCTTTTTTAAAATCAGTTTTAAACACTATCCCACAAAGGAAGCTTGTGGTTCACTAGTAACTTCTGAAAGCACCTTCTTTAATCTGATTGATTACATCTTGGATAATATTTTGTAAATAAATCCTACCATATATACTAAATGGGATTGGACTCCTCAAAGCATGAATCTCTTTTAACCTTAGGAATTAAGGCAATGAATGTAGCATTAAAGCCATTTACAATTCTCTCATTCTTGTAAAATTCCTAAGACAAAGACCATAACATCCCTTTTAATGATGCTCCAAACCTTCTTGATAAAAGAAAAATTAAACCTAGCAGAATGCTTCACTGTTTGCAGCTTCTTCAACAACAGATATCACATTTTACATGTAGCTAAATTGGATTTGGACTTGACTGAAAAAATTATTAGGTTAACTTGACAATAAATAAGATTTGATTCCAAAACCACAGTTAGTTGTGACATGCAAGATAGATCATTGATGCAGTCATGAATCACACTAGTAATAACTTAAATTATTCCATTAAAATGCCTAACATTTAAGATTGATTCTCTTCAACTGATTATAGATGAATCTATATAAACAATGACTTGTAACTGTTTTTTGACACTTTTTTGGCTTTTGTATTGTTGTTTAGCAGCAACTCGGCTCCTATGTTGTAATCACAGGGCATCCTATTTTAAATTGAAGCTGATTTATGAAAACGAACAAGAAGAAGATTTTGTTGATGCCTATGCTAATAGAAGATTTTTCGTGTTCGTGATTGTAGACACCCTATTTTTGACCGACCTTAAGACTCAGACGTCATCAATTGAGCGCTTGGTGATGTTGCATATTGCGCTCGTTCTGAGGTTGCGGAGTCCCGGCTACGAGCCTTGCCTCCGGACTTCCGGACTCTTTTGTGCTTTGCCTCGGTTTGCGAACCAGGCTCCGTTTTCTCTGTTTTCTCTTTGAGAAGGAAGGGAGAGGTCTTGTAGACCATCTCTCAGTGGCCGTAGGCTACGTTTTGTGGTCGTAGGCCATTTTGCCCATTTCGGAGCCCAGTTCCCGATTTTCGGAGCCGTTAGGCCATGTGCCTCGGTTCGGGACCGCCTAACCACCTCTGTTTGCCCCGGTTTTTGGCATGCATCCTATTTACTCCCTTTTTAGGGACACTGTGGTCCGAGAGACCAACTTCGTGGTCGTGCACCACTCCCGGCGCCTAACAGCCCACTTTCGGGGCCTCGAATTACGTGTTTCGGCTCCCGAGCCTTCATTATACATTTTTGGGCTTCGACCTGAACTTGAGATAGTCATATTTTGAGGTCCGTTTCATGTTTGATTAAGGACCTTTTACTGTTTGACATCTCCATTTGTCACTTGCCTTTTTTACCTCTTTTTGGGCCTTTTTGCACGGTATTTTAGGCGTACTTGTGAGCTGCGTTGGACTTGGTCGTAAACTACAAAGCGTCTTATTTTGAGCCCCTCTTCGACTTTGTTGAAGGACTCTGGGCCGTTTGAAACCGGTATCTGCCACTTTCCCTTTTGGCCATTTTGGAGGAAACTTGAAATGTTTCCCCCTTTTTTCCCCCCTCTTTTTCCCCCTCTTTTCTAAACGTTTTTGCCTACTAATACAGCCCTCCAGATCCGTTTTAAGGGTTAGAAAGTCTGATTTGGGAGCTCATATATTGTATCTCTCTCTCTATATAATCTAACCATCAAAACACCAAAATCCTTCAAGTTCTCCTCTTTTCTTCATCACCACCTAGCACCACCACCACCACTCCATTTCCAGCGACTTGGAGCTCATCTCAGAGGCTAATAGGCACCATTTTCAGTCCTAGAAGCAGCCAAGGTTTTGGTCTACAAGGGTAAGCACTCATTTCCCCTTTTGAGCTCCATTTTTGTACCATTTTTCTACCCTCTTTGCTTGTTGTTTTAAGCTCCGACCAAAACTAAAAGTGACCATTTTTTGAGCTTATTTTCATCTTCCCTTAAGGGTTCTTACCTATTTGGGACTTGCTACTACCACTTGTTTCAATACCTCTTTGAATGCCATTATTTTGCATGCTATTGTTAGCTCATTTGTAATCTGTTTTTGAGCATGTAATAAACTGTAAGTAGGCTCATTTTGAGCCCTTCTTCAACATTGAAGAAGGGCTCAACCATGTTTTTCCTCTCTATCATGCACTTGCTTTGTAATCTCTCATATTTACCGTAAAATTGCATGATTTGTTTGGTCTGTCTAGCTTCTGTTTTCGGCCATCATCAGTTCTGGAAAGAGTCTTATTTTGACCTTATGGACATATTTCATGAAGGGTCTTTGTTGGTTGGATGAATGTTTAGGGTACCTCATGTTATGGCCTATAGTATCCTAGTTTTTGCATGGCATTCTTAGCATATTTTCACACTGATTTGAGGCATGTCATCTACTGTAAATATGCATATTTTTGGTCCCTCATCAGTGTTGTAGAAGGAAATTTTTCCATTTGAATATCGTATACATCACTTGTTTCAATACCCCTCTCTTGGCCCCCGTTTTTGCATGCCATTGTCGTCCTATCTATGCTTACTATTTGGCCATGTTTTGTACTGTAAAAATGCTATTTTGGGGGCTGCCTTGCTACTGTTTTGCATGTCGTGTACCAATTGTGCATATTTAGTATAGCTATAGGCCATTTCGGGCGCCTAAATTCGCATTTCGGGACTATTCCGTGCATCGGGTGTACTTTGGCCATGATTCGGGACTGTTTTGCCCTACATTTCAGTGCTGAAATTCTATTAGTATGTTTGCATATCATTTGCCATGTCATTTCATTCTTTATGCCATTGCCTCGGTTTGCGTGCCCGTGTGCACGCATTTCGAGGCACTTCATTTTCATCCATCGGCCTCTTATGTGAGTGAGGCTGAGGCTCTGTCATGTTAGTGTAAGTCCAATTTGCATTTTAGTGTCATTCCATGCCTTAGGGCCATTGCCTCGGTTTGCGTGCCCGTGTGCACGCATTTCGAGGCACTTCATTTTTATCTGATGGCCTCTTATGTGAGTGTGGCTGAGGCCCACTTATGTTAGTGTAAGTCCATATTGCATTGTATATGCCATGTCCTCGGTTCGCGTGCATACGTGCGCGCATTTCGAGCGTCCCATTTTCATCTTGTGGCCACTGATTTTGGCATGCTTGTGAGCCATCCATGTTAGTTTAAGTCCATCATTGCATCGCATGTTCATATGTCATGTTTCATGCCTTGCCATGCTTTGATAGAGTGGCATTCGTGCCTTAGGATCGGTCCTCGGTTTGCGTGCATACGTGCACGCATTTCGAGAATCCCATTTTCCTCTAATGGCCACTGATGTGAGTGTGGTTGAGGCCCATTCACATTGGTGTAAGTCCATCTTGCATTGTGTATGCCATGTTTCAATGCGTTGTGCATGTTATGTTGTTAGCATTGTGCGTGCGCCTAGTTGCATTGCATGTTTGCATGTTAGCTTGCATGCTTAGGTTGCATGTGCATTGTCATGCCTTGCCTCTTGAATTGAGTATGATAGAGGTTGGGTTTCACTTGTGTGTTTGATGTGCATTTCATTTGATATCAAAGTTGCTAACTTGGCTTTTGGGCCATCATGCATTGAAATGCGTGATTGATGGCCCGGGGGTCAAGGGCCGTGCTCCCTTGAGTTTATTACATGATAGGGGGCATTAGCCATGCATATATATGCTCAAAAACCCATGCCATACACTGCTGTCTGCTGTTGCTGTCAAAACTGTCTTCTGCAGGAATTTTGTGCCGACCGGCAGTATAGAGTGCCGACCGGCAATGTATTTAGTGCCGATAGCTTCATTTCCAGCCGGTGGACTTTATACACGGCCGGTGGACATTCTATCCAGCCGATGATGATTCTTAGGATGCAGGGAGCCTATTCTGGGACTTTTACAGTCTTCTAGAGAAGCGTAACAAGAAAAGCGAGCCAACAAAGGTTATGGCGGCGAGTTTCAGCGAAGCCAATCCGAGCATGCGTGCATCCCTCTTCCCGAGGCCTTTTACTGCTTTCAGTAGTTTAATTAATTTGTTAATTAATTAAGGGTCTGTAATAATTAATTAGCTAGGATAGTTGATTTATTATTTGGAAGTGTATATTATTCTTTTGGTCCCTCCGTGTGAGGGCATATTTGTAATAAGGGTGTGTGAGTGTGTGTATGTCTTCCAACCCCATGTCTTTCTCTCTTTTATTTACCAACTTATGATGGTAGATTAGGGCATATTTAATTTAGCATACCTTATGCAATGCATGCGTGCATCCATGCATTTGTTGACATGCATCGGACTCGCACATCATACAAACCGCATCGTACTTTCAATTCCAAATTGAATACGTGTTATTTGTAGCATTCCATATGCCATGTTTAGGATAGCCGAGCTGCCTAGATTACATCTTTGCATGTGTTGCATTAGACATTTCAAGATGCTTAGGTCCATGCATGGATTTCTAATAAGCTTCTTTTGGCTTGGAGTACTAGGTGAGCTTTTATGCTTTAGCATATCGCATGTGTGTGAATGTTGCCATAATAGCATGCTTACCATAAGGCTAAGTGCTTATGTGATATAAGCGCATGAATGCTGTGGATGGAGGTTGAATTACCTAAATTGGGACAACACATTAAAAGCTGTGAGTTTTAAAGCCCACTAGATAGTGGCAAACTGTCTTTCTAAAAGCCCGCTGAGAGTGGCAAAACCGCATTTTAGCCTACTTGAAAGTAGCAAATCATTTTCAAAACAAACATGTGATGTTTTGTTCCAACTTAGGCGATTTGGTCTATACTTGTTTGTCTTGCGCATAATATAATAATTCTAGGCTAATAATCTAATAAGAACACGTAATGTTTTCAAAATCGGATATCACGGTTAGTAGAGGCGTCTTGGACCGGTAAAGTGCTCATTCGACCTTCCCGATCGTACTCCAAGCTCCGAGCCAAGACACTTTGGTAATGACGGACACGTGGCCTTTGGCACCGAGTCAGGGTTTCCTAAATTTCCCATTTTAAAAATATTTAGGTGGCGACTCTGTATCTGGCAAAGCAGTCCATGTTTGGCACTTCTTTTCAAAAATCTGTTTTTCTCAAAACGATTTGCCGGAGTTGGACTCTTTGGTTCAAGATTAAGAACCGTGACATTTTGAGTCCTTCGAACTGTAGTGACCCAATATCGAACCAGAACGGGGGGGGGGGGGGGGGACTCGCACTCCTCCTCCCCGGGATGCGTTCGGGGACGTCTACAGTGATTGTTTAGAGATGCTCTCCATATTTGAAGATTGATGCTTTCTCTATGGGAAGACAAATGATAGTTTTTAAAGTTTAGACTGTGGTGTGATTTATTGATCAGATGAATCATGATTTATTCTAGATTTATTTACATTGTTAGATGTCCATAGTACATGCATTAATTCTCTAGGATACATATATTTTTAATTTGCCTCATTTTATGGAATTATGGATGTTGAAAAACATACCATCATAAATCATTTTGTGTAGAATCTTAAGTTTGTTTTATCTAGTTAAAGGGACAGTAGGACTTCTTTTAGGGGTAATTCCTGATGTTTTTGTTAATTTTAATGCTTTAACTGTAATGGAAATGATGTCTACGGGTAAGGTAAAAGTGGTGATTATTTAGTAGTTTTAGAATACCATCTAATATTGTTCACGTGTATAAATCTTTACGGGTGGGATAATTTAACCCATTTTTATTCAGTAGTTAGGAGATCAAGGACAATTCACATGGGACATTTTGCAGTTAGTATAAAAATAATGATATATGATATTATGAGACTATATAATGCCATCTTGGGAGGTATTTATAATTGAATCATTTCATTAGGTTGTTGCCAAATTGGGCAAGAGATGATTCTCTCAGTTGCCATTTTAGATAATCAATATGCAAACTTGTGAATCATTTTTTATTTTTTTAATTGCCTCGTATGTTTAATGCTGGAAGCTGAAGGAGAAATGTCATGATAATAAACAGTTTATTCACCCAAAAAAAACATTCATAAACGAAATTGGGCCATAATGGAATGGGAGAAACACCGATTAGTGTTGCTATATTCTGCATGGGCTGAAGTATATTGGGGTTATTTAGTATAGCTTAGCTGAGTTGGCTATAACTTATTTTATTTTGCAAGTCTCTATTAGACTGGTTGAAATAATTTCTGTGTAAAACTTATTAGACAGAAATAATTTAAATAAAATGATTATCAAGAAGCTGGGAGAAGGGTGTTTTTGACTTTTACTTTCTAATTATCAATTTTTATTTTATAATAAGTTGTACTAAACAAGTCCATTGTCAGTTATTCATATTTCAACTAATGGAATGTTTGGTTAGAGTTTTTTTAAACATATCTTTTTGGATAAAAAACAATTTCTGTAATTAAACAATTTCAATACTTAAAGTACTTAAACAATTTCAATTTTATCATTTTGGTCCTAGCACTAATGTTTGTTTATATTAATAATGGAAAAAATATTTTATCCTTAGGTAAAAGATAGTTTTCATCTTTAAAGTATGCATTTCTTACCATTTTAGTCTCCCAAGTTCTAAACTTTATAATTTTGGTTATCAAAGTTGTCAATTTGAGTTAGGATCAGATTGGTTCAAATTGACAACTTTGAGAATCAAAATGACAAAATATAAAACTTGAGAGACTAAAATGATAAGAGCTGGGCATAAGATTGTCCGAACCGCACAACCCGCATACAAATGGGTAGTTTCGCAGACCCAATGTGGGCGGATGCGGTTTGGAATATGGTATGATTGTGGGTTGCAGGCGGGTTGTGGGTTTAACCTGCACCCACAAGAACCCGTCCGCACTTAGTTTTTTTTTTAAAACCTAAACCGTTGTTATTTTATTATTGCATTTTGGATAAATGTAAAAGTTAATGAAGAATTACTTCTAGGTAAGTGTAAGATTTTGAATGATTTTACTTTAATTGTATTGTTAGGTAGTAGATAGTGAATGAGATTGATGATTTAGTTTAGGATTTTGAAAGATGTACTTGTATTAATTTATGCTTTGACTTAAAAGTTCAAAATTTTGAATGAGTTGTTTGTGTTAAAAATTAATTTTGTTGTGTTTTTAATTTTATAAGTTTTAATTCATTAATTATTAATGTTGAAGCATTTTAGAAAATAGGGGGAAAAGGGCTCAAAATAAATATTTACAAAATGGGAGAAAAAAAAATGCTCTAAAATAAATTTTTAAAGAAAAAAGTCCAATCCACAAACTGCCTGCCCACCCGCACAAATCGCAACCCGCACTGTGGGTGGTTGTGTGTTGAATTTTTTCCAAACCACAAACATGCGGGTGGGTCCAAACCGATCCGCAAACCGTCCAAAACTGAACCGCGACCACCCCTAAAAATGACAATAAACACATACTTTTGAGACCAAAACTAGTTTTTATTCATATTTTTATTATCAATATATACGGACGTTAGATTTAAGACTAATTTGACTCAAATTGACAATTTTGATAATAAAAATGAAAAAATTAAAACTTAAGAGATTAAAATGACAAAAAAAAGCAAGAAAGTATACTTTAGAGACTAAAACTATCTCTTATTGTAACTTTTTTGTTATTTTTTATTTTTTTTAGAATCTAAAAAAATTGATGCTTTAGTAATTGCTTATTTTTTATTTTTTTATTTTTATCACTGAGAAAATTTTGAGAATCTTTTCAAATTCTTACTTGTATTGAAAAATTATCATATTGCTTTACGGTGTTGTGAAACTTTGTTAACATGAAACAAGATTTTAATTCTGAAAACGTTACTAATTCTTTTTTTAACCAAACTAAACAACTTATTTAGTTTTGACTTTATTGAGCCGAAAAAATAGTTTATTTGGAGGTAAGTAAACAGATCGTGACTAACAATAGTGGATTTAATGCACGCTATTTAAGATTTTAAATAGTGGTTGATAATATTGTATTATCTGATATGTTTTGACCACTTTTTCAAAGGCTAAGGAATTGTGAATGGCCGAAAAATAAAAGTAATGGGTCCTAATGAAAGTGGCATAACAAACCAACTACCAGGAAATTAATTTAGGCCCACAAAGACACAAATAATGGGCCATCATAAAGAAACATTAAATGGAAAATTATTGGTAAGTATAAAGTTTATATATATATATATATAGTGCATTTAGAATAATGTGTCGAAGTCAATGATAATTATGAAAATAAAGTCTCGTTTGGCAACATCACATTTTAGTTTAAAATTCAAAAGTCATTAAAAAAGTAAAAAATCTAACAAATTGTACCAAAAAAAAATCAAATATTATATTTTCTCTCTACTTTTTACACATCTTGTTGTAAAAAATTTAAAAGTTATCACAAATATATTAATTTTTTTACCTCATATTTTAATAAAAAAATTACTAAAATAATATATTCCCAAACAAGATCTAATTATGAGTGTTTTGATTGAAAAAAATGAAGCTCACAAAAAAATACATCATTTTATATTAGAATTATATATATATTAAAAAAAAAGATCACAAAATATCAATTATTTTGGTCTTTATTTATATGTTTTTATAACTTATATACAGTTATTTAAAATTTATTAACAAATGACCTTATGACGTGTGTCCGTAAAATATCGTACGGTTGTTAATGTTCTATTATCAACTCATAAGACTCCGTTTGTTTTGGGGTGTAATGGATGGGAGCGAATTAGGATGGAGGTGGGATTATTTAGTGTTATGTTTGTTTTTAGAGTTGAAGAAGGGATTGGGATGAAGGAGTGGATTAAGATGGAAGTTGGAAAGGGGATTGGGATGGAGGAGTTAGAAGTGGTATTAGAAAAATATTGAGGGAATTAGAACTTTTTATATTTTTTTTATTCATATTGGGATTTTTTTTTTTAAACATTAATGTTTTATTTTTTATATTTTTTATTTGTTTTATTATTTTATATAAAAATAATTTAACAATTCCTACACTAACAACTATCATCAAAACAAACACAATTTTACTTAATTCCTTCACTATCAATCCCCTCACTATTATTCCCTCACTACGAATTCCCTCTATTCTACCTCTGAAAACAAACGGAATCTAAGAGACATCAAAAGCAGAAATTAAGATTGTTTTGAGAATTAATTATTTTAATTAATTTTTTAATTCTATATGAATAATGTGTAAAAAAATAAAGAGAATGATTGACTTTTTAATTATTTTAAATAATTTCCAAACTTGTTTTGGAAAGATTATGTATCTGTGTGCCTAACTAACCATATTTTATCATTTTCTCAAACGGTTGTTATTTTATGGGGCTATGTAATAATATAAGTACACAACTTCTAGTCATTGAATGGGCACAACATCACCTTGAAATTCTTGGAAGACTAGAATAAGATAATTACCCCTTAAAAAGTCGCATTTTAGTTAGACCTCATTTGGTTTGTGATATTTTAGTTAAATTAATTTTTTTATAAAGTCACAAAATAAGTAAAAAAATCTAAACAGTCAAAATGTCATATCATATATATCAATCAATTACTTTTTCTTTCACAATTATTTATTCAATTAAAAAAACTCATTCCATATTAACTTATTTCACTTCATTAAAAAGTCAAAAAATAAAAAAAAAAAAAAAAAAACTATTAAAAAAGAGAAATTGCCAAACCGACACCTGGCACTATTTGTTACAGTTTCTAAGAGGTAATTATAGCTTACTTTAATTAGAGAGTCTGTACTAGACTGTTTGGCGTAACTTCTACTTATAACTTATTAGACAAAAATAGTTTAAATACGCCAAAAAAAGTTGATAATTTAAAAGTTGGGAAAGTAGTGATTTAGTTTCTGCTTTTTGATTATCATCTTTTAATTTAAAAAAGTTCTACCAAACAGGACTTGAGTATAGCAAGAAATGGCAAAATCATTTTGAGGATTTAGGCAAAATCTTGTATGAAGGCATTTAGTGTTGCTAATTCATCTAATTTTTTTGCGAAAATTGTATTTTAGTTCAACAACAAGAAATTAATCTTATTTTCATGATGGTGTAAAACACAAATGTATATTCAAGTATTTTTTATGTGTTCAAATTTGCCAAAAAAATAAAAAAGTAAAGCAAGTTTCCAAAAGAAAAGACATTTTTTGTTTTAATCCATTTTGTGGACAACGGTATGGAAAACATGGAGGAGCGATGATGGTTGTAGTGGGAATGGAAATCCTAGCCAAAATGACAACTTTGTTCATTTTGTAATTAAGTTCCTCGTATAAAGATTAGAAATAAAATTATATTTTTATTTGATTTAATCGTAAATTCAATTATAATATTTGATAATTTTTAAATTAAATAAGAAATTAAACATGTCTATTAAAATTGTTCTATCCTACTTTCAATTGATGAAATAGCACACCTACCACATGTAAGAAATAATAAATTTTAAAAGAAATTTCAACATCAAATTGTTTTTCTGAGTTAGAAATTCTCTCCCACAAATACAATTTTCATTTTTAATTTTCTGCAATCACAATAAGATATAATTTTTTTTTTATTTTTTTATACTTTTTAAAAAAAAGGAGATATTTAATTTTGTCAATTGAGTTGTCTAAATTGACTAAGGTCTATGAACCTCAAGAGGTGGACCAACAATTTGAAGTTCTATTATTTATGTCCCCTTGAGGCCACCAAAAGGGTTTGGCTCCATAATTATATGATATAAGCTAGGCAGAGAGAGTACATGTACCTAAAGCGAAGCCCCAACTACCCTTCTAGGCCAAAAAAAGAAGGAAAAAGAGAAGGCGTTTTATAAAAGAATTATATATAAATAAAAAAAAAAAATTGATCACAAAATATCAATTCTTTTACTTTTTATTTATTCATTTTTATAAGTTATATACAGTTATTTGAAATTTATTAACAAATGATCTTATGACGTATATTTGTACAATATCATACAATTGTTAGTATTTTATTATCAACTAATAAGATATATCAAAAGCAGAAATTAAGGTTGTCTTGAGAACTAGTTAATTTAATTAATTTTTTAATTTTATATGAAAAACGTATAGAAAAGTAGAGAGAAGAGTTGACTTTTTTGATTATTTTAGTTAATTCCCAAATTTACCTGTGTTTCGGAAAGATTATGTATTTATGTGCCTAACTAATCATGTTTTATCATTTTCTCATATTGTTGTTATTTTTTGGGGCTATGTTATAATGTAAGCACACAACTTCTAGCTATTGAATAGAAGCACTATCACCTTGGAATTTTTGGAAGACCATATAATTACTCTTTAAAAGTCACATTTTAGTTAGACCTTGATATGTGATTTTTTAGTTAAAATTTTTTATAAAGCCACAAAAAAACTAAAAAAAATTAAAAAATCAAAATTTCATATCATATATATCAATCAATCACTTTTTCTTTTACAATTATCTATTCAACTAAAAAACTCATTCCACATTCACTTATTTCACTTCATAAAAAAAAGTCAAAAAGTTAAAAAACTACACCAAAAAAAAAAAAAAAAAAAAGTGAAATTGCCAAAACCAACACGTAGGCACTGTTTTTTACAGTTTCTTAGAGATGATTATAGCCTATTTTAATTTGAGAGCATATGTCAGACCGTTTAATACAGCTTTTGCTTGACAAAAATTACTTCAATAAGCTTAAAAAAAATAAACTAATTATTTAGAAGTTAGAAAAGTAGTACTTTTAATTATTACTTTCTAATTGTCAATTTTTAACTTAGAAAGAAATTCTACCAACACAGGACCAGAGTATAGCAAGAAATGGCAAAATCATTTTCAGGACTTAGGCAAAATCTTATATGAAGGCATTTAGTGTTGCTAATTCATTTAATTTTTTGCGAAAATTGTATTTCAATTGAACAGCAGGAACTTAATCTTATTTTTATGCTTGTGTAAAACACTTATGTATATTCAAGTATTTTTCATGTGTTCAAATTTGCCAAAAAACATAAAAACAAGATTCCAAAAGATAAGACTTATTTATTTATTTTTTTTTTTCCCATTTTGTGTATAGCAGTATGGAAAACATGGAGGAAGGAATGATGGTTGTAGTGGGAAGGGAAATGCTAGCCAAAAAGACAACTTTGTTAATTTTGTAATTAAGTTTCTCGTATAAAGGCTTGAAATAAAAGTTTATTTTTATTTGATTTAATCGTAAATGAAATAAAATTTTATTTACTGCCATTATAATAATCAATAATTTTTAAAATTAAACATGTCTATTAAAATTGTTCTAATCTACTTTCAATTGATGAAATAGCACACCTACTACATGTAAGAAATAATAAATTTTAAAAAAATATTTCAACATCAAATTGTTTTTCTGAGTTAGACATTCTCCTCCACAAATACAAATTTGGTTTTTAATTTTTTGAAATCGCAATAAGATATAATTTGTTTATTTATTTTATATATTTTTTAAATGAAGAGATATTTTAATTTGATCAATTGAGCTGTTCAAATTGACTAAGCTGTATGATTCTCATTTGTGAAATCATAAGTTTGAACCTCAAGAGGTAGACCAACAATTTCAAGTTCTATTACTTATTCCCCTTGAGGTCACCCAAAGGGTTAGGCTCCATTATTATATGATATATGCTAGATAGGGAGAGTATATATTATATGTACCCAAGGCGAAATTCCAACCATCCTTCTAAGCCAAAAAAAGAAGGTATTTTATTTTATTTGAAAGATTTTTACACGAGTCTTTTGTTAGTGGTGGTCTAAAAAATAAATAAATAAATAAACAAAAAGATATATATATATATATTTTTTAATCACATGAGACCTGACTTATTTTATTTTTAGAACGTGAAGAAATCATGAACTTTCGAACTTTGTCAATTTGAGGCTTAACTAAGGGCCATTTCTTGGGGCCTTTATCAAATAGATGAATACATCATTAAAATTATTGAAAATTTGGAAGAGTTCTTAAATATGGAGCCTAAAATAATTGCATGCCTTTAATGGTTGCGCTGCCTCTAAGTATAACGCAACTCTTGCATTATTGCATAAAACACAGTAACAAGTTTGGTGCGAAGGTATGGGCCATTGCTTGCGTGTTAATACTTTATGTTATTTTACGGGTCAAAAGAAAATTCATTGTAAATGAATGGCAATTAGGAGTTTATAAAATTATATTTTTATAATTGAATGAAATTATAAGAAAATAATTATAAGGGTAAAGTAAATGACTTCACCAATGACAACCACATAAACGGAATAAACAGAGCTAATGAAATTTCTGTTTTTTTACCCTCAACATCATCAATATGAAATTTATGTAGTTGGCCTCATTCTATATCATCATCACATCCTTAACCCTACCGAACAACCTTTTCTTTTTTTTTTTTTTTTTGGACTACCAACCAGTGCAACCAGTGCTGCCCTGCCTCTACTATTGCCGACTTGCCACCACCAACCTCATTCTCCTTTTCTCCCCTCATGTCCCTTCTATTGTACACTACTAACCTTTTCACTTCACCCGTGCAACAACTTTTTTTTTTTCTCTCTCTCTCTACCACAAGTAAGATTGTACAAAATACTTTCTAATCTACATCGATTTGTCCAATTTGCACTGATCTGCTCATTAACTGCAGGCTAGTTTGAACCGTGATTTAAAATTTATAATCTATCTTCGAAACTATTATGCTCTGCTATATTTAATACATATATATACATATATATTACTTTTAATGAAATATCAAAGTAAAAATCAGTGAGAGAAATTTAAAACGTAAAATTTATTGTAAATTTGTGTTATATATGAAGGGGCTAAATGTGAAATGGGTCAGGTCCAAGCCTTGGGCCGGCCCAATCCGACAAAGTCCGAATCCAAGTGGGTCAGATGAGTATATGGACAAACCAGTTGAGCCCAACTTCATGATCAACAGTCCACCCAAGTCCTCAAGCACTTGGGCCCAACCCTTGAGGAAAGGCTAGCCCGGTCCTGGCCGAGCTGCAAAACGAAATCTGTGGGCCGAATAGATAATGGTCCAGCCCATCTCCATGAATGATCCTGAAAAAGGCCGAGCCGAGGCACATTAGTACCGAACTGAAGTACATTAGTACCGAGCTGGAGAAACCTCACAAGGAAACGTGGGAGCTGTGAGTGCAAGCATGTGCAGGTTGCCACCTCAGCTGATCCCCCACACCTAGAATCACGGAAGTTGTTAAACCAAAGGAATGTGGTTTGTTATCAGCATGCCTACAATGAGAATATGCAATCAATGACAACTACCAAGTGGTCTCCCACCTGGAGCAATGCTGAAAGGACACCTGGCAGCATCTACACTCCATGAAACCACCTTGAGAAGCAAGTAAGGAATACTATATATACAACATGAAATTCACATTGAAGGTAACTGAACTATTTCAAGCTAAACCACACTTACATACAAATTCAACCCTCTATACACTCCTTCTCCGATCGCTAATTCCCACACTGGAGGGGTTATCCGGCCAACTCTGGCCGGATAGCTCTAACGGTGCTTCTTGTGGCAGGAACCTCAGTTCCTGGATAGTCCAACCGAGTGTGGAGCCCCGATCCACTTTCATCTAGTGCGAAATCCAGTACGCACAATTGGTGCGGTGAACGTGGATCACTTTTATCTCTGAGCTCTACATTCAGTTTTGGCAATGGGGATTGAGAACGTTCCGCCTTCAGCACATACTCCACAGATGGAGAAGACGAAGGACAAAGGTTTGGCACTCCCGACAGTTCTTGTCACGACCCCATTCCGCCCCTAGTAGAATGGTGCCGTGATGGCCAGTAATCCGAGATTACCGAAGGCCAACTTTCAAAATTCACACACAATCAGAGTATTATATATGGGGCTAGCATGTGCGGAAGCAATATATATAAATCTACTTAGTCCATAAGAGCTGTGCATAGATCAAATGAAATGACATACATCTTAATATAGTTTACAACTTGGATACAAATAAAAGAAAGTACATGTTACATCTTGATCAAAAGGCTTCTCAAGCCGAAGTATACAAAAGACATGAATTACAACTAAGAAGCATAATCTCCAAGACGATACAAAACATGAATCAAGCATCTTGCACATAACATCTTAGGCGTCACCGCCTTCTTGCTTGCCACCTACATATATATAAGGAGAGGGTGAGCTAGGATACTCAGTGAATGGTACAAGTAATAAAGGTTTAAATGAATGACATCCGAGATCTTTATCAAAACAATACATAACATAGCTTGTACATCAATCTTGGTTTTTCAAAACATGTGTGCTACAAAAGCTTAAAGTCCCTTAGCACGTACGAACTTAACTTGATGTGCTACAAATGCTTATAGTCCCTTAGCACGTACGGACTTAACTTGATGTGCTACAAACGCTTATAGTCCCTTAGCACGTACGGACTTAACTTGATATCATCAAAACAAAGCTTATACTTGATACATAAAATAGGGATAGTCATTCATGCTTGATCAAATACTTTTCTAAAACAGAGTAAAGCTTTAACAAATCTTTATAACGTAACTTTATTAAAAATACCACTCACATAGTTCTTGGGACGTCGGGATCAAGGCAAAGGTCCAAGTCCTACAAACACATGGCAATCACATTCTCAAAACAAGCTTTACATGCATGCAAATGATCTAGGGAAAACATGCTGGAAATGACCTAGGGAAAACATGCTGGGTACCAACCAGGTCCTGGAATGGATGTACAGAGATGATCTAGGCTAAAATGACCTAGCTGGGTGAACTCAGGAGGTCTTGGCCGAGGTCCCACACCTCTTGGCCGAGGTGTGGTTTCCTAGGCTTCAGCAGTTTGTCACGAGGTGTTACAAGGTGCCGGCAAGGGTGTACCATGGTCGGCCTAGGTGTGCAGTGGTTAGCCTAGGTGTGCATGCAAGATAAACTAACGTGCAAGTGATCATGCAAGGTAGGCCAAGGTGAGATACGATGCTTGGCCTAGGTGTGTGATCTAGGCAAGAGTGGTCTCGGTGATCACACCTAGGGAAAAGAAGTCTGGAAATCTGGGTTTCCTCCTCGAAGAACATGAAGAACATGAACATGAAGAACATGAATGCTAAAATCATAACTTGTTATTACAAGATCTGGGATTTCATGCTATGAGTTCGAAAACATGGACCTGGGTACCCATACTTGAAGATCATATGAAAACAAACATGAAAACATGGATCTTGGTGCAAACTCTTGGATCAAAACATGACTTTTCTTGAAGAACACATGAATACCACTTTCTCTTTCTAAAACCGAACTTTAAATCAATGCATGGCTTACAAATCGTATTCAATCATGAAATGCAATAACGTGATCATAAAGAACAACATGAGCAGATCAAGAATCTAACCTTAGAACACAGATCTAAAGGTTCGATCTCTAGGGGTCAAGCTTGGAAATCTACTCTCCCACAAGAACTCATCTTCCTCTCCTAGAGCTTCTCTCTCCTCCTTAGAACAAAGATATAACAAATGATAGGTTTCTCTCTCTGCCGGCTGATTTAACACTCAGCTCGGACACGTGGCAACGGCTGGTTGGTTCTCCTCAAAAAGGTGATAGATTGACAAGACATGACTATGACAAAGCGTATCTAACAAGCTTCACGGCAAGGCACTCCGGCAAGTAATGATCTCGGCTTAGGACATAGGCTTCGGCAAGTAAGGTCTCAATGACCTCGGCTAGGAAGGATAACACTTGGCCAAGCTGTGCCACACCTCGGCCTAGATGTGCCACACCTCGGTCTAGGTCATTCCACTCCCAGAACAAGATCACTAGGTGCAAGGATTAAGGATCTCGGATGCCTAGATGATAACATCTCGGCCTAGATGATGCATATCTCGGCCTAGGTGATGCACACCTCGGCCTAGATGATGACATCTCGGCCAATATGCCTAGGTGATGGTGGAGGTCAACCAAGGTGGTTCCAAGATGGTCCTAGGCTTAAGATGACCTCGGCTTGGCACGACCTAGGCTTAACATGACCTCGGCTTGGCATGACTTAGGCTTCACATGACCTAGGCTTGACATGACCTAGGCTTGGCATGACTTAGGCTTGACATGACCTAGGCTTGACATGACCTAGGCTTGGCATGACTTAGGCTTCACATGACCTAGGCTTGACATGACCTAGGCTTGGCATGACTTAGGCTTGAGACAGCAAGGAAGGAACAAAGCATGCATACAACACTTAGGCAAATCACATAAGCACAAAACAAGACAGGGACCTTTACTTAGGAAAAACAAGTCAAAGTCTACAAATGCAATCTTAACAAGACAAAATCATACAAATGCACATGAACATGATTAAGATATGAATGTGGGTTATTACAGTTCTGGAGGAGCAAACTAGAAACAATAATCGAACCCTCGAATCCGTCGAGCATCGACTGCCCTTCGCCGGAGGTTCTTCTCATCATTTCCTTCTGAAAAAGGATTATAGAGATCGAATTATAGATTCTGTGAGAATGGAGATACAGGAATTGAAAGCTCAACTTAAGAAGGTGTTGGGTGATCCGACGGAAAAGAGGACGGAAGCAGAGCCCTCTCGATTGCAGCGAAGGAGCTCGTCTAGAGAACTACCAGTGAAAAAATTCCCCAAGAATGACTCCGGGCAACGAAGCCAACCTATCCCAGCACAGAGTGAAGTGACGAGTAGCCACACCCGTGGGTCACGACGGAGGAGGGCCAAGAGGCAGAAGACAGATAGTCAACAAACTGAATACCCTCCTCAGGACCTTCGCACTTAGCTGATTGGCAATAGGCAGAACGAGCAACATCGAGATCATCTGGACCGTACTGTTCACCAGAGAGAACATCGAGCGCTGGACAGGCTCGTCTCTTCGCCATTCTCTCCGGAGATTGAGACCATGAGACCTCCAAAGAAGTTCACTCCACCAAAGTTCACTTCGTATGATGGGAAATCGGACCCTTTGACACATATCAGCCATTTTAGACAGATGATGTCCCTATGGAGCCAAGATGAGGCACTGATGTGCAAAGTATTCCCATCCAGCTTGGGAGAAACCGGACTCCGATGGTTCGATCGACTCCCCGCTGGATCAATTCATGGCTAGAAGCAGCTCTTCGAAAAGTTCCTAGCCAGGTTCGTCTCCAATACTAAGATCCCAAAAGAGCCGGATACGTTGTTCCGCTTTAGGAAGAAGCAAGAGGAAACGCTGTGTAATTATGCTAGGAGATACTGGGAAGAGTATAGCGATCTGGAAGAAAACATGTGCAGCGAGCAGATGGCCGTCATGTCCTTCAAACATGGTCTGCGCCCGGAAAGTAAGTTGAGGCAATCACTTACCAAGCGCCCAGCCACAGCTTTGAAAGACTTGCGCGCCAGGATTGAGTAGTATGCTCGTCTCGAAGATGATCAGATCCCCATCGAGGTAGTGTCAGCAGAACAAGCAGCCCGGCAGAAGCAGAGAACGGATCGAGGAGAACACTGAGGGATTGTAGTGAATAAGGTGGATAAGTCCAAATCCCACGAAGCCGTTGTGACGGTGTTCAAAGAGCCAATCTATCGAATCCTGGAAAAGATTAAGAGAGAACCCTTCTTTGTTTGGCCGCCGAAAATGTTGAAAGATCCAGCTCGACGCAATCAGAAGCTCAAATGCACCTACCACCAAGACAGGGGACACATGACTCAGAACTGCAGGGCACTGAAGCAACACTTAGAAGACCTAGTGGCAGCTGGGCACTTAAGGGAATACATTGATCAGGATAAGGAAGTGGCTGAGCTGGGGAACCCACCTCCAGAAGCAAATATTGAGCATCTACCCCCGCTGATAATAAATGTGATCCATGGGACAGCGGCTCAGGAATCTGAGGAGGCACTGGAGGAAGAGATCGCTAAGGCTGCGCAAATTCAGCGAATCATGTTAGTAGAGCCGGCATCGAAAAAGATGTGTACCGTACCTAAATCCCCCCTGTGCACTATTTCATTTACTAGCAAAGATTTAGAAAGCATACAACACCCACATACTGATGCATTGATTATAACTATTGGGATTGGGAAACGATTTGATGTGAAATGAGTCCTAGCAGATCAGGGCAGTGCAGCAAACATACTGTATTATGATTTGTTCAGAAAGCTCGGCCTCTCCGAGTAACATCTCACCCCAGCGGCAGCCCTGTTGGTCGGTTTCAATTCACAGCCGAAATGGCCGCTCGGCAGAATAGTATTGCCAGTCGTAGCGTGGACAAAAACCCTCCAGATAGAGTTCTTGGTTATTAATACACCATCCCCTTATAACGCCATACTTGGCTGCCCGTGGATTCATCGAATGGAAGCAGTCCCTTCAACCTATCACCAGCTCATCCGTTTCCCAAAGGAACACGGAGTAGAGCAGATCTCAGGGGATCAAGTTGCGTCCAAACATTGCTTCATGGCAGCATTAAAGGCAAAGTAGCTCTGCAATCGGGTACAGACGG